>OZ018323.1:95595341-96195341 GCA_963969495.1 Ceratothoa steindachneri | reverse complement strand
AAAGATTCACTGAAACAGAATTGAAAAGCAAAATACGTGAATCTTGGCAAGAAAAAAAAAATATATATACATACATATTTTGAAATGACAGCAACAGAGGCATTGTTTACTTTTGGCTGCATCTTTCTAATAGCTTTGATTATAGTCTCACCAGATTGCTATAGGCGCGGAAAATTGCTCAGAAGAGGCATAACTTTATTTGCCTAGACGTCTTTTGACCTAATAGTAGGTCATCTTCGGGTCAGAATGGTGAATTGAATTGAATTGATGAATACTAGTTAAGAAAAAAATATGGTGTGAAAAAAAATAGGATGATAGATTGTGGGTGAAGAGAGTGTAGAGGGTGCGCTACACTTTTCATTTTTCTTAGATTTTGTTTTTGTTGTTAATGACCTTAAATTCTGTAATTTGTGTTATAACGCATTCAAGCTTTTCTTTTATACTTATTTTGCAACCTTAATTTTAATATTTATTTTATTTTATTTATTTATTTTTTATTTCATTTTATTTTATTTATTTATTTTTTATTTGATTTTATTTTATTTATTTATTTTTTATTTGATTTTATTTTATTTATTTATTTTTTATTTTATTTTATTTTATTTATTTATTTTTTATTTGATTTTATTATTGTGTAGAGTATCTTTCTTCTCTGCCTTTTTTATTTTATTTATTTAGTTTGTTTTTTATAATTTTATATATTCATCTACTTAGTAGTACATATAATTTTTTTAAGAGAGATAAGATTTTGAAAGGTAATAATATAGTTAATCACCTATTCTAATTCTTCTATACTAATTTAAGAACTTGTTTTTGTTTTATCCTTCTTTTCTTTTTCTTAATTACTAGTTATATTGACATATAAACAGTTATACACATTTATTTTGCTTTTATTCAAACACATTCATTCCTGTTTGTGAGTGTATTTGTTAATATATAGTATGTATAATTGTTTGTGCAGTGTGATCTCTATGTCTCGAACTGGGAAATTACGTTATTCTGACCACTTTCTCCCTTTTGATCTTTGGGATGTTGAGATCCTCAGCGAGTTCGAGTGCCGTTTTATTCAGGATACTCTCCCATGTTCTTTTGATCAGACTTTGGGTCGCCAGATTGGGGTATTCGATCTCTTCTTCTGCGTTTGTTTATATAAAGAGTCGCCTTGGTCTGGAATCTTTGCACGCGCTTCAAGTGAGACGTACTTAGGGTTTGAGACACTACCGCGGGGTATATGAGCGTTGCTCGAATATGCATGAGATATATTTTTCTGACGTTGTTAGAGCTCATATTTCTAAATCTGTGAAGTTTGTTGAGTTCTAACTTTGCCAGATTTTCCCGCATTATGAAGTGGTGGCTATATCCGGTGGAGCTGATGTGGAGCCCCAGAATACTCTATTCTTGGTAATAGGGAAATATTAGCTGCCCTATTGTTATATCCGCTGTTTTTCTGTAGCCGGAGGCTAGGATCATGAATTTTTAACTATTAGTACGGATCTTCCACTTTCTTTCCTAATCATTTACGTTCAGAATTTTTTGGCAGTCTCGAGAGTCTGAGCGCTGAGATTTCTGAATGTACCAGGGATCACCTGAGTATATCATCCGCAAACTGGAGGTACAATGAGTCTTCCTTTACTGGATTTGGTAAATCTATTGTGTAGATTAGATAAAGGAGGAAGCTCAGACAACTTCCATGTAGGACTTCGGTCTCAAGGAGTAACACTGGTCCTTGGTGACCCTCAATCATGATTCGGGCGTGTCTTTCCATGACGAAGTCGTCAGTCCGTTTTAAAGTTCATTTCAACTTTTACAGAGTAAATATTTCTTTATTTTTTTAACCTAGTTTTGAAAAATTAAAGGAGGTTAGAATAATTTATAAAACATCTAAATTCATTATATAAATATATATATATTTATGTAGTGATCAATGTATACAAAAGTTGTGCACTCTCATATACTCGTTCTTTCTTACACTTAGGTATCGCCTAACGACTATATGAGCTTCATTAATCTCCTTTTAAAATCTGTAACACAAGATCCTTATAACTATTATTTACGTGCCCTTAACTTGTAATAAAAACAATTCTGCTTTTAAACTTCATTATCTTTCTACCTCGACCTTTCAGTCAAATTACTTGGATAAACAACCTCGCACTCTTTCTCGCTCCTCTCTCTCTCTATCTCTCTATCTCGCTCTTGCACTCTCCTGGGTCGCGTCCACCTTCTCTACACAAATAAACAAGAGGCATTATGCTCATGAAATAAGATCTGCATTACTAAAGCATTCGATCACATCACTTCGTTTAACATTTATTCCCTCCAAAGTAAAAGGGCTCTAAGCTCACAAATTTCAGCATTTCATCTTAAAAAAACTTCAACCTCAGGAATAAAGTTATATTTTTATCAAGTTTTTAGAAATGTCCAAACACAAAATATTGATGGACACCCTCAAGAATGAACTCAAATCATGTAACAGAGATGGAATTTTGTTCCAACCCGGAACTGGTGACCCCCAAATCAATCAAATAATCAACCAACTAACCTCTCTCGCTACTTATATATATATATATATATATATATATATATATATATATATATATATATATATATGCAAACTATATTGAAAACCATGGTATATTTCGTCTTGATCAATTTCCTTTGGCAACTTCCTATTTTTCTTACCGTCTTTTGTAGTTCATCTTGTAGATGGTAGATAACCTGTCCTATGTTTATATCTCTTTTTTTCTCTTTTAGATAAATGCGTTTGGTAAAAATCAAACTTAAATCACTGAGCTTTCGATCTATTCGATCATCTTCGGAGCGATATTAGGTATTCTTTCCTCCTTTACCGATGAAGTATGGGGATATTTATTCCTCCTCGCTTGAGCGTAATGCCATGGAAAAAAAGCAAATCCGATGAGTGGAATTTTTAAAGCAACTTTAATGTTGGATTCCACCTCGTAGCCTGAGTGTTCAGGGCCGGCTTTTCTTTGTTCATTAAGATGGCTTCTAAGATGTTTAGCCTAGCTTTCTTTTCCTCTTTTATCTTAAATGTGGTGTTTTCAACCAGAATATCTCTAGTTAGGTTGATGTTATGTGCGCATTCCATATGGGTTTTGGGCCCTAGGCTTTACAGATGCATGGTTAAACACCTCGAAAGAGTGGTTGTTTTCATGCCAACATATTTTGAGTTATTATGGAAGCTTGCAGTCTTCATGGGGGCAGTTAACCTCGTAAACTATGTTGGTTGACTTTAGATTCCTGGAGTTTTTACAGTTATTTTTCATATAACGATTGTTAACTTTTATCGTTTTTTAGTATAAAATAAGTTGAATTTTGTCTATTTGATTCTTAACCTTTATGTTACGGTTATCAATCTACTTGATGTTTTTTTCGTCTATTTTATAGACATATGATTTTTGTAATATGGTTTGATGTTATTTACTGCTCCCTGACTACTTTTAATTTTATCTGTATCCTTGCCTTGTATACTTAAAAAGGGTTGAGGT
The DNA here is from genome assembly GCA_963969495.1 of Ceratothoa steindachneri. Taxonomy (NCBI): domain Eukaryota; kingdom Metazoa; phylum Arthropoda; class Malacostraca; order Isopoda; family Cymothoidae; genus Ceratothoa; species Ceratothoa steindachneri. The sequence continues at coordinate 96,191,835 of OZ018323.1, read as the reverse complement.
GATTTTTGGAGCATGCTTTTCAGGAAAACGTTGTTCACGAATGTTTATTTTATGCAAGAGATCTCCTGATGGAAAAGTTTTCACGTTGAGCAGCATTTGTATGTTCTGCAGATGTATGAGCCGATTACACTAATTTTGTACTTTTCAGGACATTCATTATCTGCGTTGAGGAAACTTCCCATGTCCGTACCTTTTCTATATACTCTTGTAATATAAGTTCCATTGATTTTTTGTACCTCAACGTCCAGAAAAGCGAGTTTATTGCCCGCGCTGAATTCATACGTGAATTTTAACACGGAGTTCTCAAATTGATGTTTGATGTTATTCAAATGTTCTATATTTTGGACGTTGATGTACTGGCAATATGTCTATGGCTTATTTGTTTCGCTTTTGTCAAATAAGCTCTCTTCAAGTTGAGTGTCGTGGTATACGGTCGAGTAGGTATGTACGTTTGTTCTGTACATGAATATCTCCGTTCCACTTTTCTCTAAGAGTGCTTAACATTTTTTTACTTTTGATTCTTTAACCAGGGAGGATTCTAAATATTATATATCTATTGACATTTGCAGCCTTTCGATGATTTAATTAAACAACTAGGGCAAAATATACTTTTACTTACATAAAAAAATGAAATATTAAAACTTTAGTATTTAAGAGGATTTAAATATAAATTAATACTAACAATGAGTAATACGCGATGGTTGACGCAAAAATTCACTTTAGTACGGAATGGTAACTAAAGAACATTAATAAGTTTTGGATTCCTTTTACCTTTAACTCAGAGGGAGTCTGGAGTTGGATGACGTTGAATGAGAACCTCTAAGATACGATGATTCTGTCTCTCTGAGCAAAGGATACGCTGTTTGAGGCTATTCCGGAATAACGGGTAATTGGGTGTGTGGGGATGCTACTTGACTTGAAGATATAAGAGAGGGGATTGTGGATGTACGGTTATTCCAATTCTCAGGTTACACTTGAGGACTTCTCGATGATGAGACTTGACCAAGAGATCAATCTTTACTCGAATGGAACTTCTGATTGGTATTCCTCAATTTTGAGGGATATCTCGGTTTTTATTGAGAAAACTGAGATAGGGGGTTTCTCTGAACGAGATTGGTATGGGAGTGTTCTCGATACCGCTGGTCTACTCTTCGATGTGACCAAAGGAACAGCTCCGGGAAGGAAAATCCCGCTCGGTTCCACATTCTTCTTGATTCCCGGTTTGCTTCCGGGACTCGTCTTATTGTCCTGAATGCTATTGCAATTCTTCTCTTACATTTCTCCAGATAGAACTATATCTACGTCGACCATCTCCTGAGGTGAGGGAGGGGAGACGACGGCCCACTTTAAGCCTCTCTCCTAGGACATCACTTTTCAACGTTGTGACCATTCGCCTTCTGGTTTACGTTGGAGAAAATGAAACTTATATTTGGCGAAAATATACATAAACACTCGGAGGGGGACAGTGAGCCTCTTCATAGATTTTTATCCTAAAGGCTATTTTACCCTCCTGTGTTTATATTAACGGACTACGAAATCTGCCGATGGTAATCCTTCTTTGCGAGCGATCTTGAGGATCTTTGGGACAGTGGAGCACAGGGAGGGGGCGTGGGTAAAGTATCGCCCATATGGAACGTAACTGTTGAAGCTGTGTAAACAAAGTAGCATTTGTTTGCCCTCGTGATATTGATTTCCCAACATTGACTCATATACTAGGTGGCAAAGGTCTTCCCCAGCGGTGATCCCATAGCCACTCCCTCCACTTGCTTGTATAAATTACCGTCTGGTGTCCTAAATGGTGCCTCTGATATGCATTAATGTAGCATATTCCTTAAGATGTTTAGGTCAAGATTTGGAGGAGACATTGTAGGATGGTGGTACAAATTTTGTATAATGATATCGATGGTCTGAGCGATAGGCACATTCGTAAACAGGCTTTCAAAATCAAGGGATGCTATTAGTCCTGTAAGTCTTGTAGAATAGAGTTTATAGATAAATTGCTCCCTAGACTTTATGCGAAAAATGAAGGGATGTACGGTTTTATTATTTCATTTAGGGTTTTATCTATGCGTTACGTTGGTGTCGTGACTTAAGAAATGTTAGGCCTCTGAAGAATATCTGAAGAACATCAAACAGCAATTTGAAGAGAACTCCGGGTTAAAATTAACTTATGAATTGAGTACGGGCAATAAACTTCCTTTTATGGAAGTTGAGGTACAAAACATCAATTTAAGCAATATCACAAAAGTATAGCAATGAAGTATTCTTCATCGGTAAAGAAGGAAAGAATACCTAAGGACGCTCCGAAGATGATCGAATTGATCGAAAGCTCAGCAATTTAAGTTTTGTTTTACCAAACGCATTTAGTAAAAAGAAATAGGAACATTTAACAAGGTATCTACAGATTACAAGATAGACTAAAAAAGACAGTAAGAAAAATAGAAAGTTGCATTTACATCTAAAACATAGATGATACTATCCATATTACATGATACTACTTAATTTATACATATAGTAGATTACATCTTACAATATACATTTTCAACAATGTATTAATATTTATTGAGCGTACAATATTGATTTATTTATATTCCACAAACTTTCTTAGTAAGGTCCCTTTGTTTCTTTGATCAATATAAGAATCAAATTGTTCTAAATCAGCTCGATACGATTTACCACTTGTAATTTTTTGTATAAATTAGATACAAAAAATCCGAAAGAGTTTTAAAAGTATTAAATCGAAATGGATCGATGGAAATTGTTTTGAAATCACAATTTAGCTAAATATTCATAATTTATGTAAACTTTGGAGCCATATTATGGATTTAAATTCCTTGTTAAATTCGTAATTCTTAATTAATTGCCTTCCTCCTATTACTGTTTTACTCTATTCTACTATATCTCTTTATTTCACCTTTCATTGCACTCATTTCCACTCCTTCGTATGGGTGGATGGTGTAACGGGGCTGGATTGTGTAACGGAGGTAATGTCCCTAATAACACTAAACCAGGAAGAGTAAGTAAGTAGCTCCCCCACCTCCGACTTGAGCGCCCCAAGAGCAACTGGTGCTTTCTCTCGAGCAGTCTTTTGCACCTCTTTTCAAATCTCTCTCTCTTCTCTATGCCTGGAGAGTGGCCGAACAAAGAGGTAGAAAACTTCCTTAAATATTAATAATTCCTTTTTTCGTTTTCCCATTCGATTTCTATCAATAATTCTAAGTCTCGGAATCTGTAGTCCCCTATCGAAATGCACTCCATAGCTGAATCCCTTTAATTGTAACATTAATCGTCGGAGATATTAATGAATGGCATTTATTATTATTGATTATTCGTATCAATTAGGTCCGTTGTCCTTCTCGGGAAGCCATTGTTGGGAGACGGCGCTCTGCGCTGAGGCAGAATCCCAATGATTGATCTCGCCAGATTTGTCATCAGAATGGAATGAAAACAGATGGAAATAAACTGAAAGTTGCCTTTAGCTTTTAGCCTAATAGCCATAATTCAGAAAGACTTTGCTTCGCAAATTTTGTAGCTTGTCTTGAGATTACCAACGACAGTTTTATCTTTTAATTACGATAGCTTCCAGTGGGTTTGACTGGGATTGACATAGAGTTATAATCGTGGATAAATTCCTGATTTGTTTTAGGAATAATGAAAAGATATTTTAGGTTCTTCCTGAATTGGGATTCCATTAATTTAGAAATCATAAAACTAAATGATATTTTTCTGGGACATCTGTATATTCCCTTATTAGTTGTCATCACGATGGCTTTTCTATCTTGTGAACACCATCCCTTGCCTTCCCAATTCACTTCACATTCCTTTCCCGCAGGCGACTGTTTATACTTGTTTTTAGCGATTTTAGGTATGCGATTCAGCAAGTAACTGATTGAAGGGGTTTGATGACTTGTCAAATAACAGAATTCCTCTTTCATTAACTCTATTTAATACTACCATCCTTTCAATTGATCTCCGTTTTAATTCATCTAACTAAACTTTAAATTTTTATTGTATTTAAAATTTTCCTTCGTTGGTTACACAAATAATCCTATCTTATCTTATTTGAAAGGTTGATCTATGCTCACCTCATCATTGCATTATTTATTTTAAATTAAGTTTATGTTACCTTTTTCAGTTTTTTTATATAGTTTCTCCTTTTATGTAGTTACTAACATATCAAACGGCTGCTCTCATGAACAATTAATTGCCTTTTTATTCCATTTATCTCTATTCCATTTGTCTTATGCCTCAGCCCTCCCCCCAAATACTAGAATTAAATACCTCCTTTTCTAATATATTATCTCTATTTAACCGCAAACAAGAAAATATCATGCCTTTTATTCGATCATGACTCACAGGAGCTATTTCAAAAACACAGCAATGAAGGAATTGTTTTGCCGGCTCACTACCTTAGTCCTGGCCTACATTCTTCTTTTTCGAGAAGAACGAAGGCATGATAGGCTTTAGTTGATTCTTCATAAGTTCCCAAACTTTGCATCCCTCTCCTTCTGTATATCCTTAACCTTCTGCGAGGGGGGCTGGCTCTTCTTTCTCTTCCTTGAACAAGTGTGGAGGTCTTCATGTATTAACTGCCAAAAGAATGACTCTGACACTTCCTTGTCCATGACTATATACCTCATTAGATGGCTGCGGTCATTGGCAATGGTGACCTGGATCTCCCTTACTCAATCGGGCATTTATTTTTTTTATTAGAACGGTTAGAGGGAAGAATTTTTAGAAGGTTATGGCTTGAGCATATGGGAAAATAATACATTTGTAAAATGCCCCTTTTGGGGAATGGAAGATTTTCTAGCTTCAGAATGTAATCTGTTTAAGAAATAAATGGGATATTTTAGTTTAATATAATTGCAGATAAGGTGGTTGATTTAATCCTGAAGGAAATTGGGTCACATGAATAAATCGCAATCAAAATTGCGGTTTATTATTATTTTTTACACTGGATATATACGAGGGGAAGCCAATAGGTTTTGCAATTTGGATATAAGGAAACGAGATATGAGAAAAGGTGCTTTATTATATTTCAATATAACTACGATCGACTTCAATGCCCTTGCGCCACTTGTCCATGAGGCTTCGAATTTTTCGACAACCAGAAACCTCCCGACTGCTGCTCAATCCACTCCTGGACGGCGAGCTGGACATCTTCATCGTCCCCAAACCGGGGTTCACGCAGTGGAGCCTTGAGCAGGCGGAATAAAAAGTAGTCGCTAGTAGCAAGATCTGGACTGTAGGGGGGATGGTTGAGCTCCACGAATCCGCACTCGCGCAGGGCAGCCTTTGCAACTCTGGCCTTGTGGACTTTGACGACGTTGAAGTCGATCATGGGGCGTGACACCGCCCCTCGTACCTCATTAATGTGATATTTTATAAATATATATATATATATATATATATATATATATATATATATATATATATATATATATATAAATATTATATATATATATATATATATATATATATATATATATATATATATATATATATATATATTACAAGAGAAAATAAGTATTGGACGTGAATGAGCAAAATGTGACAAGAAACCGGTGGTTGGTTGTTGTTGCTGTTGTTTTTTGTTGTTTTTTTAAGGCAAGAGAGAGGGACATTAGAAGAATCCAGGGGAAAATTTTTTGAATTCCTGGCCGGCCAGGAATTCAAAACTTTTTTCCTCTGGTATTAGTTCTGTCTTCTCGGTAAAGGATCGCCTTCACTGTGCCGCCCTCTGCTGCCTTTGATTCTGGATTCTTCTAATGTCCCTCTCTCTTGCCTTTAAAAAACTCCAGTTTCTTGTCTTATTCGCTCATTCGCGTCCCATTGTTATTTTCTTTTGTACTATATGTATTTATATTCAGCTACACCAGGTTTCTGCAACTTTTTTTCTGTCTTCAAATTATGTTTAAAAGACATTAAATAAAAATGGCATCGCTCTGTGGTGGTTGTATTATCCCCCGCAGATCCTGTAGTTGCTTTCTTTGTATATATATGTATATATATATATATATATGTATATATATATATATATATATATATATATATATATATATATATATATATATATATATATATATATATATATATATATTACTGTAATTAATTACATAACAACTGCATGGTTAGCAGTTACAGCTCTGTGTACCTTACATTGATGTTTAGAATAGAGTGAATATTTTTCTAAAATTAAGAAGCCATAAACAACCAGATAACCTTCACCAAAGTTCGTGATGAGAGGATTTCAAAGGAGTGAAGTCAAGGGAACTGATAACCTTGCCCACCCTTCTGGTAGATATCCATACTACGTTGTCAGGAAATTGGCAATCCTTAAGTTTTAAACTGCAGCATAGAGATATCAATAATTATTGCGATAATTTTGCTGTTCTGGGGAGGTGCGCCCACACAGACACGAGTACGCAAATAGGCCCCACTTGAGTTATTTTTCATATAATTCTCTTTCCCTAACTTTACCTCTCGGCGCTTCCTATGATCCTCCACGCAAAGACATGCCCTTGTTGGTTTTTGCTTCTTATTTTGTAAATTATGAAAGTGGAAAGTGCAAGAGTTATTGTAGGAAATTTGATTGGTTAATTTGCATTATTCTCAAGAACAGTAGCTTTAGCGATAGGCCAATAGTACTATCTATATTTAGTATAAAATGACGAAAAGTTAATTCATTTTGTTGGGTGAAGAGCGGAGTCATTATTATGAACAGTTTCTAGCATTTTGTCTTAAAATAAATTAGTATTAACTGACACACTGTTCAAAAATAGTATAAATGAGAAATGCCTGGCCCTATGTTTTTTGTTCCTTTTCAACGTAACAGTGGTTTAGATAGTTTTCCTTTATAAACGAGCTATTTTTGTAATTTTTTGAGTCAAGCATGGTGCTTTAAATTTCCCTCCATTTCACTCAAAAGTGATTGTAAATCATGTCTTTTCACGATCCATCTTACATTTTTCAAGAAACTCATGCTTGTATTCCATCGTCTTTCAACAGAGCATTTCCATCAAGTCTATTATCTTCTGAGCTTAACTCATTCCTTGAAAATGTAGAGCAGATTTTAATTAAATTTCAAACAACTTTTAGGATTCTCACATTTATAACAAATATATCTAAATATGCTTCCTGATTTTTATATTTTTTATAATTAATTAGAGTTTCGTCTTACTGAATATACCCTAGGGCAGAGTTGGTTAACACTCTGTACTTACGTTGAATTGCTACCCCTTCTGCAAATGATCATACCTAAAATATATCATGCTAAGTGAAGATATTTTATATGATATTTAAATAGTTAAATAGACTATGATAAAAATAAAAATAATTATTGAAAAATTCATGTCATATAATAATTTTTACTTAATAAACTATTGAATTTATTTACTTCCATAGATTCTTTCGTGCAAACTTTATTCATTATACTTTTTATTATTTGTAGTAATATTTTGGACACAATATTTTCAAATATGTCTTCTCCCTTTGAAATTTTATAATATCATGTTTTTTAGTTTAACATTTTGTTTATCGATGATCCTAATTTGCTATTTTACAATTGATCTACCCTTCTTGACGCTGATTCTCTTTCTTATATTGGGATCTGAAAAGGCAAGGGTTTAACTATTTATATTTTTTCATATATGATAAGACTACATTTATTCTATATCACAAAATATGTATATAAGATGACATTAATATCTTACGCATAATATATGTTAGAAGTCTTTTCACAACTAAACAATAATAAGATATTTATTCTTATTCCTTGTGAGCAACTTCACAAAATATGAACATTTCACATCCCTAGCTTTGAACCTTTGACAATTTTATTGTACATTCAGCCTCTTCTAGTTTGAAAGATCCACACAAGTATCATACAGTTTTTCAAATCCTTTTCAAATGCAATTTTCTCAATTTTGTTGGCGCTTCCTACGATAAATTTTCTTCATTCGATCAACCGTGCTTGAGAATTTAACATATACGGTTTTATTGGAAAGGAAATGTCTATGACTTGTTTCATTCTAAATATTAAATTGACCATATGTTACATGGTTAAAAACACTAGAGTTATTTATCGATGGTGTATCTAACTCGAGGTGTAAATTCAGCATGTCACAATATCACCTAATATTGGTAAAATATCTTCATGAAGCTCTACGGCTGGCCCACCAACCTTACTTTACATCTTTTGACTAGGTTTAGGAAGGATTTTATCGGAAATTCAGATTTGACACTTAATTACAATTTTATGAAATAACTGTCGACATTCTCTAGGCAGTGTTTAATACTTTTAATTAGTTTGTATAATATTTATCTGTTAAAATGTAGTCATTTTAAGAAAATTAAATTGAAATATAAATATGGAACTCAGCTCATATGTAAATTATCTTTGCTGGAAGGAAATTAATTACTTTATTAACAATCCTGCCTAGCCATATTTCTTCTTCACCAATCTTCGTTCGGAAACAAAGCTCACTTAACTTTCGAAGCCTTGGTGGAACAAATATTTAAATAAAATCACCACAAACGGCACTTTTTGCTGGAGAAATAAATACCCAAATAAACAACAAAAAAGTAGGAAGAAAAACACAACACCATTAAGGTCCATTCGAAAGTTTACGTTGATTTTTCACAATCTCCACACCATTGTAATTTAGTATGAAATCTATCTATCAATAGCTGTTGTGATTATAATGGCAGCCATTATTTCTATAAAATGAGTTACTGTCTCTTTCAAATTGAGCGCACTCTTCATACTTCAAACTTCCCATCGCTCTCTCGCCATGATAAAGGAAATTAATTAGCAAAGGAAAAAATTGTAATTAGCAGATTATAATAGGTTGAAACATTGGAATCCTTTGCCAATTTTACTTACAATGATTTTAAAGATAAAGACGGAAAACGGAGTTATTGGGGAAAAGTGTGTCCTTAGTTGTGTGGTCCTTAATCTATTGTAGTCCTTTTTTAAGCTAAATTTATTGTTTTCTTGGTTATGCATATTGCAATTAATTTATGTTACTTATTAAACACAGAATTTCTTTTAGTTCTTTAAGTTTTTCAACATCGACTTTGTAAAAAGTAAACACAAAGGAAATGTCGAAGTTGTCCATTGGACTTCATCTTTCCTTTAATCGGCTTCTGAAAAGAACAGCTCGTAACTCCTCATGACGTTCACTACTCGGTCACATTGCCATTTTTCATGCTCAAAAGTGTTTGAAAAGTTTCGTTCTTTTTATACCCGTGTGACTTTCTACTCATTTATTAATACGCGTTTATCTGGTGTATAACGGTAATTGCTATCGTATACCTAGTTACTGATAGAACTCTTCAATGCTTTCAATCATATTTGCTCTACTTCTGATTTTTCCCCAATTATACTTATCTTCTATTTGCCGTTTTACAATTGTTAGCTGTTGTTTCATGTATTGTATTATGTTTTCAATAAATTAATGTTGAATACATATACATTTATTCCTAATATTATTGATACTTTTCCTGAAGAATTGTTTGAAATTTGATAAAATATATAATTTGATATATTTTGTTACCTCAGTTATATGACAGAAAGTGATGTTTGAATGACGTAAATAAATGGTACCAATGAAAGCACCTTCTGTACATTTGGAGAAGGAGGAAGAACTTCTCAACCCAACGCATTAAATTTTTTTAGAAGCAAACATGTGTCAGCATGTATTTCTATGAAGAAGGATGACAACCTTTTTGGTTGAACAGCAAAGGACTATTTTGTCCAAGATCTTCATTATACATTAAAATTGTTGAACATTTAGGTCGGCAGTTCCTGTTAGCTAATTATTCAGATAATTGTGAATAACTAACTTTTTCACATCGCATCAAAGGCAAAGCGTTCTGCATTTAGAAAGCAATTCTTGGCGTATGAATGACCTTTTATTGTGATCACCCCATTGTTTATTGCACTAAGTATTTTCATAAAGAACTCAGTTTTCATTTTATTCAATATTGCTCCCAGAAATGCCTCGGGTGCATTTTAAGCAAAGAGAGCTAAAGCAATATTCACACGCTGTAATTGTTGCTCTTTAGAAGGCTGATGTGGCACCCAAACACCATTTACTTTGACTATATCTATGTTTATATGAGGTTAAGTACTGTTTTATGACAGAAGTTTGAAGTTCAAAAAACATTTGTGCGGAGTTCGGTCTAAGTATCTAGAGGAGAGCAAGGGTATTGGTTTGGATAAACATCATCCGAAAACAGTGAGACGCACAGTATGACTTTCGTCAACAAATACTCTGTTTTACCAAGACAATTTAATTACACTTGTTTAATTTCCATAGAAATTGCACATAATATTCATTGAGATTTGCTTCTAAGGAAAACAATTTTGATTGTAAGAAATGATGCGCTATAACTAGATAATGACAAGTATAAATAAGGCTATAACGAGTAAAAAGTTAAATCACAATTACACTGGTCTGCATGATATTTTTTATTGACTGTGTGACATCTTTTTAAAAATATATATGAAAAATGGTGATTTAATTTGTTTTTTATTCATCTCTATCACATCACGTTGTCGAGTTATACAGAGACGTTATTTTTCTCTTTTTTATAGAATAAGTAAATATTTATATATATATATATATTATAATATATATTTATATAATATATCTATATATATATATATAATATATATGTTTAAATTATATAATATTTATATATATATATATATATATATTAGGGTGTTCCTTAAAAAAAATTTATTGATAAACTGCTGCCATAAGCCTAAAATGTTCCTTTGTGTACCAAATAATGTATTACAAAATGAGAGAAGATTTGAGAAATATTTAGAGGTTGCACATTGACACTGAAGTTTTTACTTTTTACACATTTTTTACAAAGTCGGCGTTTTTCTTTCAGCATCATCTAGCTACTTTTATACAGACCTATTTCTGTTCATTTGCAGTCCCAATAAACCCGAAAAGAAACTTGAGTGTCTGTGCAGACCTTACCCTATCAATATTTACCATTGGTAACACTGATACTCAGTAGTGGTTGATGGAACTGATTACACTTTAACGTAAGTACTCCTCTTACATCTCATGTGCGCTGTGTATTATGTGAGGTAGGATGGTGTTGTTCTGACCTCTACCTCAGAGTAGATCAGCTACTTGCTTCTTGAACCTCAAGAATTGACTCTTATTAGCATCATATAAGATATTAATTTAGTGTGGCTTTACTTTGAAAGTGTCCTCATGGCACCGAAAAGAAGAAGTAACATATTTATTGTTAGTGCTAGTGAAGAGCTCATAAGGATCCAAGCTTCCATCAAAAGGGGAAGAAGTGGTCAGTAACTTCCTCTAATTCCATCTAGATAAAAAGGTAATTATTGGCTGTAGTGCAGATGTAGCGGTGAACAAAGTGACAGAGCTTTGGGAAAAGGCACGTATCCGAATCATAAGAAAAGATCATTCTACTGCTAAAGTTCAGAAATTATATGCAAAATATCAGCAGTTGAAAAAGGGAAGGAAACGTAGATCCCCTCGCCAAGTACAGAAAGAAGAGAGTTTTAAGAAGAGTTTAAAAGATTTGTTTGATATTGCTACCGCAGATGCCTTATCAACCATACAAAATACAGAAGACAGAGATTTTCTTACTGCTCAAAGAGAACCAGGCGGAAGTGGCACTTAAAGTTCAATTGAAGTTGCTGTAACTAGCAAAGAAAAAAGAGCAGCGAAACGAAGAAAACTAAAAGAAGAAAGGAAGCTTAGATCTAATCGGGCAGTAGCAAGTACTTTTCAGAGTATTAAATTGGCTCATCCAGTACAGGAAGTAGCAGTGAAGAGGTGCATAGTGATTTTGAGTATACAGTAACCACTGCTGGGCCTTCTGATAATGAAAAGGATTCAAAGGCAATTGCTGAAGCTACCCCTGGACCTTCTAAACGGAAAAGGACAACTAAGAATATTATAACGCCATCCCTCGCTGCAGCTCTGGAGAGTGCAAAAGTATCAGACCGCAAGGCAACTTCATTACTCGTTAAGGTTTCTCAAGCTTTTTGGCAGAATATTAAAAATTTAATTAATAATCGTTCCTCCATCTGGCGTCAGAGGCAGTTAGACAGTAAAAAGCTTGCTTTAAAATTAAAAGCTGAATTTCCTAGTGACATACCACTGAGTCTACATTGGAATGGCAAGCTAATGCAAGGCTTGATATCTCATAAACATGTCGATCGCCTTCCTATGCTTGTTTCAGGCAAGGGAGTTAGCCAACTCTTCTGAGTTCAGAAAATCCCAAATGGCACTGCAAAAGAACAATCAAAGGCAGTTGTCGATGCATTAGAAGACTGGAATCTTGTTCATAAAGTAGTTTCCAGGTTATTTGATACAACAACATCCGAAACAGGGCGTATTAATAGCGAAAGTACGCATATAGAAAAAAATGCTCGAAAAGAACCTCCTGTACTTTGCCTGCAGACATCATGTATTGGAATTGGTAGCCAAAGCTGCGTTTACAATACTGAAAAAATCAACAAGAGATCCAGATGAGATGCTGTTTAAACGTTTTCAGGCAAACTGGGACACAATTAATAAAGATAAATTTGAATCTGGTGCTGATTATGAATATGTTGCCTTAATAATTTAAAATTCAGAAGAGTCAATGAAAGAACTAGTAAATGACTCCTTAAAGTGGCGAGAGCTTTCTTTAATTTTCCTTGGTGGCACTCAACCAAGAGGATTTCATTTTAATCATCCTTAAACAATGCATCATGCAAGGTGGATGTCAAAGGAAATATACTCACTGAAAATATAGATGTTTCAGGGGGCAATGCAAGCTAACTCAAAAAGAGGAGCAGAGCTTGCGTAAGATGTTTGTTTTTGTATCGACTGTTTTGTCCTGTATTGGATCGAGGTTTCAATTCCATTGCCAGCTCCCCGAAATGACTTAGAGCTTCTAAAAGCCCTGCATGTTTACTGCAACATTGACGAAAAAATCTCAAAGGCCACACTGGAGAAGTTCAGAAGAACTTGTTGTAATGAGCCTGTTCGATATTCTTGTTCCATCCACTACAAAATGTTTGATAATAAAAGCTATAAATGAGAGGTCTGCAATTGAAAAAACATCCAAAAAAGAAAAAATCATACTTCAGACAATCAAGAATTATGGATTCGAAGACTTCGTAACCAAAGGAACTATGTCATTCTTCAATAAAATGAATCTTCCAACTGGCTATTTCTGTGAACCCCCAAACATGTGGAGCACAAAAAATGAGTATAAAAGAGCAAATAGCATAGTTCAAGGAATTACAGTAACTAATAACATTGCAAAGAAAGGTGTGGCCCTTATCCCAGATTAAAACAGATACCTAACCAAAGATGAGGAACAACTACAATTCCTCCTTCAGTAAGCCGTAAATCTTCACTGCTAGGACAACAGTAAATTAAACAAATCACATCAAATCCTTTTTCTAAATGGTGGAGGTTAGAAAAAAAGGGTTGGTGGGGTACATGAGAGTTGGGTCCACGGCCCGTACCCTGGTAACACAGATAATAAAACAGTTAATAGAATTTTAATTAATTTGACAAGAATAAAATATTTACTGTCAAATCTTAAAATTACTATATTATCTGTGGCTAAGACTCTCATAATAATTATTGAAACGTAAAACATATGATGTTAGAATGTGTAAATAGTTTAAAAGCTATAACTAATAGATCATGATTGATCGATTACAACAGAAAATATTGATTATTTGGAATAACTTTATGATTGATGTGCAACCTTTAAATATTACTGGATTCCTAAAAGATTTTGCAGCAATGATATTAATGAGAAAAGGAACAAAACTGATGGTTGGTTGAAAATAAAAATACAAGTCTAAGTTTTACCCTATATATAAGGACCACCCTAATATATTATATATATATATATATATATATATATATATATATATATATATATATATATATATCATAGATGTATTTCTAATAGTGCTAATATATTTTACTTTATTTTTAGATTGTGCATATGTCTAGAGGCTGTATAAATTCAGCAGGCATATTTTGCTATGGCTGCGGGCAATTCACCCCTTCAGATTTCCGGAGCAAATTATTCCTTTGTTGAAGCGTTGTTATTTAGCTTATTTTGGCTGCAAGAGACTAATGCAAGCCATTTGCCCCACAGAAAGCTTGCTTGAGTTGCAACAGTAAGGTCTAAATGTAGTCAGTTGGTATGGCGAGAGTAGAAGAATCATCATGATGACTGCTACTTTTGTATGACTAAAGTCGCTGAATTCAACAAGAAGACTAAAGATCCCATAATATACCAAAATATTCTTTTAGCAATAAGGCCTGTTCCACACTCAAATGATATACCTCTGCTTGTGACACCTGATATATGGAAAATTTTATCATAGTCCAATACAATCACTAATTAGATAGAAGTAGACTATGAGCCACCAACAAATGACGATCCCAAACTCTTCAACCAAGCTAAGCTCAACGACCTGGTATGAGACCTTAATCTTCCTAAAGAAAGTGAATACCTACTTGGCCCTAGACTGAAAAAATACAGGCTTCTAGCTTGCGGAACAACATTCACTTGGTACCGTCATCGTGAAGTGGAATTCATTCAGTTCTTTAAGAAAGATAATTCTTTAGTTTTCTGTTCAAATAGTTCTGGCCTTATCGAACACATGGGGATGCCGTACAAAGCAAAGGAATGGAGGCTCGTCATTGATTCTTCTAACAGAAGTTTACAGGCTGTTCTTCTATACAATGGCAACATAGCTGTATCTGTGCCAATTGGCCTTAGTATCCAAATGACCGAAACCTACGAAAATTTGAAAACACAAATAACTGCAATCAAGTCCATGAGCCAATTTTCTCATTTTTGGTGATTTAAAAGTTATTGCTCTCCTACGCGGTCCTCAAGGGGGATACACCAAGTATCCTTGTTTTTTGTGTCTATGGGATAGTAGATCTCACAGATAACACTATGATAAAAAGGACTGGCCAGCAAGAACTAGCTTTTAACCCGGAAATCACAACGTGAGAGCTATGCCACTAGTTGCCCCTAAGAAAATTTTGTTACCAACACTTAACATCAAATCAGAGCTTATGAAAAATTTCGAGAAGGCCTTGAACAAGAATGGAGCTTCTTTCAACTACCTGGAGTTAAATTTTCTTTTCTTCGAGTTGGCCCTCAGATTCGGGAAATGATGAAGAACAAGTATTTTGAGCAAGCATTATCAGGTGTCGAGCTGAATGCCTGGTTTTTCTTCAAGCAGATTGTCCATAACATCTTGGGAACACCCGCTCTCCAGAATATGAAAAAATTATCAAAGATCTGATTTCAAGTTTCCAGCAATTTGTGTCTAGAATTAACGTAAAGATGCACTTTTTGCACTCACATCTTGACTATTTTCACAAAAATAGTGGGAACTATAGTGCAGAACAAGGAGAGCGTTTCCATCAGGATATTTGCACCATGGAGATTCGATACCAGTACAAATGGAATATCAACATGATGACGGATTACTGCTGGTCATTGAAACGTGATGGTCCCGATGCACAGCACAAGCTGAAGTCGTAGCGGTACGCCTTCCTTTAAATCGGTATGTAGGCTATCCATGAGAGCATGTTTTTTTACATTTATTCTGATTTGATGCTGATGATATTTAATCATTTCATGATAATCGTGATTTATTTCATGTTGATTTGGTATACATATGTTCCTAAAACTAAAATAATGTGCTTTTCTATGATTACTTATTCATTTTAAATAAGTAACAATATATTAAAAATCCACATTTATTGTTATAATTCATTTGTATTTTATTCAAAATCCTTACGTGATAGGAAAAAATGGTTTAGATATTTAAAATCAACAACCCAAGAATATGTGAGGTCACATCTATGAATCAAAATTTAAAGATTCAAAAATGCAGATCATTGTTATTTAAGGCTGCTTACTATGAATACTTTTATAATTATTTAACTGAAGTTAGAAAATTGAGCACTTCCGTTACTAGTATTTGAATATACTTCTTTCACCGTACTACGTTTATATCTTGTTGATCTCTCTTTAACTCTTCAAATGTTTTATACTTTAATTAAGATATATTACAACACATTGTGTTTACATGCTTTGAAATTATCAGTGTACTATATATATCCCAATGTATTGCCAATTTTAAAGAATTTCAGCCTTTAACTGGATACCATTGCGAGACGAAGTGTTGGAGAATCATTACACCTTAGTTGTGTGGTACCGATAGAATGCACGATTTGGAACTGTATGTTTTTACCAGAGCCAAGGAAGTTGCTCTTAGACCAGGAAAGAATGAACTACACAACATATACCATTATGTTATCACAAGTTTTAGAGCCTTATTTAATGAAATTGCATACCTTCAACACAAAGAAAGCGACACATATTTCAGTAGTACAATGCCCCATGCCGTACTACCAACCACGAAAAGTATTGGCCTTGTTTTTGTAAAAGGAATACTAAGTATCACAGTTAAAAATAAAATAACCTAAAAAAATTAGAAGCTGTCAGGACAAATAGCATCATAAATTTTAGATCATATAGTGAAATCCATACCATAACAAACTAAGTTAGTAACTAAACAGAGTGGGTACAACAAAGTATTAAAAAAATAATAATAAATAGGATATTTATGTTCTGGATTCCAGACCATAAATGTCTAACCATAACACTATATTTTTAGAACGGGATTTTTTGGGATCGGTTTAATAATAATAAATCTTTCTTCCTTTAGATCATAAATACAAACTGACGAAGAAAAAATGGTGAAGTTCAGAATAAATATGATTATCGAATTTGGGGGAAATTTTTCAAACAAAATGAATTACAATTATTTAGGTTGAGAAAATTTATTAAAATTAAGATATGGTTGTTTATTTTTTTTGTTTAGTTGGTATATTCGACTATTTTATCGAAATTCTTTCTAAAATAGATTTTCCATTTTGATCTTTAGCAGAAGGAAATAGCTACTCTCCACTAAAAACCAGTAAAGCAAAATGAGAGTATTAA
The DNA here is from genome assembly GCA_963969495.1 of Ceratothoa steindachneri. Taxonomy (NCBI): domain Eukaryota; kingdom Metazoa; phylum Arthropoda; class Malacostraca; order Isopoda; family Cymothoidae; genus Ceratothoa; species Ceratothoa steindachneri. The sequence goes on along the minus strand of OZ018323.1, from coordinate 96,174,786 downwards.
ATATAATTTAGATTGCCAAAATATGAGAGCTGAGGATTTATTCCCCGGATTTCATAAGCGATCCAATTTTGTTTTTTGTAGGTTTAGAAAAAGCCCAGGCATAAAGAATAACCAAGCAAACGTCATAATGGAAAACGAGGAAGTTTTAATAAGATGGAAAGAATTAATGACAGTACTGAACAAAGATAGTAGAATTAACCAGTGACACCGAGAGGATAAGATGAATGGACCTACAATTCTTAAAGAAGAAAAGAAAAATGACATCAAATGATGTAAAGGGGCAAAACTGTTGAAGAAGAAGAAAATCCTGTGGAAATGAGTAAGCCAACTGAGGAATTCGGAGTAGAGAAAGTGACCAGAATAGTTAATGGGTGACACCCACAAAACAGGCCTGCACACACTTTTTGTGATATATCCTTCATTCATTCACTAATCACGCTTACTAGTAATTTGCAGGACATGACAGAAGCAACGTCTGTGAACACAACGAGATCTCAATGGGAGCTCCAGCAAATAATATACTGCCTCAAACATTACTACAATACAGGCTCGTTCAAGAAAGTGCAGGACACTTTCCTGCATCAGTTCGAATGAGAAAAAGCCCTCTCCAAGAGCATAATACAGGACTGGGTGGACCAGTTCAAGAACTATGGGACAGTGGAGAACCTCACTGCAGGCAGGGACAACCGTCCAAGCCATTCAGAACGCGCCAGGAAGCGTACAACTGAGCTGGTCAAAAGCGTGAGAGAGTTAATTCAGCTGAGCCTAAAACGCTCTGTGCGCAAGTGAAGACAGTCCCTCGGTATATCCCGTGAGACTTGCAGGAGAGTGCTAGTAATGGATGTAAAGGCATACTCATACAGAATACAGCCGATCGATTTGTAAGGACGTCATGGACAACTTTGTGCTGTGCCACATGAAATAGAGGTCATCTCGAACACATGCTCTAGAACAAAGAAGAAAAGTCAAAATACTCTTAGGTTTTGATATGTTTTTAAACACAATAAACTAGTTACCACCAAAGTTCCATTTACTCCTTTCAGAAAATTAAGAAAGGAAGTTTATCGAAATTTGGGGCCCTTTTTTTAGGGGTCACCCTGTATCATTTACAATTCAGATTTTACACCTCAAAGGATGAGAGAGTCAACTGTCATACCTATCTATACCAAAGAAAGAAGGCACACTGAATGTGATAAACACTGGTGATTAATTAGTATTATGCATGAACTCGAGAAGATAATACTAAGAGTGATTAACAACAGAATAAAACAGAAGATAGATAACTGTATGCAGGAGGAGCAGTACGGGTTCGAAAAAGGTAAAGGAACGATCAACGCGATATTCGTCTTGAGAATGATCATGGAAAGAGAGATTGAAATGCAGAGGGATGTTTTCAACTTGCAATATATCGATTTCGAAAAAGCATTGAAACGGTAAGGCACGAACCATTGATGAGGATGCTTAGTTAAGACTGTTACGTAACATGTATTTGAACCAAATGCAGTAGTGAAGATTGATAATCATAATCCTGATTGGATAAAAATACCCAGAGGTGTCAGACAAGGATGGGTACTAAAACCTGATCTGTTCTTATTATATGAACAAAAATGCATTAAAGAACTGCAGAATGAAGAGCGTATCAGAATAGAAGGAAGAAATGTGAACAACATGCATTATACAGAGGACACCGTGTTATAAGCGGAGTCTGAAGAAAAATCACAAGGATTGGTTGAAAGCTGGTGGAATCATGTTAAAGAAGAGGACTGCTAATAAACATCAAAAAGAGATAGGTAATGAGAATAACTAAAAGGCAAGAGAGACTGGTTGTAAATGTTCAAATTCAAGAGAAAATTATCCAACATGTAAAGGAAATTAAATATATAGGAAGCATTATTTACGAAAACGTTGCCCGTGAGAAGGATATAAAATGCAAAAATTGCCATTGCAAAAGCAAACTTTGGAAAAATGAAGAAAATTTGGACAAACATCTCTACAAGAATGAACTTAAGATTAAAAATATTAAAATGGTCAAAATTGATATATGGCTGTGAAACATGGAGACTAAGAGGAATATGGTCAAAAGACTGGAGGCAGGAGAGATGCGGTTTCGGCGTAGGATGAGGAGAATCCCGAGGCCGGATAGAGTTACAAACGAGAAGTATTAAAAAGAGCAGGCACAGGGAGAGAGAGAGAAATGTCAGTTAAGGAACGTGAGGATGAGTCAACATGGGCTCTTTGGACACATCCTGAGATGAGATGACATTGAGAAATACTGCTTATTGGGAAGAATAGAGGAAGAGCGAGTGAGAGCAAGACAAAGATCAAAGCTTTTGGACACTATTCTTCAACACCTTGGTGATAGAGGAAGAACTATGGACCTCATCACACTGGCGGTTGACAGGGAAAGATGGAGATCCATGGTCGCTAAAGGAAATTATTATGAGAAAAGATTACTTTTTCGTATATTCGATGCTTTTATCAAAGTTCTTAATTTACCATAAATTGAATTAAAGAGCAGGGCTGTTTTCTTTGGAAATTCGGATCTTTTCTCTTATTATGGCGTAATTTCGTCTTCTAAGCCAGATGACTGAATGGCCAGCTGAGAGGAGGGAAATAGCCTTTCTCATGCACAGGATTCGAGGGTTAGGATCATTCCTATGCTATAAGTATTTCGGAGAGTTGTTGGGCGAAAAGAGGAGACTAAAATAATAAAAGCTAGGGAAAATTATTAAATGATTTAATGGATAAAACTTTACAATTTCTTTGTAAATTTGAGCATCTGTCTTTTCATTCACTTAGTTGCCTCTATAAAATCTCGCACATAATAGGAGTCGATCATAGAACAAGCAATTCCATATTCTTCCCCCCCCCTCCTTTTTGCGACTCTATTTGGTTTGTGTGGGCAATTCTTTCCTAGTCTTTAAAATTCTGTGAGTGGTTAATAGCAAAATATTTGTATCTTATCTCTGGCAAGGATTGGTTATAGATAATAATTTTTCTGCCGATCTATCAGGAATTACATACATGAAACACTGGCACGTTTCCCTGAAAATCCCTCTCAAAACCTACCTTACTGGTAAAACCCTCCAGATATTGTTGTGTCTCTATAAGGTTGTGATCTTTTATAAGTGAAAACACTGCTTTTAAATAAACAAAAGATATCGTAACACTAAAGACGTCACAGCCTACACTTGAGTAATCGACCATTCCGCCATCTGGCTGAGGAGACGAAATTGTGCTATAATAAGAGAAAACATTGGGAATTTAAAGATTTTTTAAAGTTATTTTTATGTGTCGATATAGAATTGGAAACAAACATCCTTATACATTGAAAAAGCACCTTATACATTTTGCTCAATCAATCAAAGAATGAAAAAAATTGTAAAAGTCATAAGATAAGTTAAATTTAAAGCATGGCGTGTTTTTTTTGTTTCCTATTTTTTAGTATATACAGTGTGATCCCTCAAAACGGGCCTTAACTTTCATTAGGCCTCATTTCTCAATTTTGTGCAAGAATTTAATTAAACTTTGGCAGGAACTAGTTTATTGTTTTAAAAACATCATATCAAAACATGAGAGTCTTTGGACTTTTCTTCCTTTTTCTAGAGCACGTGTTCGAGGACAAAGTTGTCGTTAACGTCCTTATAAACCAACCCACTAATTGCTCTGATCTCTTCTCTGGTGGCTTCCTTGAGTTTCGTGATGGTCCTGTGTCTCCCTGCGTATACTGTGTCCTTAAGGTAGTCCCAGAGAAAGAAATCTGGGGGGGGGAGCTATGGTCAGGGCTGTGAGGTGACCAGTCAAAATAAGTCTTGAGATTGATCACACGGCTACCAAAGTTCTCTTTCAGCCAATCTCAACACAGGTTTGAGGTGTGAGAGCTTGCTCAATTTTTCTGGAAACAGAACGGCTCTATAAGCGACAGGGAAAGTTTTGAGGGCCTCAGCATACCGCTGCTTGGTGACTGTCATTGTCACGCCAGATTTATCGAAGAAGAATGGTCCGATGATGCCTCTGGCTGAGATTGCAGTCCATACCGTGTACTTACGGTAGTGTAAGAGCATAATAGCTAGTTCATTTGGTCTGGAGGTGCCCTAGAAGACATTTGTCTTCGAGTTTATCTTTCCTTCAAGATGGAATTAAGCTTCAGCTGAGGTCCAAAGGAGGGTAAGTAAAGTCGAGGTCTCCTGAATCTTCTTTAGTATCTTGACTGCCATAGACTTTTTCTGCTCCTTGTCTGAGGCTGTAAGGGTCTGATTCGTCTGTATTCTATAAGGGTATGATCTAACATTCAGTACTAGCACTCTCCTCAAGTGTTACGGGATATACAGAGGGACTGACTTCGCTTGGGCACAGAGCATTTTGGACTCTGCGGAACCGACTCTCTCAAGCTCTCGACCAGCTTAGCTGTACGCTTCCTGTAGCGTTCTGAATGGTTTGGACGGTTGTCACTACCTACATTGAGGTTATCCACTGTCCCATATTTCTCGAAGTGGTCCATCCAGTCATGAATTCTGCTCTTGGAGGGGGGGTTTACACATTCTAACCAATGCACGAAAGTGTCCTTCACTTTCTTGAACGAACCTTTCTTGTAGTAATGTTTTACGCATTATATTCTTTGCTGGAGCTCCCATTGATATCAACTTGTGTTCACAGGCGTTGCTTCTTTCATGTCGTGCAAAGTAATGGTGATTAGTGAATGAATGAAGGATATATCACCCTGTAAGAGAAAAAGTCCTGGTATAGTATATGATCTACAAGCCAATGTGATCTACATCAACTTATGTCTAGACTAGGTTGCGATCTACATTCAAATTTTGGTTAGAAATGTGCAATTCTAATTAGAGCAGTGAGTTAAACAGTAAATGATAATATTAACAATGTATAAAATTCCATTGCGGAATAAAAATACAAAGATTTAATACTAAATTGATTTTCATTTCATACTAAAAACATGAATACTATAACTATCTGTATACATCACGAATATCATTTAAAATGCAATGTAGATCACAAGCTGTGATTTTTTATCCTTAAAATGAAAAAAAATCATTGTAATCCTTTAGGTCGGTGATAATCTATCGTCTGTAGCTCCACCATTTAGTGCCTTTATTCAGGAATTTTTTAGTTGCGGGCAACTCTAAATCCCACTATGTCGTTGGGTTGGTGGGTCTGTCGGTTTCCGTTTTGCTTTTTATTTCTTTTGGTAATAACATTGTAACTATTCTGCAGATTCTCATAAAAGTTAAAACCCTTAGATTGTATTGCATTCTCTTCAGAATGATAAATTGCCAATGTTCTCCCAAGGTTAGTCCGGGAAGTATTAAAAGTTTTGAAGGTGGTAAAGTCATAAATCAGAATAAGCGAGAGCACCCGAGTTTGGTCAACACACCTTGTTTTTATTTAGTTCTTATGACCTTAACACTTTAGCGCTATAAACTATTAAGCTGTTCTGTTTTATATACTAAACTAACTGTAAGTAAAGGTAAATAATTTTAATGTAGATCACAAGCTATAACGTTGTGATCTGTTGTAGATCACAAGCTATAAGAGAAAGATGCATGTAGATCACATACTAAACTGGCACCCAAAATATTTAGATGCAAAATAAGAGGTAAGGATCGTTATTTCGGTATATGTTAAGAATTCAGGTAAAAGTCTATTCTTGAATTTAGGCATGGATATGCAAAAGATAGATCAATAATATATTATTAGGAGATATATTGGAAATATTTTAACTTTTTTAGACCCAAACCACATTGTTAGAGCGAGATAGGCCGTAGGCCGCACACAGATGGACTCTCTGCGAAATGCAAGCTCCTCCTCTAATGAGCATTGGTGAAGCCGCTCCTTTTTTGCATTTTATGAATGAGTCCATAGGGCGCTTTATACTTTTGAGTGGTGTATAATATGTATGGCCTTTACTTCGTCTAAATAGTTGCTTAAAATAATGTTCATGTTTTTGCTTCATGCATATTTTGAGAATTTTAAGTTTCAGGCTAAGCAAACATACCTTAATGAAAGCTTTAGCAAGATCGCGAAGTATCACTCCAGTATGTTTCCTTGTACCTTTTCTGTGTCCATCTTCTCTGTAATTATCACCAACACCGTTTCCGCATCACGTTGTCTCCTGAATCTGTAATTTCATATTTGTAATTTCCCAGCATTTCGTTGAGGCATTTTTCGGAGAGTCTACCCTGAAAATCCTTCACTATAACGGTACGGTAATTATCTGATTGTTGTATTATCCCATATTCAGACAAACGGTAATATTATTTAATATTGAACCATGGATGTTGTTTCATGCATTCGGTAGGTCTAATTTGGTAAGCCTACTTGTGCCTGTACCTTTTTCTTTGAATCCCTTTATAAAAAAGAACTATTCTTCTCTTGTAAAATGTTTTCTGCTCTTTGTAGATTAGGTTCATCCTCGTCGACATATAAGTAGGGCGCAATATTTGCTTCTTTTTCTTCTAGTCTTTGGATTGTTTCATCCTGTATTCTCGGTGAGAGTTTTGCTTTCCTCAGGTGGGAGGGAGAATATTGTTTTACACTGTCCAAAAGAGTTAAATATTCACTATACTTTTATTTATTTAATTTTTTCTATTTTAATTGTAAATTGTTCCTTAGGTTTGGTGCCTCTAATTCTAATATATGCCAATTTTGTTTATTATTTCCCTTCAGGCCAGATTTTCTTTGTGTTTTATTAGTTATTATATTCGCCCTTTAGGTTATTTAATTCTGAGATTTTTTATTGTTATTTCCAAACCCAGTACGTTTCTCGCTCGTGATTAGCTAAAATTCTTCCATTGTAATTTTATTTCTACCCCCCATTTAGGCGTGTATATGATCTCTGCCTCTGTTACTTTTGTAGTTACTTGATCAATGTGTTTTTCTGAATTCTCTTTTAGATTGAATAAAGTTGTTATATCAAACGTGCTAAGATGTTCCCTTTATTGGTGCCAGTTTTATTTTCTCTTTGTGGTGATTTAATTTGAATGTAGATATTGTTGTTATTAAATTCAGATCATTTGATTGGGTTGTCCGTTCTGAGGCAGTGTATTCAATAAAGTAGAATTGTGGATTTATCAATATAATGTCTGAAGTGGCTTAAGTTCTTTCTTTTAGGAATAATGGTATGTTAGTTCCTTCTCTTTGCATTAAATTTCTTGGCATTAGTAGTTGAAGGATTTTTTCAGTACCATTAGTATTCGTTGTGTAACGAGATTCCATACACCTAGTGTTTAGGTCACCACACATTAGAACCGAGGTTAGAAGGTGAAAGGATTTTAATAAAGTTGTGTATGGCAAAATATTGACGCCAGGGGTCATTGTATACATAGAATACTACTAGAATTGTGTCTATTTCTAATGTGTTTCATTTTACTTTTTGATTTCATGGGTTGTGTGGGCTTCTACCCAAGAGTCAAGGCACTTGCAGATGAGGGCTTGTTTGGTCGTTACGTTGCGTGGTGTCCGACGTTCAAATCTGATTTTGAATAGTACGACTTATCCTTTAGATTGTTCCTTGAGACAAAGCTGAATCACTCCGATTTAGGAGAACTATGTTTAAAGGGTCTTTACTCTGGTGGGTGTTTTCTCTTCCTTAAAACCGCGAAGAGGGAACATCTTCTCTCAGTCACGCTCCTCCATATTTGGTTAGAATAGTACAGACTATTTTGTAGGTTTTGTTTGTTTCTTCTTTTATTTCAAAACAGGTTAAGAAATTTTCTTTTTACCGTTATGTGATATTAAATAACGGTGTGCTTCGGTGAAGCAGAACTCACAGTGAACAAATATAAAAACCCGAGGCAGGGTGCATAAAAATAGAACAATTGTCGATAAAAGGACTGTTCATAGATGCATATATACAAATAGTTATGACATAAAATAAAAGAACCTAATTAAGAGCTGAATAATTGATAGCAAAAGATATAAACTTAATAAATTCAGTTTGCTGCCGAGGGAGAGCGCAGAAAGGAAATCGAGACGATGATAGTGCTGCCTACTTTAGGCTATTTCGCGGCAAGAATTATCATTTTTAATGTAAATTTGAAATGGAAGCTTAGTCCTCGATACCCACCTTAAGTTGTGGGGGCTGGCACCAAAAGAACCGTGCTTTAAAAGTAATAAACTCCTAGTATTAAGGATTCGGAAGCCTATTATTAGATTCGAATTCAAAGATTGTGAGATGTTGTTAGGCATCTAGTTATAATACTGTTTTTTGACTACAGAGATTTAAGCCTCGCTCCCAAATGCTATTTAAATCAATCATATTTTCTTTAAAATTGATTAATCTAAAATGTCCATATAATATTTTATTTCATAAAAAAAATCCATGCAAAATAACATAAAATGAAGCAATATTATTTAATATGCTTTCTGAGATGGCGGGCAGTCCTTTTTCTTTTGTCAGAACTTATAAAAAGTAACAAGGTATCGATCAAATTTATTGCATCAGAATTAAAACAAAAACGATTATTTCTATGTTATTTGATGATTAAATGACATTTCTTCTATAACTTTTATCGATTAGAAGGCTCTAAAACCCTGGGAATGACGGCGCTATCGTCGTCTCATATTAACCTCATAAAAAAGATATTCAGGAAAGCAACAAATACAAATAGGTATTACAATCACTAAAAAAATAGTAATCATTAATAGATAAGAATATAGAATAGATACAAACAGTTGTACACATTCTTTATATCATCACGCCTGTTAATGCAGTCTTCCTCAGAGAGCCAGATTTCTAGGAATTCTCTTTTCTTCATTACTCCTCTCCCGACTATCTCGCTCGTTCCTACTACATCTTTCGGATTTAGGAAGTGAATTGAGATGAAAAAGATGAAAGGAGATCGTTCCTTCTGGCTGCACTTCTATACCCATCAAAGTTAGTTTTCAGCCGTTTTCCCGTTTGTAAGTTGTACTTATACAATCATTTGCAGCAAGTGCTGCATACTAACGCATATACAAAGTCCGAAATGTTTTCTTTTTATTTGTCTTTATATTTAAAAATTTGCCTTGACATTGTGGGCGTGACTTAGTGGGACACGTCGAGGCCATAATCAGAAACAGTCTGGGGGTTATTTCTGATGTATGTAAAAGCAACATACCGAAAGAACACTTGAATTGAAAGATCACGCTTCAGAGATTTACTGTTTCTTGCATAAATTGCCTTTCACGTCATTATTTCTGAAAAAATAATATAGTCTGGGTCCGAAAGCTGAGGAAGAAGAATAAATATTTAATCTCAATTGTGCATTTAATTTAATTTCACACACACACACACACGCATATATATATATATCAATTAATTTACACGAATGTACATAAGAACTCTCTTTCAAATCAATCTGGCTCACAGATTATTGCTATCTTGTTATTTTAGGTTAAACAGTTAAACATGAACCTCATAAATAGTTTCCAAACTTTCTCAAGACTTTATTATCAATCTTCTTTCAAAATTTATATCTACTCCCATACATTTCTTTAATTAAGAATATCTCATTCGACCACGCATCAACCAACACTCACCTCAGACAAAACTCCTTCTCCCAGAAACAAAATTGTTAATCAAAACAAGTCACGCCCACTTTATTATCATATAAATAATCGGACATTATAAAACACTACGCGCAGTCAGTTACATCACTTTAGGAAGTACAAGTCTCTTCCATGCGTCTTCAATTTGTGTTTCATCCACCTTGGAAGGATTTTTAACTCACCTAAAGTCCACCACTCATTCTCTTCCTCAAACAGTCCTTGGTAGTATGATTCGCAGGTCTTTCCATACACAATTACAGTTACTCCTTCTACTGGTAATGGATTTAAACTCGCTGAGTCCAGTCATTCATCTTGATAAACGTCAAGCTAAAATTAAAGTTACTTTCCTCAAGTTATTTATAAAACCATATACGATTTTCTTTTGTGAATACCTCAAACGAACTCGAATGTCAAACTTGGATCCACAGGCAAGAGAAGCATCGTCCTCTCCTACCTTGCTACAAGTGGTGACTCCGCAGTGACCTCAAACATCATCATTGTCTCACTCTCTCTCTCCCTGTGGTGGTAACAACCACCACAGGGCTTACCTCATATTTAATTTCTGACTGTCACAAACTTTTTGAAGCCAAGAAGAAAGATGCAGAAACCATTTATTGCATACTATATAACAATAGACTACAATAGAAAGAGAAATTTAACGTAACTGAACACTAGAAGAGAAACCGGAGGTTATTAAAGGCAAGAGAAATGGACTTTGGAAGAACACAAGGATCAAAGAGAGCAAAGAACAGCACAATGAAGGCAATCCATAACCAGAACACATAAAATAACGACAGTGTGGATTGCCTTTATAGTGCATTCCTTTGATCTCTAATCTTTGTGTTCTTTCAATGTCTCTTTCTTTAATAAGTAACAAAATTGCTGATACTATAACACATGGAATCACTAAACAAGCTCTTTGCAGGTATAAAAATATATTCACTTGATTAATTTGTCTTCTTTTGGAAAGTAAAATTAATAAAAGATCAAAATTCCAATGTAAAGCGGTTCGGAAATATGAGATATTCCTTCGAAAGTAAAGTAGATGTTTACCTGGAGATGCTCTATTATACTGAGTTAAAATTCGGACAAAAAATCTGGCGCAGTCAGAGCAGCTTATAGAAATACAGAACTATATATGTTAGAACTGTAGCTGAAGGACGATGTATCAAACAAGCCATTATAAATAAAATCATGATTTACATCCATCGCAGACTCAACTTTTCCGTCACCTCGAATTTTTCTTATTCTTTGGCTATGTCTATGACTATGCTAGTGTAGGTTTGCATGCATGTGTCCAATACAAGTGCAAAGCAAAATAAGAGTACAAGCTCTTCCTTATATCTTTTTTGGAAATATCTAAAATGATGATTCTATTGAAATTATAAAATCCTTGCATCAGCATTCGTAAAGGTTACATTCAAAATTTGTTCCTATAACACCACATGATAGTTGTTAATTAATATGAAATTTCATGTCAACAGGATCTGATAATGCAGTGTTGAGGTGGAACCAAGAAAGTGTGAACATCTTAGACAAATATAGTTCTCGAGATCCAAGGTACCCATAGGTCTCTCCGTCGCATGAACCTTCGTAATCGTAAGAAAATCGCAGTCCAGCTGCAAAATGAATGTACAGAGGGTGGCCAGGTTATTGATTTCGGGAGAATAACGCAAAGACTGCTTTACCAAGGTCTCAATTCATGTAAGACATGCTAGAAGATACGGCGACTGGCTTGATCACGTGCTCATCGCAACTGGACTCTGCGTCAGTGAGCATGTGCTTTCTGGTACGACGAATCCACCTTTCAGTGGTTCTCGCACCAAGCAACGATAGAGTCTGCAGATTTCAGGGATAGAAGTAGAATCGAAAGCGTTGAGTGCTAACAGTATAGCATGGTGGTCGCTCTGTAATGTTATATGACCGCATGTGAAGTTTAAGGATGGATTTTACCCTTTATGATGGCACCATATATTCAAAGATGTTCCAATCTGTCCTGAGAAATTATATGCTACCCTCTCCCCGAGACCTTTGCAGAAATACATAGAATGTAAATTTACAGCAAAATAATTTCACATGTCACAAGTCTGTGTCTACAATAAAGTATTTCCTGGATAACAGTATACAGCAATGGACTGGCCACCTCAGTCTAGGAACATGAATTCAGTAGAAAACGTTTGACAGAACCAGACAGACGCCGTAAGACATAGTCAGTAAGCTTCCAATTAGCAACGGAACGAATTATCACGGCCAATCAGTGTGCCAGAATTACACCCGTCGGATCTTTTCTCTTATTATTACGCAATTTCGCCTCCTAAGCAAGGTGGCTAAACGGCCGACTAGAGAGACGGGATTATTCCTATGTTATAAGAAATTTGCGAGATTGGGGGGTGAATAAGAGGAAACAAAAAAATAATAAAAGCTAAGGAAAGTAAATGCTAAACATTATTCAATAGATAAAAGTTTACAATGTCTTTGTAAATTTGAAGAACTAAGTTTTTCCTTTATTTAGTTGCCTCAATAAAATCTCTCTTATATTGAAGGAGTAGATCAGAGAATGAGGCCCAAATCGACTCTATTTGGTTTGTGTGGGTACTCGTTTCTGGATCTTTGAAGTACTACAAGTAGTTAAGTCATTTATACAGCATCTGTAGCAATGATTACTATAGATAATAATTTTTAGTCTCATCTATTAGGAACTGCATACATGAAACACTCGCATGTTTCCTTGCAAATCCATCCGAAAACCTACTGCACTTGTAAAACCTTCCAGATATCGTTCTTCCAGTAGCAAATTCGTACGTTGTCATTTTTTAAGAGTGCAAGCAATGCTTATGCTTGGAAAATACAAACAAATGATACCGAAAGACTAAAGATGTCCCTGCCTAATCACTCGAGTAACCGGCCATTCAGCCATCTGGCTGAGGCGACGAAACTACACCATAATTAGAGAAAAGATCTCACACGTCAAGTATTGCGCCCTTTTGGATAGCATGACTAGAAGAATAGATTCTATTGTCACTACCAAAGGATTCTTGACATGCCACTTTGCTTCCTGTATCTGTTTACTGTTATTGTAATTTTGCCAAAGCTTCGTCTGCTTACCTGTTATATGGTTCTAATGTTATAAGTTTGGGCAAATTTGTAATTTCGTTCATTCTTATTGATTATTTGTGGCATATATAACTTATTTCTATTTATTGCACCTTATTTCACTATTATATTCACATTAGTTTGCAAATAAATTCTTTTTCTACCCTGTATTTAGCTAATTTCCTAAATATTGGTAGATATCCGAAAAGCTTTGGTCGCGGCTGTATATGATATTATATTTAAAGTTCAGAAGTGGAGATATACTGGATAAAGAGTCTGAGGAACTAATGAAAAGTGATCGGAAGGTCAGGTCTACTGCAATAATTTACATGAAAAGGCCACGTAAAATCCTCGCATGAGTGATGAAGATGAATAATCGACAATAGGAGGATTAACATGGCAAGCTTGACTACGGACAAAGTTCATCTCTTCCACAGGGACGATAAAATTAGCGTTGCATTTTCAATATTCTTCAACACTATCCCGAAAACGATATATAATGAATATAACGTTATCACTTTCTCAGGGCCTATGAAAATATAAGCCCTTGTAAGTTTTTAGTTAAAAATTAATTACATCCTAATATCGCGCGGCTTTTCCTTGAATGGCATTTTCAATAGTTTGACCTTAAGAGACAAAATCGCTTAAAATAGCTGCGAAGAAACTTTAATATTATTTCCATTTAGGGTAGGCAGAAATTCAGCTTACCAATATCAATTTTTTGAGGTGTACCCTCTTGTTTACCTTTATTTTCCATCACCTTTGGTTCATGTGTTGTTTTAGAAATGTAAAATAGTTGCATGGCCACAGTTCTCAGATTTCTAATTTTTACATTTATCCTTCGTTCATATTATGGAAATATGCATTTCAAAGTTTTTGTTTTGCACAGAAAATTGGAAACAGTTTCTCGCCAAACATTGATAATTCGAGAAAACTTTAATGATTTTTTCTTTATATTAAAAGCGCAAAATAACGTGCGCAATCTCTGCAGAAATCTTTTCTGCAAAGATCCGTAAAGTAAGTAAAAATGTGTCGTAAATGTATTGACTCAATTCCGGCTACTGAAATTGCAGTGCCAGCCAACATACCTGCACGAGTTTGGATTTGGATAGCAATCAATTTTTCAGATATCGGCTAAGGAATGGTTTCAATTGGGAATATTTAATTTAGTAAGCGCCGGGCTCCCATTTTCACAATTATAGAGAACTTTCATAAACATAGCGTTTGCATAACACAAATTTATAAAGTTAAAATTATGAAGTATGTAATGAACCTATGAAGAAGAAATACGCAGCGTTTATTACCAATAGGGGAGCACTTTTTGAATTCTGACAAGAGAGAAGACGATAAAGCTATAAATTTCATTTAGAGTTGAAATGGAGCAAAACACGTAAATTTCACGTTCACCTCCATTTATATTATCAAAACTATAATCATTAAAATTTCTACCAAGTCTAATAGAATATAAATTGTGGACCTAAATATAAGAGAGAGCATTATATTCACAAATAAAGAAAATATTTCTATAACTATAAGAAAGTTTCCCGGGATATTTTTAGCTAGTAAACGTGAAAAAACCTTTCCAAAGCGATGAACAGGAATAAGTACCGTCTAATAATATGTTGTCTATTATTTGGGGCCAGCTATGGTAGCTCAATTGATGCTATTTTGTTTTGTTTGGAGAAAGGGATTAGCCACCGACCTCCATTCCTTAAGAGATTTTCCTTTTGTAATAAAGAATTATAGAAATTATACGAACCTTTAGGCTATACTTCATACATATGGCAACCACTGTGAAAGGGACCCTAATCAAGAGTGTATCCACTGTCAAACCAAACCCAATGTGACGTTAATATGCCCAGGCAGAAAAAGGTAACTTCCTTTTATTTCGTTATGAAATACAATACTTAATGACTTAATACTTTAATAATTCCTCTTTGTGCGTCATGCATTTAACGTGCTTACGACTCTCAACCTTAATGTAGTAACAAAAGTTAAATGCGATTGCTTAAAACAGGGAACAAACACATGATGTATGCAATATTGATGAGAAAATTTATGCGAGTGGGCTAGAGCTATGTGATTGTATACAGATAAACTCCTCCTAGTGGCTGAGATCGAAAAAGATTTGGAAATAAAGATCGAAGCAGTTGAGGGTTAATATCTAAAGTGTATATAGGGATTTTAGGCAACACCTCTTTAGTGTATCTTCGTGTTCCCGAAAATATATTTGATTTTTTTTTGTTACAAATACGTTTAGAATTGTAATAAGTACAACTCATCAGATATTCTCAATACTCTTTCATCTATTTCATAGTTTTAGTCTCTTTTCTGAATTTGAATTCAAGTGACTGCCCAGTTAGGTTTTAAAGGAAGATTTTCTGATAAAATGGACAGGGGAACTAAACTTTACTAAGAGGAGAAGAATTATATCGTGAATAACTTAGGTAATGGAAAGTCATCTCTATAATTTTTAAAAGATTTGTAGCTTGTTCATCGAAATTCTGAAGAAAATTGTAGAGAAGCGAGTTTGGCAAAACATAAAAAAGTGTTTAATCAGAATTACGAGCTCGTATTCCTAAAGATCTTTCTCAAAACTAAAGAGAAGTGGCTTAAAACTCTCATGCAATGAATCAAAGCCAGCATCTACTAGGTAATTCAGGAGTTGGGTTCCTTTGTTTAGTACCTCTTAAACTTCTAATTTAAAATTATTATTCATAAAATTTCACTTAATTGCACATATTACAATTAATTCATATATTTCGTATAAATTTGTCAAACTTTGTTATTAAGGTGGAGCTGGTAATGTAAACTCCGGGTGATGGGGGCGTGTGGGCACACAATCTTCCTGACGATGGGCCCATCAAGTTTATTCATGCTATAAATGAAACCAAGTTGTGGGCACATGAGACTCCATTGAGGGTTAAAGAACGAGCATAAAGCGATTTCTAACCTCGGGAGAGGGGCTGAAATAGGATATGAGGAAAGAAGATGGCGTGCAGAAATTCTAGTCTTCCCCATTTCTTAAGAAGGGTCAATATTTTATTAAACTACATTGACGTTTATTGTGAATCTTTAGCACAATTATTCCGGTTACACAATTATTCTATTCTCTGTTTATCAAATCGTATCAGGTTAATCTACGCTCATCTTGCTTGCAAGATCTCCTAACAACTTTCCTTTTAGGAAGGGTTAAGAGATCTATTGTAAGTGGTTAGAGGGGTGGCTGAGGTGTGAGAATCGATGGAAGGCATAACTTTGAACCTTCAGTACCTACTAAAATGGTTATGTTTTCGAATAAAATGGCTCTATGATCATTATGTTACAAAATGAATATACAAAACATAACGTAGCTCAATTTTCCATCCAATTCAATAGTTGATATAGGCGGACATACTTACGGATACCTTCGCAATCTCACAAAAGTTTAAGAATAATTCAGGGTGTGATAGAGTGCATTTATCCTATTAACATTCATCTATTTAAAACGTGGGTACATCCAGGTTGTCACTTCTTGTTCAAATGATTTAAAATGCATTTGAAAGTACATTTTATGCCAATTATTTAAAAGTTGTCTTTTTCTATATAAATAAATGTTGAAAGAAAAAATTAAAGAAAAAAAAGACTGAAAAGATTTATCGCCATACCTTAATATTAATTAGCAGTTGTGGGCAGTCCGTCAGTACCGATGAGGGAAGGTCCGTCAGTCCGTCACTGACGGACTGACGACTGATGGAAACGTTGAAACACTAACGGAATAAGCGCCGGTGAAAGCGATTTTCGGCCGTCCCCCGAACCGTCACTTACTCGAAAAGCAAAGACGACCTTCCTTCGGCAAATAATGTTTCCGTCAGTGTCAGCAAAACGGGAGTCCGTCAGTAACAGACTGACGGACCTTCCGTCATCGGTACTGACGGACTGCCCACGACTGTTAATTAGAGATTTATTTATTTGTGTCTAATCCATAAAACAACGTGCACACATAGCCCAACTCCAAAATCTTTGCACCACAATGAAGTCGACTTAGATTGATTTTTATTTTGGCACTGTGTTTATCTTCTTAATGGTTTTGCATTCTTTACAAAAAGTGGGCAATTATCTGGAAAATGCTGGAAACTAGTCTAAAAGGTTTGGCGTGAAAGTTCACTGGCCTTATTCTGCGTGAACTTGAAATTTTAAAGCATTTCAAATCTGCGACCACTCAACTATTTGCCAACAAATCAGCGATGGGCGATAAGTTATAATATTAGTAAAGCAATAAACCCTTCACCTCGTTTATACTAGTATGTTGTGCTAGCGCGAGACTTCCTTGATAAAGTTTCAGGATTTTCATCAATAATTTTTATAAAAAATTGGTTAGTTTCGGACTCATATATTTTGTTATCAAAAAACTTTTTTAGAATTACAAAGGCTCATATTTATTATTTACTATAAATTTAACCACAGGATTCCGACTAAATGCAAATGGCGCTCTTTTACACCCTTTCAAAGCTAAATCACTTGGCGTTATCCAGTACATTATCGTTAGTAATATTACGAGTATCACTCTACCTAATGATTCCATTTGATAATTCATCACTTTCTTGCTCTATAATTTTTCTTTTTAGCTATTCCATTTTGAGGCAAGATATGTATAATGAACCCACCTGCTTTGACTTCAATTTTATCAGTAAACTGTGTTCAACCAGAGTGGTTTAATCGAGAAATCGGCCAACTGCTTAGGGAGAAAAGAAATGCGTACAGGCGATCGAAGATCTCGGGTGCCTTTGACGAATACCGGAGGCTAGCCAGAAGAGTGAAGGCCAGCATTAGGGCGGCTAAGCGGTCTGAGGAACTCCGAGTGGCGAGACTCTGCAAGGAGAATCCCAAGGAGTTCTTAGGCTATGTAAATAGCCGTTAACCAATCCATCGTAGGATTGGGCCCTTAGTGGACGAGGAGGGTGCATTAACTGACTCAGATGCAGAAAATGCTAACCTGCTCAATGACTACTTCTCTTCAGTGTTTACTAAAGAGTGTGGTCCCATCCCACAGCCCACAAATTCCTACTCGGGGGAAAAGCTGGGGGCAATGGACTTCACCGAAGGTGAAATAAAGAAAAAGATCGCTGACCTAAAGACGAATAAGTCTCCCGGACCAGACGGGTTTCTATCCAAGGTCTTGAAGGAAGTGTGCGATGAAGTATCACGACATCTGTGCGATATCTTTAACATGTCAATCCGGACCGGATGCGTTCCTAGAGACTGGCGTGAGGCGGAAGTGACTCCTATCTTCAAAAAAGGAGACCCCAGCCATCCGTCAAACTACTGACCCATCACTTTGACTTTGATAGTCGGTAAACTCATGAGAAGCATGATAGTGGACAAGATAACGTCTTATTTAGAGTCAAACCTGCTACTGAAGAGTTCCCAGCACGGCTTCCGAAGGCCAGGGTCATGCCTGACGAACCTTGTGGAATTCTTCCACTTCGTGTTCAGTGAGCATGATCGAGACAAGGCGGTGGATGTTGTGTACCTTAACTTCCAAAAAGCTTTTGAAAAGGTATCACACCGCCGCCTTCTTCGGAAAGTGCGTGCCTAGGGCATAAACGGCAAGGTAGCAGGTTGGATAGAGAGCTGGCTAAGTGACAGACGGCAACGCGTAGTGGTGAATGGTCGGGCCTCTGAATGGGCGCCCGTATCTAGCGGTGTCCCTCAAGGTTCCATCCTGGGACCACTACTGTTTATTATCTATGTCTACGACATGGACGGAGACATGGTTGCCAAAATCTTAAAATTTGCCGACGACACCAAGCTTGGTATCAATGTGGCAAAGGAGGAGAACACTGCTAGCCTCCAAGAGGACCTTCAAAGGATTGAGGAGTGGTCGGACACGTGGAAAATGCCTTTCAACGTGGGGAAATGCAAAGTAATGCATATCGGCCAGCGAAACCACAAATCTCAGTACTTCCTTAAGGAAACTGCCCTTGAATCAAGTGATACTGAGAAGGACTTGGGTGTTACTATCACTAGCGACCTCAAGTTCTCGAAACAGTGCATCGAGGCAGAAAAGAAAGCCCAAAGGATGTTAGGGTAAATAAAGCGCCAGTTTGGAAACCGTAACAAGGAGATAGTACTTTGTCTGTACAACTCCCTCGTTCGTCCGCACCTGGAGTATGCCGTACAATTTTGGAGTCCTTCGTTTCGAAAGGACATCGCAAGGTTGGAACGCGTACAAGCTAGGGCAACCAAACTTATTCCCTCTATCCGACATAAAAGTTATGAGGATAGACTAAGGGAATTAGATCTGTTCTCGCTGGAAATCCCCTAGACTGCGTGGTCAGCTCATGGAAGTTTTCAAAATACTTCGTGGGTTCGACAATGTTGACTACCGAGATATTTTCACACTGAGTGAGAACAGAACGCGCAATCACTGCTTCAAACTTGAACTGAAGCGTTTCACCCGAAAGCTGTGTGGAAATTTTTTCACCTACAGTTTTGCAGTAAGTGGAACGCACGTCCAATGGAAGTTGTCAACAGTGAATCTGTTGACAAGTTCAAGTCAAGACTAGACAAAGTCTATAAAAGGGGCCGTTTAGGGACTCAAAACCATTAAGCAGCCATGTGCCTACTCGATTGCTAGTCCAAAGGTACCCTCTTCGAATGGAACGTAAGATCTCCTAGGGTACTTTCTTTCCTTGTAACTCCTTGTAACCTAATCAATTGACAATTAGTCCAAATATAGAATTAATATTAAATAAGCGGTCTAAGCCGTTAGTTAGAGATCACATTGGTTCAAAGGAATTGAAAGGTGTATGTCGTTAGTTATAATTTGTGGGAGCAAATCAATCAAATCAATCAAAGCTGCATAAGTCGACAGATATGATTACAATGTTTAGTTATATAATTTGTTATTTGTAAGCAAACTCATTAAATGAGAATTTTTTTTTCTTTTTTAAATTGGATATATATTCATTTTAATTATTTGTTTACAAATTATGGAATTATCTTTGGGTTCCTATATTTACTGGACGCCGTCATTATATATTTATATATATATATATATATATAAATATATATATATATATATATATATATATATATATATATATATATATATATATATGAGAAACTAACAAAATAGCGCGTGAGTAGAGCAATAAATGCAAAAAATCATCCAGGAAAATGAAAGGCGAATTGAATTCTAAATACTTTCGTACTTGTTCAGTTCATTATCAAAGAATGCTACGCGTATGTACAACGAAAGGACCCAGAATAGAAAAATTATATCAAAGACAGATGTGAAGTATAAAACCAAATAGATAATGTCTACTTCCGGAAAATTCCAACCTGTGCGCAAATAATGTAGACATTTATGTGACTAAACTAAGTACATACATACATGATTGTGAATACAAAAAAATTGACAGGAGAGATATAACTAAATTAATAGTTCAGAGGGCTAAGATTTTAAATGGACAATTTCGTTATAGGTAAGCCTTTTAATAACAAGGTTTTGTGTGAAAAGAACAGAAGATATATTTAAATTAGGCGAGAAATTAATGAATAAGCATTCAACGATATTTCTTTGAATAAAGTCATTAGATTTGCAAATAAATTTAACCCAATTCCAATTGATAGGGTGACTGTTTTCAGTTTTGCTTAGGTCAAACTGAACAATCAACAGAATAAACCCTATACTATTGTTATTATTATGAATCAACGCGCTACTTTGTGAGTTTATTATATATATATATGTATATATATATATATATATATATATATATATATATATATATATATATATATATATATATATATATATATATATATATATATATATATATTTATATAAGTTAACAGAAATCTCAGGGCGAGAAAATGGCTGGCTACGTTTGAATCACAATACGGGGATCTTCTTAGTCCTATAAATTAATACAAGAACAAAATATTATGCAATCTTGGGCACAAATCTTAAATATAACTTTGATAGTTAGTTATAGCTTTGAATACAAAACTTAAGAGTTTAAATAATTTTTGGAAAGTCGAGTTTAGATGAATTTAAAATGTGTTTTTTTATGCAGTTTTTTTCCGGAAATGCATACTTTTCCCATAGTCGACATAATAGAAAAAGTATGTTTTGACAGCAAAAAAAAAGTTTCGGATCTGAAAAGTACACACAAAACTGCATAAAACAACATATTTTCAAAATCATTTAAAAAGTCTAGAACAAGACCTAACCTAACCTAACCTAATAAATTCAGATAGGAATTTTGAAAAAGATTCACCTCATTTGTCTTGAAATTTATGCTGATACTTGGTCGAATGTGGGTATTAGAAAGCTACGTGCCCAAAAACGCACTAACAAAAAATGTGCATCGGATTTTACGTACTTTCGAATCCTCTGCAATTTTATCCCAGGAAAATAAATTCTGATCCTTTCGAAATCTACAAATACTGCTGCATGTAGGGTATGTAATATCTCGCGGGATTACACTGTGAGCCCTATCTAATTCTAATGCCCAACTATCGCAAAATAAAAATTTCTGGTATTAATTGGTATTGCGACCTAGCACAGCCACTGCATGCCATTGTCCCACATGAACCGAAAACACTGACATCAGCGAATCGTCCGAAATATACGAAAATATAACAATCAATGCTATTATTTAATCGCCATAAAACGCATGCGCAGATTTGCTGCAGATATCATAAAGCCTGCTATTCGCTAACTAGTCAGGCCAAACCTTGGGAATAGGGCATATGACGCATAAAGATTTAAATTTAGAAAAATAATAACATATTTTAGAAAAATGATTAACTACGTTAATATTAATTTCCGGAATTAGTTAGTGACTGCAAAATTATTAAAATTTCACACGTTAGCGACGCTTTAATTTATGAATCCATTATTTATATTGGACATTTTCCAAAGTAATATTAAACGAAGCACTAAGGCACAATTTTCGCAAACTTCTCTGTATAAAATTACAAGCCTAGCCATACTACGAGTTACATATTCAAAACTTCTTCGTCGTCAGCTTATTAGCCCGTCTTTATACGGGGTCGCTGTTTTTGATTAGCCGCTTCCACCTGTTTCTGTCTCCTGCCATGTTGGTCTCCAGTTCTTCTCCCTCATGTCAGCTTGTATGCAGTCTCTCCTTCAAATTCAAGATCTTCCTTTCCTCCTCCTTCTCTGTACCCCCATTTTCAAAGCTCTTCTCTCGTCACTCTCTCCATCCCTCCTCATTATATGTCCATACTATCTAATTCTCGCTTCCTGTGTCTTCTTCGAAATCTCCGCCACCTTTTTTGTTCCTCTGATCGTGGGATTTGTGATTCTGTCCTGCCTCGTCACGCCACACATCCCTCGCAGCATCCTCATTTCTGTTACTTCGATCCTCTTCTCATTACTCTTCATTACAGGGAATGCCTCTGCTCCATATGTTATAGTTAATCTTACAACAGAACCCCTGATACATCCCTCCAACTCTTCTATCACCCCTTGGATCCTCCTGGTTACTTCTTCATCCTCATTTCCATCTACTGATATGGTAGATTCCAAATACTTGAAGTCATCTACTCTCTTTATTCCCATACCATCTAACCTAATGTATGTCCTGCTCTTCTTCTGTACACTTCATATATTCTGTCTTTGTTCTATTTATCTTCATCTCTCTGTTTTGCAGTACTAATCTCCACTCCTCCTGCCTTTGCTCTACCTCTTCCTTAGACTCACTGGCTAAAACTACACCATGTTCTCAGTCAACACGTCAAATACAATGTTAAAGAGGAAGGAGCTTAACGCAAAGCCCTGATGCAGCCCCACCTCCACTCCAAAACTGTATGTCATGCCTGCTCCACTCCTGACCCATGTTTTGACACTTCCGTACATTTTCTTTACCAATCTTACATATTTTTATGTCACTGTTCTTTCTCTCACGCATCTCCATATTTCTTGTTTTGGTATTTTGCCATACGCTTTCACTAGATCTATAAAAACCATATGTAATTTCTTCTGTTTCTCCTGTACTTTTCTGCCATTTGCCTCAATATAAACACTGGGCTTGTTGTTCCTCTTACAGGCATGAAGCCAAATTGACTGTTGGACACCTCCACCTTAAGTCGTATTCTTTCGTTCGAAATCCTCTCCCAGACTTTCATTGTGTAAGATAGCACTAAATCCCACGATAATTTCCGCACTCTTGTATATCTCCCTTCCCTTTGAAGTCAGGTACCAACAAACTCTCCCTCCATTCTTCGGAAGTCTTTTCCTGCTCCTCTATCATGCACATCAGCTTCCACAACATGTCCACTCATGCATCTTCCAGGGCCCTCGATGCCATCCCCGGGATATCATCTGGTCCAGCTGTTTTGTTGTTTTTCATTCTCTTAAGAGCTCTCACGACTTCTTATCTCTTTATACCTCTTTTCAGGCCTGGATATAGTGTTTCTTCATCAGAGTAAGCCCATGGGTTCTCCTCGTTCAGCAGACCATCGAAATATCCCTTCCATCTCTCTTGTATTTTTCCTTCTTCCCTTAATATATAACCAGATGCGTCCTTGCTCTGCTTCGCATGGTTTACATCCTTTGTTACCGTGTTCTTATTTCTTGCTATCCTGTATAGCCTCTTTTCCTCTTCAGTTGTTTCCAGCCCTTTATACAATTCATAACTAGCTTCTGCCTTCAAAACAGCTACTGCTTTACGCACGATCATTTTGTACTTTTTTAGTCCATTTTATCCTCACGTAGATCTACTATTCTCGCACTGTTTTTTAGTTCATTTCTTGTTTACTTTGACATTTTTAAAACAGCGACCGCAAAATCACCACATCTCCACAATTCAGGAGCGTCCAGATTTCAAAAATCCAATCCACCGTAGTAATTTTCAAAATAAATATTTCCCGGAAAATCAAAGCAAAATTATCTAGAAATTGGCTGTATAAAAACACAAACCTAGCGATTGCTCGGTTTACACGATGTTCCAGGTTGAGCCGACAAACGCCAAAGTGACTCTGCAGCCCATATACAAAAATAAATAGCTAAGTAGGAAGGGAACTGATAAGAAATCACTATTTAAGTCTGGAGAGAGCTGTTTTAAATATAGTGTTTTCAAGATTCGAAGTTCAATTGGGCACCTATCCGAATTCAAAACCTCAAAATCTTTCACTGGCAACCGTGGTAAAACTCCTACTAAGTAATTAATTATTCTCATAATTTT
Organism: Ceratothoa steindachneri; assembly: GCA_963969495.1. Classification (NCBI taxonomy): domain Eukaryota; kingdom Metazoa; phylum Arthropoda; class Malacostraca; order Isopoda; family Cymothoidae; genus Ceratothoa; species Ceratothoa steindachneri. The sequence continues at coordinate 96,150,949 of OZ018323.1, read as the reverse complement.
AATCCTTTCCGGTTTTTTCTCTATTTCAACACCAAAACGCTGTTGGTCGGGAGAACATTGTCCATCTTTCACAAAATCCACTGATTAGACAAACATTTTGCTAGGAGTAGATATATTTCTCTCCTTTCTCTTTCATTAACTTGGACATATTAGAAGACGTTATTTTTATTTCACTTGTCACTTATCCACCCTCTTTTGATCTCTCTTTTATTTCGCCATCTTTCTATATTCCCTTCATTTAAAATCCTTTCCTTATTTTTGCGTATAACTTCTCGGATATCTTATGGCTTCTCATACTCTACCTCCACTCGCTCAATACTCATCGTTATGTTCCCCTTTCTCTTCCCTTGCTACAACTAGGTTGGAGTACTGATCCCTTTTCATCACACGACCTCACAAATACTGAAGGGAACTTTAGATCAATAATAAAATATGATGGAAATTCAGTCTTATGTTACTAGCAATCTGTGGTTTCATCTCCACGCCAAAATACAGATCGGTATTGAAATAGATACCAGTTGGAAGAAATAGCTGATAAAATTTTTAAACTGCCATCTACTTTGTGCCACAAACTCGCCCTGACTTGTGCCTCAAAACATTTTCTCGCCTTCTATAACTATCCCTGCTATCCGACATCAGCAGTCCTATAGCTCATATCTTAAATCAATGAGTGAAATTTCCTTTCTTAGTTTTATTCTTGCCTTTACATGAACTTTTCCCTGTTTGTTGATCTATCATTTGGAGTAACCAAAGTAACCATAACAAAAATATTTCTGATAAATATTTTAGGTCGAAGACTTAAGAAAATGAAAATATATTGAAGATGGATGACTTATTAGCCACTAGGAAGGGGGAAAGCAAGAAACTCTGAATCTCTGCCCTTCTTTCCCGAAGGGAGTATTCCTTTCCCCAAAAGAACTGAAAATTAATGTTTCATTTGTTATGACAAAGCCAAACTTTTATATTCTTCGGTAGGCGCAACAGTGAATAATATTTTAGTTTACACGTCATTTTCCCCAAAACTCAGCGACACGTCCTAATACATTCGAGGAAATACACACGCAGGCAAAACTAAATACACAAACATGGAAAAAACAGAACGCTCATCGAGTATTACACATCGCTATTCAAAGTTCAATGTACACAAATCAATCAATGTACACATAAAATTGTTTCGGCTAAAGGACTGGTAAAAAGACAACAAAGAAATGGTAAATATTAACTTATATAGGCCTCCTCAATTGTATTTTCTACAACTATTCTATCTCTATTACAGACATAGGAAAGCACACGAAGAAAATCCTTTGATAATATTAGTTCCTCAAGAGTAGTAGTTTGAACAATGTTGTGTTTACAACAATGCAAAATAGGGGAGCATGAAATTCATGGAACCGAATGAAGAAAGTGATTAAAATTTCACAGACAAATGCTCTTTAGAGCATTCAAGGATCAATTGGAGGCTTCAATCATAATTTAAAAGGATGATGTCAGTGATAAAGTGCGATGTACATAGATTTGACAAGGCTTAGATACGTTCACCCTGCTAGCATTAGGCAGCAGTTTGTGGTAATAAATAGTTGAGGAACTTGACGACCGGATTAAGCATGTGCTTTAATTCCAACTTAGAATGTTACTACTGAATAATACGGTGAAATACGCATTTGCATGTGGAGAGCTAATGGTTAGTTTAAAAGGCATTCATCGATGGCATAATGGAGCATCAAGGTTGATATTCAGACTCATCGAAAAGTCTATTCCATCGGTTTATGTGTCGTATTTGCGTGAAATTAGATGTAATAATTGCATTTTATAGATACTAGACGTACTAAATTTACTGATAATGAGTCAGTTGCGTCCTCTAAAGGCATAAGGAAATTTACTGCTAGCGCAGTCAATTTCCACTCACAAGAAAACGTTTGTAGTTCAAGTGATTTAATGGATATGGAAACCTTTTTTGGCAGCTTCCAGGATAAAAAGGAAATATATTGTTTGTGCTAAGGAAATGAGAATGAAAGAGACAGCGGCTTGCGATTGCTAGGACTGTGATGGGAGATATCTGGTCGTACTGTCAGATTGAAGGCTCATATTTATTGGCAGTTGCCCATCACGATCGTCAATTTTATGTGTGCCTGGTCTCGCTGCCATTGAACTCGGTATCTATGGAAGGGAAAGCATGGGCTTATTCACTAGACTCATGAAAGCTAGGGAATTTTGGGTTCTAACTCTAGTCTTATCTAAAGCCTCCCCCATATCCATTTATATAATGCCCCTCTCGCTATATATTCGCAGAATAAACGATGGTATCTTTAAATTTAGCTATATATCTTGTTCTTTATATTAATCAATTCAACTTTAATAAATACCTACAATACAATATTACATTAATTATTCACTGTGTAATACGATTTTTGTCTTTGGGGAGCAACTGTTATTTTATATTTGCTTGTGTCTAGAATACACGTTATTTATCTAAAGCTTTGCCTTGTTATCCAGGTTAATGATATTTATTTGAAATTTTTCTATTCCCTATAGAATAAAGTGGCGAATTTGAACTTTCATTTGCCCTAAGTAGAAACAAAATGATCTGATACGAAAATAGCATTTATTTATTCTAGAAATACATAAATAAGACAATTAAAAATTAAAAATGAGTAGTTTTCCGTGAATTACGCTTATACTGTACATTATTACTTTCACGAATCAACTCCCAAATATAGTCTCCTATCAGATTTGCATTATGGGATCCTTGATACGAATGTTCAAAGTCCAGTAGATCCTAGTGAAAGTGCTCGCCATGCTCTTTGTAGTACGATCCCATATTCTCCTTAAATTTATCTAGATGAGCGTCAAGAATATGGACTTTCATGGACATCCTGCAACCCATCTTGCTTTTTCTGTCCTAGTGAGCTTCTCGGGAAACTCCTTCTATGCCATGATCTTTTTTATTTGTACACCAATGAAGAACCCGGCTTCCACCTTTGCCGCAGATAGCTTAGGAAATAAATATTGGAGATACTTGAAAGCTGCACACTCCTTATCTAAATATCTAACGAATTGTTTCATAATGCCCAAATTTAAGTGCAGAGTAAATAACAGTATTTTTCGGGGGTACAACCACAGCCCTCATTTGACGATGTTTTTTCCAATACTAAACTCGGTCCATTATGGCCAATCCTGCTGGTGGTAGTATGCCACAATGTACCTGCTGTGCCAAATGCAAGGATAACAAAGAAACCTGGTAGAACTTCCTTGGAGACCCATCAAGAACGCAACCATTTTGAAGTTTCTGATAACCTAACAACCGTACTCTTCATATTTTAATGCATCTAGCAAGATTTTAAAACTGCTATATTTCGCTTTGAGCTGGACCGAGTGAGCAAGAGGAAGAGATAGATACATGTTCTCGTTATGAAACAGCACCCTTTTGAGGCTCTTGGACGAGCTGTTAATGAAGAGTCGCCACTCTTTGCAGTTACAGGTGATTCCGATTGCCTCAAACAGACCAGTCACATTGTGACTACAGCTAAACTCATCTTGACGTGTTAAAAAGCTTGAAAACACAAGTGACGCTCTCTCTGACCTGATATTTGCACACGATCATCTAACAAATCTCACTGCTTGAGTCTCAAATTTAAAAGCTGGGAATTGGAGTTTGCAAGACCAAGATCTCTGAAAGGGTCGTTGAGATCTTTTTGGTTGGGGAGTATGGGTTTCTCTCCTCAGTTGCATCTCTGTAATCTGGATCAATGACTTGATCTTGAACTGATTTTCCGTCCTAAAACTGTTGCTCTCCTTCTGGAGGAGTAGGTACGAGTAGCTCAGAACTTTGTGGCACTAGGGCAATGGATGATTGAAGGTCTGGATACATCATAACAGGCACATATTTGCCTGTTCGACTTTTGAAAGGGCTCACCATGTAGAAGAAATAATTGCTCAAGTGGTCAGTTGGTTCCCTCCAAATTCGTGGGATTGCGAAATTAATAGCTTTCTTTTCTCTTCTTTACCATCCTGTAAAAAAACAAAACGAAGACATAAGTATAAATATACAAATATTTTTCACAACAAAGGTATCATTCTATCGCCTTCACAAGTAGACAACAAATCTAAACCTAAATTATCTACTTTTGCAAATGATTTTAGTATTTTCCTGCTTTATGATAAAAAATCTTTTGATTTCTTATTTTAATTTCAAATTTCTTTAATTTTTTATTTTAACATTATATTTTAGATTGAATGTTACTCCTCGAAAAATATAAAATGTATACGTGAATATTGGATTTATTAGGTTGTTTTCATTATGTTTATCATTTGTCAGTATAGCCCCAGAAGATGATCAGTATGATCAAGATCTACCTCAAGCAATTAATAAATGATTACAATGATCTTTAACGATCTCTTTCCCATCATGATATAGTCACTTGCCGGCAATTTTAAAAAAGTTCTGAAGAAGCTTAACATGCCTCTTTGGCTGTGGAATTTAACAATCCTTGTATACAACATTACCTCCTTCCAATATATATATATATATATATATATATATATATATATATATATATATATATATATATATTCAACAAGGTTGCTTCTAAGAAGGCTTAATTTGAATTTTAATTGCAGTCGGAAGGATACGACCATCAGTGACATTTTTATTTATTACAAGCAACGTTTCGGATTACCCAAACCATCATCAGGATAAAGGGATAAATTGTTAGGCGAACAAATGTTAACTTAAACTAAATACAAATCAGAGGCAAATAATTAAGATAGTAAACCTATACAATGAAAAGTATTAATAATTACAAGTACATATACAGATAAGCTCAAAGCAAAGGAGAGGAACAAATTCATACCTGTTTTCAGCGAATCTGGGGAATGACTAAGGAATTTACCAAAACCGAAAACGATTACGGGTAGTTTGTTGTCGCTAGAATATTAACAGGTCGGAAGATGGTTGGTTTTGGCTATTACTAAAAATGGGGGGGCAGGTCAAGTCTGAATTTAACGTGGGCTAATGTGCTTTTATGAAGAGAGATTCCAGAATTTTGAGCTGGGTAATGTTAGGATTAGAGCCCAGAATCTCAAAATTATTGATGTTGGCGTCAACCTTACACTTTATAATGTGATCTCTTATTGGCGAAACTTCCTTCCTGGCGAGAGACTTTCCTGTTCGGCAACTAATGCCCAGGTGTGCGCAAACCTTCGAGTGTAACGAACGAATAGTACTACTAATAGATGTTCCCTGGGAACATCCAGGGCAAGAAAATTTGTATACAATACTATTGCGCAAATAAGTCTTGGTTAAATCCTTGGTGCGGAAGAAATTACCTATTTTTAAATTGTTAATGAAGGTTATTCGTAAATTTATTTGCAGAAAAAACTCTAAGAACTTTTCGGTACCGTCTTGAAGCCTCTTGATTCAGAGGACCGAGATCAGGTCGGAGAAAATATCGCAAGTGCTTAGGGAAATCTATCTTTGCAACCTTTGGATGAAAGGAGTCAGTTAATATTTCGTCTATGACTTTGTTAATCAAATCTAGTGGAAATGAGTTGGACACAAAAAAACTTCTTAGAACGTCAAATTCAAGGTGCATTAAAGCGTAGGAGGAGCAAAGCCGTATGGCTCTTTGTATTAAAATATACAAGCTGTTCATTTTGAATTTTTTGTAACAGAAGCTAAAGAAATTTAGACCTAATCCAGAATATGATGGTTTTTTAAAGATAAACATGCAGAAACCAGTAGGTGTTATTTTTAATTAGAATGTGCAGAAAAGAAATTGAGTTTTCATGTTAACTCTCCATTGTCAACTTTATATTAGGATGAAGTACATTCAAAAATGGGAAAAACTTAAAGCCTCATTTTCAGATTTAAATAGTGCATAGGTGTCGTCAGCAAAACGCTTTTAAAAAAGTGGCCTAAAGGAGGAAGGACATTCTTTAAAGAGTCCTAGGGGACTCCTCATCGAAACACCATCCACTTGCCGATAGACGCAGCCATTGAAATTAAGTATATTTTATTTAGAGACAAGGAGTAAGAACTGTGAAAATTGTTGACGATTGAACCCATGAAACATCGAGGATGTAGAATCAGAAGGCGGCATTTTCTCTTGCCAAATTTTGTGCTCCACTTTTATCACAGTTTACATATAATCAGTACACATTAAAAATAGCTATGAATTTTCCACTGAACTGCTTCAACTCAATGGACATGGCTATGTGGTGAGTTATTACGTAACGTCTCTTTTTACTAATGTTCCACTTGAAGAAGTCCTCAAAATTATTTTGGATAAAGCTTTGCCTTCTGATTCTACATCCGCGGGGTTTCATGGGTTCAATCACCAACAATTTTCATAGTTGTTCGCCTTACAAATTGTGTTTATCCCTTTAGCCTGATGATGTATTGGGTAATCGGAAACGTTGCTTGGAATAAATAAGAATGTCACTGATGGTCGTACCCTTCCTAAGGCAATTATATATATATATATATATATATATATATATATATATATATATATATATATATATATATATATATATATATAAGTGGCAAACGAATTGATAGACACAACCACCCACCAATATGCAATCTAAAATTAAATACGTTTTTCATTGTACGTGCAGTAGCACTGTATCATATGTGGGGGCAACAAGGCGTCCGCTTTACTCCCGCTTCATGGAGCATATGGGTAGATCTGAAAGAACTGGACTACACCTTTTCAAACGCGATCCATCCCCAAATTGAGACCATCTGTCACAATGTGGCTTTAGGGGTACACTCGAGAACTTCACGATACTTAATGCAGTAAGAAACATCTCGGGCCTTTACCTGCTAGAGTCAATTTATATTACAAAACTTCAACCCAGTCTAAATAATAACTCATTATCTGCCTAATTAAATATAGTGACTCATTAAAAAACCTGCTAATTTGTTAAATTTAACACTGTTTTTTTTAGGGAGGGGGGGAAAGAATAAAATCCACTGTCAATTATTTTCCTTCCTATTTCTTAGAAATTTTCGCGTTGGTTTAGTTTTTTTTTCCTCCATATTTCTAATGTAATCAATTAATCTGAAATTTAATATTCATGTTTCACAAATTCTTGAACTCCGACTGGCATGCCGAAATCGCCCTTGTAGCCCTCACACATTTTAGCAGAAATCTCTACCAGGTACTTTTTCGCTCTTGTCTTAATATATTCGCCGCAGACATAGCAAAATGCGTCTGTTGGATACTTACAACCTCTAGCAGCCTATGTGTGACGAATGCTTCTATCAATGACGAGTGACGATGTCTGCGCTGTGACGGCTAGAGTTAAACTGATTTGTTTAGTAGACATTCTTTGTATTTATACAGTCACCTAAGTTGACCGAATGTTCTAGAAACTTCATTAAACATATATAAAATTCTCGACAGTTCTAGAATGCTCTACAGCTTATTTTTAACCAAATTAGTCCTGAATCTATGTGAAATGTATTAGAACTGTCATTGCTTTCCATTCGCAAAAGAACAAAATATAAGGGAAATAATAGCTAATAATACTTTATTACTTTTTTTATAACTATATAAATACAGTATATCATGCTTATACCATAACCGAAAAAAACATAACCCTTGAAACTTTTTATATATTTTTACTATTTGCATCAAAATAATGTTATTTACCATAAATGCGGTAATTTAAAAATTCTATGTCCTAGCCACAAAAGCAATGTTCGGGGATTAAAATTGACTTTTTTTATTTAATAGAGCCACAAACAATTAGGAAACACTATTTTTAACTCAAGGGCGAGACAAAAGTGAAATTTTGTTACACAGTTCGCTGATGTCTTTGGTAATTTCTATTTTCAACGTGGGAACTTTATTTGCAGGTTTCATGTCACCTCTAATTTAAGAAATATCCCTTTCAACGAAAGCAGAGGCCTCAAAATTCAATAAGCTTTCCCTGAATCTGACTCTCATTTCCATTATTTTACTCTCTCCTTAGATCAATTGACATTTAAAATTTATGTCAGGGACTATCCCTTTTTATTAAATAAATCTTTGTACCCAAAAAACATAGCATTCGGATAGGATTCCATATTGTTATTCTTTTTACTGATATACATACACATTTATCCTTAATTTTAAAGAAATCGTTCTTCGTGATTAGCTCCCTAGCTTTGAATCGATCTTTGATTGCCGCTTCTTTGATGATACGACTTTGTTTTTTAAACCCCAAAACCACCCTTCCTCCTTTTAAATGACCTAAATAAACTCCATTCTAACAATAAATTAACATTCGAAAAAGAAACCAAGGCCAAACTCCCATTTCTTGATATTCATTTTACCCCCAAATCACCTACTTTAGCGTATCATAAATTCAATTTCACATGTCAGAGTATGAAAGTTTGCCGCTTCTGTGACGTGACCTGTAAAGTTAGGAATATTAAAACTTTTCATTGTGGCTTCAAACATTCAGCCATCTACTTTTTCGTACATGAATAATTTGAATTCCTCAAGGATTATCTTCTAAAAAAAGGCTTCCAGCTATACCTTATTCAATAGTCAATTTGTAGTTTGGGGAGAAATTATACAGCCCACAATCCTCCTCTTTTCCGATTGTCACACTTCAAATTCAATATATTTTTAAACTCTGAAAGAATACACCAGTTAACACATTATCGACTACGCAAATATTGCGTCCAAAAATTTAAGAAGATATTAAGCTACACACCTCTAAATAACGGCAATATTATCTTCTTTATCTCTTTATTTAATAGATTTTTGCACTTTAAATGGACTTTATTTAAACGAGTATTGCTTTTATAGTGTATTTGTCCTAAATGAAGCTTCCTTTTAAAAATTCCTAGAAAATGATCTTTAAATCGCAATTTAAATATATTGCATTAATATAAAAATTCAAGGATTTGCTGAAGTGGCTTTAAACGTGTTTGGTATAGAAACTGAAATATACGATTAAAATATTCTCTTTTATAACGATACTACCATTGACTATAAATACACTTTTCCTTCTATTTATTCTCTTCATTTCCTTCATCATAGTCCAAAGTTCACCTCTATTACTCTGTATATTCTTCCCTCATTCATTTTTTTAATTACCTTGATACTATTTCAACTCTCCACACGTTTTCCTATGTTTTTAAACTTACACCCATTTGTACATTTCCATCTCTCATACATTTGCGCGTCCAACCCTCATCCCACTCTCCCTTTTATCTCCCTCTGAGTTCGTCTGTTTGCCTTAATAAGACAATTTTTCTTCTTTGTTTATAGGCCCGGAAAACATCTTCTGGGCAACCAAATTTTGCTCGCTTCAATAAATGTTTGCAGAAAGTTTGATGTATTACAGTTTCCGGTCTCATAATCATGCTTATACTTTATAATAATGGCGCGAGTGAGAGTATATTTATCTAAAATGTAATGTTGAGTGCCATTAAGTAGTCAAAGAATATATATAAGTCCCTCTATCTTCACTGTAATTAGGAAGCAATTCAATCGCAGAATAATTGGTTATGTGCAAATATTCTTTCCGAGGAAGTAAGTTGTACTGGTGTTGAAGAATAGAAACGGAAGAACCTAAAGTTTATTTACGGTTAGATCAAGGGAGGATGGAGGTAAACATTGAGGAATGAAATCTTATCGAAAGATCATATAGATAAAATCTTTTAATGCTACCTTGTAGTTTTCGTTATACTGTGTTATGGTTTAGGTAAGAATAGGTATACTTATCGAGGGTGACAAATATTCACGCCAAAACAACAATTTTTCTAAACCTTAACAGATATCTGGCTTTTTATATACATTTATTGTGAGATTTCTTTAGGGGAGGGGTATTACTTACACTAATTATTCCAACAAACCTCAGCCGTTGAATTTCTTCATTAAATTTTCCCCCTTCTCATAATCATATTCATTACTTTTACAAAAAAGCGGGGTTGGTGAGCGTCATTATTACAGAAATACCTTGCCAACCACGCTGCTTTGTCGATAAAAACTATATGTTCCAAAAGCATCAATTTTATGCCGATTTAATTTATAAACATTTATTAACTGCATAATTAGGCATAGAACAATTGGAAGATTGTTTTTTTAGTAGAATTTATGTAAAATTTCGTAATAGTGCTGTAGCGAGAGGGTCGAGTTTCAAGAAAGCGAAAGCTATATGACAAAAAAAATAATGGTGAAGTTAGAAATAGGGAACCTGTGAAAGGTATAGTAACATTCAAAACAAAAAAACAAAATGCCTAAATCTATATTTTCTTGAAAATATCCGTTTAGTTTTTATGTGAATTGCGGAGATTTTTTATAACTTGACACTTATAGTGTCTTATTTTCATTTCATAGTGCAGCGAGGAGAAAAGTTAAGAGAAAAATAATCTGCACTGGAAGAAGAGATGCGTTCAACTCTAGAGAACGAAGACTTAGAACTTTCAGTTTCCGAGCAAAATTTAGAAAGATATGTATGACAACACTGCTCACGTTTATTGTAGGCTTCTTTATGAGGATGGCGAGGCAGATTATGGCTAACAAATTCTTTTGAAAGAAAGTTGTAACGGCAGAGATTAGAAATGATACTTGTTGACATTTTTAGGCATTGTAATCGGTCAAAGAGAGTCATTTCAGGCATGAAAAATCTCAATGGTGTGGTGTCCATGTTTTAAAACTTAAGAGTTGTACTGTCGTCCTTTTACGCGCCGAAGTAAACTTTGAGGAATAAACATACTTGCCCCCTATACATGTGAACCCCTCTTTCCTAACCATGCAAGTACGGGAGCATGTTTACATACAAAAAAAAGACTCCACACAACATAACAAACACGGTACACTATTTTGTGATGAATTGGCCTACCCATAACCCTAATTTAAATCTGATAGAAAAATTAAGAAAATCTTTTGTCAAGGTTATCCCTAGAAAACCGTGGAGAGTTGAATATATGTATGTATCAGTTAAAAATTGGAAAAAGAATGAAATAAAATTGGCACCTATCGATGCGACAAATTAGTGAATTGCTGTGGCCGAAGATATCTTCGAGTCATCCAGAATAGCCTATATACTTGTTTTTAATTTTTTTTCAAATTTCTCAGAGAAATATGTTAGTTTTCTATAAAGAGGCATTAATAAAGTTATTTATCTTCTTTGACAAGTATCTTCTTATCAAAAACAATAACTTTTTTATCTGCTCTTTTAGGAAATAAAATATATGCTATATAAAGTTATTTTTCAAACAATATTCTAAATTTAGGCATAATTAGATCATGTTATTTTGTTCACTAGTTTTGGATGGTACTGTATATAGATTGTAAAACCAAGAAGAATTCCTGTTTTACTTGAAGGCTTTAATTTTCCACCCAGTTTCCCTACTTCTTATTTTATCACTTTTGTACATGTATACAATCAAAGACTCTTCAGTGAGTACAATGTATTGATATTATTACTTGCATCATTTTTTATATTGCAGGATTTCAGATGCATAGATCCTTAGATCAACTATGGTAGCGAGGAGAGGGTTAAGGATAAAGAATTAAGGCAAGAATTGACGTCAACTTATTTATAGGACCGTTCTGCTATTATTAAACAGAACGAAGAACAAATTCCTAAATTTTCGTGCACTTATTTGCATGTACATGAAAGGTTATAGCTAATTTCACATTAATTAATATATACATATGAGGAAGAATTCCTCAAATAAGGTATTAAAATCTAGCTCATGCAGGAGTTTGATTTTTGGAATATATATTTTTTACTTTTAATGGCAGGATCATATACTACGATAATATGATAAGTCACCAATCTATGCATGACATAACATAGAGAAGGACTAGCAATTTTTCGTTTATCTGAAATTCATGCATAGTTTGTGCGTTGATTCGACTTAAACGCCTTTATTTCTTTACATTGGTAATCAACTCAATACTTATATTCTGTTCTGGATAAAAATTTTGATTTAATCTATTCTTAAGACTAATCACAGAATAACTATCAGCCATAATCGCACCAAGTAAATTCTATGTTATAGTGATCTTGTACTTGAAAAGATATGGCCGTAATTGCTGACAGGAAACGTTTCAGTTGTAGATTAAAACTATTTGTTATATTATATTATTGATTTAAAGTGCTCGTTTGAAGAGTACTTCGTAATTTATAAAGTTAATTTGCTCTGTATCTCACAGTATAATGCAAGAAGATAACCTCAATTAATGAACAGCCACTGCCTCAATCCTTGTAGCAGTTGAAAATGTTCGTGAAATTGCTGAACTTTCTCAATTTATTTTGAAAAAAGGTCTTAAAACTCGTTTCTTTCATGAAATTAGTAGAAAACGCGAAGAAACGGCTCATATATTCTCCTTTAAACTGGGTGGAAGAAGTACAATTTACTTTTAATGTAATCAAAATAAGAGTAGTAGAAGCTGCTATTTTCCAAACTCCAAACTTGGCGTGTGCCCTACAATTGATCAAGTATCCATCAAATTTATAGAAGAGGACAGACCTGCAAAAAAATTCAACAACGAATTGGAAGTGCAATAGCATTTGAACCAAACTTTCAAAGGCATGGAAATTAACTATACAACCTTCAGCAAGGAGCACCTTTGCCTCGTTATAGCCATTAAACTCTTCATATGCCTGCTTACGGACAGCTAACTCAGCTTTATGTCCTTAACGATTGTAGTGCGATACTATTATCATGCTGCCTTTATTTGTCTCTAAAGTTATGTATCATATGACCCTAAATACTCCAAATTTTCGTAAGTTTGTATTCGTTTATTATTATAATTTGGTTCATTTACGGACACGACTCACAGTAAAGTGGGTTTGTATAGGTAAAAATGAGGATTATCGTTTTAAGAAATGGTTAGAAATTGTACGGCTTGTTAAAACTCTAAGATATAGAGACCCCTACAAACCATCATACACACTATTTTCTCCTCCTGACCTTAGTTTCCATACATTACTCCTCTCTACCCCACAATGGCGAGGGATACAGGTAAAATTTTACGGTTATCTGTCATTTTACCACCTGGATAGGTGCCTTCTTGAAAAACATCACGTCAGAGTACATTACGAATATCTTTTTCAACAATTACGGTGCCAGTTTAAAAGCGGGCTGTCCTAATAATACTCGATAAAAATGATAGAATTAGAATCATGATTGTTTGCCCTACTGTGAGAAGCAGAGTTATTAAAATAACCCATAACTCTATCGCGTGCACCTTTCTTGCAAAGGAACCCGTTCTAAGTGGCTCAACAATTTACCGGCCTCATTTATTTGGCAATAATTAATTCACAAACGACCGACAACAACTTTTCCACACCATAAATGACATATGGGTGCGCATTACGTATAATAGAATACCTATTTTTCTTCAAAGAATCTGACCCCATCCAGAACCATTTTGTTCTTGACTAGCAGAAGTTGAAATCGGTCATGCCTCTAATCTCATGCAATTAGGCCCGATAAAATTTTAATTGGGTATGAGGTAGAGGATTGCACATTTGTTTCTGCAAAAATAAAGTTACGCGCCAGTTTTTCTTCACAATATCATATACGAATAGGCTCGTAGAGCCGAACAAATATGCCTAAGCTTTACTAAGGAACAAGTGAAACATACGGGCGCACATATGAAATTTAAAACCTGCCCAGATGACTAAAGAAGACCGTCAAATGGGAAGTGAATTCAAACACAAATGCATAAATATCGATAATAACTTGATAACTTAACACTGCAAATGCCTTGCAATCTCATAAAGTGAAGCCAATCTCTCCTACACTCAAAGATTGACCACTTAAAGTATATTAATGTGCCAATAAAGCCGTAAAATAAATTTTCTCTATTTGTTTTGTCAAAAGCAATTCACTCGTGAGTTTTCATTTTTACTCATTCAATTCTCTCTAAAATGAAGTGTATTACATTATTTACGATGTCAATTGTCGATTTTATACAAGGTATTATTCCAATATTATATCCATGTCAAATTTATGTAATTTTGAAACAGCTATTTGAAAGGTAAGCGCCAATGGGAACTCTGCGAACTACACTGATTAATATCACTCATTAAATTCAATAAAGAGATAAATACTCGTTCAGGCCGTCGTTCAAACCATACAGTTAATTTTTAATTTAGTTTATTTGGTCAATCAATCCAACTTAACTCACTCGTTCGATCGTAATTCATTCGTGAAATCTCACCAGCCTGTCAAGATATTCACTCAAATTGGCACCCAAGTGAATCATTCATTCAATCAAAGGCTATTTTGGGGTGATTATCAAAGTGAAGGTGGCTCATTGCTACCAAAAGAGATTGGCTGAAATGTTTAAATGTGAGGCGTGTGCTACAAGCTGAAGTCAATTTATCTACCTCAATTATCAGCTCTCCGCAAATCTCAGTACAACATTTAAAAGATGAGATACATTAAAATATTGTTACTGATTCACAACTCGAAAATAATATTTTTACATAAAAGGTAAGAGTTGATAATAAATGAGTGGTACGACGGAAGAGAACCCCAACCCAGAGATTGGAAAAAGGTTTTGCCACCAGAGCACCTACCACTCAAGATTATTCTAGGACGTTCTTCTGATTCTTAGTTGATGGTCATTTCCTTCTATTTATGGGGTTATTTAGAATTTGGAATTTTAGTGATTTATTAAAGAAAATAAAAACTTTAAGTTATTACCTGTTTTAAATCAGTTGATAAACAATAATGGCAAGGAAGTCATTTTTATTTGCGTGGGCGCAACTCTATGAGTTAACATGTCGGCCATACGACCATCGGTCGGATGGTAGCCATTTTACTTAACAATGGGTTTTGGGGGTAATGACATCGTAACTATTGGGCCGATTCAATCGAAATTTTAAAGCCTTGTGTTGTTTTACATTCTGTTTCGAATGATATAATTACCAAAGTCCCCCTTAGGTTAATCCTGGAATTATTAAATGTTTTGATCTTAAGTCAGAATAATTAAGAGCACGCGACTTTGGTCTGTTGACCTTGTTATATTTGATCGATCAAGGAAAATTGATTGGAAAACTAGTAGTAAAAATTGCCATGTACATACGAGTGTATAAAAGGAAGGTAGTGCGAGTTGTTTCACAAGATCAACCGATCATAAATAAAGAGAAAAGTGTTTGACTTGGGAACACAAAAGATGAATGAGATCATTTGGAAAACGCTCCGTGGACTATTTGGTTACAACGGGAAGTTGTTAAATGGTCTAAGCAGGGGTTTATTAATGGCCAGATTGTCTAAACTGGGGTTTATTAATGGACAGATGGTCTAAACCTGGGTTTATTAATGGCCAGATAGACTCACAATCTTCGTTCTTATATCAATCTACGTCCAATGCAGGTGTCCTTCAAACACAGCTTCATCAATTGCTCTGATAATTATCCCTACGAATACAAAAATAGATTTGTCTCGATATCGGTTAATGAGCTTTAAGGTCTATTTGGCTTAAATGGGGAGATAAAGGATGTTGCCCGTAATTAAGATAGGGCTAAAAGGAAGTGTGTGAATTAATGATTCAGTGTTATAATTTTCACAATGGGAAGCAGAATATTTCTACAACACCTATGTATTGAAAGAGACAAAGAATATTTACTTCCTAAGCCTTCAGTTTCACTTTTATTAATATATGCATTGGAGGTAAGAGTCGATCTGAGAGATTTTCTAGCGACTCCCGCTGGTAGTCACTTGAGATTTTATTAGTAGGACGTAAAATTGAATAGATAAAGAAGAAAATGATAAAATAACAGATAGTAGTAGAACGAGAGTGTGGTTGGTTGGGATTAACTGCTTCGGTCAACCTAATAAACTAAGTAGTTTGGTTCTAAAATCTAAATTTAGTTTTCAACTAAAGGAAATTGAAGCCTAGATGAGGAAAATTTGATCGCAAATGACAAAAAACTCTAAATTTTCCGTTTCCATCTTAAAAGAATACGAACACACACGTACACACATAAAGAGAGAGAATAAGAGAAAGAAATGGAGAGAGAGTGTGAGAAAAAATTAGAGTGTGGATGAGAAAAAGAGAGATAATGCGAGAGAGTAAAAGAGGTAGAAAAGGAGAGAGTGAAATGGAGAGGAAGAAAGCAAGAGATAGAACTTTAAATTTCGATAGGCCTCGTTAAATTCTTTATGCCTAGTTAAACTGTATTTCGCATAAAAAGACGAATTGGGTTTGTTTCAAAACAAATTTTGCTTCTCTGAATTTGGCGTGTATTTTTTCTTCATTTTATAAGGATTTTAGGCTTTTAATTAGTGTAGTTTAAATAACAGATTCAAAATGAGGTTCAATAGTTACAAACACATGTATATATAGAACAGAGAGATAAGTATTAGGCTGACAAGAAATGATGTCGTTTTGTTTAAACTGAAACTAAAATATCTTCCTCTCTCCCATCGTTTACTTAAGCAATGGACACCTTTCTAGAAGAAATCATTCGGTTTTTATTTGTTTTCTCTCTTCACCTATTTCACATTAAGTAAGCTTTGCCACTTAGAAGATGTTGTAATGACAAATAAATGTTAACGCTTTAATATTTTCCTTGCTAAAACTGGCCCCTCGATGGAGTGCATCGTTGAGAGGAGGAGTACATTTCTGTAACCAGTGAAAGACGTTAGGTTTCGAGAGTTCATTCATACCAAACAATTCTTGAACTTATATGGTAGGATAAGTTAATTTAAATATGAAGCAATTTTCAAACGTCGAAAATGCACTGCTTGCAGTTTATATGGTTCACAAACACATTTTTATAGATTATATAACAGGTCATGGCATTATTAACTGAAAAAGGCCTTGGCTAAACTATAAGTTCAGGGAATGAGTTTTTGAATGTCAATTCAAAGTTCACACATAGACGCATACCAACTAAGAATTATTCCCCCTCCACGCGATGCCACCAGGGTAGTGTCATTATTTTCCCCTGGCCACCAGTCATGTCAATAATAGAGCTCATTTTCGTCATGGTCACACTCAAAGGCCCTCTATCTTGTGAGAAGCTCTGTTACTTTACATGGATACATGTACTGACACGGCGTGATTTCGGTATGGCCGACTTAGCTACTTTACGCGTGTTTCTTTACGGCCATGACGAAAATGAACTCTGTTGGTGGCCTGACTGGTGGCCAGGATGAAATAGTAGGGAGGGTCATACTTTTTGGCAACCATATATTTACATTAAATCCTCTAATGAGGGGTGCTTAAATGATAGATTTTCCAGTGTAGATTTTTAAAAGAAACTTTATTTGTTATACAATTGCTTCTACCTATGTACATGTACATCAATTTCCACTTAAATAAAAGTAAATTTTTCCGTTTCATCACTAGCTTACGTAACCTATTTTTATTTAATCCAAGTAAACAAAAACACAAAGTAACCTCATAATTACATGTTTATTGAGTCAGAAAAGTGTATGCCAAGCTCCACATATAGCTGAATGGGTCACTTTGAGTCATATTCGAAAGTTAAACTTCACCAGAGCACACAAATCTTGCTTTGACTCATTCCTGGACATCGGATGTTTACTAGTCTCTTGTGCCCTGATTCCTCCATCCCTCTTTTCACGCGAGCAATACTTGAAAGAAGCCTTAGTAACCATTGTTACAACCTTCTCAATGCTCTGTGTGTGACAAGGCTAGTCAGGTACTTTCAGAGGAGAGTCAATCAAGTTATTCAATTCAGAAGTACTTAAAGAGCAAGTAAGAGGTTGTTCAGAGACATCCTTTGACCAATTGATCAGATCTCCAATCCTGGTAGTATCACAATTGATGTCTGGTGTCCTTCTAAGCCTTACAAAAGAGTCTCCCAGTTGAATATCTGGGTCCCCTTCTTCCCTGATTATCTGGATTCTTTTCTCCCCTTCAGTTCTCTCCGACTGATCAGAGCATAGGAGGGTTTGGAGGATAGCTTCACTATATGCATAACAAGCTGATCACTTAACAGTTGGAAAAACAATATCCAACACCTCCTGCCTCTGAGATGTAAGGCAGTGAAGTTGATAAAGAATGTGACTAGGTCCCTCGGTCCAAGAGTGCTTAATATTAACGTTAAACCAGCATGGGTAATATACACTAATGGTGAACTCAACAATCAGTCGTAGATTCTTAAAGGCTTTTCCTTTGAGCTCTTGCTTTGACACTGACCGCCAAAGAAGTCTATTAGCTGTGGTCAGCTAGTGACTATGGTTTACTGGTCATATTTCCATTAGAGAAAGCTTTGTAGGAAGCACTCCATCCCTTATTGCCAATACAATTTTATAGTGGTAGTGTTGATCAGTGGAAAGATCTTGCACCACTTCCGGTGGTATCTTGGTAAGAGGATGACCTAAAGATATTTGAGTGAAATTTGGTTTGATATCCAAGTCTGTAAGGAGCTTTCCTATTGGTCCAGAATATCTGTTGTCAGATAGTATTGGGCCATCCAGGTTGATAATTAGATGACGGAGAGGGAATTCCCAAGTCTGCAGGTTACACAACAACCAAACAAGCTTTCTGCTCAAATGGAGCTCCATTAGTCGCATTACTTCAGCATTTACACCTGTGTTTACATTCGTGAAGTGGAAGAGGTGATTTATTCCAGGCTCACTGATGACAGTATTATGAAACTCTTTTGTTTTTGCTGGAAACACTTTTTCACTTCCCTCTGCCTTGATAATAAAATTTGTCACATCAATTCGTCCATCAAAGAGAACACAAGAAATTCCCCCATTCTTTCTTAAATTTTCCTCAAATTCATGTTCAATAACTGTCATTAGCTTTACCTGTTCTCTCTTAACTTTATTCTTATCAATTAATTTACATGTATCTTCCTCAGTCATGAATCCAACATCTATTAAAACTGCTTTTGCTATAGCTGCAGTTGGTCTCAATCCGACACCGTACCTTATACTAGCAACAGCAATATTTGGAATTTCATCATAATTCTTTCTATTCGTGGTGGAATATTCCGGCTCTTGGATAGCTTTAAAAGTTACTTCATCACCCAAACTGTTGTCAACATCAGAATTTTCTACCTCCTCATCTTCACCTTCTGCCAAAAAATGTTGGATTTATTTTCTTGCTGCTTTTCCTGCTAAAACAGCGATCTTCTTCTTCTTTCTGCTATCCTTTCTTTTGCTTTCCTTTCTGAAGCTCTTAATTGTCTATTATGCTCTGGAATATCAGGACTCCCAATTTGAAAGGTACCTTTAGTTCCAACCTTCTCCTTTTGTCCTCTAATAAAAGGCCAGTTTCCTAGTAGGTATTTTTTTCTTTACAACAACAGCAGTTAATGTGAGCTTCAGTCTCACAGCATTACAACCTACATCCCCACAACTGGAAATTTGTCATTTGCATGTCAATATATCAAATAACTTATCTATTTTTGCAATGAACTTCTCTTTTACTTCAATTTTTCTTTTACTAAGGGGAACTTTTATTGCCTCCTTCGAGACCTTCTTAAGCTTGGATAATATTGTGACCTTTTGATTCACAACAGGTGGTTTGAAGAGAGCATTAGCTTTGGTCCACTGATGAATAACGCCCTGATACATGTCTTTTACCAGCTGGTCCACTTCATAATTTTTCCGGTCATCTTCACTTTGCTCAATCAGGTAAATGCCGTACCTTAAAATATCTCTTATTGTTGGTAACTCAGACACCATCAGCTCTTGCCCAGTCCCCCCAAAATTAGTCAGATGAATACTTGATTTGGACCTTGTCTTGATTTTCGCCAATGTCACACTATTTTAAAGTGATCGACAACCTGTACTAGCATTCAAATAAAATTTAAATGCTCTATAAACAGTTACCAGTTACAATAGTTACCAGAACTAGCAACACTACTGAAATATTGCAATCCACTGAGTAATGGGTACTGGCCCCTTGCAATTTTAGAGTTAAAGCAAGCTAAATTAAGGGTCATTTTTAACAGGTATCTTTCAGACTACATAAATATATTGAGGATAGAAAACAGTAAATTTGGTCTTTTATCGTTAACTTTAATAATAGTAAAATATAGTAAATGACCCAAACTAACAATATTTTAACTTCAAATTGATGTTTGTTAAATCAATCAGAATTTAACTTTTCTGCCAAAATTATGTTCTTTTCACCAATATTCATCATTTTAATACCCCTCATCACCAGTTTCATAAAATTCTAGAGTATGACCGGCCTAGTGAAATAGGGACGACATCATGGTAGTAGCGTGGGCTGTCCTCCTTACGCAAGAGCGAGCATGCTGTAAATAACATTTTGAAGATTTTTGTTCACTCCCAGAATCAACGCTTACTGGGTGGGAGTAATACTTTATTAGTTGAGGTTTGGCTGTCAATATTTACAATGATGGCCCTTATTCTTCATGACTGCTTCAATTAGTTTTGGAATGCTGGGGACCAAATTTATAATAATATTGACTGATAATGCTCCATTTTTATTAATGAGTACCAGCATCTATTCATAATTAGATGGTTCAGTTTATCTAATGCCGGATTGATTATCGATCAGAAATTCACTATTGGGTTCATAGGTAGCGAGGTCCTAAACTACGATGTTAATTTTAACCAAGAAATTTATTATTACTTTTGCTTTTTAAGAAGGTGCGCCATCAGCCATCATGCTGAAAAATATAGTTATATGCACAAAGTTGTCCTGTACTTTTGATAAAAGGTGCTGATGAAGCGCGTTTTTGTATCAATTATATGTAGTTCATAGCAGTGTTTTTGGACGAATTTGTTAGTGCTCTTTTTCCCCTAAATGAGAAGCAGCTAGAGAAATCACCGTGGGCACGACACAGGATTTTACAAATTAAATTCAATTAAATTTAATTTCTGTAAAGACTTTTGTGTGAAGGGGAAAACTTTAAGGTGTCTCGTGAATTAGAGATAAATCATGGAAAAGAGAAACATGTCTCTTTTGTGTGTGTTTTTTTTTCAGTTGCTCTGTTTTGATTTCATATAGGCGTTACAGTCTTTGACTATGTTACTTGACAAATTCTTTTGTTTTGCTGTATACAGTATTTGCATTGTTTTCCTAAGCATATCTTGGTGTTTTTTCTGCTCTTTCTAGCATATTTAAACAAATTCGGAACCAACTATGGATTCTACCTTCTTTTTTTTCTATCAATTTGTGCTCGGTTTTGTAGCAATATGTTGAATAAGGGTAATTTCTCTGGTTTATAGAGTTCTTGCCTTTCTTCTCCCTTCTACGTCTCCTAGGAATTAAATACATGGTTTTATTTTGTACCCTTTGTAGCACCAATGTTTTTGATACGAATTGGAGGTTGGTGGATTAATAGACCAGAGTTGCCTTCATTGCGGCCATATATATCTTTTCTTTATTGCTTTCTCTGAGATTCTTAAATCTATATAAAGTTATGACTGCCAAGCTCGCTTTCTGGATCCGATCTGCGACGTGCTTCCTGCACGCGCTTTCAAAAATTGTCATAGCGAGTACAATGCACTCTGTGGTTGTAATCAAATCTCCTTTTATCTACTACAACATCTGTTAATTTCCTTTTCTCTATTACCTTTAAATTTGACATCGGTGGATCTCATTTTCCATATCATTCGGATACAGACATTGAATAAAATGATGAAAATCGTCAGCGAGCTATATGTTGAGGATAGTGGGGTTATAGGTTATGATGTGAGATATCTGCTGTGTATAGGGAGTTCAAATTGGATGAAATACAGCCCCCTTGGGTAATTCGGTCTGAATGTCAACTTTTGGCATATTATTCTCCTTCTATAATGATATACGCTTTCTTATCAAAAACTTAAGCGCAGAAGATTTGCTGATTTAGTGTTCAAGCCGGGTTGCAAGATCTAAGATCTTATATTGCATGACATTCTGCCACACTTTATCGAACGCCGTCGATACGTCTCTGCACACAATTTCCATTTAGTTCTCATCTCATTTTTGGTCAATCTACCTGTTCCTTTTTTTTCTTACGCCATATTGGTGGTCACTAAATAATGAGATTTCCTACAAGTATTGTACGGGCCTGTATTTGAGAAGTTTTTCGAATACCTTAGTTCTAAATTCATGAAGATAAATTGGGCGATGGCTATCTTTACTTTCGGCGGGTTCCCATATTTAGCTCTGGTTATCATTTTACTGTTTTGTATTCATCAGGGAAATAGCTTGTGTTCATCTAGGCAAATGAAAAGTTCAGCATACCGTCTAGGATGGATTATGGTGGCTTGGTGTAATTCAATTTGTTCAGTACTGAATAGCCCTGCACCTTTTTCTTAAATGCATGTAGGGTGCTCTTTATCTCCTCCATAGTGATTCCATATTCATTTTGCCGTCTATTTGCTCTTCCATTTTTTGGCATGGGTGCGTCCTTTGAGTAATTTTGTTTAACTCGTCTATCATCTAATGTTCAAGATCTATATCTAAATCAGTATTCTCTTTCTCACTTATTCCTTCTACTATATATTCCTCCGTTTTGATCCCTCTTTCCGTGTTATGTATTTACATTTTCTCTTTTGGAAGTAATCATTTCAATCTTTTTTAACTTCGCTCCATAAACATAATAATTCGACGGGACGAGGAAATTTACCCAGCATATATCAGGCTTGGTGGCTGTCCTTTCTCGGATGTAAATGAGGAAGACAATACAGAGGCCCTAGAAGATGTTCTTGTCCAGTAGTGTTTGAAGCATCTACATAATCCATTAGTATTGCATAACTAGCTTCTGCGCAACTAGAAGTTAGGTAGATAACCTCCGGTTGAATAAAGTCATAAATGACAGGATATAAGAGTAGTTACGTCTCTGATGGTGCTAACCTATAGCAATTATCCTCTGTGATGTATGCCGCGCTTGTACATGTTTGAGACTTCGCGTTTCTCGTTTCTTCTTCTGTTTTTTTGATTATTTGGTTCCTCATAGGACACATAAGGTCCATGGTGTAGGGTTTTCATTAGCAGTTGAGGCATTTGTTGGTTGATAATTCGCATCCTTTGAAGCTCTTGTCTTCCTTGTCATATTAACAGAATAAAGTTTTTCTTTTTCTGGAAGTTAGTCGAAGTATAGTCCTCTACTATTTAACATACAATACAACTTTGTATATTGTCGAGTTTATATTCCCAACCAGTTTGTCGAGACCCTCTTGGAGGTCGCGTAGCCTTGCTAAAAGTGGCCTGAGATAATATCAATTTCTACTCATCAACTATATTTTTTATGCTCTTGTATATTTTTTTGTTTTGTATCAGTGCAGAAAACGTTTGTTAAAGCAGTTCAATATCATTGGTGATATTAGATGCGTCTGTATGCGTGCTTGTGAGCGTATGTGGCTGTGTGAATGTGTATGTGTGTCTGCAATTGTATTTATGCGTCTGTACTAGCGAGTATGTGGGTATATACTCATGCACTTATGCTTCAGTGTCTTTTTAGTTGTGCTTAAGCATGTGTGTTCAGTTACTTGTAGTGATGTATCACGTGACGTTTGTGTGTGTGTGCGCGCGCACTCTCTGTGTCCACACGTGAGTTGCATTCCTGTCGCTGATTGGTTGTTGACGAATCGCGCGACTGGCTCGGATTGGGATGCGGGTGCAAGGAAAGTTTGTGGCATAAGGCACAGATAAGTTGTAGTGATTTTTTCGTGCGTTATTTCGGTCTTTAGTGACATAGAGGTGAGTTGTGTCAAGCAGGCATGTTGTGGTTTGAAATTTGGGGGGGAGACGTTTTAATTTCAGTTTCTTGTGTAGTTTAGAATTGAATCTATTATTAATATGATATTCTATTCACATATATTAATCCAGTGGTAAACGGCACAGATACTCAGAATACTAATTTAAATTGGCTTAAACAATCTGCTCACCAACGACAACAAAAACAACAGTGTGTTTTGTGTTATGCTGTCTTGAGTACAAAGTCAATGAAACCATCGAAACTCAAGCGTCATCTTGAGACGAAACATCCAGAACACGCAAAGAAGGATTTGGATTTCTTCAAACGGCATGAATGGTTTCTCAAAAGTTGAAGCCTGTAGGCAGTAGATCGTTTCAGCAGCAGAATGCAGCTTTGGTAGAGGCCTCATATGAGATTGCATTGGAAATCGCTAAACAAAAAGCTCTCACACGATTAGAGAAACACTTATAAAACCTTGCATTTTGAAATCAGTATATCTTATTATAGGAGAAGCAAGTGCATAGAAGATGCATAAAGTAGCCCTGTCAAATAATTCTATACAGAGGCGCATTTCTAAAATGTCTATGGATATGAAGGAGCAGATTCTGACCGAAATCAAGGCTTCTCGGTTGTGCTCATTTTAGCTCAACAAGTCTACAAATGTAAGTTCATTTTCTCATTTGCTTGTCTTCGTTAGATACATTCATTCTAGTAACATTGAAGACTACCTTAAGTGTACTACTTATTCAGCAGTGCACTTGATCCACTACAAAATCTGATCATGTCATGGAAAACTTTTCAGAATTTTGATGAGAAAGGCTCTAGTGGGAAAACGTGTCAGGGGAATGTATAGATGCAGCACTGGCTATGCTGGGATCGAATTCAGGATTATAGTTGAGAGCGAAGTACCTAGGACCTCAAGCCAAGAGCATCCACTGCATGATCGAGCGATGTGCATTTGCCAGTAAGACTCTCCCTGCCTCTCTGCAGGAAGTGCTTGTTTCTGACATCAAAATTGTAAATTATGTTAAGACTCCACCACTCAACCCTCGGCTATTCAAAGAACTATGAAAAGACATGAAGGATGATCCCCAAGTCCTTCTTTTCTACGCATCAGTGCGTTAGTTATCGAAAGGAAACGTTGTTAATTGTGTCTTCGATATGAAAGATGAAATAAAGTTATTCCTGGATGTTCAAGAATAAGAAGATCTTTTAGCTTACTTCAAAGGTGAAGAGGGGAATAAAAGGGGTTGTGTAACTTTTGACATCTCCCACCAGCTGAACAAGCTAAACTTGAAGTTTAAAGCAAGGAAACAAATATTCTCCGTTATCAGGATATTCTCCGGGCTTTCCAAAGTTACGCACTTTCCAAACTGCAGAATTGGCGTCAGAAAACCAATCTTAAAAACATCGCTGTATTCGGCAAACTTTTTGGACTGATGAATCAATCTCAGGTCCAATTGGATCAGTTCCTCAAGAATAAGATCACTGAACATCCTCAGTCTCTAGTAGAGGAATTTGAGCGATACTTCTCTGAGCTATCAAATGAACATAAGGCGCTGGTGAGAAACCCATTTTGTACTGCACCTGATGTATCAAGCATCTAAGATGCGATCCAAGATGAATTTCGAAATCTAAAGAACGACTCTCTAGCTCGTGATCTCTTCAAGGAGAAATCGGTAAATCGGTTCTGGTGCGATATGTCTCAGTCATATTCCAAAGTCAGCAGGATAGCCTGACGTGTCCTTTTTCTATTTGCTTCAACCTAATTGTGTAAGGCAGGATTTCCAACCTTTCTCAATATAAAAACGAAGAATAGGAACAGATAAGATGTTGGAGATGACATGAGACTGGCTCTACCAAACGCAAGCCACCAATTTCAAGGCTTGCTGCTCAAATGTAACATTAGGAATCCCACAAGGTTGGCTGGATATCATTTGAATCCTAAGTTGATATTATTGTAAGAATAATTGTGTTTTTTTGTGTGAATTAAGGTTGGTTGAATGTTGAGATTTAGTTTACTAAAAATAATTACAGAATTCTTAAATAATTTTTTTGTTAAATGTTTCTTTCCCTCTCCTTCACATAAAATAAAGTGTAGATCTAGCTGCAGGTAGTAGGGTGTCGCGTGGGATTCAAACTTTAGGTTAAGGGGCCGTGATGCAAAAACGATGGAAACTGTCATGCAGGGTTTCCTGTTTAAAATTTTGGTTTGGCATGCGCATATTAACGCATGAATACTTTCGATTTTCGCCTTGTGTTTCAACTTAGTGTTTTCACATGTTACTTTGAAAAAACGATAGTGGTTATTAAATTTTTGCCCATATTTTTGCTTTAAGATAAAATGCTTTAATTCGTTTGTAGTATGTTCTCCAAACGAACTTACGCCCTTTCTTTATATTAGGCTTCTGTTTAGCGTCACTTGAAGCAGGTTCTTGTCTTAAAACCGCTTTGCTTTAGTACCTGTTTTCTGTTTACAGGGAGGATGGCATCCGCTCGTTAATATTTGGAGCATAAGGCAATATATCAATTTTCGACTTCTATAAATTTTAACAGAGCCACCTTTAATCCTACGAAAAGCAACTCGAATACCTTGCTATTTGGAGCTGCTGTTCGGCCAGTCTCCTCTCCCATCATCTAATGGTGGGAGACGGATTTTTTCGCTGTTCTTCATCCTTTTCTTTTTATTATCTCTTCTTTGATGAAAAATGTACCTCCTGTCGTGTGTTTGTGTGTGTGCCTAGTGTGCATTTAATTTAAAATGAACATTCTCTATGATTTGGAATGTACCAAAACGTGCTTCATCAGCACATCTTTCAACAGTTCAGGAACAAATTTGGGATGATTACTATATTTTTCAGCATAATGACGCACCAGGTGATAAAGCGAAAGCAAAATCATTGTTCTTGGCTGCAAATAACATCGAACCTTTTAGACCTTGTTCAGGGAATTCGTCAGATTTTAACTCAATGAAAAATCTGTGGCAGTTGATAAACAGAAGCCATCTAATTATGAGTAGTTGCTGGAGGATATTAAAAAAATGCAGCAATATCATTACAGATATCATTACAAATTTCGGTTGAGCATGTCAAAACGAACTAAAGCAGTCCTGAAGAACAAGCACCATCATTGTTAATATTGACTGCCGGCATCAATTCACAGTATTAATCAATAAAATGTTTTTTTAGCTCTTAATCCATATTTATTTATTTATATGAAAAAATATAATACTCTCAAAACCTTTTGCCATAAATATATATATATATATATATATATATATATATATATATATATATGTAAGATTGGTTCAAAGAAGGTACTTTGGAAACGTTTTGCTCGACAAACTGCTTTTTATTCCTTTTTTCCTTTCTTAGTTAACAACAAATCCACAATACTTCACGTTGATAGTCCTTTATTTAGTGTCCACGTCCAGGCCTTCAATTAGTCCACTAGTGGCCTCTCTCCATACGTTTTCCTCACGGTGAATAAGAACCGAAAAATATCCTTACTTAGTAATGAAAATTAAAAAAAAATATATGCACACTTTGTTTGCCTTCAGAAACACAAGAAAGGGTTCATATTCACTTCTTGGACGACAGTGCAGCCTTCGTCAGGTCATTCACGACGCGCAACTTCGCACCTCGTGACGCAAGCGTGATGAAGGTCTACTCCTCCGTCCAACATCTGGAGTCTTGTAGCAAGAACCCAACCCTCGCCATCTTCTTACCGTACTCCATCAATAGGTCAAAGATAGTGGCAGACCGACGGTAACGGAGCTCCATCGGCACATGTCGATGGAGTACACCCATCTTCGGGTTCTGGAGCCGGGTCATCATTCTCCACCTTACTTCGAGGGACACGCGCTGGTCGAATACGCCAGTGCAGCCAAGTGTTCTGACAGGAACCAAAGATATCGCTCGAAGGCAGCAGTGACCGGCTGAGCAATGGCGTTTTCCGGGTAGCTATCGAGGGCTTGGAGCAAGCACAGGTCATTGAGAGGAGCCTTGGTGGCTTGAGGGGCTTCATTTCGGATCGCGAATACAGCAGCTACGAGAAGAGCGACAGTGAGAGAAGGGCCCTGCCATTTGACTTGAGATTGGAAGAGAAAGAGCTTGAATGAGTACAAGCCCTTGGCCATCCACCTTTCGTGATAAGCGGTGCCTGGAGACCGGAACAGAATGTTTTTCCCGCTGAGGGGGATGTAACTGAGGAGCAGCAAATCCTTGTATTCGGCTCTAGTCTGCTGATCATGCAAGAGCAGTTCCAGGTAGACAAGAGTCACCATCCGCAGGTGCTGGAGCTATCGCTGCTCAAACACCTCGTCTGTGGGGAGAAAAAAAGCGGCCTGGTTCATTTTGATCCCATCCTTCTGCAAATGATTGAATAATTCAGTGTTCGGTCCTGTGGTTGTGGCGAAGGTGAACTAGAAGGTGGCTTAAAGGAGGAGTTCGAGGACGTGGTGAAGGCATGGAATCCACGCCAGCTCACTCCCCAATGCTTCCTCGATCAAGGTGCACGTTCCGCTGTGAAGACCTGTGTAGGGGGCCCTGGTATCAGACACAGAACCACGGATCGTCCAGGCTCCATTTTCGGCCTTTTTTCCCGCTGTAACTATATCCTATTCTACCATACTGTAGGAGAACACGCCGTAGAGTTGTTTCAGGTAGAACTCCCGGTCCTCTCCATTCTTCATAGTAGCCAGGGCGTACCTGGTCCCGATGTTGAAGACCTCGACGAGGTTGCTCTGGAGTACGGCATCCTTGTCCTTATACCCTTATGCGTTCTTCATCCGGCTTTTCTTTCGAGTCTGGTACTCGAGGTTTAGCTTCTCGAGTGAGCGGATGCAGCTGTCGATCAGCTGCCCCCGAATCCTCGCCCTCATTCAGATCTCCATGACAACCTCGACTGTGTGCTTGGCGGCCTCCCGCAACGGAGCATTGGGCGGCTCACGAGGGGGTTTGAGGTATCTCAAAGCCTCCCCACGGGTAGTAAAGAACCTGTTCAGAGCGTCACCTACCAGCCAACAATTCGGATTACTTCGTTGATTCATCATGGAAACCGAGGGAGAAAAAACAATCATTGAGAGCGCGGACAGTAATTACCTTCTGAATCGCACTAAATTTCACGCAGGTGTCTTTTACCGATAGACGAACAAAAAATAACTGTGATGAAGAATTTCTAAGCTTTAAAAAATCACCTATATGGAATGGACCAGTCTAATATATATATATATATATATATATATATATATATATATATATATATATATATATATATATATATATATATATATATATATATATATATATATATTAGGCTGTTTCTCAAAAGAAAATTGAAGTTTCACTCTAATCCCAAATTTTTGTTCCATTAGGTATAAAAACAATGATCGCCAAATATCGTGCAATTCAATTAATATTTAGGAGAGAAAAACAATGTTTTTTGAATAGTTTTTGGTTAAAAGCTGGATCTCGCAAAAACTTCGTGTCATTATGGATGTTCTAATTATAAAAACGTTTTGTTCTTGGAAATTTTTTCATTACCTTAACAGGAAATGAGTAATCGCACAGAAATAAAAAAATGAGAAAATATTCATTAATTCATTAATATGAAGTCAAGAAAATTTTGTCTTTTTTTTAAATAAATGCATTGCGTATATTCTTCTTAAGTATTTGTAAATGCAAACAGTCGCTGTGAAAATTAACATGCTATTTGCACGGTTACAATTGATTGTTAAATTGTAAGAGTTCAACCATAGCAAATTGAATGGCTGCAACATTCAGTTAATTTGCTATGTTGCCAAGATAGGGACGTGGACCCATTCTTACTTGTATCCCACCAACCTCTTTCCCCAAGCACCACTCATTGAAAAAGGATGATTATTTGAGACCTAGCGGGCCGGCTCACGGCGGCCTCTAACTGAGTAGCTGTTATACTAATATTGCCACTCATTGATGCTTGAGCAAGATTTACTTCCAGCTGTCAGGGAACTTGATTCTGTGCTCCGAAAGTACTTTAATCAAAAATTGAATCTAATTTTCATCTCCTGTTAAATGGCAATTGTATTCTTAAATCAATGTGATCTCTCGTTCTGCATTGTCATTGACAACCTTAAGGTTAGAAATGACAGACAAGGCTGTCTTAAAATCAATGTTGCTTTCCCACGTTTCTGGGTCAGAGCGTAAAAAGGAATGTGGCAGTCTTAGCTTTGTGAAAAGGGACATTGAGTTCTTGCTACTGAAATCTTCTAGCTTGGATGATGAAACAGAGTCCTCTTTCAAATTGATCCGCTTTTGGGGTTTCTTTGCACCTTTCTTATTTGATATGGCTTCAACCATGGCTCTCTTTGTATTTTTTGAGACCAGAGGATCAAATAAAGCCATTGCCACCATTTCCTCTGACAGATACCAGAGGTGTTGACTTAAACTTGATACAGTGGCTCTAGCTATGGTCTTGTTGTGGTAACCAGTCATTGCTTTCAGCATCTTGAGGTCTTGATGGGGAGCAACTGCTGCCAAAGGAGCCTTGACATACAGAAGTACAACCAAGATGCAGATCTCACGAAGTCCTTTCTCTTCACGACGAGTCAACTTGAACTGTGTTCGCAGCATCTACACTTTCAAGGAGTAAATTGCTTTACTCATCTATCTGGTAGAGTGCATTGGCCCAGGAGTTAACAGATGAAGCCCTCGTGGAGGAGTGCCTCCCAGGAAGAGCAGAGACAACTCTACCAACTCACGGTAGTCATCTCGAAAACTAAGATCCTTATTCTTGGGAACATCTTCAAAAAATGCTGTTAGGTTGTCTTTACTATTAATCAGAAACTGTTCCACCTCGGCACTGTCGGCTCCAGTGCTTATTGAACCTGGACCATGATCAATGGTGTGCCAATGTGTTTTAAACCACTTGAAAAGAAGTACTTCAGGGCCAAACGTTGGGCCCATTGAGGCGGTGAACGTTGCTCAAAGGACGAGCTTAATAACATGGTGGCAGCAGGCCAGATGAAAGAGATCTTTCTTCAACTGTTGTTGCAGGATGACACAGGTTCCAGAAAACTTCCCTGTATGGGTGGCTGTGGTGTTGAATCCCATCCCTACAATCTGATCTTCCAGGCATCAGTTTCTCAATGCTGATAAGACAGCATTTGCTTGATCCCTACCTGTTCCCCTCTTGAGCTTGGCAACACACAAGAGCTGACTGGTACCAATACCGGTTAACAGAATTGGAAGCCTCTCCATATGCTGATTTCCAGTGAGATCTTTCTACACTTTCTCATCCCAGTGCACGATGAGTGGAACATCTTGAAACCGTCTTTAAGTCTTGGTGTAGCATGGGCTTGGGTATGATGTTCTATTCTCTTTCGGTGAATGGAGTTCTGATTTATTATTAAGTATTCAACATTATAACTTAAGCTGGAAGCTGTCTCTGCAAGAATGAATGAGGCAGCTCTTGATGACGATTTAGTCCGGTCAAGGGCAGCAGCTAATGTCAGCTTCACAATATTTCCCACGTGTGCGCGCTTAGATAAAGGCATAACTTGCACAACAGCTTCCGAAGGCCTGCCGAAGCCGTGCTCCTGATCACTCTCTGTGTCATTTGACTCATTACTTAATGAGGACGAACAGGTGAGAACCGCTTTGCTTATTATCACCTCCTTTTCAACTGTTGCTCGCTGACGACGACGTTCTGCAGCAATGGAACGTGCTTCCGCCTTCTTCTCCTTTTGCACCAATATTTTTTCAACTGATCTAAGGAACCCTCGGCGACAGTCTATCCTTTGTGCGAGGAGAAAATCCTTATCCTCTTGGATTTGCATAATGTTCATAGCATTTTGATGGGCGATGTCAAAGAGAGTGTCGAGACTTTTTAAAAATTCACTTTCTTTGGCCTTATGTGCTGCAATTGTCCTTCTTGAGTGTTTTTGGAGGGCTTTCCAATTAGAAAACACTATTTTCTAATTTGTTTATTACATGTTGCTTTGCCTGTACTGGAATATTCGCTTTTGACCAAAATTCAAGAACGGCCTCGCAGGTGGCTTTTAACGATGTCCGAATTTCCTCTTTTAAGTTGAAATGCCGATGGAAAAAGTATAAAATCACTTGTCTCGTCTTAGGATGCTTTGCTCCTGAATCATAAGCTCGCTGTGACCTATCAAATAAAACTCGGTTTTGCTTCTAGTACAGCTCGCAAAGAGATACACGAATAAATCATAAAGATAGTAACTATATCAATTAAAACAGGTTTAAATACTTTTAAACAGAAGATGAACAACTAAGTCAAAAATATACAATGTAATAGTGAACATACAAGTGCATAGACTTACTGGGGGTATCAGAGAATACACCGTAGCACAAAAACACACAATCAACGCTGAGAGCAGACTACCCTCGCTAGCCGCAGTGCAGCCGACTCTACCCGACTCTACCCCCATACTTGAGGAAACACCCTAATATATATATATATATATATATATATATATATATATGAGTGTCTTCGACAAAGAAAAATGAGAGGAAGGAATGGAGAAACCAGATGCGGTAAGTGGTTAATTAACTGATTAATGAGAGACAAGGCAGAGGAATAAGAAACAAGTCAATTACTGAATTTGAGGTTGGATAGATAGTAAAAGAGAAAGAATTATCGTCGGTATAGGTATCTCCGACACTCCTTTTATGTCTTGGAGAAGAGTGTAGTAACGTACTCCTGATCCAATCGACGCCTTATCATTCCTCGAGTCTCCGCTAAACGATTCAAAGGGGAAAGAGCGGAGGGAGTGGATTAAGCTAGAGTAGAGTAGGAGGAAGAGTAAGAAGATTTGTTTTTCCTCTCTTTTTCCAGCGTCCATCTGGTTACTGCCAGCAAAGACATACATAATTTGCTGCAATTAAAATTTGGACCTAGTTTTAGGCTACTTTCAAATTCCCGTAAACCAAAACAAACAAGGGAAAAAACACAAAATAAATAACTAAAAAAAACTCCTGCAAAAAATAAGAAAGATATAAAAATGCAAGAAGAAGAAGTGTGTGCAGCTTCCGATATCTGGGATAGGCTTGCTTCAACCGACATAGGATCGTGCGACTAAGACGAGAGAGATTCAAATAAAATGGAGAAGGCCATCCTCCTCCAAAAAGTGAAAAAATCTTTGATCCTGATTGCATGAACCAGTCCCGAGTACAAGAGGCAAGGGTAGAATTTCAGAGATAAAAATTGGGAGGCATCCACTAACCCCTATCATGCTGTGGTTTCCCATGATACCCTATCGCCATGTGGTATCATAGGCCTTCTCCATATTGCAAATTACTTGCATATAGCGTTTTCCATTTGGACAAGACCATTAGACGTGGAATGGAACTTGCGGAAACCGTACTGTGCCGATAATACGTTGGCTCCGCTATCCAGGATAACGGCTAATCTACAATTTTCTCATTTTTCCATAAACTTGCACACGCAGCAGGTTAGAGAAATTGGGCCGAAACCCGCCGGGATAGAGTGATCTTTCACCGGTTTGCAAAAGTTAAGCACAGTAGCCATTCACTAGTAGTATGGGAGGATGCCCACTGTCCAGATCCTTTCCAAATGAACTAAAAGAAATATCATGTGTCGATCACCTACGTGTCGAAGCATGGCATTCGGGACATTTTCGGTGCTAGGCGATGTGTTTGCGCATGAAGTGAGAACATAAAGCAACTCTCAACGTAAACCTGTCGTTGAATGTTTCTCTGCCTCTTAAGCGAAATCACGAGGTTTGTTGAATGCTCTGAAGAACCATCTTGGCTAGAGAATGTGTGGAAAGAGATCGCGTAAGACTACACCACGGACATGCTAATTAACCTGTTATAGAAAGTGAAAAATAAGCAGACTTTGAACTTGTGCCATCGGGTGCTCTTCGGTTTTCAGGTCACTGTGATAACCAACAGGCTACTATCCACATCTCGTATTGATTATGGCATTGAATTAATGTAAATCAATTCAATTGGTGAAAATCATGGAGTTTTCTTCCATAAATTAGGCCTACAACGAGGCGTATATAGGTGGTTGTGAAAAGTTAATAGTAAAATGTTCAAGAGATGGAGGCTAAGACAACTCCTTTTGGCCATCCCCCTTTCGGTTTCAAACTCAGTAACACTCTAAACATTTTTATCCACGAATTGTCTTGTCCCCATTATGTAGTCTCACAGAATCCTTTCAAGTATGGACTCGAGACCATTGTTGCTGTATTTTATATTGCCTTGTCAAAGTATTTTACGACATGTCTGAGCACCAGATTTGTGAGGTGATTTGCGCAGTCCATCTCCTGTACACATATAGCTGCATAATCATCTTAAATGTCGATCAGCCTAATGACGCTATATTTAGTTCTTCATATATATTTTTGCGAAGACCTTGATTTTGTTCAAGTTTTCGATGTCAGGTAAGGTCTTATCTGTGATTCAGCTGATATCACTCATTTTTCCTTTATCCCTTCGTATGAGGACGATGATAATGGAGAAAGAACCATGAATGTTAGTGGATGTGTTTAGGTATGTAAACTAAAAAGAGATAGGGAAGAGAGGGCGGGGCGATTCAGTTGAGGTGATTGAACATAAGATGGAATCTTCATAAATTACTCCAAAGGATTTTACTTTACGCAAGCTGCTTTTCACAGACTTGACTTGGTTGGAGGTCCGACCATATCCACAAGATAAGCAAGCTCTGTCCTTTCAACGGTGTTCCGTGTTGAATGTAACACCTACTTTTAAAGCCTAATTCATGCTCTATCAATTCACCGATGCTTCTCAAATAAATTTGTTGCGTTTCTGTACTCAATTCTTTTGGGAATGGAAACAGTGTTTCGTTTTGGTACTTTTATAAGTAAAAGGGATATTTCACAAAACAAAACGAGGTCGAGGACTGGTCCGTTTGTGATATTGTTGTCTAAACTGTTATAATCGGGTCATGTTGAAGGAGACAGGAGAAAGGATAAAACCACCTGCTTGGTCGCTTTCTGCCTTATGTTCCTCCAGTTCATACGGTGGTCTGCATCTTAAAGATGAACCATGAAAGCATTACGATCATACTTAATCTAAGTGCCCAAAGAAAAAAAAGGCTATGTGCTCCGAATCTGGAGCAATCCGGAAGTACACCTGACGCACTATTTGGCAAAAAAGATATGCTTTAACTGCAAAATGAATCACAGCAACCTACACTCGCATGCACAGAAAAAGAAAGTTAATTGCTATAAAAAAGTAACAAGAGAACAAAAAGAGAAAAAAGATCTACTCAGTCCGTCCATCGTGGAGACAAGCACCAATCACCAAAAACCGTAACTATAACGCTACCAGGATACTAACCCTACTTTATACAACACAAATCGAAATTATGAACTGTATCCTCCATACTCAATTCATGGTTTTGCTTACACAGAATTCCTATGGTCAGGCACCCAACGGAAGAGGTAATAACTTATACCTCCCTCTGCCAAAAAAACTCACACAAAGGATAGGGTCAGAGTTCCCTCTATTTATTACTCCAATATTTGGCAGTAAACCAGATTTCTTGCAAGCACCTGGATGCCATTCAGCCACTCTATGATCTTAGTTGTATACCTAGCCAGCGATCACTTAAAGGTACTGCTGAAAAACATTCAGATGCCTATTCAAATAGCAAGCAGCCACAGAATTAACTAGAAACGAGCAGACTGGGACACATACAAGACCAACCTTCCGATATATGCTCTTTATAGCCTAGAAGATGGCACTTTGGAGGAGATAGACGCGAAGTACGATGGCATTCAAAATGCACTTATCCAGGACTGTTCAGAGCCTTGCTTTATGCATGACGGACAGAGATAAGGCAACTTAAATGCCAATAATTCTAAAAGGCACAAGATTGAATATGCATTACGGGTAGTAACAGGGCACTACACCTGCAAATCAGAATAATGAAAAAGGAATCAACCCAAAATATCTCCCGCCAAAAATAGGAAAAATGGAACAACAAAATAGCCCAGTTTGACCAAAAAGCATTGACTAAGGAATACTGTAAAATGAGTAAAGACGAATAGAGACCCCCTCGAACCAAAATTGGACTGAGAGACGAGAAATATAAATATATTTTTCACAACATTGGGGGAATATCTTCAATATAACCCCCGAAAAGTCCATAAACTACGACTTTGATCAGGGAAGTAAATCACATACGACCTAAACGAGGAAATTCATAAAACCAACCAAATCCACTGAGCGACAAGAGCAAGTGATTCTGGGGGCGGCTAAGCTAGGGCTAAAATAAAAGAAGCTTTGCACATTTTCAAAAAACAAGGCCCAGGATACTCCTAGCTAACCAAGGCTAACTGCAAAAAAACTGCAATATACTCGAGGTAATCAGAAATGACTTCGATGCGAGCCCAAATACTCGATACTTTCCTGATAGCTTGAATGTAAAAGAAAATAATAGAGGTTATTTATATAGATATATTTACATCTTAAATAAATAATTATTAAGGGCTCTACTATTTATTTTATTAATCAAATCCCCTTCAGCCTCAATCACGACTCCCTGCAGCGTCGTAACTGTTGCAGTCTCTATTGTCACTCCCCCTATTTAACTGAGTGAATATTGTGGTGATACTGGATCTAAGCTCCACTGTGTATTTGCACGAAAACTTGTGGTTATCTCCCTCAACTACGTCCAACATAAAACTAGCGAACTTTTTTCTTCTCATTTTCTGTGCCTTGGGATTTTTCCACTGATTAAATTACTCTTTCAACGCTGATACAAAATATCTAAACGCATTTTTTCTGTATGCTATAGAATTAACCTTAGTTATGTTTAGTTTCAGATCTACTGATGGTTTTTTCAAGTAGAAATGAATTCATAAATGATCCTAATGTTTTCTTTTACATCTGCGGCTGTTACACACTTGTTTGTCAAGGGGGTAATATTACAAGTTTTTTCGCTGGGCCTATTAAGTCTATATGGACGACGCCTTGGTGACCAAGACAATATGTAGGCTCCACAGGTTCTGTCGTAATTTCAATGAAATTATAGTGACTGGACAAAAGAAAAACGAAAAGATCTGCCTTTTGTATATCCCAGCTTTGGGATATCTACAGGAGCAATAACTGACTGCTATTTTTACCTGGGCAACACTAACGGTCTTGGCAAAAAAACAGGCATATTACATACTATCACAGTATACATTTTGTAATTCGATCTAGTCTTCTTCCAAGTTTTAATGGTTATGCCTCCCGTGAAGTTGAAAATTCCTCATCTAATCTGTTTTACTAAGATGGAATTTAATGACTTAGTACTTCATTCGGCACTCTCTACAAAATAAGCGGAGCTAGTAGCCTCCGGTCTAAATGAAGAATCTCTTATTGACAGGAACAGTATGGGGGAGCAGCGCCATTTTTTAGTAGAAAAAGGACAAATCTTCTACTTATAAAGGGATTAGTGTTGAATTGCGCATTGGAACTAATAAGGTTGAAACTTCCTTTATAAGAAAGAACTGATTCATTAGATGCATATGTATATAATTGTAAGAATTATAAAGTATTTTTCCATTATCAATGTTAATTGAATGATTATCATTTGACACGTGGAGAAAAAAGATAGAAGAAAGGCTTCCACTGTGCAAGTCGCATTTGTGTTCTTTAATTCTCTTAGCAAATCTGCTGATTTCGATAATGTATACTTGACTGCAAATTTTGCATGGAGTATAATTAACCCCTTATTCTTTATTGGTGGATCTATCCTTATTCTGATCACTTTTTCGTATTGAAAGTTAACATTGATCTTTTTGCCCTGTGCCAACTATTTAAAATTAATTAATTGAGGCAAGTATGGGAATGTAATATACTCAATATTAGATAATTTTTCCTTAGGATTAGCTGATGAGTAAAAGTTGGTTCTGGCTTGATAATGACATTTTTCTCTGAAACAAAGGGGATACTACAGCTCGATGAATGCTTGGATGATCGTATTTATTTAATCATACTGAAAACAAGGGTCACATATGCAATATGCTTACAGGAACTGAAAAGAAACTAAGGACCTTTTAACAGATTCGTCCTGGCAAGAAAAATAGTGAATGTAGGAATTAGAGTTGGTTTGTTTCCAGTTGTAAGAAAATAAAGGCAAAGGGCTTTACGTGCCTTTCTGCACCCACGTAGTCCTGAGATCACCCCATAGAGCTTTGAAAGCATAGCTGAACCAGGGTAGGGATGCCTCCGACGGCGTTATCACACGCCCCAGCTGTGTTTGCCTAGAGACCGATTTCATCGTCTCCCACGGCCACCTTTCAGCAAATTTTCTTGCCTTACGTCCAAAGATCGAAGTCCATTGAACATTCCAAGCCACTTATCACAATTACCCCTTTCCCGACGGAGTCGCCGACTTTTCCCTCAAATCGCACGCGTGTGTGGATTGTCTTCAAAGCCATCTTACCAGGCGTCTATATAATTCATCAACTCAGTTTAGTCAGCAGCACTAATAGACTTTCCACATACTCCAGCAAACGAGCTGAAGGACGCCTGCCTCCCCCCGCGGAGATTTCGATTCGATTCGAAGGCTAAATCGATCCGTGAACTCTGCCCTAATCAATCGGCAAGTATCGACATCCGTGAACTCTGCCATAGTGTATTGGCAAGTATCTGGCAAGGGTTCCCAACTCCGAAGGCTCACGAGTGCTCCCTCATCTGAAGCGAGAGGTAACCCGATTTCTTCCGTCGCATTCGCTCTCACTTTGATCGCCAAAGTCTTGAGACTGCTGTTCATGCCTTCATCACCTCACGCCTTGAATACTGTAACTCACTGCTTGTGAATCTGCCATCCTCCTCTCTCCGCCCACTTCAACTTGTACAGAACTATGCCACCCGGCTTCTCCTCCGTCGCCCTCGCTTCTTTCCCTCGAAACCCTTGCTGCATGAACTGCACTGGATCCCTGTCAGATCCCGTACTCACTTCAAGATACTTCTCTTCACATTTAAGGCCCTAAACAACAAGGCCCCGTCTTACCTCTTTTCTGCCCTCTCGCCACGCCATGTCCCTTAGGCCCTTCGGTCATCACATGCACCTCTTTTGAATATTCCTCGTTCATCCCTCTGCTCAATGGGGAACTGCTCCTTCTCAATCTGCGCCCCTAAGTTGTGGAATGCACTTCCTCTTGAAATCAGGTCTTCTCCCTCTCTTACCACATTTAAGCGTCTTTTTAAAACGCATCTTTTCAGTATTGCCTTCGCCCTCCTCTTGAATTTCCATTGAATTTCCATTCTCATCTCAGCACAACGTGCGCTCTGGGAAGGCCTTAGGCCTTGAAGAGCGCATTACAAAAGACTTATTATTATTATTATTATTATCCCACCTGGCCCCTTTTTTGCAAAGATCACGTAAGCAATTTAACCGTTGCCGCCTGCAGATTAATCTAGAATCTGGCTTCCCTAATCGTTCCATTATTTGCGTTAGCCCCCCAGATTTAAAATCCCCATTTAAATCACCAACCTGAATCCAACCTCATTAATCCTCTAATTAACCCACCTGTATCTCGTGTAGACATTTAACTCCGTCTGTGCTACGAGTCCCTTCAAACCCAATATTTGTGTAAATTTAAATATCATTTTGTTGTTACTAAAGAAATATTTTCGTCATTGTCTTTCCTTTGCAACCCCAACGAGTATCAGCTACCTGTTAATCTTTGGCCAACTTGCACTCTGAAATATTTGTTTTTAAAAAGACCTCGCAAAGATAATAATAAACCATCTCCACTGGACTAATAACAATTTCGCGATTCACTACCGGTTTTCGGCCCAAAGCCTCAAAGTACCTACGTATATATATATATATATATATATATATATATATATATATATATATATATATATATATATATATATATAGTCAGAGAGAGAGAGAGAAAAAAAAATAGAGTCTGGCTATTCCATGACACCGGTAAACATAACAATATGCTTTGTTGTTCAATTTTGATATTTTGACATCAAGAATGTAATGGTGTGGTGAAGGTTGTTTAATTGTTCAAAGAAAGAATCAAATGCGTAATCATTAATCGGCCATTTCCCACATATATCATCTAAAGGGCAGAAATAAGTTATGGTACCGTTGCTGAACCCTTTCATTACTACAGCACTCAAGGTATCCATTAAATGACCTTTTATATCCGTAGTTAGTAGGTATTTGATGTAAGGAAAATGGAAAAGTATACATGTGGTCATAGGTAATGTAAGCAATTGTGAACATGAATTGCTAACTTCAAGAGCCGGAAAGAACACGGAAGAGAGGCAAATTTAGAATATATGTAAACGTTTATGAGGCCATCATTAAGGGGGACCTAAGTTAAACAAGATTCCTATGGCTCCCAATGGACGTTTTAATCAAGGATGTTTGGTACGTGACCAAATAGGTTTTAGGTTTCTATTTATGGCTCATTTTATGGTGATTTCATCGGGTACTTAGGATTTAATAACGTCCATACTCGTGCGTGGGCCAGGTGGCTTTCGAGCAGGTAATAGTCATGCAGCTACGATGACACGCAGGTATGTTGACTGGTGGTAATTTAGAAAGTTGTGAAATAGCAAGACTGAGGTCATTAGTTTTTTTAGGGGGGAAAGAGATCAATGAAACAAAACACTAAAAGAATTATAGTGAACTACTCTTCAACCAAATCCTATTTCACATATTTTATCTGAAGTTTCCGCTCCTTTATGTTCCTTATCGTATTTATTCCTCTGCCCGTCTTCTTCCTTCCCATTGTACTTAACTTCTTATCAATTTCGCCATTTTCAGTTTTAATTTTTATTATAAAGAGCCAAGGACATAGAAAAATGTACAATGCAATTTGAGAGCGAGAACCAAGAATTATATACATGTATTTAATTCAATTTTTTGCAATTATCTTTACAAAAGTACTTATTTCTACGAATGGTTATGTATCAATTTCGTATCTTACTTTCTAGTTTGTGAATGTACGTTTGAAGTGTATTTATTAAGATTAAGGAACGACTGGTAAAAATTAAGGTTAACAGTAAGAAAAATAACATTGATATCATTAAAGTCATAGGTCCCAAAAACCCTTATCCACTCATCATTCCTAAGTTTCATCTATAAAATTGTCACGACAAAGTTTTTGGCTGTTTTCGAACAAAAATCCTTATTTTTATGCGCCTCCTCATCACCGTTGTGGCAGAGACATCTTGTCCGTCAGTATTCTTTATTTGTTGAGCTAATTTGAGGGGCTCAGATGGTGTACTTTAAGCCTTTAATTTTGATGTCTTTCAGGCCCAGCCTTACCGTTAAAAATGCTGTAGAATACCTATTTCGTTAATCTCTTAATCGAATTCCTCACAAAACTGACCGTTATTTTAAGTTTTTCTGCTATTTTTAAGTGGCATATGGATTTTGATCCCAAATGGATTTTGATCAATCGGGATCCATAAGGACCACAAATGGAGGTGATTTTGAAGCTGATTGAAGAATACAAGTTTTATTTAAATTGTGATGACGTTAGTGAAAGTAAATCAATAATTATTAGTTAGTGAAAATAAATAAATAATTATTTATTGTCTTTATGCTTCGATGTTTTCATATATATATTTTGACCTAACTAGAGGAAATTGACGTTACCTGGAAAAAATGAAAATGAAAATAGGCAATGATTTCGCCATGTTTGTATTCGCAAAGGGAGTTTAATTCAAACATGTGTATTCCAATATGAGCCCACGGGTATATAATCCAACGAGGATATTTTGCCCACTGAGAAAAGATATGAATAAAAGTGATCAAACATAAATAGAAGAAACTAGTGTGAAACGACTAAAATCAAAATAATAACCATTGGAAGTGATTTTAACCATAAAGAGTCAACAGAATCCTTTCTACCTTAAAAAATCGCACGCTCTTGACGAAGGAATCTACAAACAGCACCATTC
The DNA here is from genome assembly GCA_963969495.1 of Ceratothoa steindachneri. NCBI lineage: Eukaryota > Metazoa > Arthropoda > Malacostraca > Isopoda > Cymothoidae > Ceratothoa > Ceratothoa steindachneri. Next base: position 96,109,415 of record OZ018323.1, on the reverse strand, counting down.
TACAGGCTCCATTTAAATCTGACTCTAGGGTCTCCCTAAAATCCATAAAACAAATGTCCCCCTTCGACCTATTCTAGCACCTATTACCTCTAATTATAAAACCGTCAAATTCATTGCCCCCATTAATATCCCCCTTGCTACAAACAAATACACTGTCAAATAATTCAATACACCTTAAAGAAGAACTTACAAAAGAAAATTCCAACTTATATATATCTAGTTTTGATGTATCCTCCATATATACCAGTGCCCCACCTTTAAAATCAATAAATATTTTTCTTTCTTGCACAAACCCTTACCCCAACTCACTCTTTCTGGTTAGTAATGAGAAACAAATAAATAAAATACTAATTACAGTCTATCACGAAAACTATTTCTCATTTAATGGAAACTTTTTTACCAAATAGATGGCCTCGCTATAAGATCTCCTATTGCCGCCCCTCTCGCAAATTTCTTCATCTGTAACTTAGAAGAGGAAGCACTTGATAAATGACCATACAAATTCCGTCCTATCTTTTATTAGAGATACGTAGACGACACGATCAACCTTTTTCGCTTTAAATGTTCATCTGATAAAATCATAAACTACATAAACTAATTATACCCAAATATTATATTCACTCAAGAAAATCAAGACAGCAATTCTATTCCTTTCTTTGACCTACTAATAACACGTACATCCGACGGATTCTCCACTTGCATTTGCAAAAAACCTAAACATACGGGCTTTGGACTCCACTTTCTTAGTCACTGTACCGTAGAAATCAATCTGAATTTCATCAAAACCTTACTTTCTTGCGCTTACAACTTCGTCTCATCATACCTCAGTTTCCTCAACGATGTCACTTTCTTGACTAACTATTTTCAACAAAACGGATATCCTTCAAAATAATACGACCGAACTATCCCAAATTTTTTCAATAAAAAATTAACCCCAAACACCCCTCATACACTGTACCTAAGGATAAGGTTTTTTAACTCTCTTATATATAGGACCAGTCAACTCAATTCTCTGGGCCCAACTCTCACCCATTCCTAAAATTCCTTTCTTGCCACACACTTTATACCCATTTTCCAAAACACACGAAAAGTACGGAATCTTTTCAACTTTAAAGACAAAGTTGCAACCCTGCTTTGATCATCCATTAGATATACATACATTCACCTGCTCGATATACAATTCCGAGGTATATTTAGGATCGAAGCAGTGCACAATACATGCCCATATTTGTGCACATCTAGGCATAAGCCACATAACTGAAGCCCAACTTCCTACTTCCGAATTCTTCCCTATCCGATTACTTGATGAAACCAGAAATCTAGACAATATACTCAACTCAAACAATTTTTTAATTCAAAACACAGCCAGCACCCAAAACAAAATTAGAATACTTAAATCTATTTACATTAGATTTACAAACCCCAATTTAAACTTTGATACAAGCTCCTCCCCACTTTTACTCCACCTCTAAAAGACCATGCACTACACAAGCCAAAACAACTCTTACAATAACCAACCCATAGCTTTCAGAGATTTTCATTCTTATCTCCCTTTTGTTAAACGAAGACGCTCAAAACATATTAATATGTTTTTATTTAAAATAAAGAAAAGCAAAAAAACATATTTTCCATTCCCTATTGGATAAAACCATTGCATTTTCATAATTTAAATACTGCTAAATCTGCTGCTTCACATTCCCCATAACTTATTTAATCTTATAAATATTCTACAAATTGTTCCTATTTGTATATTTTAAAATTTATATCCTTTAAAATGAGTTCCTACACGAAACGTCGTTACAAAGGAATTAAAATAATATAATGATTATCCTAAATGTAGCCTTTATATTTATCCTGAAAATACGTATACGCCTGGCAACGCACAACCCCACTGCTCTGTCACGATATATATATATATATATATATATATATATATATATATATATATACATATATATATATATATATATATATATATATATATATATATTATATATATATAAAAAATGGATCTTTTTCAGTTGATGTTTGTGGTGAGAGAACGTCTTGATACATATAGCGAGCAGAGAGGTGGATGCTTAATTGCGGTGGGGGTCATCAGTTCCAAGTTCTTGAGGGTGTCCACCAAATAAGTTGGAATTTTTGATTTTACAAACAACTTAATAAAAATAACTTAATTTTGAACTTGAAGTTTAATTGGATGAATGACTGGAGCTTGTGGATCCTATCCATCCAGGTGAATGGATCACAAATACGAAGACTAATTTATTTGAGCAACTTTTTGGCTGACAGTGAGCTTAGTGTTTATTATTTTAATTTCGAGTCTCTCAATTTATTTTATACAGTATTTCGAATTTGTTCTTGAGATAATCCGTGTATAAGTTCGCCAAACCCAGTATCTCCCAAAGCTAGGAACCTCCAAGAGCATCTGACAGGCAATCGGCAGACCCGGGTTCGAGTTGCGGCCTAAATTATTCAAACTTTTTTCCCTGGCGTTATTTTTGTCTTGTCAGTATGGATTGTCTTAATTGTACCATCTTTTGCTCTCCTTGATCCTTTTGTTCTTCTAATATCTCTTTCTCTTGCCTTTTAAAAAAACCCTGTTTCGTGTCTCATTGTTTATTTACGTCAGATTTCCATTTCTTGTAATATTGAGGTAGCTAAGAGGTCTCACATGTATGTTGCAGGGAGGTAATTTAAAGTATAGTTCATTGGCAAGGCTAAGATTATTAATTTAATTTGGATGAATGCCGCAAAACAACTGAAGTTACTGAGCCATCTCGACCAAAGTGTGTTGAAATAAAGTTCAACTAAATGTTATTAGCGAGAACCAAGTATTGTATAGATGAATTTAATTCAAATTTTAGCAATTATCTTAACAAAAGTACTTATTGAAACCAATGGTCTAGCATGTATTTCGCATCTTACTATCTATTTGTTGAGTATATTGGTGAAACGTATTGTTCAAGATTAATCCAAAATTCCTAGAACTTAAGCTGGTTATAATACACCGCTCTGTAAGGGATAACGCTTGGTGCCCAGTTCGTAGACAGGACGTGATTTTTAGTGACTCACAATGCCTCCTGAGTACTCTCGAGGCATTGTAATCTCCCCAAAATATTGGTTCCTGATATGCATGACCCTCTCATTGCTGCGAGCTGAGCAGATTTCAAGAGTATCTTCTGCTGGATTCCTAGACATGTTGGGATTGCAGGGAACGAGCGCACTGATGATGACTCGAGGACTAGCTGTTGAATGAGTTGTGATAAATATGGGGGGAGGGACTTAAAAAGGCAATATTCTCCAGAGTTATGTTATGTTTTATAGACATCACTTAACGCCATCTTTCTCCCATAGTCTTGTCTTTTGATACAGATGAGCAGAGGCCAAACAGGAAAAAAGAAACAATATGAGTACTCTTTTAAAAGATCGCGGATTATAAGGCTTCAATTTTATGGTTGATGATGATGATCAGTCTTTTATAATCTATTTACTTATTTGTAGTTCCTTTCTCAAATTTCGAAAAATACCAGAAGCAATGAAGATATATGAACATTTATATATAAGAAAACATGTGCATGCATGATTTCTGGCACTTTCATCTTCCTTTGCCCCACAGTTCCATGTTTAGGGTTGTGGTAATCTAGGTTAGAAATAACGCCTCATAAGTTAAACAACATTGGCCTTGGCTACTCAGTAAATGGGAGGCCTGACTCGGAGGAAATAAGTTTTTTGTAATTTAAAGTAAAACCAACGAGAGAAATTCCGCCACAGAGAGCTGTGTAAAGAAAGAGCTGATACTTAGATGAATTGAAAATATAATCCAGTAGGTTAAGATATCCCACGGAGGACAAAGGCAACATTAGTGCATGATACTCATGACACTATCCTTTGCGGTGGTCGACAGAGAAGGGGCTGTCATGAGCTGTATCGCTCCGGCATTAGGTCCCCGAGTTGAGCAGTATTCTACCCTAAAAGAGGATTCAGACGTTAGTTGTGATAAAAATGAGAGAGATAAAAGTTTTTGGTAGTTTAAATTTTTCTTCAATAGTTGTAAAAATTTTACTTCAACTAATCATTTTTACATTAGATTGTGCCTATATTTACTTCACAACTTTTTATATAGTTTTCAAAATCTTATACCATACCTGTTCAAAACACTAAAACTCCATTTACATTCTGCATTCTATCATTTGTATTCACCTTGTGCTCTCGTCATCCCCATTTCCCTTCATTTTCGAAGCTATTTTGCCTCTCGCCATTTCTAGCACCCCTCAATAAAGCGCCCCTGGCAAATCCCCCCAAACTGATTCGGTTTCCCAATAAAAATCCATGTTTGTTGCACTCGAACGGTGGCAATGAAGGAAATAACGTCTTCTCGCATCCAAAGATATAACAAATCCCTTTTCAGCTTCGCATTAATGACAAACACGGCGTTTTTATTTATCTCCTATGTTGATTTTGGAGTCAGTATGAGAGATTTCAAACGCGTTTTAAATGTGTTCTTTGACTAAGCTAAACTCATCGCAAGTACTCTCCTTTCTCCCAAAGAGAGGCTAAATCTGTAAGCGAAATCTCCTATAAAACAACACTTTCACTGTAGAAGAGTAACTAAAATAAAAATTAAATTGAATTTGGAATGTGTAAAGGGAGTTCCAATACACCAAAATAGCCTCTTCAGTCGAAAGAGAAAATCCAAAAAGGTTTAGCAATAAAAGTTTGTCTTTGTAAGCCAAAATATACTTTCATGTCCGTACCACTGTGTTCACCTTATATTTACATATATGCGAATGTAGGAGATTTTGGGTGTTGTTGTGAATTATGCATGTTTTATGGCAGTGTGTGTAAATGAATATTTAGAAGAAACTTTATATTTAAATAAAAGATATTTTGTCGTAGTGAGAACTAATATGATAGATATAAAATTTATAACTATTTTTTAATAGTATATTTGATATTAACACCATTAGTTTTCAAAGAGGAAATGAAATAAACGGTCTTATTTGAAGCTTTGAGTGAATAATCTATTTACTCATGATAACGCATGATTTTCAGTAAATTCTGATATCGTAGAGTTAACATCCCTTTAACCTACAGTGTTGGCTAAATGTTTTGTCGGGTACAAATTTATTCTCATAAACGCCCGTATAAACAAAAAAAAAAAAGCAGATTACACAAGTGTGTTTCATCGGCCAAAAATAACGATGTGATATAGAGACCCACTCACTCACATATTGGTTGATGGCTTGGAAACTCCCAAATCTTAATTAAATTATAACCAAAGAGTATTCGTCAAAATGACGGGTTGAGAAGTGGAAGCCCACAAATTTATGAGAATCTCCGACTGTTTTCAGAACCACAAAAGGAGAACAATCTGGGGTATCCAGCGACCGCTGGCCACCACATAATGGTGCCAGTTGGCAACTTCACGCGAGTCAGGCTTTTTTGAGGCACTGAAAAGAGATGCGAATTATATGGTATTATCATCAGCACACCATGCGCTCTATTTACGCATGCTGCAGCAATTTGAATTGAGCAATCAAGAAGAATTTTACCTGATACTATAATATATATTTGCAGCGTGATAACATAACCAAGTTTCCACATCGCTCATGAACTTTTCATTAAGTAGATATCATGAAACCTATAGATATCTTTTAAGTGCCTTATACGAAGCTTCTGAATAAAGTGAGTCTTTTACTGAATCTAGCGAGTTGTGTACTAAATATTTTCTACTTCGCCTTTTTCTTTACAAACTTTTCAACAAACTTTCTGGTTGATATGCCAACACTGGTTTTAGTCTTTACTTTTAAATAAATAGATGCATAATTTTCTAAAGGAAAATAAAACACCCACATGGTTTAAACTTGAAAAAGATATGTACCTTAAAATTAAGGTATATCAAATAAAATAATGAAAGATAAATTATGAGGGTCAATGGAATGGTTTAGTATAAAAATGCTTAATCAAATAAACTTGAAACCTACATCGCTTCCTAGTTTCCCTACACTATTTCCTATTAGTAAAAGCTAAATTGTAGAATGCTCTATGGAAGTTAATAACAATACTCCTTCCAATTTAAAGATTTTTCTCAGTTAATTTCGTAATGTTCCTCTTAACATCAATAGATGATTTCACACCCTTCTATAATAATTGTCGTATAATACTAATTTTTTGTCGAGCAATACTTTTTTCGAAGTATACCTTTTTGTCGTGATATACGAGTACTTCTTTTTTGAAGTATGCTTTTTTCTAAGAGTGCTAATTTTGATGCTTTTAATGAAGAGCAGCTTCAAACACGTAAGGATATAGAGAAACGCACAGGAATTATCAAAGAATAAACATATATTTCAAATTTAACAATTTACTACACAAAAAACATGAACAACAGAAATACTACAAATTCAAAATACACAATAATGACTTGAATAAGTATTTAAGTAAGGCTTTTTAACTTGACCCTCTAATATTGGTTAACTCGCTACTCACTTCAATATAAAAGAAATAGGCTAATTGTCTCTTCTGGAGTTTAAATACCTTGGTTGCACTGGCGGTGGGTTTGAGTTTGACCCTGAACTCAATGAGCCCAGACAACACAGGAATCTGGTGGGTCCTTTGACGCGTGCTTCGACCAGATTGTTGGTGGGGGACTGGATGACTTGACAGTCACAAGGTACTTTGGCGAGTGTAGCAGATGGGGGTCCACACGGTATTCGGGGGGACTCTTCTTCTTCAAGGGCGTGAACTATCACGGTGCTTTAGAAGGCCCGAGGATAGGTGGGGTCTCTCTGGTGAGAGTAAGTTGAACTTGGTTCTTAAACCAAGTTAACTTAGAGTTCGGTGTGATCCCTGGGTAACTGTCTAGAGGAGGAGCTTTTTTTTTCTTCGTTTCGGAAGTCCTCACGGTCAGGTCAAGGACTATCAAGGTGCTTTGTGCTAGACCAGGATAGGAGGATGGGGGGGAATCTCTAACGAGAATCAGTTGAATTTGGTTCAACTGATGTTTGTTGTGACCATTGGGCAACTGGCTCGAGGAGAAGCTTTTTCCTCTTCGTTACGTAATTCCTCATGGGTGTGGACTATCACTTGGCTTTAGGATGCACCCGGATAAGAGGACTCTCTCTGAAGAGAGTAAGTTGAACTTGAACAAGTTAACTTAAAGTTTGGTTCCGTTACCAGGAACTATCTCGAGGATGAGCTTCTTCTTAGTTCCAGTCTTGGTAGCCTAACCTCTATTTTTCGGGGACTTTGTAGCCTGGCGACTCACGTATTCTACCACGTTTTTCCCAAGTGCTTGGTATTTATACCTCTTCATCCCACTGGGGTAGGGGTAGGAGGATGGGGGCTTGTGGACGGGCTGCAGGAGGGTTTTTACTTTAACGGTTTTCTCAGCAGGTCTTACCTCCGGTCCCGCTGGCCTTTGAGCCTGAGAGAAACGCGTCTCCAATTTCGTACTTGAAGTGAAATTGAATATACACTCGTAGGGGAGATAAGTGATGGATATTTGTATTTATTTACAATTAATGGGTATCGGATTTGTTTTATTCATAACGAAGGCACATGGATGTTGAGAAGCTTTGTTGTGCAGACTTTTTTAATCTCTTTGCTTTTCAGAATTTATCAAGATGCGCGTAAAGTCTTAAAAAATGGCTGACGATTCTTTATAAATTAGGTTACTTATATCTATAAATACTAGAGTTTAAACTCACTAACATTAACTCACAGTAGAGATTCTGAAAGAGGCTTGTTAAACCTGCTTATCCAGCTCTGTACTTCCAGCTGAATTATGGGCGGTGGCAGTGGCATTGCTTAGAATAATCTTATTATTCTGTATTTTGGATATATAATTGAATATTAAATCTTGTTTTATCCATTTTCTGTTCAAGCTACTTTCAAATTTTAACACTGATTTTTACTAAATAACATACTGGGGTAATGCATTCTAGTTATCTGTCACTCGCTCAACAAACGTTTCCTCTTGTCAAGTCTTGAATTTCTTTAAAAAAGTTTCTTGGTATGCCACCGATTCTTCGATCTTCCTGCATCCAAAAAAATCTTGGGTGACATCTTGATCATACACTCCTGACAGAATCTTAAGTATCTTATGTATGGTAGTTTCGGCAAACCTAGCTTCTTTGGTCTGTTTTCATAACTCGGGTTCTTTAACGTTAGTTCCCAGCTTATTTGCTCCTCTCTGCACATTTTCGACTGCATCTATATCTTTTATCATATATGGGGCCTAAACCTGATTTGCATACTCGAAATGTGGACCAACTAATGCCAGATACAATGATTTGAAAATTTCTTCATCCAGAGATACAAAAGTCCTCATTAGGCCCACTAACCCGTTTACTTTATTTATCTTTTCTGCCATGTGGTCTGAGAAATTTAACCTATTGTCAATGACTACCCCAATTTCTTTCTCTGAGTATACTTCTGTCATTTCTTCATTCATGCAATATCCTTCATTTCTTACTGCACTCTTTCCAATTCTCATGTACTTGCATTTTTTTCGGGTGAAGTAACAACAACCAACCCTCGGACCACATCTTCATGCACGCAATTTATTCTTGAACCAGGTTCACCTCGTTATGCTTTCTAATCTTGGTATCGTCTGCGTACATATGACAAACAGCAATGTTTCCCAAACTGCCTAGCTATTTACAACTCCTAGCTATTTACAATTACACGTTGCTTTCTGCTTCTTAAAAAGGCAGCAATCTACTTTAAGTACTTCCCTTTGATTATATAACTCTTCACTTTTGCCAACAGTCTTCCATGTGGCACTTTATCAAAAGCTTTCATAAAATCAGAGTAGGCTACACTACCTTCCATTGATATATTAATGATTTCATCAATTTGAATAGGACACTGGTAAGGCTTACTGGTCTGTAGTTCGCCAGATCACATTTCTTTCCTTTCTGATAAATAGCTGTTATGTTCCCTAATTCCTAGTCAATTGGGAGCTGCCCCTCATTGAATAATTGTTCAAAAACATCCTTATTGGTTCTGTTTACTGATTGACTCCTTTTTTGATGAATCTTGGACGCAGGGTATTTGGCCTAGGTGACTTGTTTTCTTTATATTTTCATTGGCCTGTTTTATCTTTGCAATAGAGAATTCAACCTTTAATAGTTCGGGTACTTTGTTAATTGGTAGACTGGTTGTGTCTCCTGTCGGTTTTTCTGTGAACACTTCACTAAAACAATTAGATAATACTTCCGCTTTTCACGGTCTGTTTTTGTCTTAGCTGTATGGTCATTATTTATGTATAGTTCCGGAATACCAGTTCTATTTGTTAATTTTTCCTGAATATACTTACAAAATATTTGGGGATTCTCTTTCATATATCGTGCAATATTGCATTCTTTGTTTTATATTTGTTTCCTGGTTTTTTTTCTCACTTGAATATTGATTCCTCTGTAATCTTTCTCCACTTCTAAGTATTCTCTATTATTGGTATCTTCACATATTTGTAATCGTTTTAATCTTGGCCAAAGTCTTTTATTTCTTCTTATTTGTGTCCACAGTTTTCTCTTCAAAGGTAATTCTTTGTTCGCTCTGTTCCTCAATGGCGATTTGACTTTTATTTCTTTTACTGGCACAATTTCGTGTAGTACATCCTCGATTTGGTCATAAAGTTCTTCCACTTATCTCCGACCTTCCCTTCGCCGAGGTATTCCTTCCAGTTAATGTTCAGTCTTTCTTTCCCCAATTCATAATCTGCTCTGTAATATAAATATATATATTTTCTTTTTAACCGTCTTCTCCTCAACTTGAATATCAAAGAAAATTTATACAAGGGTGATCACTTCACCCAATGGAACTCCCTGAATATATGCCCTTGACAATATATTCCTTACTGCTAAATGTTAGATATATAATGCTCCTTTTGTATTGTTCTGTGTCTTATGATATCTTTAAGATGCTGAATCATAAAGCTATCTCTCACCGTCTCTATAAATCTATACTCAAAACTGTTTCTTCCTGCATTTGTGGCAGGGGTGGCGCGTTTATAGGCACTGCAGAACTGCAGCACCCCATATTTCTATTCCATATTATCGATAATCTTCAATATAATTAGAACTTTTTTCTTTAATTTTTTCTTTTTACTCGTACATTATATAATCCTTAAGCTTAGTGTCAGTAGCACTACCTAATTTATGAAAAAAAAAATACTTCTATAAAACTGTTCGCTTCACAGTTCCAGCGACGTGGTGTTTGAATGTTATGCGAAAGCCTACATTTCCGAGATAAGATCACTGTGGTTCACGCAGTGCCGACCCTGGTGTGCTGGTGAAAGGTAGGGTTTCTTTTTTGATCCGCGTGTGTTATGCTTAAAAATGTGTTTATATTCTTGAATGTGATGAAGTGTAGAATTTAATTCATATTTTCTTCGGTTCGTTTAAAAATTGTTTAATTAATTGAGCTGCTGAAATTTATCTTTGAAAATAATCAAGATGATATTCCTAGTGAAATTACGAAACTGATAAAAATTCTCTTGACAATTCCTATGAGTACATCAGAGGAGGCAAGCTGCCTTCCGACACTGAAAAGAATAATAACTTTTCAAAGGATCACTATGAATTCTGAATAACTAAATGCACTTGCACTGCTTTAAATGGAGAAAAAATTGCTCAAGGGTCACCCAAAGATCAAGGCGAAAATAATTATTGTTTTCGCAAAATTAAAACACAAAGAATGGATTTCGTTTTTAAATGAATGGATCAAGCTTGAACTGTAACAATTTAGGCTATTAGTAAGTAAAAAATTGTTTGATTTTGTTCTGTTAAGGATTTTATTAAGTTTATCTATATTTTTTTTATATATTTATTTATTTTTACACAACATTAAAACAATGCTATAAAATCTGTTGCAGCACGCGCACTACGAGCCGCTACTCAGTTTTGGTAAAGTTTTTTCAATTTATGTTTGGCAGATTGAAGTTCCCTTGTATGATCTTGTGTTTTTTTAGTGTTTAGTGCAATAATTTTTATAGTTTATTATTTTCTGCCTTGAAACAAGGACTTCTGTATGTCAAGACAATTAGTAAGGAGTCTTTCGCACGTTTCACATCAATGCATATGTACTCGCAATATTTCTGTTTAAAAATTATTTCTCTGAATAATATATCCTTTCTAACATATACCAGCAAATCCATGCCTTCTTCTGCATTCAAACATTCTTTTCAAGCATTTCATATCCATCAATGCTATTTCTACTAAGATTCTCTCAAATTTGTAATTCTTTGCTCTAATTTCTTGCAGGGAACTAATATGAGGATACACATTGTTTTCCAGTAATCTTGATTTCATTTCCCTCAGTTTATCCGAGGTAAGCACGCCCTCTATTTTAATGCAGTGAGGTCTCACCTAGACCTAATTGTCCCTTAGCATTGGGAGGTCCTCCATCGCCTGTGTGATGTTTTTGCCTGCTTTCTCCTGAGGCTCCAGGTGAGTCTTCTCTGGTCTTTCTCCATCTGTGATCCCCACCTCGTCCATCGTTGTGTGCGAATTTATTCACCTTCTTTTCATCTGCACCATATGTTTGTCCAATGAGTCTCCTCTGGCCACTTAGAAGTTTCCCGAATTGATTTCTTTTTAACTTAAATTCCTTTTTTCAGCTTCTTTCCGAAGCTCTTTGTCATTTTGCCCATCTATCCATTCTTTCTTTTGCGACAGAATTAATCCTCTAATTACATTTTGACGTACAGATTCAAAATCTTGAGCTTGTAGGCATTTTGCATCATCCTATCCTTTAGTCCTACTCGGAGAGTTGCCACAATTGGCCTCCTTCTAGCATTGACATACTTCTCTCCGGTATTCGCCTCGTGCTTCTCTACTCCCCTCGGATCCAGTCTCATCATCATATATTTCTACTGCCATAACTGCACTGATTTCTTTTAATGCCATTTTATCCTTCCTATACTTCTTCGACATAAGACTGAGGTGTATATCTTCATTGATTTTCTCTAGAACTCCACAAATCACTACATTATTTCTTCTATCCATCCTATTATGTACTTGTGTTGCGGTCTTCCTTACTATATTCTCCTTTATGTTTTTCTATCCTGAGTTTTCTGCTGCTGCTGGATTTGGTGAACCTCCTTTTTTATTGTTTCCTTGTAGGTGCCAAGGATATGTCTATTTTCTGCTGAATTTGTTGCATCTCCTTCCTCAGAACATACCTATAATACACAATTCCTTGCTCATCTACACCCTTCTCCATTATTTTGCTGGAAAATTGGCCGTTCTCCTCTTGATTATGACTCATTAAAGTCTGTACACATCCTTCTTCACATTTTTGTAAGTAATATGATCCCACAGCTCACATAAGTTACACAATAAAGATTCATCACTATCATTTACGTCTCTCCTGTACATACCACACTTGTAAGTTGTGGCTTGTTGACCTCTCAGCTACCTCCTACCCTCTGCCATATTGTTCGTGGCGCAATTCTTACCTCGTAGTGCTCGCTAACTTAATGTTTCACCTTTGATTTTGTTTTACTCAACATTCACAGGTGACTTAACAAGTGCATTACTCTAGTATATAAGCCGCAATCCATTATTTATAATTCAGTAATAATTGTTGAAGCTTAGTTTAAACAGAGAACTATGAGTGAAAGAACTATAAAAAATAAATCGTCATTCAAATTCGTTAAAGGTTAGCTTAAACAGGTCCGACCACTACCGCTAATAGTTTATTTTTACATATATTCTGCTTTATTGCCGTTTATTCTAGGAATACCAATGAAATTCAACTGCTTAATTCTGTTATTATTTGCGTTTTAAAAATTAATTTGTAATAAAATGTCTTGGAAGAACCATATTGCTAGCTTATCTGCCTGTAAAATTCTAGTTAGAAAATCAGATGTCTCAAGTACTTCTCTAAGCAGCTTTTACGTATCTATTGTACGTGGAACTTATTCGTCTTAGTATAAATTACGCTCTACAATAATGGAAAAAAACGAAAATAAGAATAACTCTTTCTAAGGGTAGTTTTTCCGTAAATCATGAATATAAAATCCGTCTCTTTCTGCGACCCTCTAGTTTCTCGTAAATTTCCATCTTACTCATACTTACTTTAAATACAGTACATACACTGATGATTCCGTAGGGATTGAATGCAAACAGGATTAGGCTGAAACCCACGACTATACTGTAAATGTTTTAAACAAATTTTAATATCATTTTAATGGGGTGTCCCTAGAGTATTTGAAATCCTAATTTATGAAATATTTTAGTTATATGGGTCAAAATCCTTGGTCACTCTTATGTAAATTAATCTAAATGCTTCCTATTTTTATTTTTTATTTAATATTTGTTTCTGTTACCATTTATATTACTTTTCACATACTAAAATGTTTTTGTACAGGAGACGGAGCTAAAATGTCATAAGAATGCAAAGATTTCCCAGATAGTTGGATGAAAATACTCGAATTACAATATTTAGAGGCGTTCTGCAGATTTACTACAATTCTTCACTTTTGAAAACAACTTGACTTATTTTAAGCATATCAGTAGCCTATTTAATGCCCTTAAGCTGACCTATGAACAAAATGCATTGAGCTTATTCTTAAAAGCACTTCTGTTGCACATTTCTAACACCATACCTCCAGTTCCAGTTGCTCACTCAGTCATTTTCATGAGAGATATATTAGAACCTTGCTTTTATTCAAGACCGCATAAGTTAGAAGGAGCATGAGTGGCTAATTTGTGCGGAGTTGAAAGTATTAGCCCTACTTATGTGCTTCTTTTTCAAGTGGAACTGTGGTGCTGGAACCATATTATGGAATTGCATCTGGCTCAAAACCACCTCCTCAACGACCAGCAGTTTGAAGTCCTATGAAATAGTCTGATTGGCTCACACTAAATTGGTCCTCACTGTTTTTACTGAGCAAAGGCAATTTGGACTGCCATAAACCTTTACCTCCTTTAACCGGTAGCGACATATAAATAGCAACTGTATTTCGTCCAAGAATTCAAAACAAAAAATCTTTAACCAATTTCAGTGTCTCTTATTTTTGTATGTGTTGAACGGAAATTGTTCCTAAAAATCTATCGTGACGCTGATTGGTCCTTTTTTGCAGTGCTGAAGTGTAAAATGTAGTTTGTTTTAAAGCTATATGAATAAATTAAACATAAAGTGTCATTTAAAATCTGCTTAATTGTTATGAGCTAAATTTTTTATAGCTTATGTTTACGTATAATAGCTATATATAGAGCAGCATCTTGTGAAAAAATAGATAGTATTAACAGAGATTATTCTAGAAATAAGAAGAAGTTATCCGTATTGTTCGCCTTTTCGAAACCTGTTCCCGTAATTCACACTGAATACGCGAAAAGAGCTCCCCCTTTCGCACTTTAAATAATGGGGGGCATATAACATACGAATACCAATACCTATAGGACATTAGGGCCAGATCAGAACATTATGTACAATGGTCACTTCGGGGAAACTTTGACGCCTGAAAGCCATAATCTAATTCATGAGACAAAAATTAAGAAGGAGAAAATCATTTTGCCACCACAGCATATAAAACTAGGCCTAATGAAGCAATTTACAAAAGCGTTTAAAAATAACAAGCCATTTTTCCAGTACCTAGAAGCGATTTGCCTAAAATAAGTGATGCTAAAATTAAAGAAGCATATTTGTAGGTCCTCAGATTCGTCAATTTAACGGTGATGAGAACTTCGAGACGACAACGGATGAAACTGAGCAAGCAACCTGGCATGAAATCAAAGATGTATGCAAAGTAGAGAGCCTAATCAAATGCTACCAAGATCTCGGATGCAATATGTCACTGAAGATACACTTTTTTCATCCTTATCTATCCTTCTTCCCAGAAAATGCAAGAGATATGATTGTGAACATAGAGACAGGTTCCATTAAATCATAGCGTCAATGGAAAACAGGAATAAGGGAAAATGGAGCCCTGCTATACTGGCTGACTTCTATTAGAACCTGAAGGGTGACACACCTGAGACGTCTTACAGAAGCATAATGCAGAGGCATAATTGGAAAACTTTTCTTTAATATCTGAATTGTAAACAACATATAATTAAATTTTCTATGTATGTCGAACATAACAATAGAATTTCATTTTTTAATGTGTTACCCAAAATAACGGCACCTTTTTAACCTCAGTTTATAGGAAACATTATTAGGCCCCATTACTTTAGTAGCACCTCCGTGGCATTGACAGAAATACCTTCAAGTGGTTTTGATAACAACCGACACACACCGACTCAGGGAGCCTCTTTTGTTCGAACGTAAGGTAGAGTGTAGGCGTGGGTCTGGGGGTACTTCTCTGAAGTTCATGGGAGTGTGTGGTCTCACGCTCACCAGCGAGCCATTAAGTGTCCGAAGGGCACTAATCATGGCCACCTCGGAGGGATCCGACGCATTCGCCAGAAGGTTTCCGTCAGAGAAACATGTGATCTTTGGCTCTAAACGGATTAATCTCGCTATGGCTCTCATCTGATAGATTATTCTGCACTTGGCCAACATACTACCATCAGTAGAGTGAATAATCAGAAAGTGGGTTAAAGTCAGTGAGATAGAAAATACCAATTAGTCTCCTAATGAGGTGCCCTGACGTAATCGAGTATCCACTCAACGCACTTGCGAATTTGGCTTTTGTCTGGGCCCCGACGGCTCCTCGGAGCCGGACGCGCCGATCTTGGCGTGGTATCCTGCAGAAAAGGCAGCAGATGCGTCCGTGCCCGTCTTTCTTCTCATTTTTTGTCAAATATTCTAATTTTTTCAACTTTTCAGGAAGGTATGAAAAAACAGGTATCTCCGCTTGAAGATACTTTGCTCTGAGTGTAAAGTCAGACTGCATTTCTAATAGTTCTATCTGCATGCTTTATTCTGCCTTCGCAACATCAAAGGCAAATAGTTCTGAGAATAATGCAAAGTGGTGTTCAAAAGATGTAAACCACAATATCATTCCTAGAATTCCTTTGACAACAATTCCAGTTGACTGTCATCCTTATCAAAGATAAATTCAGTTCAGTAAGGTCAGAGTTTTTCAGCTCTTTGCACTTAGGAAAATGAAATAAATTTTAATTTGACAATTGTGACCGGCATAAGCTTAGTTTTGTCATTTGGCACTTGATGTCATTATAAAACTGAGTGATGGGTTTGTTTTTATCTAGTAATTTATAATTGAGATCAGTTAATTGTGCATTAATGCCCAGAGCAAAAACTAGATCATGAAGCCAAATTCTAGCTTTTATTTCATCTGTGTTTTGACCTTTCATTTCTAAAAACATAATTATTTCTTACACATTATGTGTAGAATGTGTAGAATGAAACATCGGTGAACTGATTATCCATACCTTCCAACCATTAGCTGAATTGACGGTGGCATGTATAGAGCCTACAGAGGGGGGTTGGTGAAAGAGATTATAATCATCCCATCAGAACGGCTTCTGATATAGTTCACTGTCTATGTGACCAAACTAAACACATGTTCCAATTTTAATATCTTTGGACAAAATATTTTTTATGAATAAAGCATGTAAAATGTTCAAATAATGAATCTGGTTGAGAGTTGCCTATTTTTCTTAATAACATAGCAGCAACACCATTACGTCTGACAACCATATCGCAATATCGTTGGTAGATAAGCATGCAAGCTTACTCAAATCTCAAACATAGTCATACAGAACCTCTTTATTTTCTCAAATATATCCTGGCTTGATATAGTGTCATGCACAGGGATCAGTTCTTCATAAATTCCCTTTCACATGGGTTGATGAAAACCACAAGCTGTGCTATTCCAATGAATAACAATAGAAAATAATTTGAAATTTTGATGATGTGGCCTTCAACTGTGTTTTTGAAATTCATTAAATTATCTGACATTTCATGATTCCGTCAGTAACAGTATTTATGGTTAATGAACTATCTTTGAATAAGTGTGCTTGCTATGGACAAACAATTTGAGCCGTTTTTATAAGATATTGCTTTATGAAATATCCTTCACTGTAAGATTTTCCACTGATTCGTATGAGTTCATAGCTTGCAGTAACGGGAGCAACATTCTTTTTCTCAATGTTGTTAAAAACAGGTCGGTTGCTATCTCATCTTAGCTTTCAATACTTAAAGTTTTGAGACACGCAATGAAAACCCGACACGCATATAGGCCTCCTTATGTCATTTCTAGATTTCTTAGATCTATCTTTTTCCAACCTTCTCTCACCTTAATTTATTATATTAAACCAAAGGCGTTTGGTGCCTAGCTTGGATAATAATTAGTGAAAACTTCATTTTTAATGATAAATAATCAATATATGACGTAAAAGTAATTTTTATGATACAAAAATTTCACTATAAAATATATATAACAAGGTATCCTACTCCAGTTGCCTAAGTTAAAGGGTACATTGGTTTGTTATTTCATATTGAAGAACATTTTTGTGTGATATTTCTTAAATATTCAACCATATAATTAAAATACATGGATAGTATTTTACATTTCTTGAAAGATTTCTTCTTTCTGCGTTGAATAAGATCAAGTCTACAAAAGTCTAAGTAAAACTGTCAAAGTATATTCACAACTACTGCTAAAGGTAAAAATGTTATTTTCGAAATATAAACTGTGTTCATCATACTCTAAGGAATCCATTCCATTGATTTAATAATAAGGAACAAGATAACCAAAGTGATATTGGTTAGCGTGAAGTTTGCCATTCAAATTATTTTAAAAACACTTCATCATTACACATTACACCATCCATACCCTCTTGTAGTCTATGTCTCCATCTAGCAGTTTGCGCGCCACGGCCAACCAATCAGATCACAAAGGGACAGACATGTTCCTCTACAAAAATAGACATGACCTTACCTTCTCAGTACCTCACTGTTGAGTCTTTACAGTTAATGATATGTCTATTTTATAGAAGTCTTAACTCGTTTGCTCAGAGCTCGTGTTTCTTTTCTGATTCTGAAATCAATTAAAAGGTGATAGACTATTTTCACGTGAAATAGAAATTATGAATAAAGAATAGCATGTCGTTTTGCTGTAAACGACGCAAGTTTATCATTTTAAATTATAAGAACGGCAATTTTGAGCGTTAGATTAGGAAATAACAGTATCCTTTGCGCGGGCTGCAGGTGTAGGGGCAAAGGGACGGGTGTTTGACATGCCTGTCATAAAGAATGCTGCCCGCGTAGCCACCTTATATTTGTAATGGAGGAAGATGAGCAGAGTTAACACCCCACCCCACCCCGTACCTAATACTTGCCCTAGCCAGCGGGATTTCGGTTCTCGCAGCAGTTTGGGACCTCGCGGTATACACTCTCACTCGACTAAGGCTCTTAAAGGACGAAATTAGGGCGGGCAGCCAGAAGATCTGTGGATACATTGGAGAGCAAGTTTGGAAGTGGTTAGAGGGGTATGTAATAAATAGAGATACAGATAGTCGTGTCCACTAACAAATAGGGTAGGTGATCACCTATTATTATCATACCCTGATACTAGGTGATCCCTTAATGGCATGCAGTCCAACAAAGCACCATGGCTCTCAGACCGAACTCTGTCCAGGTAGGAACACTCCCCCTGATAGCCGTAATTATATTAGTAATTATAACTAATATTATTAAATAATAATAATTATAATACATAATAATAATAAATAATAATAATTATAATAATAATGATAATAACAAAGATAATTCTAATAATAATAAAAAAATACTACTACTAATAAAAAGGTAATATAGTGCTGTGTGAGGGCGAAGGGACTTGGCAGTAACAACTTTCCCGGGCCCCATCAGAGAGTTTACGTCAACCCAGTGGCAGGGCTTCCCTAATTTGCACTCAGCTCCTCCGGGTACCAGGTGTAACAGGGTACCGCCTTTTGCGGCGTTTTGATGATCTCTTCAAAATAGGTTTCACGAAGTCAAAACGTGAATTGTCCAATCCAAATCAGAGGCAAATGGGAAAACAGATGACAAAGTAAGCTCGTTCAAAATTATGGAGACAATGTGACGTCACTACCCTTTTTTTGCAAGATACTTCGCTGTGACATCACAATTAAAAGAGAGAAAAAAATTATTGAAATTCAAATTGATATTAGAGCAATAATAACATCGACCGCTCAATAAATTTTAGATTAATGGATTCACAAAAATCTGCTTAAAAGAATAGGAGTGATTTAATTGGTTTTAAGAATTTACAGTTTCTGAATTATTTACCGTAATATTTTAATCAACATCTTTATTCCAAAACACCTAATTTTGTCAACATACAAACTTATAGTTTACATTAAACTTCCTTCTATAGATTACCTCAGGTTTAAACTTAATCAAGATGTTTTTCATCTCCACACAATCTTTATGCGCAGTGCAGACTTATTTAATCTCCTCTAATAGTTCTTCTTATCCACTGTTTTTTTTTCCATATTTATAAGACCCTGCCTAACACGTTGTGATCCTAGTTAGATTTTATACTAATGTGTGCTACTTACATCAGTCGTTGTTGAGGACAAAGTGTCTTACAACTTAAACTTAGGATCTCACAGCCCTAGATTCTCTCCTAGAAAAAGTTTTCGTTCTCTCTCTAAGCCAGGATTTTCTTCGATATGTCAGCATTGGAAAGTACATCACCATTCGATTGCTGATTATTCATTTCTTATCGTTTCCTTCGCATATAGTGACGTAGATTTGAGAATTTTAGAATCGTTGAATAGCAATATCTCGCTTGCACCTTATTGCGACGACTGCGTTGTACCCCAGACTGTTCGGCATATTCTTGTTGAATGTCTCAGTCTGGGCGATCTTCGTGTACGTTACCTGTCAATCTGGCGGGACGAGTGGGGTCGTAACAGCTTGCCCCTTGTACTCGGGACGAGTTCATGCACATTGACTTGTGAACTTTACGACTTTTTAGAGGACGTTAGAATCCTCAACTTTATTTGACTGTTTGTTGCGGGTTGCATGTTCCTGGACGGAGATAGGCGGGCCTACCCCCGACGCCGGAGCGCGCTTCCTTATTGCATTTTGGCTTTGTTTTTAATTTTGTTTTTTTTAGCCTTTGTAATTTTTATTTCTGTTATTTGCATATTGTTATTTGTTTTTTAATATAACGTATTAATAGGTTGGGTCGAGTACGGCAGCTAATGCCCAATTAGGCAGGTAAAAAAAACTCCATTGCTAGTTTGCTGCTTCTAAAGAGCTTTATTAGTCTTTTGCCCATCCAGGTATCTAAGAAAGAGCAGAGCTGGTTGCGATTGTAAGGAGTTTATTGTGTAAATTGGCCTGTCCCGGATTTGTGAATAAATACAATTTTAACCACTTTCCAGTGGCCTGGAAATAGTCTGCATTTAGTGCAGCATTCATGATATTTAGCAAGCCTTCCCAGACACTTTGTATTACCTGGATATAATCAGTGATGGGCGCTAAATACATGTACTGAATTTGAATATTAAATAATAAATACATCGTTTATATGTATTTAATACTAAGTAGATCATTCAAATTCACTAATAAATGCATTTCAAATACATTTTCAGTTTTCATTTTTGAACCTTAAAATGCACTAATACTTATTTTATAGTGTTCAAAAATTAAATATATATTCAGAGTAATAATAATAATTGAACAGATTTTGAAGAACAGATACGTTGTACCTTGTAATTGACGTAAATAAAAAAACAAAACAAAGAGTAATTCAGACGCGAGTGTTTCCATCTCGGTACTTACTACTATTAGATAAAAAATTCAGTTCGATATCTTGAACTTTGTGGATATCTTAATACCTAAGAAAAAATAGATTATTTACTTAGTTAGGTTATTAGAGCATTATGAAACATTTGCTCATGGAAAGAATCATTGCATTTGAAGATTATTTATTTCCTGGCGTTCTCAAATATCTATGAAACTATATTAAATGTATTTATAGTTTTGGTTTCGATGTATTTAAATTCATTGAATTTAATTATATGCAAATGTATTTAAATACAGTATATAATTATATGTTTTGGAATCTATTAATAAATACGTTTTTAAATACACAAATTTAATTAAATATGTATTTAATATTGCCATTCACTGGATATGATTCAGCAGTTCATCACCGTGCAACGTGATGCTGTTTGGCCAAAGGATTATAGGGTTTTTGTGAGTTATATCGATGTCATTTTACTGGCCTATTTCTCCATACATCCTTTCCGTGACAAAAATGTTGACGAAAGTTTTTACGTATCTGTGTGATGTGATAAGATTGGAACATATTTTTTTCAAACTCAAAGTTATAATTGACGTTTTCCACGAGTGCAATTCTTCAGATTGTCGCCCTCAGGTCACCGATGAGAAGAAGTTTTCCGATGGCCAAATATTTGCCATAAATTATGCATGTGAACTTAGTCGTGGCTTCAGGGTTGGTACCTCAAGGCTTCTCAGTCCTCTCATCAGTGCAATGGCTCAGCCCTCAAAACTTTCTTGACTGTGTTGTTTGGAAATTAGATTGATAGTCGTCATTATACGTAGGTTATTTCTTTACTACTCTTTGGAGGAGGGAGGGTCATCTTCGTTAAAACCTGAATTTACAGAGGAAGAGAGGTGTACTTTACTCGCAGGATATTTATAGCGGAATTCGATACTGAGTAAGACGATGTATCGTATTAAATTCAGTTTGACTAATCCGTGGTAGAGGGCCTCTTACACTTGTCTCTGTTATTTATTTTCTGGGAATTCCCACTTTTATTTCCAGATTTAAGTCTGTCTTCTACATCGTGTTTATCATTTTTCTTCTAGAAGGTACCTGATTTAGGGGAGTATAGTTTGAGGCTTATTTTCCTTACGGTAGTCCCATCAGTGTTTTATTTCTCTACTAGTCGTTAGAGGAGGAGAAGTTTTTCTCGTTAGAACTTGGATCTCTGGGTTTAGAGGGGGCGTACGTCCACTGCTGCTTCTCTTATGCGAAATTCGGTAGCGGTTACGGTCGTGTACCAGTTCGGGATCAGTTTGACGACTCATTATCGAGACATTCTTCGAATATGTCTCTCAGGGATGTTCTCGACGAATTTCCACTTGTATTTACCAATCCTTCCTTTGCATCGTTGAAATTTTTGTCTTTTGTGAATGGAGACGATTCAGCAACGTATATTTTGAGGTTTATTTTCGTTATGTGATACATATGCATATAATTTCTCCTAGTAGATGAGAAGGAGGAGAATGACCACCGGCAAAAAAAATGGTCAAACAAATGCTCGACATCTTCAGACCTCACTGGTAGTGTCTATGCCCTGACATTATGAAGTGTTACTTTGGGGGATTGTATTGAAGCTACCTGTGTCCGTAGCTTTGTTCTCGTGACGGAGGGCTGCAATGGGGTGGATATTTTCACCACGAAGAGTTCCCTTGGGGTAGAACACTGATGCACCTAAGTTCTTCGGATATTTTATGCATGCCGTTCTTTATAAGCATACTATTCATCTCTTTGTCAAAAGTTCCTGTCTAATGTATGTATAAGATGAGTACCTAATAAATGCAAAACATGATTTTGTTAGATTGCTCGTTTTTTCACTAACTCTATAATATATAAAGGGGATTTTTTTAAGTATTTGAATAATAATTGTGAATTTTTTAAAACCCAAAGAATTACAAATGGTGAAGTTCCTAAAATTTTTTTTTTATATATCTTCTATAACTAGGGCGGCAGTGGCAAAGCCATTGCCTGGTATCTTTAAAAATGTCTTCTGCTGCTTAGTCTCAGCGATAGCTGCATTAGCCTAGCTTGAGTTGATTCTTTACTCTTCTACTTGAGGCTTTTTTTATCTTTTCCATTAACGAGACCATTTTTTACATCAGAGCTTCGAAATAAATCGGTGTTCCCCAGCCAGTTCAAGTTTTTGAAGACGCATTTACACTCTTTTCAAAACAGTACTGTAAGACAGAAATGGAACGACCCAGAACATTACTGTGAGGATAGTTGTATCTGGCATGCTCATTATAATTGTTTCATTTGAAGCACATTTGCAAATCAAAGAACGCTTCACATTCCATCTGATCGGGAAAGGCTCGTACGTTAGATAAAAGCGAGCCATTTTCTTTCGCTTTATTAGCAATAGCGGTCGGATTGGTATAATTGCTGATTTCATTTGATCGTTACTAGTTCTTATGTTACTAATCTTACGTCAGGTTATTGTTTTTTTCAGGCGATTATTAATCTGTTGTTTTGTTGTGATTTTCAGGTTAGATTGCTTTTATTGTTGGCTATGTCTGTTAATTCTGATTTTTTTATGAGTTATTTTTAAAAATATTAATTAAATTAAGCCAATATAACTTCACAAGGATCATTAACTTCGCCTTAAAATAGTTCTTAAACTCAAAGCATTATGTATCTCCTAGCGACCTCGTTTAGGTGCCTACAATGGACACAATAACATCTTTGCCTTTAATTAATAAAGGCTTCTTTTGAACCTCTCAATCAATACACCATCATATGAGTCATAAATAACATTATATAATTTGCATGAGCTTTTAGATGAGTGGATAATGTGTCATTTTATAGGGTGTCACTCTGCATAACATGGTTTTTTTACATGATTGGTGAAACAGAAATTTACGAACAAGAAGAAATCCGGAGGATCAAATGAACATTCGCCTTGCCAAAGAAGTCAAGAGCAAAGTAGAAGAGTCCATATAAATTGAAAGAAAACATAATCTCTCTAAGAAACAGCGTACACACAATTGTCGTACTCCATATAGACTTTCATGATACAAGCTCGTAGATTGTTTATAAAATAATCAGACTTAGAGATGGGTAAAATAAACTAGGAGATAGTAACTAGGAGGAGGCCCCACAAGCTATCACTGCAGGGATTGGGGGCAAAGCCACACATAATAGATTTCAAGGTGATTTCAAATTATACAAATATAGAGTGAATATAACCTTATATATTAAAAATACGAAATAACCGAGGTATTTCTGTCGAGGGATTTAATTCATATCTTATATAAATTGTTTAATTGCGGGAAGAAAAAATGAGTATAAATTACATAGGCCCTTTACTCTTCTTGAAAATACTTTCGTTAAGATGGTAAGGTTAGTTATCCTGTAAATTGGTAGAAATGTTTGTCCAGTGAATCGCCAAAAGATTTGCCAGGAACAAAGAAGAATCGATGCAAAAGTGAGAAAAAATACTATTTTTCATTTCTAAAATCAAACCAAAAATTACGATTTAAAACACAAAAGCGATAACATATCAATTCTCTTTAACCCTTTTGAAAAGAAGCCGAAAGAAACGACACCAATTTTTGTTGCTTAACTTTCAATCCGATAACTAAAAAAGAAATCTTCTTTTCGGAGAAAATAAAGATTCGCAGTTGAAAGACGTTAAATGCAGTAAAATTTTCGAGTTTCTTTTGCATTAAGTAAATTAAATGGAAGCTTCTACCTACACTATAGAAGCCAGGACTTAGGATAATGGTCTTTTTTTGTGACTCTATTATTAGGCTCTAATGGTAGTTAAATCTACTTCTTGCCCTTCCCATACCCCGAATAGATTGATTTCAGAGAAACTTACTCTGTTTTTTTTGAAGGCTAAAAAGGTCTCCTACATTCCTTATTAGAATTTTAGTGAATAGGGAAAGTTGCTTATCTTACCGTGGTGAAAGCATCTGGCAACGATATCTTTAAGAAAAATAAACACATAAAAAAGCCTTCCACAATAGTCAATTTCAAGTATAAAAATAGAGAGCAGGATAAAAACATACACTCCCAATTTGAGCTAGACCATAATGAGATTATTACTAACTAATATTTTTATCAGCTAAGCTGTATTATTAACATTTCACTTGAGAAGTTTTAAAGCATATTTAACATTTGTTTTAATTCGATTGAGCTTTAGATTATATAAGGAGTTGACATTCTTGTAATAAGATAAATTTAAGAGCTAATTTTCTAAATTTTCTGCTTTTCCTATATATTTCTACCTAAAATGGAACGTGGTAATGGTTATATAGTTCAGCAAAATAAAATATATATTTAGTTCTAACGAGGATGTATTTTCGTTTGGTGAAATACTTAGCCACATTTGAGCTTGATGTGTTCTCAATTGAACATTCATTGATGAGCGCTGAACATATACATCTCTATATATCTATCTATTTATCTATATATATATATATATATATATATATATATAATGGCAGGACTTATTGAAAGCGACTGCAAATTTTGTATTAATATTTTTCTTTTAATCCTTTCGATTCATTCTATATTCGACATTGTTTCTTTGTTCAACTTGTGAATAAGCTTCCAAAAGTCATTGAAAAGTTAAGGTTTCAATTCTAATGAAGGTAATAGTAAATTTCTAAACTTTTAACCAATATTTTATTACAGTAACGCGTTTCGATACTGCACGTATCATCTTCAGAGTTAAAGTAGACAAATGTCCAAGAAATGGGTTTATATAATACAATATGCGGTTACAGTCTTACTAACATACAAAAACATGGAAGCGTATAAGCGAGCTATATACCATTAGGGCTGGGTGGTGGAAAGGTCAAAGGTCGGAAATTTCTGACCAATTGGTTTGAGGAGAAGTTACGTTCCTTTTCCATGGTAATTAGCATCTTGGAGCGAATAAGTTAAGCGTGCACCGTTGCTTGACTCCATCCTCATTCACTTGCAAGTATGTCATGGGAATTGAATTGTATGTTTAACCTTGTTAGCTTTTCTTGAAAAGATTTATAGCTTCAATGAAGAATAATTGGCGTAGAATTGGGGCAGAGTCGAAATTTTTGTATATTCATATATCAAGTTTTTGTAAGGAAAATTTTGTGTTTTTTTCTTTGTTTAAAATAATCTTCTAATAAACAAAGCAATTGTCAAAAGTGTAAATAAAGAGAGGGTCCAAACAACTATATAGAAAAACTAATTTAAGTCAACGGAGAAAACCTTTCAAAACCCTTTAAATAGTAATCCTATTTGAGTATATTACAAACAAAGTCTTACAGGTATTTCTTTGTTTAAAGTAAATTTAGCGATTGTAAATATAAGAATTTCTTTGAAAGCTAGAGATAATGAAGGAAAAGCGCAAGACCAAAAAGCATAAAAAGACTGCAGACTTAAATAACACTGAAAATTCAGAAAATGCATATGTGTTTTGTCCAGTTTGTAACATAACTGAGTATGAGTCCGAAACAAATGCGTTCTGGGTACGATGTTTTATCCTTGAAAAATGGTTCCATCCCTCCTGTTTGTGATATTCTGGGAAAATGCACCCAATTTTTCAAGAAAACCCAAACATATCTTTGAAGTGTATACAATTTAACTTTATAAATTTGTCCAACTTAAATAGAAGAATTAAAAAGCGTATATGACTTTCTACTTTGGCCTGATAAAAATTTAAGTATGCCACCAAAAACACCTTGTAAGCCTAAAAGGGAAAGTAAAGAACTAAAACAATTTAGATATATTATATTATTAGCAAATGAGAAATCTGACTTAAAAACTGAGGTTAAATATTTGAATGTGAAGATGAACACACTGATATCTACTGTAGATAAACTTTTTGATAGCAATAACCAAGCCTGCGATGAAATTATTACTAGAGTAGAAAACATTAAATCTGATGGATCAAAAACAGCCCCAGCTTACTTTGCATAGGTTCTTACAAAGACAAGTAATACGATAGCCATTAAGACAAAAGATGGTTCAAGCGAGGCAACAGAAAAAATTAGTTAAGTTGCTAAGAATTTAGGAAAAATTCATAGCGATAATACTAAGGTTACAAAGATGGATAATGTGCTGTTACAGATTGAGTCAAAGGAAACTCTTCAAAAAGCTGTAAAGAAACTTAATACAGAGAGTAATGTGATTTGTATTAAAGAACAAATAAAATAAAAATTAATACCTAAGATTATGATAGCAATGGTGACAAATCTAGAAAGAAAAGAAGAAATAAAAGATAATATATTGAGAAGGAATGAATCGTTGGCGGCGATGATTGAAACTGGGAGTGAGTTCACATTGGTTGCTAGCTTGAGTTGGAGGAATGATTCAGGAGTTTTGCTGAGAGGAAAGATGAAATTCACACATTTTATTCTAAGTGCCGGATCTATAATCTCTAACGCGTAATGCAATGTTATAAATGCCAGAGCCTCGGCCACGGCCATTAATCTTCTAGATGTAAAGCAGAACATGACACATGTGTGCGTTGTGCAGGCCACCATAAGTTAGCCTCTTGCAATAAAATAAAAGAAGTTTGCTGCATAAATTGTAATACTGCTGATCATGGTTCTAGTCACTGGACGAACGATTATTAGTGTCCGAAGATAGAAAAAAAAGAACGCAACAAATAGGTAACATTACTGACCATGGGTTGTAATGAACTTAAAACCATTAAGTGTAGCCTTGTAAATATTCAATCTATCACCAACAAAGCTTTGATAATTAATGATCTTATTACTAAAAAAGAATTAGATATTTTAGTATTGAAGACCGAGAGAAAATTGCAGATTGCACTCCTTAATCACATAGATTTTATCACTGCTCAAGAAGTAAGAAAAGAGGGGGAGGATTAAGCATTAATATAAATAAAGATTATAAAACATTAAACTTAGAAAATCGTTTAAAGTTAAAACATATGAATATAATGATCTATGCTTTGTAATTAATAACGGTTGATTCAAATTCTTGAATATTTACGGACCAGAGAGGCCATTCAATGCTTTTATAGAAGAACTTTTCTTGCACTTAAACAATTTGATGTAAAAATTATTTGAAACTCTTGCTTGTGTGGATTTTAATTATTGGATACATGTTAATAGTGATAAGCAAGTGAATTGACTGATCGAAATTATAGATCTCCATAATATTAAAATATTCAATGACGGTTTAACGGCACGAAAAAGCTTAGTAATGAGCGACAAAGATTGTTCTATTTTGACTCTGCATTATTTAATTGTTTTTGAGATAGCGTTATCTAGGAGAAAAGGAGAAAATTCAACTCTTTTCTATAGATGCAAGAAAAATCTTTCTCCCGCTCAATTTATCGACATTTGCACCAAAGAACTTGAGCACGCTTCAGAATCTCTATATTATTGCTCTAATTTACACAATATTACAACTGGACATTGTGAAAACTGTTCTACTAGTCAATTTAACTAAATATTCTCTAAAAATTACAACTTGTTGTGCCAGAGTAGATCTAAGAAAATTAATAAAAATCAAAATATTAACTGGGTTAATCAAGATATTAGAGAGGATTGCAGATTAAAGCGGAGACTACAGTTAGTGTGGCGAAAAACAAGATCCGAAAATGCCAGCACCGCCTATACTGCAGCTAGAAATCGTGTTAGCCGTCTACTCAGCAGGGGCATAAAGTACTATTATAATTGGAAATTTGAATCACTGAGTGAAGATAGTAAAAAGATTTACAAGGTTTTAAATGATATTGCTGAAAGTACTAAGGAAAAGCTCCTGCCTTATGAGGGTAGTGATTCTGTGCTCTGCAACAAATTTGATGATTTCTTTGAAAACAAGTTTGATAACTCTATAAGAGACTTAGGTACAGATCAGAGTAATATTGTGGTAAATAAACAAGAGGAGGAAGAAAGAAAAACTGACAACAATATTCGGATTACATCACTTAATAAGGCTAATAGGCAACAAGTTTTAAAAATTATAACAGAACCTAAAAAGACATAAAATTTTACAGATCAATTTCCAATTAAGGATATCATGAATGTGGATATTAACACTCAAATAATAAACTTGAGTATTATGAACGAGAAATTTCCAGATTCTGAAAAGACAACCATTTTTCATCTATTGTATAAAGGTGATGTAGATTCAAATGAGTACAACCCTATAGGCCTGTGTCAACAGTCTTTTTTCTTTTCAATTTAATTGAAAAACTAATCCTAGCACAATTTAATATTTTTTTATTGGACACCAATACAAATCCACCTAAACAATCTGCATATAGAACAAACTATTTAGCAGAATTTTGTATGTCAGCAGTACTTAATGATCTTCTAGTGATTTTAGATGCATGATACGGTGGATCATCGAATTCTCATTAAAGACCTATAAGAAATTGAAGTGAGAGATGGAGCTCTTCAATGTATGTCATCTTATCTGAAAAATACATCATAGAAAAGTCAAATTAATAAAGAATGTTCCATCACAAAAGTACTCAAGGAAAGGGTGTCTCAGCGATCAGTCCTCGGACCAATTCTTTTTAAAATCTATATATAAAATTGTTAGAGCTCTTTCAAAGTCATCGTATCTATCACCATCAATCTGCTGATGATGGTCAGGTAATCACAAATCTGGAAGTGGTAAATATCAGGCAAGTTGTAAACTTAATAATGAAGATCAAACGTTGGTTAAAATATCTATTCCCTAAACTTAACGAAGATAAAAAAAAACTCATGATTTGTGGTGCGAAGAAGAAACTTGGAAGATTGAAGAACAATAAAAATCCGAAAATGATAATCATTAACAATAAGAAATTAAAAATCAAAAAATGTAGTCAAGGACCTTGGCATCATTCTGCATGAGAATATAACTATGCAAAAACAAATCAACACAGTCATTTAAAGTTGGAATTATCAACTCAGTAACATATCTTTTATAAAAAAATATTTCACTATTAAATGTATGAAATGCTAATAGTAGGCAAGAAAATTATTACAACTCTTTATATTTTAATTTACCAAAATAATTACTTTGAAAACTCTATAATTCTCAACAAGTCAACAAAACGTATTCATGGCATAAGTGTAAGAAAGGAAAGGGTGACTCCATCATTGATAAACTTACATTGGCTTCTAATCAAGGCTAGAATAGTCTATAAGATATGTTACATGATTTAAAACACATTACAGACTGGAGAACACGCGTAGCAAAGATCCAAGCTAATACATAATAGAGGTGGTAAAAACATCAGAGAAACTATATTGAAATTATTTATTCAAAGAATGAATACCAGCTAGGGGAAAATAATTTTCAATATCGTACACTTTATCTGTATTATAGTCCTTCTGCATCCCTTACTGAAGAAGTAAATATGATGAAATTCCAGAAAAAACTAAAGACTTACTTTTTTGTTATACCAGAGTTTAAAGTATAACTTCTAGTACGATTATATTTTAATTATATATAATATTGAAAAAGTTAATCAATTGAACTTAAAAGAAGGCCTGCTAGATAATCCTCCGATACCGCAGGTTGATCAGAGGGGCCTTCAACAAAACTATGAAGGGTACAAGGTAGGATTTTCTATGTCTTTTCGGAGCCCCGTCGTTTCGGTAGTAGTTCATTCTTCTCGAGAGTGATATTTCGGTCATCCCTATATTAATGAGTACAATTTCAATGTGTGCTCATATATAGGTGGGTCCTTTGTTTGGCTTCGGTTATTCTCCACACTAAGGGTGTAGGTCCGGCTAGCTTGAAAATCTATAGTCAAAATGACTTTTTGATTAGCGCTTGTTGGCGTTACTACTCGGCTAATTACTTCCTTTATTAGTCTTTCATTAGTTCGGTATTCTGTGCTCCTAGATTTTTTGTAGATAAGTTTTATGGTGATTTCTGTGTCTATATTCCGGCTCTTCTGAAGCTCTATAAGGTACCATCAGCCAATGTATTGGTAATGGCTCCCTGTACTACGTTTTTGATAAATTCGTTATTTAAAAGTACCTGTGTGCTCTTTCGAGCTCATTTTGTGTTTCCTTCCATGTGTTTCCTTCAGTATTGATTTATATTGTAATTACGCTCCTCTTGTCACGTTTAGGGTATTCATTTTCTGCATTTACGTAAACACTAAGATTGGGGGCTTTGTCATATACTCTGGTTCTTGTATTTTCATGACCGTGTCTGAAAAAGTTAATGGCTTTTCTTGGATATGTTCACTGGTGTAATTTAGGGAATAGCATTCTTCAAAGGCTTTCTCTATCTTATGTATTGCGTTTTCGGCTTGTATATGTAGGAAATATCACCAATGTATCGCAAGTAGATGTGTAGCTTGGGTACAGTTAAGAAAACCTTTTCTTCGACGGCTTGCATATAAAATTTAGCAAAGAGAAGTCCTAGATGAGAACCGATAGTAACTCCATAAAATGGGACTTCTTTCCTTCTGAGTCATCTTGAGCTCTAAAACATAAAGTTGTACTTAATATAAAGAAAGTATTATTTCCTTTTATATTGATAAACAATAAAATAATTTTTTCATAATATTTACTTCCGAAAATTCCTCACAAGTTACTGAAACAAAAGATGTACTATAATTCGTTCGATCACAGATGGTCTTCTAACAGAGGTTTTTCAACAATTTACGAAACTTTTAAAGAAACAATATTGCCAAGTTGATTTTATATTTACATTTTTGAACTAATACAGCATTGGAAGATTCTTTTAAACAAAAAATATAAACCTGAATGCCTGGATAGCGATTTATTGTCTCTTTATTCTAGCCCAATATCTGCCCTTGCTAAATAGATAAGCAGCCATCCACAAGCGCGCTTGTGTTTTCAAATGAGCACCATCATAACCTTAAACCAGAAACTAAAGAAGCAGGTGTTATCGCACTTATGTGAACATTGAATAAAAATTCAACCAAGGCATCCCAACAGCGGAAGATTTCAAAATTCTGAAATCGAAAGTTATATCACTATTCCCCCTCATTGCCGAGTCTCTCAATTTTTAAATACTGACAAACAAACTAACTTCTTATGCTTATTGGACTATTCTGAAATCTTAATTCTTTATTCACCCAAACTATAAAAAAATATTTTTTGTAACAACTTCTTTCCAACTCTATAATAATTTCGGATATCACTGAAACATGTTACGCGTAAATATTCATTTTCATGTTTGATTCCTGAAATTTTAACCAATTCGAGCTTCTCTTACTTTTCTCCGGATAAAACTACTTGATGGTTTCTTAATCATTATCCAATTTTTTATTGATATAATATAATTATACTATATGGACTTAGTCGTGCTCCATCATTTAAATTTAACAAATTCACCTAAACGTTAACTTAAATTTTGCCTTCAAGTTCTTTTTTTATCTGGTCTAGTTACGATAAGAGTTTTTTAAGAAACTGATGTCTGATTTTTGGAACAGGGAAAATGATTCTGTGGATAGTTTAGCATAAGTGTTATGAGACAGTTTGTTTAAACGATCTTTAAATGGTCATAACATAGTTCCATTTTTTAAAAAAGAGAAAGTTTTCAAATGTGTGAAAAAAAGGAAAAAAATGGCCCATACTGGCCAATAAGACTTATGCTAAACTTTCCACAGGATCATTTACTTTATTAAAATCTCAGTCTCCATTATCTTAAAAAACTTGGTCAAAACCAATATCTTATCGTAACTAGACCAGATAATTCCAAAGGCGTTGTCCTCATAAAACGCTCTGATTATTTTTCCAAAATGGATAAATTTATTTCTGATGAATCCAAATTCCAACTCGTTAATACTAATCATTAGCATAGAGGACAGAATTAATAGAACTCTTCGGTCACTAAAAAGCGAGAAGTTTATTTACTAGTAACATACCAGTCACTTTATCTTCTGGTTCTTCTTCGTGCTCATTAATCCGGTTTGCCAAAATCTCATAAAGCTGATGTTCCTTTAAGTCCCATTCTGGCCTCCTACAATTCAACTAATTCCCACCTTTGACAATTGTCGAAACAATCAATCCACTTAGTTCCCAATGGTCAGTTATGACGTTTCCTCTCTCTTTACCAGCATTCCATTAACACTAGAACACACAATAAAAATTCTGTTCCTTAAACGCCCAAGGGGGTCAAAATGACCCCTTGTCAAGTTTTTCATATAATAATTAATAATTTAATTAAGTATATGTTTATATGATTCAACAAAAGGAAATATATATATTTTTATCACCTCAAATATTTTATTCAGAATAACATAAAGGAAAAATCAACCTTGAGATTTGAAAACCATTTTTTCGTAAAATTGCCAAAAAATAAGTTCTCGTGTGATATTTATTGACAAAGAGTAGACACATACTTCACTTTTGATGTACACTTCCCGCACACCATCTTTTTGAATTTTGTGCAACTTATTTAGTTTTATTCTCCTTATATTGTTGATAAACTTAAAAATTACCGGCTGTTTCTACTTCCTCTAAATCAGAATCACCGCTATTATCTGACAGCTGCTCTGTAGTTCGGTTATTTTTGACATAAACCTCTCTTAATTCTTCCGTTAGCTTTTGCATAAACTTCTTCCGTGAAATATTTTGGCTAGTAACAGCTTGATAAGTGATTACAGCATTGATACATGCCATATCAAGAACGTTGTAAAAAGTGTGGATTGGCCACCGCCTTGACGATGACTTGACTGAGTATTTTCGCGCCTTTTGATCTAGAACGTCTACGCCACATTTAGTCTTGTTGTAATAAGACACTATTTCAGGTGTTTTCTTCTCATTGCTCTCAATTCCTACACTCGTATGGATACTACTCATTAGCAGAACATTTTTATTTTGCTTCCCCTAATATACTGTAAGAGATATATCACCGCTTTATAGAACTGATGTGTCATATAGGGGCTGACGGGTGTTCTTCACTGAATCTGGAATTTCTCTTCTCGCTCTGTTCATTGTTCCACAAAGCTAGTAACTGATTTTCTGAAGCGTCGTTGCTAAAATCAAGGACGTAAAGAAATTATCAGTTGTTCTATTTCTTCCAGTATTTAGATATGGCTCTATGAGTTTTAATACGACGTACTCCGAA
Organism: Ceratothoa steindachneri; assembly: GCA_963969495.1. Lineage (NCBI taxonomy): Eukaryota > Metazoa > Arthropoda > Malacostraca > Isopoda > Cymothoidae > Ceratothoa > Ceratothoa steindachneri. The sequence continues at coordinate 96,075,679 of OZ018323.1, read as the reverse complement.
ACACGTATGTTTTCGGTACGAAATTCATCCTTGGCTCAATAAGAGGAGCCATTTTGTATGTACTTCGATTCACTGTTAACAGCATCCCAGAACTTTTGCCCATATTTGTCCGGCTTTGAAGACATGAACTGTGTAAATGAACATCTAGCTTTGCTTAAGAAAAGTTGCCCATCGATCGTTATATTAGATGATGGCTTATAACACATGGAGCAATTTTTTATGAATATATTCCATGTTTCAGAAAAAGGGCAAATCTCTCCACCTGCTAGCGTTGTGATTTTTTTTACTTATAATAAAAGCTAAGAAATCTCATAATTTCACAGAAGCGATTACGAGGGACGGTTTTTCGGCAAAATGGGAGGCCTCAGGGTTCAGACCATAGAGAGTGAAGATCGATATTTCGAGAGCTACTAACTTCGCGTGCATATAAAATTGAAATAAAGGCATGTATTTCAGAAAGTGAGAGAGACCATGTTTTGTTCTCAAGTACTCGTTCAGCTTCCACTTCGGTAAATTTCTTTATGTGAAGGAGCATAGAATCATCATTAAAGAGCTTCCAAGCCAAAGCAACACTATCTCCATCGATGTTCAGCTTGGCATGTTGGGTTGTGCCTGGTATTTCTTTTAGTTCATTGTACTGAGGACGCCTACCTTGTCTTACATTATCGGAGCTGGCACATTCCCACAAGGTCCCATCACGAGATATTTGTTAATTATTTTCTGATTCTAAGTCACCTGTATGAGTACGTACTCTTTTTACCGTTGCATGACCTTGAATTTTCCCTTTCTGTTTTCCAACATTCGCACTGTTTTCTTAAAGTATGACCATAGGTATAGATTAGTACAGTGTATATGTGAAATATATAGATGCAAATTTATAAATATAATTTCAGTAGGGAAATCGATATCAGACTTTAAAAAAACAGATGCCCAGTTCGGTTATACCCTCGTCAAGACTCTATGCGGCGTGTAAGCCGATACTTTACCCCCTTCCTGCCTCTCCCCTCTCGACCCACTGGCAACCAGACTTGATATTCATCGCCGAGAAAGTCAGAATCAACAGATTTCTTTGTCAGCTTACATAAACAAACGAAAGGGAGGCGATTTGAGATCTAGTTTCGTGTAATATACGAAATTGTAGGAGCTGCCACAAAACCCAGAATATACCTAATTGACTACACCCTGAAAAGTGTCGATATAGGAGAGACGCTTAAACATAGGCCCTTATCCCCCCTCCCCTTCCCATTCCCCCAGTGGCTAGTGGAAGTATATCTACGGATAGCTGAAGAATAAACAGGAGTTAGAGTTAGATATAGAGACAACAAAGTCCGGCGGCAGGGCCCGACAAAAACGGAATCAAGCAGAGAAGTTCATAGTGAGGCAGTTCCTAGTGGTTACACAGAAGATTAGACCTTTTTATTGAGAATCACTCTCATACATCTCTCGTCAGAGAAACACCCTATCTCGGATTTCATCTGAACCCAGAGATATTCCTCACCAGTGAGGAATACACAAAGTGAACTCCCCCACTACCATCCAAATTCTTCAAAGGATTCACTTTTTGGTCATCGCTCGTCAGTGAGAAGCACCTCAAGAGTAACCTGAAGATTGGAAGAAGCATACCTCCACGGATGCGTTGCTTAAATCGTCAGATCAAAATACAGTGCTAGGCACCATCCGCACCTCTCATAGAACGCAGCTGTTTTTTCTCAGTCTGTCTCCCGGCCAGACGATCAGATTAATGTCCGAACCCTCACACACCCGCGTCGTATCTCAAACTCCTTCCCCCGCTTCCATAAGTTTCCCCGTCAAGGTCTTTCCTCCTCCGGACTCGCGGGTTTTTAAAGGTAAAGCCATCCCTATTAAATTATGGGTTGCAATTAGAGGTTAGTATTAAAGTGAGCTTGGAGGTCAACCATCGCTTAATATTCATTATTGAAGTAGTAATTTTCATTTATACCCTCTTATTAAATTCATTGTAGATGTAGAGTTTGTTTTTAATATTTTAATAGACAATATGAAAGAGAAGAAATAGAAGCAGAAGAAATCTCAATACAGAGGGAAATAGAAGCAGAAGGAAGAAGAATACAGAGGGAAATAGACGCAGAATAAAGAAAAAACAGCTGGATAAAGAAGGAGAATTAAGAAGAATTCAGATACAAAGAGACACAGAAGAAATAATAATTCAGATGAAAAGAGAAGCAGAAAAAAAGAATACCGAAGGGAATAATAGCAAAAGAAAGAATAATACAGTTGAACAGAGAAGCAGAAGAAAGCAGAATACAGTTAAAGAGAGAGGCAAAAGAAAGAAGACTAAAGATAAAAAGAGAAGCTGAAGAAAGTAGAATAGAGATGGAGATAAAAATAAAAGAAAGAAGATTACACATGGAAATAAAAGCCGAAGAAAGAAGAATATAGATAAAATTAGAAGTAGAAGAAGAAAAATCGTGAAGAAAACAAAAACTGAAGAAAGAAGAACACAGACGGAAAGAGAAGCAGGTGAAAAAACAATACAGATGGAAAGAGAAGTGGAAGAATGAAGAATACAGATAGAAAGAGAAAAGGCGCAAGCGGAAAGACAAGAGAGAGAACGAAAACCGCCCATGAGGGATTATTAGCTTGAACTTTCAGTCACCCCAAACCCCCCCTAAGTAAAATTAAATACTGCTTTTGGCCAGGTGCCGCTCAAGAGATCTTCAATTACAACCAATCATACATACTGAGCCAGAAGGCCACTCGTTTCCTCGAGGCGGGTGCACGCAGTAAAATTGACCGTATTACTGGTGCAGAAGCTCTCACCTCGATTATTTTTCGAGTCGACGTCCCTCAAGAAATCCTTTTAGATCGAGGCCGTGAATTCAGAGCGAAACTAAGGTAAAACGTAGGCCAGAGACTCCTCTTCAAATTGTCGTACGGCAGTAATGCCCTAGGACCCATAAGGCTTCCTTAAGGAGCTCTTCACTAATCGCCAATTAGATGAAGAAGGAATCATGAAAACAGTATACCCCTGTAAACCTCTTTAGGTGGTAGGCCCGGTGCACGTAGAGGTAGATAACGAGTATCCTCTACCTACCTTATCCTTCCCCAGAATGACCTATCCCCTGAGAAATTTGAAGCACTCACCTTGTCCTATTTATAGATTCACAAGCGTCCGCTCGAGAAAAGGAAAAATTAGGTTCTACCTCCAATCCCCAGCAGCCCGAACCGCAAAAGAGGGCTAAAATCCCAAAGGATGCCAGTGTTAAAGGGATCGACTGTGTCATAGTACAAAATGGATACGATTATACTCCCGGTCCCATCGCTTATGGCCCCCTTAAGAACCTTATTTTTTCCTGTAGCCCATAATCATTATTTTCAGTAGGTAATATGCAGTGTAACTCTACTTTAAAGGATAAAAAATATTAAAACAGCTTTTTGCATTCAGGTACAATTATATTTGTCCCGTATATAGGACTATAAACATAGCAAAAATTAAACAGTGGTTAACAAAAATGTAGTACTCTTTTAAAATAAATAATTATTCTTACAAAAAATAAAATCCTTTCGCAAAATGAAATAAATATATCATAAACTCTTTATTCATTCAATGCGATCCTTGTGCTTCATGCAGTTTCACAAGTTTTTCAATATCAGGGTCTATAGTTGTTAGAAAGAGACAAAGAGCACCTCTTATTACTATTAATATAGCTTTTGATAGGAGGTGTGATATTTTACTAAAACCCGACACAACCAGATAAGAAGTAGGAAAAGCAATAAAATATAATTTTACTTCGTCCCAAAGCAAAGGGTATTTCATAGCAATTTCATGACTTGTCCATAAGTTCCTGACACCATGCTTAAATCTAGCCAGATAAGTTTGATCACTCTGTAACTCAATGAAGCTTTCTTGTAATCTGATATGAACCTCAGCTGCATTAATTCTAAATGAGGCTACCACTCAACCTGGAATGTCCAGTTGTAGAAGATCTCTGAACCTAATTTCCATATCACTATGAAATTTCTCCAAATGATTAATGTATACTAAAATATCATCTTCTTTCAACTCACTCTCAATAGTGCGGAGGTTTGGAAACTGTATCAACTCTTTCCGCCTCATATTTGTCTTGAACACCTTAATTTTCCATATGATTTCACAAATAGACTCTTTGCAAGTTAGAATATTTGAATTTTTACCTTGTAGCTGTTTCTTCAAGATATTTTGATTTTCAAATATATCTGTAAGGTAGAATATGTCACATTTGGCAGCAATGATTTTTACTCGTAGCTGCTTATCATCCAGAAATAACACCACACTATTCCATAGTGCAATGAAGCGATTCAGACAATTGCCCTTAGAAAGCCATCGCACCTCTGGATGCAAAAGTAGGCACTCAAACCCTTCTTCATTGGTAGCACAGAGTTGTAAAATTACTACAACTTCGTAGTAATAGGTTAAACAAATAAAAGCTACTTACATACTATAACGCCGAACCACTTGATAAACTGAATGTAAGGATTTAAAGTTCAACCTGAAGTATTTTCATCAAGCTAACAACGGTGCCAGGCGCATAACGATAAAGCGCACAATGAAGTGCGCCGCAGAATAAGCTTGTAAGATGCCAAATATTTATCTATAGATTAATGTAAATCCTATTATGCTTATAAACTATTTTAAAAAAAGGAAAATATATGTATTAATATTTTTAAAATGTAATTCAACTGCATAAATTAAAATTAGCTACTGCCCTAACTATATTTCAGGTTTCAATAAGTTAAGTCCTGTGGCCCCCTTCATAGATCTGAGGCCCCTCTTAAGCTTAAAATTTTCCTGTGGCCCCCTTTAGGTGTACCATGGCCCCTAGGGGACCATATGGATCCCGGTTTGGAAACCCTGGCTTATGCAATTATGAAACAGGACGCTCTAGCCGTAATTTGAGAAGTAAATAGATTCAATTGCCGTACAAAATGTAGTGAATGCCGATTTTAATTCCATCACCAGTTTCTAGCATATTTACGTAAAAACAAAAACCCGAACGGCATACTCATGCGTTCTAGGTTATTGTTCATCGAGTACCAATTTAATATAAACTATATAAAAGGCTCCAATAAGATAAAGCCTATATATAACCTGAGCAGAAACTCCATCGAGGATTATTTAAACTCCCGTTAGTCTTAAAACCATTTTTTTTTTTGTGCATATATTTAATGTCTTAAGGTTTAGTTGTGTAAGGAAGTAAATGCCTAGATACCGCTTAAGAGCCAGGCTCAATTTTTTTTGTATAATCGATAATTTTGTTTTTTCGGTTTCTGTTAAATTGGGTGGTGTGAGACGTAGCCCGTAGGCTCACGAGGCCTATGTCAATCAATCCCTTGGTACACGCACGCGTGTGTGCATAACATCAAAGAGAAATAGGTTTGTAGGATGGTTGATCCAGTTAACAATCATAACCAGTAGTGTATTCCAAGACATGTATGTTTGCTTTTGTCGGATATTTTCTTTTTACTGGAGTTGCCCCCTCATTGCACTATTCATAAGGCACGAAATGTCGGGAAATCGATATCACTCTCTAGCTCGGTTACACCCGCGCCAAGAAGCTTTGCAGCGTGTAGGCCGATACTTTAACCCCTTCCTGCCTCTCCCCTCTCGACCCGCTGGCAAACAGAAACGATATTCATCGCCCATCGGGAAACTAAGAATCAACAGATTTCTTTGCCAGCTTGCATAAACAAACAAAGGGGAGCAGAGCAGGTGGAATAAAAATATATAAACAGGCTCACTGTTACTCCTAAGATTTGAGATCTAATTTCGGCTGATAGACGAAACTTTAGAAGCTGAGACTAAATCCAGAAGATACCTTTAGGGCTAAGTGACTACACTCTGAAAAGTGTCGCTATAGGAGATACGCTTAAACATGGGCCTCATCCCCCCCACCTTTCCCCTATCTCCAGTGGATAGCGGAAGTATATATATGGATAGCTGGAGAATAACCAGGAAATCGAGTTAGATATCGAAACGCAAAGTTGGGCAGAAGGGACAGGCAGAAATGGAATCGAGCAGAGAATTAGTTCATCCTGAGGCAGTTCCTAGTGATTACACCGAAGAGTAGACCCTTTTATTGAGAATCACTCTCATACATCTTTCGTCAAAGAAAAACCCTATTTTGGGGTTCAACTAAAACTAGATATATTCCTCACCATTGATGAATACACAAAGTGAACTCCCCCAATATCATCCCCATTCTGTAAAGGATTCACATTTTGGTCATCGCTCGTCAGTGAGAAGCACCTCAAGAGTAACCCAAAGATTAGAAGAAGCATACCTCCACGGATGCATTGCTTAAATCGTCAGATCAAAATACAGTGCTAAGCGCCATCTCCACCTCTCATCGAAGGCAGTTGTATTTTCCCAGTCTGTCTCTCGGCCAGACGATTAGCTGGGTGTCCGAACCAGAAATCGTTTAGAAGTTTTTGGGACGCTGTACTATGTTCTGACGAGACGAAGATTGAGAAATTTTGGCCTAATAGTGTTAGTCACGTTTGGAGGCAGAAAAACTCAGCGCATTATCCTAAAGATACAATCACAACAGTGAAGTTTGAAGGAGGCAGCATAATGGTATTGAGCTGCTTCTCCTCTGCAGGTAGGGAAAAGTCCATATTATTGAAGGAAAAATAAATGCTCAGATGTAACGCAGGGTTCTAGATAATTATCTCTTACAGTCTGCAGATAACTTGAAGTTGCCAAGAGGATGGACATTCCAGCAGTACAACGATCCAAAACATACAACCAAGGGCACTGTAGCGTGGCTTTAGCAGAAGAAATTAAAGGTTATGGGAACTAAATCCTATCGAAAACCTGCGGCGAGAATTAAAACTAAAGATTCAGAAAAGAACACCAAGAAATCTAACAGATTTATAAAAGATATGCCATTAAGAATGGGATAAGATACCTACAAATATTTGTAAGAACCTCATAAGTAAATACCTCAAACAATTGGAAGCTATACTAGCGATAAAAGTTCATATAACCAAATACTAACTGGTTTTCAAAGATATATCGGATAGTTTTTGAAACGTTCGTTTGATATTTTTGCCGTAATCATAGTAATGTTTTACTATTTTTGCAATATGATACCAATTTGTATTCAACGTACAAAATATATATAAGATGTTCATTTATCGATTACTTTGCTATTGTGTAACTATGGTACATTGACTTTTGACCATGTATCGGATATTTATTGCACCCACTATATATTAACCTTGATTCACGGCGCCTTCAAAAATCCGCTCTAACTGCACCCTATTCAATTTAAAAATGACAAGACTTTCAAAAATGTTTAAATCAAATAAATACCCACTCCATATTTTCATACGTTTCATTAGGAATATTTTTAATAATAACTCTAAGCCTATAAAAAATTTGATATTTCCCGCAAGAAATTATATATCTACTTTCCTTTTTAAGGATTAGGAAGAAATTTTTGAATATTTTATAAAGACTTTATGCACATTTGAACCTAACGTCAATCTTTGTAAACCTTTAAAAAATTGACTCCTTGTTATCTGTAAAAAGAACACTCCTCATATCATGTCTTTCGGAGTAGTATACAAATATACTTGTCCCAAATGTTCTCTGAGACCGAGATACGGAAAGGTTGGTAAGAACAGTTGAAGATATAAAGGAGCAGGAGGAGAACTAAAAGATTGGATGTGAAAGACGATAGTAAAAGAATTGAAGTTGACCTATTTATTCATCTTAAATCGAATTGACGAATAAAATGGAAGAACTTCATTTAGTAGATTCCGAACGACGCATTTCACTACTACTCATGTTTCTGTCTCTATTTTGTTGATTAGCTGGTTCTTATTTTTACATAGCTGTTCCACTGTCAGTTACGTGAGTCCTCTCCTTTTCATACAGTTCGGGAGATAATTTTCTTGATGATCCATTTTTAGTTATTTGTTTCGAAATCGTCCTAATTTCTATATTTTTTTCTATCATTTTATGACTCTATTATAAGTTCTTGATTGTTCTATGTATTTCTTCTAGGGCTTGTTTCATTTTCTGCGCGTAACAAAGCTTCTCAAATTGTTAGTAGCTTTTCGTCATTCTCTTCTAGTGTCATTTCATTGAGTGATTAAAGTACATATTCCCTTAAGATCACGTTATATTTCGTCTAGTCTACCTAAAGTTAGGTATTACATTATTTTCATAGCTTTTGTATGTGGGGCTGGTTAATTATTACCAGCGATGATGTGTGGCCGCTAACTAGGTTGTCCAAGTGTTATAATTGGCCATTTAATGGAAGATTGAAATTCGACAGGCAGTTATCGTTGTTTGGAGCTAGGATGTCATTAGGTTAAGTAGGGAATCCCTGTCATAGCCACTCTGGGTATAAATCACACAGCGTTATCCCAAGAACATCAGATAAAGACTATCTCCATTAAAGGCAGTAAATTTGCAAGAGGAGTTAAAGGTTTTTCGAATTAATGGCACGAAAAGAAAGTGAAAATATATCCCTTATCTAGGGAGCTCCCCCAAAGTAGCTGTTTATCCTATTCTAATCTATACACTTTTAACAATTATTTATACCTAACTTATTTCTCTCTAGCACTACATAACGTGCTCAGCAGCAAAGTCTATGTTGCCAGGGGTATCAGGGTTTAGTAAACCCCATACAGGAGACCCGTTAGGTGGCCGGTTATCGCTTATTATCACGAACCGCAGTTTGGATTCCTGTAAGGTATGCAATATAAATCCGGACAGATAGAAAGGGTTCTCCCAATAAAGAGGACGAATTTTTTTACAGAACAAGGTCTCTAAGAAGAACCAGTCTCTTTGGAAAAGGAGCACATTCGTGAAAATTGATACATAACAGAAATAAGAATATACCACAAGAATTTGTTACAGTTATATTCTCGCATTTAGAAGTACCCCTGATTGAATGTATAGAAACTACAACAGGATTTACAGTAATCTGCCCTAAAAATAAAGATATCTAGAAATTGCTCTATTCGGCAGGCACCATTATTATGAAAACTTTACCTTAAAGAGAGAGTAACTCTACAGATCACGGCAAGCAGAAGCGTAATATTCGGAAAATTCAGTCATTTCTGGGATAAAAACATGCCAAGAATTAAAAGAGGAGCTATATAAGATACAACAGCGGCTGGAAATATTTAAAATAGTGAAATTTTAAAATAAAATCACGTGTTCAAAAATAATTTGTGAATCAAAAGAAATTATTTCTAAGATTTTAGTTAAAGGTTTTCTTGTTTTCAGCAAGAGAATCACATCCCGCCTATATCCCAAGAGTCGACATCATTAAAATCTAGTTCTGTTTCAGGAGCTAGGCATTAGCGGAACCCAACATACAAGTACCCGAACAAAGACTCGATAATCTGTTCTGAATTCAGAACAGGTCATTCTTAGCTAAATTATAACAATAAAGCAAAAAGTACGTATAACCTCCAGGTAGGTCAGAGAACCAACGTCATGTTCTGCTTTAGACGAAGGGAAATTATAAATAGAAAAGAAACGGAAACACATAGAAACACGCAAGTACACAAAAGAAACACCTACGCTACTATGGCTAAGAGCAAACGAGCAAATTCTGACAACACATATCAACCTAAACTGAACGATAAATGCAAAAATACTAAGGTGCATCTATTACGGGCACGTAATAAACATCGAGAATCCAGAAAGCTACGTAATAATGTTAAACTAAATCCTAAAAGAAAAATACCTAGAAGATATTAAACCCCATTTAAAGATTAAATCTTTGAAAATCATAAAAGTTACTGTCACAGAAAGCACAAGCAAGCATTGAATGAAGAGACGAAAAACAAAGAACAGAGATTAAAAAAAGAAGAAGAAACAAACAGCGAAGAAACAGAAACAGAAACAGATAAGACCTCCAACAATACGCAAGTGGAGTGCACCCGAGCCACCGCATAAGAGAATAAGAGAATCCGATCACTGAGAGAAAAGTCTCCCAACAGCTCCTCACGCAACACCACCAGAAAGAGATCTTAAACAAATTCTAAAAGAAACCAAAAGGAAAAATAACGCTAGCTGCCTTCGAAAAAAAAAAAAGAGAAAAGACATAATCCGATAATGAATAGAAAACAAGATAATGAATCTCAAGTAACTAAATATAATACCACTGAACACAAAAGTTAGAAGCCACAAAGTAAACAAATATGGAAATTATTTTATAAGAATTGACTTAGACGTGATCCTAATATTAGAAAACGGGACGACCCAAGAAAATAACAAAATCAAAATCTGAAACTATAATTTCTTTGGAAAGAAAAAAATAGGGAGAGTGTCGTAGGATAGCCGAGATTATTTATTTTTATTTTATTATGATTAATAAAGTGGGTCGTACGTTCGTACTTCCAGTGATCGCTTCAGGATCGATCTCTAAGAGCGCTTTTCCTATTTTTATTATATTGAATGAATATAGAGGGGAGTTCTCTCTTTAATATACTAAATACTGCCAACTAACTCGTTCAAGGATAATTTAAACACTTCAACCAAAATAGACTTTTACTGTACATTAATTAACTCAAACAAAATTAATATATACACGTACAAACTACAACTTAAAAATGGTTTTTGTGTCCCGTTACCGACACTCGGTATCTGGTTGCTTTAAAGGAGAACAGTTTACTCTAAAAAAATCGTCTTTAAGATATACAAATAATCTACGTTAAATGCAAGGGGACATAAAAATAAAATTAATTACTCACATAAGGTAGTAGGGTTTACCGAGAGAGTCAAAACGAAATACCTTCATTCGAATCTTGTCAAGAGAGGCGTCGTGAGTGTAGTTTATTTGCTTCTCAATAGAGGGCGTTATTTCGAACGAAGGGTGGTCAGGTGACGTTAGGCAGAATATGGAGGCGACGGAGAAGAAGGAACTAAAACAAAACACCAATTGAAGAGGCAATGCGTTGGGTGCTTATGACCTTGAAAAGGTTTTCTCAGACGAGGCTTAAAGATGGCTGTATGATTTTCTAGCTATTTGGTTTCGCTTGTAGAGCTTTTCTTTTGGGTGAGAAATCTATCTAGTTTGGGGTGTCAAACTCAGATAAGGTAAGTTCACTCGACGATCTTTGGTAATAGAACTGTGCCGACGGTACTTGGAGGTAAGATCACTTGACAATATTTGGTAATCGAACTGTGCTGATTATGCTTGGTGCAATCTGGTATTGCCCAAGAAAATGAAAGTCCTTCTTAACTTGCTGGGGGAATTCTATCCCTGCAAGTTCTTATCGATGTCGTGACGAAACGAAAAAGTTTTCTTTTTCTACTGACGAACCGTTTTATACTAGAATTACTACCGTGGGGTAAGGGTAGGGGGAGGAAGATAGCAAGGAGAGACCCGAGGGTGCCCTGGCTTTTGGGCGTCTGTTATTTCTTTTCCTAGACATTTTGAACATAGAGAAACTGGATCTCATGTTGAATCAACAGAAGTGGGTATCCATTCAGCAGTGCCTGGCGTCATGTCGTTCTGGGAGAGCGTAATAGGAGATCGACAGTTTGAATTTTGATTGTTTGTTTATTAAATCATCCTCGATGATCAGAGTTCAGGAATAACTGTCTCCAAAACTTACCATTTTTATCGTACTTTTATGTTACCGGAGGCTGGGTAGAGTGGCTTAGAGAAACAGAGGTGGGTTTTGTTTTTCTTTCATTTTTTTACTTCGCCATGAGAAAGACCTTGAAATAAATATACACTCGCAAATTCTTAACTGCATCGGTTAACTCGTATATCTCTACAGAGATGATTCGAAGGAGTTCGAAAAGCTGTAAAGCAACGACAAAAAGTTGCATAGATACAGGGAGCCAGCAAAGACTACTTAGTCCCATCAAAGGCCACTCCCATTCTATACTAATATACTAGTAGTCCTCCTTTATACATTGTTGCTACGATGATCACTCATGTGGCATTCAATCCACAACAGGGCTGAGTATGTAAAAATATCATTATTCATAAAATAACTGCTAATTTGTTTTTTTAAACTATTCACAGTAATAGCTTTGCTTACCTCCGTGGGCAGTGCGTTTCATTTATCGATGATTTTAAAGATGAATTCTTTTATCTATGTTCGTTTGAAACCTCCGTCCTTTTAAGTTTAAAACAGTTGTTACGTCACATACAATGGTCGTACTTAATAAGTTTTTCGCAATCTAGGCGATTGCGGCTCACGCCGCAATCGCCTAGATTCGAAAGTCGGTAGTTTTAATATATTTAATCTTTCGATATACGACTTATTTCTAATTGAGGAAATTAGTTTAGTTGCCCGAGGTGGAATTCTTTCCATTTTATTAATGTTTACATGTGTATAATGTGACCACAATTGTCCCGCATATTACAGGCGTAGCCTTACTAAACTTTTATATAGAGGTATAATAATATCTTGGTGTTTGTGGTCAAAACTTCTCGGAATGGATCGAAGCATTCGGTTCGCCTTCTTACACGCTTCCTTATATTGTATCTTAAACTTAGAGATCCTTTGAAACACTCACCCCTTAATCTTTGGCTTCTTCCAAGGAGATATGATTTTTACCGCCCATCTCATAGATAAAACTTGGGTTATTTCAACCTACGTGCAAAACTCTACTACACTTGACTAAATTGAATTTCATGTTTCATTGATTAGACCATTTGGAGATTTTATCTACATCCTGCTGAATTAATTTGCTATCGTTCTCATTTAAAATTATGCACCCGATTTTTGTATCATCCGCAAATTTAGATGCTCTACCAAGTAGGCCAGTGTCCATATTATTTACATAAATAAGGAACAACAATGGTCTAAAAAAAGAACCCGGATGCCTGCCACTAGTTACATTTTTCCACTGCGGAAATTTACCGTTTAAAACTACTCTCTGCTTAAAATTACTTAGCCACGACTATTTCATTGCAAGATGTTTCCCTTACTCTCATGAAAAAAAGGTTTAGTTAGTAATCGCTTCTGAGGAACGGTGTGGAATGCCTTAGCGAAGTATAAGTAAACTATGTGCAAAGATCTACTTTCCTCATAGCTTTTAATCATGCTGTCATCAAATTCTTAAGATTAGTTAAACAGGAAAGTTTCTGTCTAATGCCGTGTTGACTATCATTTATGAGATTATGCGCTTCCAAATGATTGATCAGCCTATAGCGAATGACGGATTCCATTAATTTACCTACGATGGATGTTAAACTTAATGGTCAATAATCGTTCCGAAGTTCTCAATTGTCCTTCTTAAAAATATCAGTTATATTCGCTAGCTTAAAATTTAGTGGCGCGACACCTTTTTCTAAACATTTGTTTAAAAGATTTCGTTAGTAGTCCCACAAACACTTTTTGAATTTCTTTTTAAAGTGCCGGATAGATCAAATCAGGAGATTTACTGGAATTTAACTTACTGATATAAAAATCTTTTTCTGTTTCGAAGGATTATGTTTACTTTATTTGGCAAGTTGAATTTCATATTTTCTTCTAACCCTTTGTATATCATTCTGACATTCCCTTCGTCATAGTACGTGAACTTTATTATTTTCTTTTGATGGTTTATGCTTGAGAAACTTGTATGCAGAGTTTTTATCCTTCAATTTGACTTCGATATCATGATTCCACTAACTTGATTTACTTGAGGCGTATCGTTTATTTTTTCTTGGAATGAATTGCTCATCTAATTCTCTAAAATGCTCGGTGAGAAAAGACCAGCACTGACTAACATTTCCTTACGTTGGATCACACTTGATCTCTCTAAACTTGCGGTTGAACCAATTATTTAAGTCCGCACGTTTAAAAATTAGCACTTTCATATCATTATTTTCCTTATTACCATACAAATTAATATCGAACTCTATTGATTTGTGATCTTTGTAACCTATACCTTCCACAATACTAATACCTGAGATAAGATTAACGTTTGTAGTTAGAATTACTTCTAGGATATTTTACCCTCGTATTGGTACTAGTACATTGAGTAAATGTGTTAAATAGTTTCCTTCCATAAGGTCCAATATCCTCTGCCCCTTCTCGTCCGCACTTAACGTTTCCTAGTTAATATTTCTACGATTTAAATCCACAATTGCAACTACTTTTAATGTCACTTCAAACAATGTTATATAATTCCGTGTCAATCTTATCCTGTTGTGGTGAGTGCCTATACACTACAAAGATATTTATTGGAAAACCATTTGATTTTAACTTCCGTTAAATTTATATGATTTTTGGTATACAGTAGTACTCCTCCACCTCCTATATGCGTACGTTTTTTGTTGATTAATTTATACCCCTCGTAGTTGCAATTCACCGATAGATGCCCGTACCCATGATTCCGTTAGTACTATAATATCTAAGTTGCGTAAGTGCACTAAACATCTAAATTCGTCGAGCCTATTTCGAATACTACGCACGTTACAGTAGTAGACATGTAAATTTGTTTTTCGAAACGATGAATTATTATTATGGAGTGGTGAGCCACTCTCCCCTATGTGTTCTTCTCTCGATGCTGTTCTGTCTGAAATTTACGAGAGAATTTAAATTATTCTTCCAAGCTTTGCCGCGCCCACCTCATTTAGATGACGGACATCTCGCCAGAATAGCTCTTTTTGTTCGTAGAAATCATCTCACAAATCGATGAAGTACACTCTCTTTTCCTGGAAAAGAATTTTAAAAGAGTTGTTAATATAGTATTTACTTCCATAGAAAACATTTGCTGCATCTATTCTGGAAAAGATACCTGTAAACGCCACGTTCACACTCCTTTTTTTAAGTTTTCTCATCAGTCGGCGGTACCTTGCTAGATGTCCTCGGAAATTGTAGATAAAACACATTAGTACCGATATGTTTAATATTAAATTGTGGCTTGGGTATATCCCATTGTAAAATCTTCCATTGAATCGACATGATCCTCAACTCCTACTCCAGGATAACAGTACCTCATTTGGTTGGTTTACTGCTGCATAATTTCTCAAGTTGGCCCCTAATATTAGAATCCCCTACAAGTCGAACTACAGATTGATCATCTTGTTCGGTACCTAAAACGGCCAACTTTGAAGGGCTCCTCGCCAAACTGTATCGAAACAATCAACACTAGTTCAACAAAGCCGGCCAGGCAGCCTCTCTTGAGGGGCTGAATTAGCCTCGGTCGAAGGTCGTCGTTCATCTTGCTGTGCCCCTTCCGTTACCTGAAAATGGGAATTAAGCTATTAACACGGTCAAAGAAACTGAAGGCCTTATCGGATTATGAAGAGGAATGAGCGAAAATGTATGTGTGTGTACAATAATGAGAAAAAAGAGGAATGAGATAAAAGTTTCAAGCAGGAATCTCGAGTAAAGAGGGAAAAGATTGTAAAACTGTATAAAATGAGAGAAGAAACGCAGAATGAAATCCACGCACACTGAACGGATCAGTCAATTATGAATGGGAACTAACTTAATACAATTAAATATGGAACAAGGTGAAATAAAAAAAAAAAAATAGAGGAAATATACATAGCTTTGCAAATAAACTCAGCCGTCTTCAGCACTGTATGACAATTTAACTACCACTTTCAAAACAATTGGCCAGCCAGTAAAAACTAATAGTTAAGAAGATATATATATATATATATATATATATATATATATATATATATATATATATATATATATATATATATATATATATATATATATATATATAACCAAACTAAGCAGATCAAATTATGTAGCAGAAGGTCACTATCCGAAATGTAAAACTGGGTAGGGGCGCTTCTGACTAAAGATCTAAAAATAGTGTCAGTAAAAAACTAAATAGCCTATTTAAAAGAGGAATGCTACAAATACTGAGACCAAACTTACTTTCTACCTGAATCTGCTAGAAAACATAACATACGAGGGTAGGTCAATAGGTTTTGCGAATCGGTGGGGCAAAACAGAGGAAGGAGGATGGCTGTTTGTGGGGGTGTTAGGACAAGTTATGACCAGTCAGGACCTGCAGCCGCACGTTCTTGCCTCGTCTATTTAAGAAGCAATACTGATCGCAGATCGTCAGTCACAATTTTTCAACAATGGTGAAGGTTGAGCACCACGCAGTGATCAAATTTTTTACCAAGGAAGGCAAGAATGCAAAAGAGATCCATGAACACATGGTTGCAGTGTACACAACCACCGCCCCTTACTATGCAACCATTGCTCGCTGAAATAGGGAGTTCTGCCATGGTCGTGAGTCCCTTGAAGATGACTCCCGTCCAGGACACCCGTCAGATTTGACCAACGAGGACAATGTGCCCCGTGTGAAGAGGATGATCATCGAAAATCGAGGGGTAAAAGTCGAAGAAATCGAGCGAGAACTTGGAATATCACATGGAATTTTTATCAACATCATCCACGACAATTTGGCCATGACTAAGGTCTCTGCCCGTTGGGTCCCTAGAAACCTCACGCCCCATGATTGACTTCAACGTCGTCAATGTCCACAAGGCCAGAGTTGCCCAAGCTGCCCTGCACGAGTGCGAATTCGAGGAGCTCAACCATCCCTCCTATAGTCCAGATCTGGATCCTAGTGACTACTTTTTATTCCGCCAGCTCAAGGCTGCACTGCGTGGATGCCAGTTTGGGGACGATGAAGATGTCCAGCTTGCCGTCCAGGAGTAGATTGAACAGCAGTTGTGAGATTTCCGGTTGTCGGGAATTTGAAGCCTCAGGGACAAGTGGCGCAAGTGCACTGTAGTCGAGGGTAGTTATATTAAAAAATAATAAAACACTTTTCCTCATATCTCGTTTCCTTATATCCCAATTGCAAAACTTTTTGACCGCTCCTTCTATGCCTAGCTAACTTCAACCTGTCCTTCCTTTTACTACGAGAAACCAATAGACGTACCACATTGCAACTCTAATGCATATAAACATTCATTCTATACAGATTACCTTCGAGGAAATGGAAAGTTTATCAGAGAGCGGATTGGGAGAAGGACAAAGAATAAATTCGGTCGTACGTAACCAACCTGCTCAATGAATTCATTCCTCAAGAAATTTACGAGAAACTAAATAGGATTAAAGAAGAAATTACAAAAAGAGATGAGGAGTCTCTCTATCAAAGTCGTACAAAATCAGCTGGTAATTCAAATTGTCACCAGAAATTGTCGAGTAGAACGAGGAGATTAGCATGTGTGGCATACAGGATAAGAAGATACGGACCCACGAAGGAAACATTCAACATACTTCCTAGACATAGGAGAGTATTATTTCTGTTATTATGTAATAAACAACGAGATAAATAAGATCAACATATCGAGAAAATAGATGCAAAAACATCTCCAAATAAATTCTGGAATCACGTAAATACTTAAAATTAAAGCCCAGAAAGGATAAATAAAAATTAAATAGGCAAGAGGTAATATTACTGAAGAGGATGCAGAAATAGAGATTTTATAGAAAGAACATTAAAATATGTGCTTAACATAAGTGAAAAAGAGAACGAAAAATATGACATAGAATTTGAAAATGAAATTCTTAAATGCTCATTTAAATACTTTCAATGCGAGATACAAGGTTGATCAAGTAAAAGCAATATAGTAAGAATGATCTTCATCCTTAAGGCGGGAAAACACGCAAACCGAGTGTGTCATGGTTTAGCAAGGACCGAGTGATCATGTTCGTCCGTATAGGTTTGTTACATACTTTAAAACTCCGTGATTAAGTTTTCTCTCTAAGAGTGCTGTATTTTGATTATAATGATTATTATTACGTTATTTTAATCTTTGAGGTGTCTAATGCCATGCTCAGTGTTTCGAGGATTGAATTAGATGCTTCTAAGAAAATAGACTTTAATTGCAAAATGAACCAAAATTGAAATTTAACAAGCAAACTAGACAGTATTGAATTAAAAAAGTTTAAGTGAGGCTTAATAAATTACACAATTAAATATACAGTAATGGTTGACCCAAAGCTCACTTTAATATTTAACGCAAATTGAATATCAACGAACCAGATAATGGGATTTAAATACCTTTCAAGATTGTCACGAGAATCGAGTTTGAGACTGACCTTGGCCTCAATTTTTATGTCGCCTCAAGAAGATTTTTTCCGGGCCGACGCGTGGACGTGCTGTTCCAGATGTAGTTTGAAAGAGGAATTCTTTAAAGCCGCAGAGGAATTCGTAGCGTGTGACGGATAGAATTAAGCACGTCTTCTTGGAGAGATGATTTCATCAACGCGACGGGGAAAGTATGTTTCTTCTACTCTTCGGGTTAATCTGGGAATAATTCGCACTGACGAGCGATGATCAAACGAGTGAATCCTTTGACGAAGAGGAGTGCTTGAGGGAGTTCACTTTGCGGTATTCCTCAATGGCGAGGACTATATCTGTGGTTTGGGATACACCAGGATCTGGGGCTTCTCTGACGAGAGTTAGTTGAACTTGCTTCTCAATCCAAGTTAACTAAAAGTTCGGTGTGACCACCCAGAACTGGCTCAGGATGAGCTTCTTTTAAGTTCCTTTCGTAGGGTGCCGGAAATTTGCCGGACTTCGCTGTTTTGATGACTCTCACGATCTACCCATGAAAGGATGCTAAATTCGGAGTGACCACCAGGAACTGGCTCAGGATGAGCTTCTTCTGTGTCCCTTTCGCTGGTTGCTGGGCTTCTAGCCGGCCTTAGTTGTCTCGAGGACTAACATGATCTACCTCGTTCTTCCAAACTTATTGGATTATATACTTCGTCACTCTACTCGGGTTAGGGGAAGAAGGGAGGGGGTGAGAACGGTGGCATTAAGTCTCCTCCTCTAACGGTTTTTCTCAGAGCGTCTTTCGGCTAGCCCTAGAGGGGACCTTCTGGCTTTAGGCCGACGCTTTTCTAATTTCGCAAATGAGGTGAAATTGTATATCAATTGTTAGGGGAAATCTTGCTGTTTTAACCAATGTTAGGCTCCCCGGGCCGAGATGTGATGATTAGAACAATTATGTTTTTTTGGGCGGCCTTCTGGTTCTCTTTGAGGCGAAGGGAGAGAGGGGGGAATTTAAGTGGTCGGGTTACGCCGCCAAAAATGCCAAGACGTTGTGATTAAGAAACAGAGACTCACCTGTGAGGGTGGGGTATTGATTCCCTTACAAAGTGATAAACTACCGTCCCGTCTCGCTGCCAAATTTTATTGGGAATTAATTTTACAAAATATAAAACAATAGGCTGGTGAGGTAGCTCGAAAGAAAATATCAGTGAAACATCTGCCTATTTGGCTTCTGAAAAACAGAGGCACCGAGGTTGGACTAGGTGTGATCTTTGAAAAGATTGCTAAACAAAAAGGGAAAAGAGGCAGGTGGACACTATCTTTCGGCAGATGTCCAAGGCTTTCGACAAAGTATGGCAGAGAGGTATGCAATTTAAGATAGTGAGACTTAAATGGTTCAAGAAGATACAAAGTATATTATGTGAATAAGTAATGGGGAGATGCACTTTTATAGAACTGGCAGCCACCAAGGAAAACGTTCGAGCTCGTTGCCGGACTCTCGCAAAATAGGTATCTAATCCCATCTCTCTATCCGATCTACACTAGAGATATACCCTCAGCCATAAATGGGGGCTGCCTTAATATCAAATTCGACTCCGATATTAGCTAGCTAATCATTGGTCCTTACAGGAATGGGACGATGAGAGCCAGAATGTGCTGCAAGCAGAATCAACGATCACGAAGAAAAACGAAAGAAAATATCTAACATTGATAAATTTAAGTTTCTACTTATTTATAAGAAGCTCTTTTCAGATGTATATACAGAAGGACAAAAATAGCAGTATGATATAGAATGGAGGCTACTTGAATTACCCATTACACAGTGAGGTTACAAAAAAATATGGTATGGAGTACCATTAAGCTCCTAGGCACAGCAATTCAACCCTAACAAAGTGTGGCCCTATCAAACCCAATATCTCTCCAGGATAGAAATCTCCCGGGAATTATTATACGATATCTCTAAATCTCTCACAATTTAAAGGCTCACTATCCATATCACATTAAAAAAAGAGCAAATAAGGGAGGGATAGACATTCATGTTATACACTTCACTACAAAGTGAGTAACTAGACAATTCGTGTTACACACTTTGTTACAAAGTGAGTAACACGAATTGTATATGCCTCCCCTTCTCTCCCATCCTCAATGGAGTAAACAGAGTAATTTCTCCAGGTCGAGCTAGAGAAATCTTTTCATTCCACAAAGCCTATGGATCGGCCAAATGAGGCAGGTGTATATGTAATCCCATGTGAATTTACTGTCCCTCATTCTGCATAGGAGAGACTGGGACAACCTTAAAAAAAAGAATATATGAACACAAAGGTGATGTCAGTATTTTTAACAACATTAACAATTACAACCACCAAATAGATTATAGAGACGGCCAAACTATATATAATTGTAAAGATTTCTGTGAAATAAATAATGTAGAATCGATACTAATAGGAGAAAATCCAAATTTCAATCTTTCAGGTGGTCAATTTAAATGTAGCTCCTATGACTGGAACCTGATTAGAAAGAGTTATTTAATGATCTTAGAACTACACCTCCTGATGAATGACCCTTTTTCACCGCTTTTTTTCTTTTGCTGAAGATTTGAGATATTTAGTAACTTGTGTTGTTCATTCCATTCTCATTATACGACTCAAGAGGGTATGGTAAACTCCATACCGAAACTAGTCTCGTAAATAAATTATGTGCTCGAATACAGTGGTTTCATATATATATATATATATATATATATATATATATATATATATATATATATATATAACTGCAATTAGGCAATCAAGTAGGATAACACAAAAATTTTAATACTTTTGGATGTCCATGTATAGACACTTTTCCAAATTTCAACTTGAACCCAGAGTTGTTTTTGTTAGATCCGATTCTTACCTGCTACAAAAGATCTCAAAGTAAGATTACACAGAACTTTTCTCCCTTAGACTTAATCTTATACTATTCTAATTTGAAACACATTATGTATCACGTATATTTTTGAAGATTTTTTTCGCTCAAGCTGTTTCATAGGTCACTTTTATATTAAATTTTTCTTTACTAACTTCTTTACTTCTCTTTTTGAATACAAAGGACATTAATATATTTTTAATATTATTTCTAATGAACTCTTTACAGAGCTCGAGATTTATGGTTTCAGATAAGATAATTCCATTCTTTTGATATATTACTGTCATCCATTTACAAGTAAGAAAGTTAGTTGCAAAATCTTTGAAATCGATTAAAAAACTTTCATTGGATAGTTTGAATATTTGAACAAGTAAAAAAAAAGGATAAACTTCTTGGAAAATCTCCGTGTAACATCATAGTTAAACCGGAATGGTAAGCGAAGTTCAATTCTACATAACAAAAAGGTTTTATTTAGTTAAAATAAAATTTGGATGATTAAAGGCAAAAGCATTTAGCTTTATGCATGTAATGTATTTATTCAAGGTTCTTTTAATAGACTGTCTGCCCTTATGAATCCAGATCCCCTCATTTCAACTTATTACCAAGTTCAAGATGTTGCACTTTACTTGGACAATATATGATTAAGTGTTTAAGTATTGTTCTTTAACTAATAAATCCGGATTTAAATGATCATACTAAAAGTATATGCATTTTAAGTCTTCATTTCGATCTGAGAAAGCCATTATTATCAATGAATAAGTTCAATTTAATTATCAAATTAGGTATTACATCTACCTCATTTTCACTTTTAAAAATTGATTCATATCAGCAAAACTTTCTTGTTGCATTGTTATGATAACTGTTACATTTTCTTTATAAAAATAGCATATCTCTTATCAGAGGTCTTCCAATTAATAATACACTGTCTAACCTTAAGTAGTTTTATAAAACTAAAATAGAATCAAAACAATAATGGCAGAGATTTGAACTAAACCTCATTGACTCCCGTGCTGAGTAAGTTAAAATACTTTACTTTAGGAGTTAGACAAATTAACTGATAGTTTGGCTATTTTTCAAAGTTACCAAAAAATAATCATAGCCATGGGTATAAAGTTTATTATATTTGACATATTTCTTATACGTCATTTGTCCTGTCTCAACATGTCTAAAATTAAATACATAGCTCAAAGTTAATTTTAAATTGGTTAACAAAGTTCCCAAGTGCTTTAGTCTAAGTAGGAGTAAATCATGATTTATCTTTTGGTCTGTAGTTAATATAATTGAGAAAACTACTTGAACATCACAACAAATGTTTATGAACTCAAAATTAATGTTTTTATACGTTTTAAAATAAAAGGTAAACATTTGAGAGCTAATTTCACACTCACTAGTTCTAAAACAGGATTATCCTAGCAATCTAGTGAGAAACCTTACTCTTTTCAATGAATTTTGCACTCTGGTCGACAAGTATATACCACATATCAATAACAGGCTCGTAAACTGCCAGATAATATATGTCGTCCTAAAGTTCTTTATTATTCATAACTTTCATTGGAAAAAACATAATTTGGAGCATTTCGTCAAAGTCAGATGCATTTTTTTTCATTCAGATTCAATTTCAAAGGGAACTTTTCAGCACAGTAACATTTAAAAAGCTAAATATCTCTGTCATAGGAATTGCTATTCGAAGAAAATCAATTAATTTGAAAATTTCCACCAAGAGTAAGGCTTCTATCAGGATACCGATTGCAATATATCAGTGATAAGCTTCTATCATCAATTAAGACACTATAAAGATAACCCAGTATTTCCCCCCAAGGGTAGCAGTTCATTACAGTTTGTATTCAAATACCTCAAATAGAAACCCTAGTGAGATTTCATCTGAAAGGCTTGCACATAATTATATATTAGCTCTCCAAGAGTATTGCCGGTAAAAATAGAATTGTCTACATAAAAGCTATTGTTCAAAATGTCAGTGCAATTATCTCTGGAATATTGACTCATATAATGTTAAATTAGAGATGAAGTAAATAAAAAAAACTATTGTTCTGTGTGTATAAGATACTAATTTATCTTTTTTTAAATAAATTCGTAAGATTAACACGAGACGAGCCTGCTTATTATCAGTTATTATTTTACAATCATTTAGCATAAGTAGAAGAAAATGAGGAATCAAATTAAAATCAGTATATTCAGAAGGTTTATCCTCATTTTGTTCAATTATACCAGCGTTAACTCTTTTATATAAATACTTCACTTTAATCATTGAATCATTTTTTATTTTTCAATTCTTCAATTGTTTCATTTGAACTTTCCTAATTTAAAGAGTCTAATTCTACGTTATCCTTTTCGAGTATAATTTAAAATGATAATTATGATATACAAATGATTTGTAATTTCAAATAGTTGAACATTTAGTTTATAAAAGAAGTGAAGATTTCAAAACTATTATTAATTTTTGAATCAAGTAAGATATTTGATAGAATATTGAAGTCTGACAACACGATTCATGATTAAGTTAGGCAATATCTCTTGCCAATCATGGGGATAATCATTTTCCATCTTTTTTGGATTTACATTATAATATTCGTTCAAATAATATCTAAGAAAATAATGCTCATCCTTTCCTAATGAGATTACCTTATCATTCATTTAAACAATAACCCATTCGATCATGCATTGATACAATTTTAAAGAAAGGAAATACAGAATAAAGGATGGCAATTCCTATCAAAACCAATATCGTGAAAAGTAGGGGTTTTTTGACAAAGATTAAAGGCTTCACCAGCTAACTGGAGTCTGCTTATATAATAAGTTATTAATTGCATTATATATGCCATTAACTTCAATATACAAATTTAAATGATTATCATTAAGAAAGGCATTGCTATTATATAATTATTTTTCAGTTTAATTATTAAAGCTACTTGCTTATATTTATTTTCCTATGTGAAAATACAGTCATTTATACTCTAGTTAACTCAGGGCTGTGCCTGACTCATTTGGCGCCCTAGACAAAACACCCCCAAAGGTACAAACGAGCTTGGAACATTTTTCAATTTATTGAGCAACATAAATTACACATTTCCTAAACAACAAACATGAAATAATTTAGGATAACATTTTCAATAACGGATTGCAAAAAAATAAGTATTGACTAAATGTATCAGATGGAAAGTAAAGACATGATATCACTAAAACAATTGCACAACATATACACAACATGGGATAGCGATTTTCTCCTGAGTGCTTTTGTCTTTTCATTTGTGAGTCAGAGTTAGGGGTGTCCATAAGACTGACCTAGATTTACGCACTTGTAGATGCAATTACAAGAGATCAGAACGGGGGGGGGAGGGGGGAAATGGTCCACTTGATGGGAACATGCTTCGAGGTAGTGAATAGTATAAATTGAAGAACAATTTTATCAACCAAACGCTTACGATTCAGAGAGGTGTTATATTTTATTATATTCTTTTTAATCTTTTTCTAAATAGGTCATTATAAAATTAGGTAATCCCAAAGAGTGTGATTCAATAAGGACATTCGTATAACTGTATCAGGCTCAGGTTTCAAGAACAAGCATATCTATATATTTGGTAAACCATGTTATTCATACACTGAAGTATATGTTCATTGGCTCTACTTATGCATTAATCTTTTCCTATCTGTGTTTTTTTGTTTGTTTCAGATTGCTAGTTCATGATAATGCATATCTACAAATGCCTAATTTGTAATTACTCTGAACTTAACGAAACATGGAAGTGGCAAGTCCGGAACGATACTGATCGTTTTTCACTCCTGATAGCCTCAGGAAACCAATCACAAAAGCTGTGCGATTGAAATAAAACGTTACTTTAAATGTCCTTTGGGTGACCAAGACAAGAACTGGGCACCTTATATAGCTTGTAAGTATTGTGTCAATGACCTGAGCGATTGAATGTGTGGTAAGCGAAGCTCAAGAATGCCGTTTGCTCTACCAATGATATGGCGTGAACCCAAAGACTACAGCAGTGACTGCTACTTCTGCCTCACAAACATTAAGGGAATAACAATCAAAACACAAGGCAAGGTGAAGTACTACAATATAGCTTTGGCAATCTGACCAATTCCGCACAGCACTAAAGTCCCAGTCCCAAATCCACCGACTGAACAAGAATTGATGAGGATTCCGATTCTACTTCTACCTCAAATGAAGACGACTAACAAGATGACTCGGAAAATACCAGGCCTAAACTCTTTACTCAATAAGCGGTTCTTGATCTCATTAGGGACCAAAGAAAAGGCAGAAGTTCTGGGATCCAGACTAAAGTAGCGTAATCTGCTGAAAGCTGGAATGCGTATCACTACATCTCATTACAGACATAGAGAGCTGTCTGCATTTTCTAAAGATGGCAAAAAACCTTTGTTACTGTGATGACGCAGTATCTCTCATGCCAAAATTTTGGAAGTCTGAATCATACAAGTCAGATGATTGGAGTCTGTTTATAGACCGTGGAAAAGACTATCTGAACGCTGTTCTTTTACACAATGGCTATAGGTTTTCATCTGTCCTAATAGTACATACAACAAAGATAGCTGAGAGCTATGAAACAATGAGGATTTGTTAGCCCCTATAGAGTACAAGAAATATAAGTGGAAGATATGTGGTGATATCAAAATCATTCATTTACTACTGGGCCTTCAGAGTGGCTACACAAAGCACGTGATGTTTGTGTACATGAGACAGCAGAGCTGATGCAAAGCACAGTGTGAGAACGAAATGGCCAACAAGACCAAGGGATGGGCCTGGAAGGTTCAAAAGTGTTCGCAATCCTCTTTTAGATCCAGAAAAGATATTGTTGCCTTCACTGCATCTAAAGCTCGTTTTGGCTAAATATTTCATCAGGGTTATGGATCAATCTAGTGCTGGTTTTCGATACTTACCGAAACTAGCTGGTCTGGTTTCTGAATCCAATTTGAGAGCAGGTGTCTTGAATGGACCACAGATTCGCGAACTAGTTAATGATATCTAATTCACCGAGGCCTTGAACCCACTGGAGAAAAACTCATGGGAATCATTGTCGCTGTGTCAAAGCTTTTTCTTGAAACTACAGTGCTGAGAACTACAAAAAAATTCTTACACCCATGCTAATGAATTATCATGAATTGTGAGTAGAGATTTCCTTTAAATTGCATTTTTTTCAGTCTCATATTGATTTGTCCCTGATAACCTTGGAGACATTACTGATGAACACGGTGGAAGATTTAATCAAGACATCGCCATAATGGAGAGCAGATATAAGGAACAGTTCAGTCCAAACATGATGGGCAATTATTGCTGGACGCTGCAACGAGAAGAGAGTGAGCTGTACAAACAAATGGGCAAAGTTCCGACGCACCTTTTATATCTTTATATTTTTTAAATTATAAAGGATTTGAACTTATGCTTTCTGGTATATTTTCTAATAAGCTAATCTGTGATGTGTTTAATATCGTTATCTTTCGTGAGACAATTAATGTCATCATATTTACTATTTTCTGATTGTTTAAGAAGGCAGATTTGATAGTAGAATAAAACATCTAAATCATACTCAACAATGTGAAATTAGTCACGTAAGCACAGTCGCCTAAGAAAAAACTGGTCTGTTTTGGCTTAAATATCTTTTGCACGGCAAAAGTGACGGAATATTGAATATTTATACCTATTGATTTTTTATAAAACTTCGTCTGATAAAACAAAATAAATATCATATTCAAATTCAGCAATATGAAATTAGTTGTGCGATCATTTTGGTTGTTGACCAGTGTAAGCAAATATCGTGAATTAAATCTCCCATAGCTCCCAATTTTGCTTTTATTTTAAAGAGTGGTATATTTAAAACAGAGAGCAGAAGCTTGGAGAACTATCGAAAAAACATCACAGAGAAACCTTTGGACTAAGAATAGTTATCCCATTAGTAAATGAAATACAACAAGAGGAAGTATAATTAACTCAGTCGGTGAGTACAAAGGGACCAGATTTTGTTATAAAGGTTACGTAAATGTTTACTCATAATCATCCGCAAATGTTTCACGAGGCATTCAATTAATTTGATATATTTTATCGTAAAACGTCATTTGAGAAATCACTTATACTTTATTTATTAAATAAAAATAGACACCTATTGTAAATCTTTCTTCTGATTACACAACCTTTTTCAAATTTATCAGTTCTGGATTAAAACTTTTTTTTCCTGGATACCTTTTCCTTTAGATAAAAAGCATTATGAGACCTTAATAAAAGACATACATACCGGGCTTTGCAAAGGTTCTGTAGCACTCTGAGTATTTTTTGAGAGTTTTACTTTGTGTAATAGAAAAAGTTTCGTAAAATAAAGTTAAAGTTGTAACTTTCCAGCACGTATCATTAAAGACTTTTCCATTGTGTTTATCTGTGTCGAGCTCGAGATAGAATTGGAAAGAATCAAGATCTCTGTTCTCCAGTCTACTAATCACAACAAGTCCACCATCTCTAACCCGCTTGACGTTAGCCAGTTGAACGTCCCAGATTCGTGGAGAGTGGTAACAAATGAAGACTTGTTTGATTGGGCCAAAATCACATGTCACATGCCTCAGAAGACAGTCCTGAATACTATGATATTTGTTATCTTTATAAACCATTTGGATTAAAGGATTCTAAACAAGATTTCAAAGCTCTTGTACGATAATAAACTAGGTCATATAGCAAAACATGACTAAGATCGAGAAGACTTACAAGATGCGGTGAGTATTTTTTGACCTCATTTCAATATAAAAAATAACACAGATAGTTCATTTAGACATATACGAGTATTTACTAAAGTTAAATGCTTAAGACTCGAAGGATTGCACTATTTATTTAATTCTGTGAAATCGTACACAACCTGGCCCTCAGGTAGCTTCGGAACTAGCTGCAGACCCTTCCGACGGGCTTCTTGTTTAACTAGATAATAATTGTAGTGATTCTTGACCTAAGCTCTACCATGGTGGTGCACGGGAACCTTTGCTATCTCTTTCAACCACGCCTAACACGTAATACCTCATGCGTTCCAGTGCTTGGCTGTTAAGAGTCCAGATGTTTGAAGAGATGTGGTTAAATAAATTTTCTCACAGCCAAGACTGTATGTGAAGCATGGTTTATAGTCCTGCTGACATAGCTACGTCCTTCCAACGATAACCTCCTGGATCTAGGCAACACCAACTCCGGGAAGAAAAACGTGGGCATAACGTGGCACTCGCTACTGACCACTCCAAACACCATGGTGTGGACTGTAAACTTGCTTCCCATAATTCTATGGTAAACACCATAACCAACGGTTGTTTCTCCAGTTCACCAACTGGTTCTGGCAAATATTCTTCTCGTCTGATAAGAACTAAAACATGTCAGTCCTAAAAGAATGCTTCACTTTGTTCACAAACTTCGCAGCACGGTTTTTCCGCTCGTCCTTGATATTCTAAAGCAGTAACTTTCCCTTTCTCATCTTGAATTTATAGTGACGGAATTCTTCATGCATTAACTGCTTGAATAAAAAAATCTGACAACCTCTTTTCCTTGACTCTGGGACTCAATGACTTGCTAGGATCGTTATCAATGAAAGCCTGGAGCTGCGCGATATATTCGGGAGGTTTCCTTTCGGATGAGAACACTTAGTGAGATTTCAAAGTTACCGTCTCTCCTAATCATAGCTTGACCATCTAAGACTTTCATGAGCATCTTCACAAGCCTCACATTCACACCCAACCATTCTTTGATCTTCGTATTAGAACACTTGGCGAATCCCAAATAGCAGAGCTTGCCTTTTCCAAATTTGGGGAGGATTGAATTGAGCCTGTTATTGCTTCCTTTACAAGGGATGGAAAACAGAGGCATCTATGATACAAAGTAAAGAGAACAGACGCTACAAATTACTCGCGGTACAGCAAGACCTAAACGAGATTATAACTGGTTGATTACAGGTCAGGTAAATTTTCATCTGAATAAACAAAAATTTATATCGTTCCGCTGAAGAGAAGCAAACTTTGATTATAATTTAAGCGGACATTAACTAGAAATTGTGCCAGAAGTACTAGAGCTTGGTGTATTAATTCAGAGCTACTTTGCCTTTGGAAATCACTGCGTACAAATAGGTATAAGTAAATACAAGATACCCTTTTATTGCGATGAATTTTGATTATAAGAGTTGTGAAATAGTAATATCATTATTCGACTTAATCATTCTTTCAAAACTGTAATATTTAGCTCAATTCTAGCAACTTGATCTGCTACATCATATCGATGCTGTGATGAGAGTACAGGGAATGGCAATAAATCTCTTTCTGGGGCTGCCAAACAGATCCTATGAAAACAAACGTACGGAATTGAAATTGCTCTCGCGGCGAACAGATAGAAGTCCTCAAAAAGGTAAAGTTTTCTTTTAGTATAAAATTTGAATCCATATTTGAACCAAATGAAAAAATCACACAAACAATTGGTTAAAAATTAAAATTATGGCGCTAATAGACAAATAATTTGTGAAACAATTTTTACCTATAAAATCGTCTCAACTTTGAATTCTATGATAGAATTTGTTGTTCCAAACATATCGATAAAGATCTTCAAAATAAATTAAATGAATACCTATTTACTTATTAAGGATACGAAATAAAACAATGTTTACTTAACATTTTTATCCCTAAATCTACTCCCAAGATCTCCCTGCAATACCTTCCACACTCTCTCATGACTAGTCATTGAGGCGAAGTAAAGGTCATTCATTAATTGTCTAAATTATCAGTATGAGAAGAGAATATCTGTAAGTGGTTTACTCAAAGTTAGTTAAATGACAATGTAAAGAATGTGATTAACCAGCAAGCGAACATTTGTTAAATAAACGAAGCTGGAACTTGAAGTTTATTACAGAATAGAGGAATAAGCTTTGCGTGCGTGGGATAGTTATGCCTGTTTATCTACAGTAGTGTGGAAATTAGTTCGGACAGTAGCAAACTTTTGAACTATTTCATAATTTATCTTAATTTTTGGCAACACTAATGATTTTTTTCCGTGCAGAATAGTGTACTGGTAACATCTGGCAACTGTTTTGTAGTGCCCCAGCTACACTAAGCCCGACAGTGCTTAGTATATATATATATATATATATATATATATATATATATATATATATATTTATATATATATATATATATATATATATATATATATATATATATATATTATATATATATATATATATATATATATATATATATATATGCAGATACACTCACAAAGGAAAAGTGAAAAACGATTGCGAGTGCTTTCGTCTTTATTCTTAAAGACCTTTTCAAGGTATGAACAGGAGGCTGGACATACGTTGCCGTAAATAGTGCAAGGAGGAATTAGACTACCCACGTATGAACCTTAATTAAGCGGCCCAAAAGCCTGAAACATCTTTATTTGAGATTTTATTTATGTAGTGAAAATGGTGTCTAGCATGAACAAACCAGGGCTCAGCTTGAAATTTAGGAAGGCGTTAATGGAGACACATTCTAATACATTTATCGAAAGATAATCCCTGCATTTTATGACTGGTTTGGCACTGTTCCACTCAATACTATGGTTATGATTGTACATATATAGAAAAAGCGAAGATTGCTCACTGTGATTACGTACATTGGCTTGATGTCCATAATAACACTTTTGGCAGTAGTTGCAGCTTATTAAATAAACAATGCCAGATCGGAGGGAGTGAATTTTTGACAAGGAAGCGAAAAATTTTAGCAGATTGTTAACCTCGGAGTTAAAGGCATTTCTCAGATGAATTGGAAGGGAGTAAGGTTTTTAGCGAACAGGTTCCTGAGTAGTGAGGGTTATATTATGCTAGAAATTAATAGCACACCCAGGAGTCTCGGAGATCACGTCCTTAAATTTAATTAGAATAAGCTGCAGCAGCTAATTTTGTCGGATCTTATCCGCTTATTGATATCCAACCTAGCGGGTGGTGAATTGGTGGTACCGGGTAAGGCGGGTAGTGGGTAATCCCAATCTTGTTCGACGCACACGGCCTGTATAACGTTCAGGGCATCAGTCATGTAGTCGTCATCCAAAACTGTTTCTTCGTCTTTGGTAACAATGTTGTTGATACACGCACGGCGGTGAGATATTTTTAACATGTTAACGTGGAACAGCTTCTTCCCTGTCGGGGTCTTAATTAAATAATCCACAGGTCCTTGCGCTTCACGAATTTGGAATGGGCCTTCCCATTGCCTCAGAAGTCTGTTGCTCTTAGTAGGAAGGAGCAACAGAACCTCATCAGCGGGCTTAAACTTCCTCTGCATCGAAGTACGCCCGGTACTTTTCTCATTTAACATCGGAATTTTTTTATGCGATCTCAGCACACTTTTCTAATCTTCGTCGAAGATCCAAATCATAGGCGTAGGAAGATTGAATTTCCCTACCTAACTTGGCGTTCGAGAATAACATCTTGAGAATGCTAATGGGCCATCGAGCGTTACGTCCAGAGATTAATTCGAAGGGGGCAAATCAGAGTGTAGGGTGGTGAAGAATCTTCCTGTATGCAAATAGTGGCACGGGCAAAAGCGATGCCACTAACGGGGCTACTGGGAACATAGTTACTTTAATATCGATTTCAAACTCGCATTAAATTTTTCTCGAACTTAGATTGCGCAGGAGTGAAAGGGAGTGGTAAAGAGCGGTTTTACCATCAACATTTTCCCATGTCTTCCATTAATTCAGAAGTAAATTGCCTAACTCTGCCAGGCAATACTTCCTTTGGTATGCCTACCCTAGAGAAGATGGGAATTAAGGCTTCGGCACACGTAACACTGTCGATTCTCTTTAATGGTACGGCCTCAGGAAATCGCGTGGCACAGTCCATGAGAGTATGGCCATAACTATGCCCTACGCTGGAAGGGGGCCGAATGGGGCCGGCAGTCGGGAAAAGGATTCCGATATGATCAGTCCCTTCTGAAGAGTCCTGCTTTAAAACACCCTTTTGCCGTGGTTTCATGACAGATGTCACAGGATTAGCAGTATTCAGAAATGTCAACTGCAGCACCAGACAGATAGTAATACCGAAAAATCCTCTAAGCTGGCTTATATGCTAAAGTGGCCAGAAAAGAAACTGTCGTGGGTAATTTCTAGGACTAGGGAGACATACGAAATGGGAACACAGAGAGTGTGAATTTCTAGGCTAACGTTATCCGAGCAAGAGCAATAAAACAAGCCTTCTTTTAGCATATAATAATCTTTCTTGTTACCGCGGTCAGAATCCTGCTCGAGGTTCCAAGATATTTTCCACAATGGAAGGAGAGTTGGACACTCCTTCTATCTTTGAGTAAATTCTACGCTTATAACGCTGCGGAAATCCAAATCTAAGGGGATTTCAAGTGTAGCGGGCATCTGGGAATCCTTCTTTGCCTGGGCTGTCAGGTAAAACGGACTGAGCCACCGGGTTAGGTGAGACTTGGGGGCACTGTCCTACAAAAACGGAACATAATTTGATAGGGGCTGACACGATTTCAACCCATCCTGTAAAGTATTGATACTCCAGGTAACAGTCTACAATGAGGAAGCGGTTTGCACGTCAGAGGTAGTCATGGACTACAGTAAATATTTATGGTATAGGGACACGGGGGAAAGAAGTTCGTTAGAGACCACGATACAGGTACATCCGTTATCGCTGACGAGGATGGAGACTCGGCACCCATTACCGGTTCGCTTCTCAAAGTTCAAACCTCCTGGAGAGCTCTTGTCGAAGAGGAATTTAACTTGCTGCCCTGGGGCACTGAAAAACGAGATTGAAACTGGAGTTTCTGGTCACGATTAAGGGAACCGGACTCAGCATTAAATTGGTGTACTTGGGGAATGGGATTACTATGGAATTGGGAACTTGGTTGGCAGTTCGGGCGGGTGTGATCTTTAGCACTGCACGCAAAACACATAATTGGCCTAGGGGGCAAGGATGACGCTGGGAAATTAGATATGAGGGAGCTTAACATCACGGGACTTTATCGGAGGAATTTCTGGGCTTAAAGGCCCCGTGACCATGAGGAAATTTGAAGGAGTTCTTAGGAGGGAACCGCGAGTTATTAAATTTTTTCTTGGGATAATAAGTAGGAGGCTTTTTCATTTCCTTTGCGTATAGGTTGTGACTCGCCGTATAGATATCGGCCTCTTCTTTGCACTATTCGAAGTAGTTGCGCCGACGGTCCTTTACAAAGGAGCGGATCTCTGGTAGTAGCGACGCCAGCAACTGATCCCTTAGAACGAAGTCTCACAGAGACTCATAATCGTGGGAGACTTTCAATGCGTCTAGCCAGAAATTAAAATGACGGGAAAGAGTATACCCCAAAGACGGACGGTCATATTCGGTTGAATGCAAGCGTGACGAATTTGGCGTGGTATAAATCAGGCGTCATATTATACGCTGCAAGAAGTTAAGATTTGAGGGTGGACTAATCCGGTGTGACTTCCAAGGAAAGGGAAACAAGAAGACCCAGAGCTGAGAACTAAGAAGGGGAAGAAATTTGGCACCACCGTCTTTCTCAAAATTCCAATCATTAACTTCAAAAAGGTTCTCAAACTGAATGAAAAAAGATCCGAAGACCTCTCTTTCTTTGAAAGTGGGTAGTTTAATGGATTGAGGAGCTTCTGCACGGGAATTCACTGAAAGGGCATCAAACCGATCGCTATTTAACTCCAATTCATATTGGCGAATTCTCTCGCGCTCTTCGCTCTCTCTAATCTCTTTTTTGTTCCGTCTCACTCTAATTTCTTTCTGTTCAGCTCAAGCTGTCTCTTGTTCTTCTTGTTTTCTTCTATAATCACTCTCTTGTTCTTCTTGTTCCCTTCTATAAGCCTCTCTCCTATCTCTCTTTTTCCTGCATATAGGCGACTAGTTATTTGTCACTTAAATCAAGGGATTCTCCTTGTAGTTTGAATCTCTCGAAAGACGACATTTTGTTTGGGTGTAAGTTGCTCGAAATAAAGGATTTAATGGGCCGTCAGCATGGTACAGAAAAGGGGCTTGAGTCACAAAATACTCACACACGGAGGAATACGCTTGTTTAAAAGTCGAAGTGCGTTTAAGATTCGACTTTAGCCGGCTCGTGAACGGAAAATAGTTAAGAATTCAATGGGGATGGTGTACGTTTTTATTGCAGGGTTCTTTCAAAACAAATAATTCAGAGTGCAAGTTAGCCAAAGATTAACATGTAGCTGGTACTCGTTTAGAGTTGCAAGAAAAAGACAATAACAAAAATATAACTTTACTAACAAAAAATAAGGTTGAAATATGAGCAGGTATATAGTTTAAAGTAAATGATCGTTCATGCGAAAGTTAGCTGTCGGCACGAGACACAGGAGGGATAAATATGGGATTAATGGTCGGATTCAGGTCGGTGAATATAAAGGGATTTTAATCCTGGACTCGAACAAAGGATGGAACGGTTTGGGTAGTTTAGTTTAAGAAATAATCTGCATGCATCAACGATTGCAGCCGCTTACGTGTTCGTTGAAAGGTAGGGTCAGTTGGGATACGATGATTGTAATGGGGAAGCTGGGTTACATCATGGGGCGGGTGAGGGAGCACACGTAGTTTTGCCTTCGAGGATTGAAATCCTCGTCAGATACTCGCCAATTGACTATGGCAGAGTTCACTGATGTCGATTTAGCCTTCGTCCTCGAAACGAAATCGCCGGTGTCCATGATCGCGACTGGTGAGCGTATCCTTTGCTCCTACGCGATGATAGGCGAGAATATGTGCGAAATATCTCAGAAGACCTAAAGTTTCACATAAATATTCGAGTGGTTACTTTTGCATCTCTAGATATTGGCACCTCATCCTGTAAACGGGATATTAACACCATTGTTGCTGTTGCAACTTGGAGACTCAGCTTCGACATCAGCAAATGCCTGGCCATGGGTTATTATCGAGGGCATAAAGAATGGGATGAACTTGGTATGCTTGGTAGCTTGATGGGCGTGAAATCCGCTTGTTTCTTCATATAAAGTCTTAGACATTCTAATAGATACCAGCTTAAAATTCCACCAGCACATAAGAACTACAGTTAACAAAGCTTCTGGCGGCGCCTTCAACATTCTCAAATCCACCCTATGCAGGTCGCCTACTTTTATGACTACTGTTTTCATTAGCAACATCAGGCTTCTCCTTGGATTTTCTAGCTGCTCCTGGAATACTGGATATATTCAAGATTTAAACTCTTGGAACTAGTTCAGCGACGATGGACCAGACATGTCGAGGGGCTCGAGGACCTTCCATATGCTGATCGCCTTTCAAGACTTAATTTATACTATGTTCAAGGCAGGCTGTTGCGGGGGGACATGATTAAGTGTTGGGAAATCTTCCACAGGCTCTCCTGCATATCTCTCACTGATCTCCTTTCGCAAACTGCTCGGCTTGAGCAACAGAGCCTACAGGTTTCATTGCGTTAAATGGATAGTATGCACCACAAGCATGCTGTCTTTCTTCTTTTATGCGCCTTTGAATTATATGGTGGTGATGTAGGCATTGGAAGTCCATGCAATGTTTCTAGAACAAACTTATTTATTTTTGCAATCTTCTCTCTTAATTTTAACTAATAATTTCCAACTCCTTTAGCAATGACGATAATTTTTTCCCACTCAAATTATGTTAGTTTCCTTTCACCTCTCACATCTCATGTAAGACTCCATCCAGCCTTGAAGGTAAAGCCCAGAACTTTAGCTATAAAAGTGCCGATCCGAACTAAATTCGTTAAAATGTCGGCAAAAACGTTATTTTAAAGAAGAATGAATAACTCAAAAGTTTTCCTTACAAAGTTTCGAATCTCTACGAAAATGTTATGAAAATTCGCAATTCGAACGTGATCGATAATTTACATGCTAATATTTTTCCTCAAATTGCAAATGATTCAACCTTTGGAAACTTTACTGCTGCATTTTATGAAAGTCGAAATTCTCTTTATTTATTCTATTTTAAATACTCGTATACATCTTTCATATTGTTTACAAAACGAAATATAGGTCTTCTAAATACCCTCCCCAATTCACAGACCCAGTAATATTATATAAATTAGTAAAGACCTAATTTCACCGAAGAAATATACGAATAAAAATAACATACATTTGCTTTTAATTTAATGTTATAATCATTGCAATTGTTCTTATTATAATGACTCCAATGTCGTAAGTTAAAAGATGGCATGAA
Source organism: Ceratothoa steindachneri (assembly GCA_963969495.1). Taxonomy (NCBI): domain Eukaryota; kingdom Metazoa; phylum Arthropoda; class Malacostraca; order Isopoda; family Cymothoidae; genus Ceratothoa; species Ceratothoa steindachneri. Next base: position 96,039,589 of record OZ018323.1, on the reverse strand, counting down.
AATCATCGTCAAATCTAAACAAGTATTCAATGTTATGAGCAATTCAACTCCCTACTTTTGCCTATTTTTGTTTTAGAATAATGATCATAAAAATATAAAATGCGTACATTTCTATTATTTCCTGTGATATATTTTATGTCTTTAATATTTGGGAATTATTTAGTGTCACTAAAAAAATTACACTCATTCTAGGAGGCTATAATTGGTGCTTTATAAATGTTTAGGAGATTTACGTGCTCTCCTATTTGATAGCTCTTCAAGTAGCATATTCATAATTTGTATCTTCTACACCTTTCCACTTCTCGTAACTACGCCAATTTCAGTACGGAATTCTTTCAAATTTTCTTTCTGATAGTCTCGTTGGTTGTCCCTTCTTTCGAAATGATAGAATTAGACAGGTTTAATGTATACAATGAAACTTTACTCAGAACAGAGAGGAAGAATAGTAACGTCATTAAACCTTTAATAACAATGCAAAAATCAACGAGCCCACTCTAGTATATTCCGAAAACGGTCAATTCAGATGAAATTAAAATATATGACACATAAAAAACAGAGGTAGCCAAAGTGAAAATGATTCAGAGTAGCAAAAGTTTTTTTGTTAAAAATATAAACAGAACCAAAGAAGCATCTCTTCCAAGAAGTTGGTCAGGAGAGAGCAGAAACGAAAATGGTGAAACTAGCTATTGTATAGACTGTATAGACTGTGAAATTTGGCGGGTTAAGTTCATAAAGCTTCTTTACTGCGTATTATATGTTAATTACAAATATGACAGTGGTTTTTCAAGTGTCGATATTTTTTGTCAATAAAAGCCATATAAGTCTTCGAATTTTTAATCATATTTTGGGTGATTTATGTATTAAACATAACAATTGAATTTAATGATTTTATATATATATATATATATATATATATATATATATATATATATATATATATATTATGTATAGTAAACAGAATAACTATGTATATTCAAACCAAATAAAGGGTTGTTAAAAGTTAAAATAATCCAAATGATCAATCACAAACTAGGGAAAATATGATATGGCTAATATAAGGGTGTCTGGAGGTGTCTTTATACCACTATTGCGAGGATAACTGCTCCTTTACACACTTTCGAAGACTGAGCTGGGCTGCATCGAGACTTAAGTGAATGGCTCTATTTTAATCAAGAAAGTTTATGTTGTCATCTCTCATGTTTTCAAGCATTGCATTATTATTTACTTTGCTCTATATAATATAGCTTCCATTTGAATGTTTACCAAAGTAGGATAACATACTATACTCCATCATTTAACTCTATATTTCCAGATAGTTATAATTACTAGCAAGTAGAATTTTTCGAGTTTTCATTCTCGTTTTGATTAGTCTGCAGTATTTCATTAAATATACTACTCGTTTTGCTATGCAGTGAGTGCTCAAGACAACCCTGGGCACCTCATATATGCTGAGAAATTTTCCAATCAAAAATGGAAGGCTGTTTACTTAGTAGCCGGAACTGTATTTAGAGAGAAACAACCAACCACCATCATCAATGTTACTTTTGCATTGACGACATAACAGAGCACAAACATGTTAAAGATAGAAAATCAGCTGCTGAATATTCGGGAATTCCATCATTCTTTGCACCCGTGCTACATTCTAAAGATCTACCTCTTCCCAAGACGCTTTCCTTAAACTTGATATAAGATGCCTATCCCTTATTTGAAGAGAGCAGCTTTAGGCAAATATCCTTTTTAGTAACTAGCATGAGTTAGATGACTTAATCAAAGATTTAAGCCTAACAACGAAAAAACTAGAGGTTTGGAATTTAATAGATCTTAGTTGAAAGACCTCTTTCAATATATAGGCAAACTCATTTCATTTTTACTGCTTTCTTCCAAAGTTGAAAGGAAATATTTTGGTAGGATAAGGCATTTAGTATAACCATTTTGATTAGCGTTTGTTTATTACAGTAGAATGGGAATTCTTAAAGCTGTATTGCTTCAAAATGTAAAAGAAAGGCCATCAATTCTTTTATGATACTCTGTTCATATGAGTACTATGAGAATGGAAGGATTTTATTAAAGAAGTTTAATCAAAATAGCTATAATATTTGTAAAATAACAACCTCTGACATCACCCCCCATTTATCGGAGACCACGAGCTATAGTATTTGTCTATAGACGACGTCAATTTCTGTTCGACCATTCTCGAATTTTTGACTCCTGGGCACGTTGAGAAAATATTTCCCAATCCTGAGAACTTGTCCCAAGCTTCCCCACCCACCGTGAGGAGGTGTGAAGGAGCCGCTCTGTTTCGTCTCTTGCTGCTAAATGATGAATCGACTCCTCTTCCGGATTACGACATCTGGAGCTTGGGAATCCTTTCTCCAAACTCCCTCTTCCCCTCCATGGTCGGGCATACAAATACTCGGGCTATTCTGTAGTTCGAAGAGTCCAGTCCGCACCTCAAGGTCGTCCTTATCGTCTCATCCCGAGAGCGTTCATCAGAGAGCAAGCATTCTTCAGCCGTGATTATACCCTAGTCTATTGTTAGCTTCTGTGAACAGCAAACCTTTTAATTTTCCTCAACAGACTCCATTCGTTTTATCGAACCGAAGAAAATCTACATCGATTACCTTTGAGACAAAAGAAGTTTCCTCTTTAAGTGGAATTACGAGAATTCAAACATTGCCAATCGAACGTCATCTTTGAAGTTTGGCTATAACATCGAAAGGTTGCTTCGGATCGTGCCCCACCTGCCTCATTCAAAACGTGCCCTACTTGCCTCATCGGATCGTTCTCCACTCGCCTTATCGCAAGAAGGACATTCCTCGAAGTCATTGACCCGGAAGACTGAAACCCTCTCCATTATTAGTATTGTCAAGTTCCCCCTTTTTGTTCTGAGCCTAGTTACATTAATCAATTAATTCCATTTGAAAATCCATCCTCATAATAATTTAAATAGTTCCCGCTTGCCTATTATTATTCTGATTTTGATGTTTGTAAATTAAATTATATTTTTGTTGTTTCATCGGCCTATTCAAGTAAATCTCGCTAACCAATTATGCACTCTGTTTGATTATTAAGGATTTGAAACCCAACGCATCAAGTTTGAGCTTCTAGTCGGTCGTTAATCCCTGCGAACATTCCTTCAATGGTTCACGTATATTAGGTGATTAAGTTACCCCCTCACATAATATAGGAGTAGTCTATGGTATAGAGTGGTTTTTCCACGACCATATTGATGTATGTGTAGACTTCATAATGGTGGAATTCCACATGCACTACAAGGAGGTTAAACACAGTATTTTATTTTTTCCTATCTATGATATTGTAGGACAGATAACTAATACTATCACAGAAAGTGATTAACTTATAGTACATACAATCTAGGAAAAAATGCTTTATTCCAAAAGAGAGGATACTTCTCCCCATTACTACCCTTCAACCTCGAGAATATGAGATATTTTATCCAGTCAAGGGTGACGTTATTGGGTCATAAATAGGATAGATCTTGGCATTTAAACATTTGTAAGACAAAAATAGCATTGGAAAATAATGCAGTCCAATAATTTCGGCTATTAGTAGAAGGTTCTACGTCGAGAGAGGCTAAGTTTTTCATGTTAGCCCTCTTGGACCAACGTTTGCTGATTTTTATATGGCAGAATTAGAAAATAAAGTCCTAATGGCTAAAAAACATTTCAATCCCATATTTTACAGACGATATGTAGACGACACGGTGGCATTATTTAAGGAAGAAAGCCATATCCCTCTTTTCATCAATATACTACAAGAAGTAAGTGTACTAAAATTCACTAATAAGCAGCCATCCAGAAACATATTCAACTCTTTTGCTATACAAATTATCCAGGAATCAAATGGAGAAATAAATAAATTAATATACATCAAACCGACTAACAAGGGAGTCCACTTAAATTATAACACCCACTTCCCTGAGAAATACGAGCTCTCTCTAATCAAGACCCTAATCCATCGAACATATAGGATATGCTCCACATGAAAACTTTTCGACATGGAAGTCAAACGTATAACAAAAAATTTAATAAACAATAAATTCCCTCAGGGAAAAATCGAAAAAACAATATTCAGAACCCTCGATACACTTTTTAAAAGAACGAAGAAAGAAGAGTCTTCGATCAAATTTTAAATAGAATCACAAAATCCAAACACCATGAAATCAGAAGAAAAGTCACTCAGAAACATCCTAAAATAAGACATAGCTCCTAAAGAGGAAAACAGAAAAATAGTATTACAATGCTATTATTATAAAAGCAGTAAGCTCTCTTCAAGTTTCTCTACACGAGAGCGGCGAAAAAACGATAATCATGTAGTATATCAATTTCTATGTCTGACAACTGTGAACTGTCATATATCGGGTATACATACTACGAATAATATTACATCACGAGTAAACTAACACCGCTAAAATGTAGTAAAATAATAAACATCTTAATGGGACCCACAGCTAGATTAAAATCCTTAACATTGCCAAAAAATTCAAAACCATCTACAGATCAACAAATGAAGCAAACTTGAAGATTGTTGAAGCAATTATCATCAAAGAATGGAAGCCGGAATTAAACACGAAATGCGAAAAACTAAAATTCGGTTTAAATATTTTTCATTAGATTCGCACTACAAATAGTTTTTAATAGTTACAATTTTAATAATAAAAATCTGTATTTAATAGTATCGCATATAGAGTCGGGAATTAAAAGTGTATATATTTACCTGTTAATACACATAATGATGTACAATATATCCAGTTATGTATATGTAGATAGCCCTTTCGCCTTTGCCTTCGTGTCTCATTAACGCTAGCCTCTGAACGGTAACCTACCTGCGTATATGATAAGCCTATTCCACCATTCCATTCATACATGAACGCTTTGTATAAAAAGGTGGATCAATTTAATTTACTTAGTATGTTCTGAAGATACAATAAGTGTAATCGTGAAACGTCAATTCATAATGAATAATCTATAATTAAAGCAAGTTGCATTTTTCTATCTAAAATCATCTTAAAACGCTTGAATTTTAACGCAAGAAAGATTTTTCGTAATCTGCAAACGAAAACCCACAGGGCAATTAAATTAATGATGATTGGCTTTTATATCTAAGGAGTTGAGTGAGGGCAGAACTGTGGCAATTGACAAAAGGGTTGCGAGGAGAAAATATATAGTTTCTGCTCAATTTCAAGTATCTTAGAATCATTATTATTCCAAATTTCAGGGCTAACTATATTTATTCCTTAAAGAAACATATAAATAAATAAATCTCTTTGCCTTACAACCATGCTCAAAATAAATTTCATATTATTTTGCTAAAACTTTAGTTTTCAGATGAACAAAAAATTTAAACTAGACGGAGATTTCTGAATTAAAAGGTACAGAAAACGAAGGGTCCTATTATGTTTAAATTTAGGAATAAATTTCAGAGAAAGACCACACAAAATTAAGCGTAGTATGGAAGCAACAATATATTTATAATTATGCTTTAGAAATATGATATAATAAATGTATCAAAGAGTAAGAATGGGAAAATGTAGGATGGTGGGGAGAAATTTTGTATCAAAAGAACTGCAAACATAAATTTAATAATAAACAATTTGCTATGACCGAAGCAAACTTTTAAAGAGAACATTTCTTTTTATTTTAAAAATATATATTTTAGTACAATAAGAGTTAAGGTTCAAGAAATATAAATTATCAAAGGCAAATTACCGTAACGAAATTTATTAATGAGAAAATTGACCAATGAAGCCACCTAAACAATGTTTCGTTTCTTCGACCACAAAATGCAATGGTGAAAGTAGGTGAGACTTTTAAAGAACCTTCACAGTCACGCTGATATATCTGCCGATGTACGCCAACAGTACCTTGTTGGAAAGCTGAAGAGATGGAAGGCGAAGAAAGCAAAGATGATGAATATTATTTAGCCATTCTCTTCCACTATATCATCTTCGTTTCTATTCTCACGAAACATTCGTAATTGAGTCAGTTTTATCGTAATATTTGGTATTTTCCTTATACGTTACATTTACTTACCATGTGTATTTTTGTTCTTTCCTTCATTTTGTCTATCTAATTCTCTCTCTTTCTGAGTGATTTTTGCAGCGTTTTCAGCAATCATATCATTATTGCCATGTTTTTCCTTTTAGTTTTCATTTGATGCGTTTAAATCACTTATTTTATTCACCCGCGTTCAACACCCTTACTTGCCTGTAAGCTTCTTGTTCAAAAGTTCACTTTAATTACTGATAATTTTTCTTAAATTGATCTATTGTTTTATGCAAATAATTTTCTATTGTATTTCCTATCTCTTTTCTCAAGGTTAAAAAGAATAAAGTTTAGAAGTACACGAAATTCATGGTTTCTCTTTTCTTGAGGAAGTATTTCTCATAGTGGTTCCTCAATCTCAGAGGAGAGTCCCCCTTGCCTAAAACTTAGCTAAACAAGGCTTGCTGACCAAAGCCGCGTGCTCTCAATTATTATGATTGATGACCTCTTTCATTCGAATGTAAAACAACATAAGGGTTTAAAATTTCGTAAGAATCGGCCGAATAGTTATGATTTTATTGCCAAATAATTAAAGGGCTAACTTTTTTATGAACCTAGAAGTTATATCATTCGTAAGAGAATGTAAAACAACATAAGGGTTTCAAATTTCGTTGGAATCAGCTGAATAGTTACATTGTTTTTACCAAATCCCCAAAGAGTAAAACGGGAACTGAACGACGTACTGAGATATAGAGTCACCGGTGACTAAAAATGTGACTCTCAATTTTCTTTCGAAACTAAAATAATGTTAGCTAGACACTCATAAAACGAGAAGTACCGTTGAGAATTAATTGCAGCGTCATTCGCAAGTTGTTTATATTCATTACTTTTGTCCATGAGCTGCTTTAGATTTCTATAGTTTACCTTCTTCCATGTGAGAGACGCGGGTAAATATGAACTGAGAAAAGAAACGAATTTCTAAAGCTCATTATGTAGATGCTTATTTAACATATTTCCTTTGTAACCGAGTTGCAAATTGCACGAGCCGCTCTTCAGAAATAGGCAAAGAAATAACTGCACGTTTATGTATACCATTTTCTCACGAGAAAAGGGAATTAATTAAATGTGTTTTTCATGCGACTTGGTTATTTTCAAAGTTTGTTTCTGTATTTTCGTATCCTTGCCTATTATTTGTACACAATTCTTCATAACTCCTCACATGTAGCGCAAGGTAGTTAATGTCTGATTATTAAAAAATCTATGTTAATCGCCTGACTTTTCTTTAGTTATAATAATCGGAATTTTTTTAAGTCTTGGAACCAGTCACTTGATAATTTTGATTGATATGTAGATAACAAACCCTATTGCCTACTCTGCTTGTAAAAAACTATTCGAATTTTTATCGCAATGAAATTTCGAAACCAGTTAACTAATTCATTCTTTAAGAGAATCACTATCTCAGTAAAAGAAAAATACTTACCTATCCTAAAGATAACGGATACCCATCGTTTAATTATAAAATACAGTTTGACGATGAAAAAATGTAACTGATGACAAGAAATACAAGCCTTTTAATCAATCATATTGGATATGTGATGGTTTATTTTGAACTTAGATATGCGTGTAAATAAAATAAAAGGGTTATAAGATAAAGTGAAATGAGCACGAAGCGTCGACTCCCAGTGGCAACCCTAGAAAGAGACGCTTCTGTCTCGTTTCAATTCATTATATAAAACATTTATTTTATTTACAAACTTGAATCTATATGTTTGAAATATCTCACCACATATCCAATATCGGATCAAAGGGCTTGCAAGTCTTGTCATCATTTGACATTTTAAATGTTCCCCCTAATTATTGAATCGTTATATTCCAATAGAATTTTTTTTCTGTGTCGTTCGGATCATTATTGACACAACTTTTTCTAGTAAATTGCTTATCACCTAATACTCTAAGCCGGTGGAATACTCTATTTCGGAGACTTTGAAAGAGATAGTTTACCTTAGGTAGTGCAAGAAGTTTACTAAACGTGAATTAAAAAATAAACAGAAAAATGCTATATTCCTGCCAAGAAATGACAGAATTGAAGTTCGGCGAAGCATGTGTCAAAGAAGTCTTAGATTAGTTTTCCCAAGGAACTTTGGTACAATCGATCATTTTATTAGTCAAAGTAAATGAATAATCTAATGATAATCAGTTTTTCCTAAAAAAATTTATTTATAATGTAAGAAAAGTAAAAAATACAATTTACCTTTTGAGAATTGTGTGACAAGGGGTCGTCGTAAATTAAGTAAAAATATTCTCGAAATTGGCCAACAGTTTACTCAAAAATACCTACTTGAAAAATCTAAATTGGGACTAAGGAACACCCAATATATTTTTATTCGTTCTTTTTAGAAACTAATAAGCCTCAAAACATGCTCCGGCTACAATATCATTCATATCTTTATTCACACTTAATATTTTTATTGTATCTTTTTCCTTCAATCCTTCTACTCTGCATTTATCGCCATTTTCTACTTCAGAGTTTCATTAATATACAATAAATGTGAAATCCTCATACTTGATGGTAACTTTAAAGCATATTATTCAATAACTCTTTGATCACGCCTATAACTTTCATTCACTCGTTTTATTGTCATTATTAAATCTGTAGAAAATTTAATCGTGGTTAAGTAAAACATTTCTTCCAACCAAAAGGTATAAATCCAATGTAAATCTGGATCTTTGTTTGTTTCAAATTCATCTGAAATTTTTTTATACAAGAGAGAGATCGTCCGATTTAAACATAAATAAAAATATCTGTGACATTGTTATATTCTGAATTCAGTCCAGTAGCGACAGTTAGCAATTTGGAAGTGATACCATATAAACTACAGCCACAGACCTCCTCACAATGTTCATAGTACTCGAAAAAACAATTAATAGCAATGTTTCATGTGGCAAACTCGAGTGCCATATCATATTTAGCAAAAAGGATAATGAATCATGTGTGTTTTTTATAAATTGGCCGACTCGTGCCTAGGCCTAAATTGGCGGAGAAAGAAAAAAATAAAAGATAAAATCTTTCCACGCTTGATCGAAACTTGTTTAATTGTGTTAAAGGTTAATGTAATCTGTTTTTTGAATTGATAAGTACCTTAACAGGTTGATTTTTAATGATAATGACAAGGAAATGGCGGAGCTATCTCTAGTCTAGTGGTTACGGACTGTATTGAATTCCTAACGTCAAGCTCCCGGGTTCAATCTTTAACGAGAGAGTAAAAAACGTCATCTTGCGTAGATGTCTGAACCCCGATTGTTGAATGCGACGTACCTACCCACTCTTGAGTGTAGGTATATATTATGCAGATAAACACATGAATAGAAAATAAAAATCACGCTGTCTGATCACCAATAGATATCCAGGGTCGTGCAGCATATGATTTTGCTTGTGCTTCGGGCTGTTCACAGTTGGTGTCCAGTCTTACTCATCATGATGGTAACTGTCTCTACTTAGTACTTACAGATATACCTGATATTGTTAAAGCAGAAATTAATGCACCCATAGGTACATCCGAGCACTCTGCCATCAGTTTCAAACTTGATCTTATACTATTACGAAGGAGATTTATCTAAAAAACAGGGTTAACTGGAATAATGTCCGTGAGGATGTTTTCAGGATCCGATTAGGGGCCATTCCTTCCAGTGCTGAGCCCATGTCCGCTTTCAATGAACAGAAACTTACTTTATTTCTCGCCAAATCCCTGTTAAAAGGAGCTCATACCCGTTTAATGCTAAAGCCTGGTTTACATTGGAATGCAAAACTGCTCGTCGGGATGCCAAACAGGTAAGCATACAGCCACTGGCTCAGCTATGCACAAGAGAATCTTGGAACGAGTATGTCATAGCAAGATCTCAAGCAGAGAGGATTTATCATGATGCGGAAAGGAAATATCTCAGCTCTGCCAAGGATGAATTGTTAAGCGCCACTGATCCACATAAATGGTGGCCCACCCTTAAATCAGTGGCCTTTGGCTGCACCTCATCACTTCCTCCACTGCTCTCTGAGAACGGTCAACTTATCACCAGTCCAAAGGAAAAAGCTGATCTTTTGATGAAGCACTTTGACTCTAAACTTAGTTAAGAGCAATGAGTTTTCAATCAAGAAATGGCAATTATGCCTACTCTTAATAAAATTCAATTTCGGTCCAAAGAAGTGGAGAAGGTACTCAATGCTCTTAATCCATATGGGGGCACAGATCCCCTTAAGATATTTCCTTTGTTTTCCAAGGAAACTTCTGTTGTAATTTCAAAAAAACCGAGTGCAGTATTTAGATGCCTCATGCAATCTGGATCGGTCCCCGAATGCTGGAGGGTGACTCACATTACGCCTATTCCTAAGGGAACTCCTTTCCCTGATCCCTCCAATTATCGTCAAATCTCTATTACACTAATACTTTCTTAAAGTTTTTTAGCACCTCTTTGCCGCTCGCCTTTCCTGCTATCTTGTGAGATCAGGTATTCTCTCTTGTAATAAATTTGCTTATCGAAAAAAGCTTGGTACAACGGATGCATTTCTTACGATCTCTCACAAGATCCAGTTAGCACTAGACCAGGGGAATGAGGCCCGTATAGTTCAACTGGATCTCTCAGCTGCCTTTGATAGAGTAAATCATAATGGCCTGCTAAAGAAGCTAAGAGATATTGGTGTTGGTGGATCGATTTTATCTATTTTAGAGCAATTCCTGCTGGGTCGCACCCACAGGGTTTGTGTTGATGCCAACTTCAGTGACTAGTATCCTGTCCACTCGGATGTTCCGCAAGGCAGTGTTCTCGAAACTCTGCCCTTTAATATTTACACTGCTACCTCTTTAGCAGACGATGTTACTCCGCTCGTGACTATTAATTCCCCTCACTCTCACAGCATTGCATCTAATTGCCTCAATGAAGATCTTCGATGTATTTCTATATGGTGCCATACTTTGAACATGAAGCTTAACATCGCTAAATCTAAATGTATGTGAACCTCACGATCTCGTAGCCCTTTTCCTCAAGATGAGCCTCTCCATGTTGATGGTTTAGCATTGAAAGATGTGAACGAACTGGATATTTTGAGCATAAATTTGATTCAAAATTAACATTTGAGTGTCACATCAGATCTCTTGTGACTACTGCTTCGCAGAAATTAAGAATCATGAGAAAGGCCTATGCCACCTTCAATGATGCTTCCGTGTCCCCCACTTGCTACCGAAGCTTTATTCTTCCAGCTTTGGAATATTGTGCTCCTGTCTGGTCGTCTGCTGCTACCTCACACTTGCATCTGATTGACAGAGTCTCTTATACTGCCACCTTTCTTTGTGGCGGTAATGTCCAATGAAACCGTGCACATCGCCGGAAGATCAACATTATGTGCATGTTCTATAAGATACAATCCAATCCACATCACTTGTTGTATATTTCCTTGCAAAATCGCTTTGTAGCAAGGAGAAACACTCTTCAGGCTTTGGCCCGTCATCCTCATTGTTTTCAGTCTATCAGATGCCGTACTAGCCAGTTTCAGCGTTGCTTTCTGCCAAGTGTTGTCCATCTTTAGAATTCCTTCGACGAAGAGACTTGTGCATCAAATAGTGTAGATACCTTCAAAAAGAAAGCTAATGAGATCTTGTGTTCATCATATACCATTATCTTGTTGTTTTCTTATGTTTTTTCTTGTTTGAATATTCTATATACAGTATATCTTATTTTGTTTGAATGTTGCTCTATACTGTATTTCAATTTTTTTATTTAATTTAACTGAATCCATAGAGGACTAGAAGCCTTAAAGTTTTTCTTTACCTATCTTTTCCCAGTTTGCTCTTCTATCCCACTTCCTTTTCTTCTTACCATCGTTCCCTCTTCGACGTTGCAGGTGTGCGGGGATTGCCAATTGCAATCTATAGTGCTTGCACTCTTCCCGTTCTACCTTTCTCATATTGTGTAATAATAATAATAATAATAAAAATAATTTCCTCTCCTGTCTCCGCAGCTCCCCAAACAAACTCTAGTTTTCTCCAAGGAATCCTGTCTATGGATAGTTATATCCACATACCCCACCATAGTGCTGAACGGTTTTCTTTACATGAGGTGAGAAAAAAACACAAAATAATTTGTGACGACTCCTTCCTTCTCTTTCCTAACCGGCAATTTACATGCTGATCTTTTTCTTGGTTTAATTATCCTATCGAGGTGCCTACTAGCCAGGACTTGTGTGGCGACGTTCACTACCTACCTAAATTGACTAGCAAAAGTGGTGTTTGTTCTTTGAATTATGTTTTTTATGAATTTTATGTTATGAAAACCAACTTTTAGATTTTTTTCTACTGAGGTGGAAGGAACATGGTTACGAATGAATGAAATATATGATTAACATTAAGAAAAATAAAAAGTTTTCGGCCGAGAGGAAAGCATTTAAGTCATATTTGGGGTATTTGGTGTTGAGAAATCGTTTCTCAGAAGTGTTTGGATGGATGTCGCTTCAAACTAATCAATGTATTGTTGCTCATTTTGTCTTTATTTTGTTTATAGCTAAACATTCCCTCCCAATACTATCTTTCTCTTAGATTTATAAGCTCGTTGTATATTTTTGGTTGTCTAGGATACCAACATCCAAATTTTTAGTACCCCTATCTTTAACACTTCGTTGCTTTGAAATCATTGCTCTACACTTTTCGGCGTGATTTTCGCTTGTTATTTCTTAGTCTTAAAAATAATACAAATTTCAAGAACAGATGAGAAATTTCAAGGAGTGTTATCCTCTGTCCTTACGGCCCTTATAAATGTTATATACATGATGTATGGAAAGCCATTGCAGTTACAGACCGAAAGGTCACTTATCATGATAATATAAAAGATACATTGGAATTTATCAGTCGATTGAAATCTCGGAATTGACCACACTCTCTACATGTTCACAATTGGGCCAACCTCTTTTCAAAGGAGATAAATAAAATTCACGCTGAATAGAACAAAATTACACACACCACAAAAAATTAAGTACTGGATAAGCGCCTCATTTTACGAGGTAAATTTCCTTGAAATAATACCTAAGACACATATACATATGTATACGCCCATAAAAGTTTTCCTTCCTTAAAAGATAAAAAATCGGTAAAGAAACTATTCCTCTCATCCGAAAGCTGGAAGCCAGGTCTGCCTATGAGCTGCAAGCGAAGGGGGATGCCTGTGGAGTGGAGGGTTGCTGAAACGTCTAAACAGCATAAAAGCATCGAAATTAACAAGAGCCAGATTGGGTATGATAGTATGATCTTTTGGACATAGTTAAGATCTAAGGAAATTGCAAGTTATAAAGGAAATTGCAACAGTGAGGGGGAAATAGCAATTAAAAGTTTGTTCCAATAAATCTCATTTACTCTAATTGGTTGTGCTAAGATTACCCATTTCACGCATCTCATAGACATAAAACTCTACACCACTCACTGCTCGTAGGAACAATTCCTTGGTCACTTTCGTTGAACATTTACGCTCGGTTTCAAAATGCACATTTCCAGGATACTCAACTTCGATATTTTTATTTTTAATTGAGAAAAGCCAAGGAATTGATCTACTCAACGAGGAATTTCTTTCGGTAGAATAAGAAGACGAATAAGGTGGGGTGAAGAAAGAGATAATTGAGAAAGTAGGAAAAAGGAAGAAGCTGGTAAAGACTAGTATCAAAGTCCTTATTAAACAAAAATATTAAATCACAAACAGAAACCAGACACTTAAAACTAAAAACACGAACCCTGTTTTTTGGAATCTAAATTATTCCTCTTCCCATTTTCCATGATTTTTTGTCTAATCATTCGTATTCTTCATTCATTTTCTCATTGGGCTCGGTTCTCTCGGCGCTATATCGTCCCTTCGTTATTCAAGTAGTCGTTGTAAAAAACATTTATAGCTTCCTTAATTTCGCCATTTTCCTTTCAAATACCTAAAAACATTGTTATAGGAGAGGTATCCTCCTTGAGTTCTGCCCTAATAAAAAAAAAAAATATTAACTAGACCTTGACGGATAATTTTAAAATAAAATAAAGATGCTGAACAAAGGAAACCGAACAGTTTGTTAGGAAATGGATTAAACTAACCCGAATGAAGATATTAATTAGTGATTACGACCTCAAGAATAAACAAATCTTCTACCGATATTTACCAGAATAAAGGGATTTATTGAGATTTAAATATAAGGTGTTTTCCAATATAGAGTGCTACATCTGTTAATTGTTTCTCATTATTTTACTGCTAAACAAATACTGCAATTGCAATATAATTTATACTAGCAGAGTAATAAGTAAATATATAGCCTATTATTGATGTTAAAACTAAAGTTTAAATTAATCAGGTATTTTAGCTCTTTTACAATTCATGTTTGCGATTTTTATTTTGTTTCGTTAAAAATATCTGAAATTAAGAGATACTGTATAAGTGAAAACTAATGAAGACTTATATCATAAAGTTTCTGAAACAACTATTTTCTTTAATTACCAATAAATTTGACGAAATCAATTTTTGACGTCACGAAGAAATACAATTCTCCAAACCTCTTTTTTTGAAAAGTGTGGGGGTAAAGTTATAAAAATATCTAAAGCAATACTGTGCTGAGGGCATATATCCACATAAATACATGTACGTTGGGGTTTACCCTCTACTGGGGAGACGGTTGCATCCTGGGGATGATCCAAACTACTGTAAATTAACCTAATCAAACCTAATTTAACCTAATTTAACCTAATTCAGCAAAAACCTACCTGTTCAATTTTGATGCTTTTTAATGATTAATATTTTATGTTTAATTTTCGGGAGTATATCATGATTAATTATTGTATGTATGATTAAATAATAGGAAGAAAAGCTCAAAACATTGAATTTCCCCACTCATAAACAACATATACCACATATCTAAAAACCGAGAATTTTCCAAGTTTGACAATTGTAGTCTTTTAAATCTTTATTTGTGGTCATCTCTGGGCGGGATTCACAGACAACCTCTCAGCGCTGTAGAATACGTTGAGGGGAAAGTTTCCACTTTCCTTGCTCACAAAGTGCTCAGATCACACACGGTCTATTATTCCATCTAGAATATTCTGGGGAGCATCGTTAGTCATCACCTATGTCCGCTCTAAGAAAAATGTCGCCGACGCCACCTCGAGTTTCTTCGAACAAAATATTCTAGTCTGGCTCGCGGGGCTCCGGCTAGTCTCTATATAAGGTGCTCCTCTCGCCATTTTAGCAAGGGCGGGCCTACGGGATATTAAGGGTGGGACCCCATATCACAGACCGAAGCAAGGAAAGCTAAACCAAAAAGAGGACTTCTCATCAGAACCTTATACACTCCCTTAAAAATCGCAATCACGAAACTGATAGAGGCACCAAATGGATACGTTGCACTCTGCCACAAACAAGAAGACATTGAACGGCTGGTGGCAAACCATGAGCTGAAAGCTCTAAGGAAAATCGGCTTAACACCAAAACTGCCACTACAATTAATGACGAATCGCTCATTTGTGTGCCTTAAAGTAGACCTCTATGTCGGCTCGCACACAAAAGAGGAACTTGAAAAAGAATTAGAAAGTGAAAACTAGTACCTCAAAATTTCATAAACCATTAAATTTTGCCACCATACTCACGTTTTTAAGGTAGTGTGTACCTCATCATAGATGGCCAACAAAGCCACCAACAATGAAATACTGGCATTCGGAATGAGAATACCACCAGAAAACATTTTAATAGAGAAATTCATCTATGTGCAGACCTGTTTCCAGTGTTATACGATTAAAGATCACGTGACAAGGAACTGCCCTCCACAAAAGAGATTAAGATCAGCTCAAAGTGCACCATTATTGGCCACATCTTTCCCGAATGTACTGAACACAAATAAAAAAATGTATCAACAGCCAGGGGCAGCATCGAATTATGGCCATTAATTGTCTAACAAAGAAAGACCATAATAAACAGGAAGGATTAAATGGAAAAAAAAACAAACACAAAAGTGAGCCAACCAAACAGACGTGAGCATAGCAAAAGCCACAGTAAAAGAAAAAAAGAAACGCAAGATAAAAAAATTAACATCAACGTGAATGGAGGAACCGGCCTCGACATAATGTTTGCTTGCATATGTTTTCCCACGTGCATAACATAGCAAAACCGGGAAAAATTCACGAGATGTTGAACCAACTTCTGGTAAAAACGGAGTCAGGAAAATGTGCCCTCCCACAACCCTCCTTCGGCATTAATATACGGCGTAACAGCCGGGTAAATGCTGCAGGTAAACGATATGCTAGAGGTGAATTCCACACTAGCTGAGGTAGAAGCAGAAGAAGATACTGACGTATTTAATTAAAAAAAAGAAATTGAGAAATCTGAAAAAGATCAAGAAAAAAAAAGAAAAAGAAAAGTCAAACCAAAAAAGAGCACACCGAAGCAGATACACAATCAAGAACTCAATCAGAATCAGGAACAGAAAACGAAGAAGGCTGGCGTTACGAAGTTAAAGACTTCAACTTAACGATCTTCGTACATGAAGCATACCCCTGGCCAAAAAAAACAAAACTAGAGGACACTAAAAAAGGAATAGAAAGAGGAACATGTAAGCGGAACTATGTCACCGATCACAATGAAAAGGCAATACAGAAACTGATTGAAGAGAACCGAATTAGAATCTACCCCTAGAACACGAAAATAATAAAAAAGGACACATTCGAAAGGATAGAAAATGGAAAATGGAAGAACCCCAAATCAAAAAGCAATTAGCTACAAAAAAAGAGATAAGTAAATAATGACTAACGATAAAAAGCTAAAGATCCTTCATATTAACACCCACGGCTGGAAAAAACAAAAACTTACAATAGGGAATTATTTTTAGGAAACTAGATCCTGAAGTGATTACAATTTCGGAACATGGAATAAAAGATGAAGAAACAATGAAAATCTTCAATTATCTTATAATAAAAAAGAATCCTAACGGAGAAAGGTTTGATGACATAGCCACCACAATGAAAGAAAACCTTCGATACCCAGAAAAACGTGAGGTACACGAGGCCTATGTTGCCGTGACACTGGAAATAGAGTATTCTGCAATCACGCTAGTGCAAGCCTACCAACCGCCTCAACGCTCGTACATTCAGGTTCACTAAGAATGGTCTGAGGCCGCTTAAATTCAGCCGCTATCACATGGTAGAAACGTTGCTACCTACGTGCATCTGCGAGATGGAAGCAGGGCGCGTTATCGCCACCTGAGTCAATATTTAACCAAGGAGGTTATTACCCGTTTCGCCTCCAATAAGGAGATCTCGCCAGATTGAGTTATGGGCAGATAAGGTATTTTCCCAGGCGCGACCAGGGCATTCTCCCGAAGTCCCCCACTCAATTAACCCCTTAGCCCTGAAGATGGCTCCCGGTACTTATACAATAGCATTTCCAAATAAGAGCAGATCAGATCCAGATTATCTTCGCGAGACATCACGCCGATCCGGTCTCACCTTGTGCACCCCTGGGAGCTCTCTACCTCGAGAACCACCTTATTGTCCAGAAGAGGACAATATCCCTTGAGTGCCAAGGTTCGTGCCTTCGAGACGCCAAGTCAATAAGGCTTCCTGTTGTTCAGAAAGAAAACCGTTAGAACAGCCATTGTTCTTTGAGCCCGTTGACAAGAAACGGTTCTTACCCTCCCCGCCCCCCTGTTGTTCAGAAAGAGAACAACGTTAGAACAGCCATTGTTCTTTGAGCCCGTTGACAAGAGACGGTTCTCACCCCCTCTGTTGTTCAGAAGAGAAAAACGTTAGAACAGCGATTGTTCTTCAAGCCCGTTCGCCAAGAAACGAATCTCATTCCCAAGACGACATTACGTCAGGATAATTTGATTCCCCCTTTTTAACGTTGTTCAAGAGAACGATTGGTTTCAATGATAACCTTTATTGTTCATCTAGAACATCCCCGATTTGCTGTCACAAAGATCGCTCATATCTCCGAGTCCAACTTTGTTCTTACTCTTCGAAGGCAGTCCTTCCCCTTCGCTAAGGACAACCCCCCGAAGAACCCTTCTGCTGGAAATCGCCAGTGGACCGAAGATTCCTTCGCATCGCCTTCCTCTGCACAGCAACTTTTTAATTACGTCCATTCAAAGAAGGTACCTTTGGACCAGCAATCGAGCGGGCACAAGGCTGCTCAATTGTTTTGCGACCCTAAACGGCCACTTTTCAAGACCTTGTCTAGTCTTGACTTGAACTGGTCAACAGATTCACTGTTGACAACTTCTACTGGAAGTGCGTTCCACATACCGCAGATACTGTAAGTGAAAAAATTTCCACACAGATTGTGGTTGTAACGCTTCAGTTCAAGTTTGAAGCCGTGATTGCGCGTTCTGTTCTCACTCAGTGTGAAAATATCCCGGTAGTCAACATTGTCGAACCCTCGAAGTATTTTGAAAACTTCGATGAGCTGACCACGCAGTCTACGGGTTTCCAACGAGAACAGATCTAATTCCCTTAGTCTATCCTCATAACTTTTATGTCGGATAGAGGGAATCAGCTTGGTTGCCCTGGCTTGTACGCGTTCCAATCTCGCGATGTCCTTTCGCAATGAAGGACTCCAAAATTGTACGGCATACTCCAGGTGCGGTCGGACAAGTGAGTTGTACAGGCACAGTACAATCTCCTGGTTCCGATAACCAAACTGGTTATATATGGTATATCGTCGAGAGTCTATTCTACGACAATGACATTGGGGGACCTGAACGCTAGAATGCCCGAAACAGGCTACCGGACACTAAACATCGTAGGAAAAAATCTAGAGCTCTTAATCGAGAGAAACATTCTAAAAAGAGGTGGACCGTAATTTTCAACATACATTATAGCAAGTAGCACATCCAAACCCGATATAGTGTTGACAAACAATAGCTTTCCATACAATGTGTATATTGAACCTGTTCCCATACCTTGAAGCCACCATATTGAAATTCTGGTGACCATCAACCAGAATCAAATACAGGTCCCAATAAAACCCCCAAAAGTCCACAGACTGGCAAATTGGGAAAGATATACACAAATACTAGAAAGCTACACCCAACCAGACCTCGATGGAAAAACTACGAAGAATTGGAATACAACCGAAACACTAATCGAGTACATAAAGAAAGTAGATGAGGGAAGTATACCTAAGATCAGGTATGAAACTCTCCCGCACGCAAAATGCACGGAAGAGATGAAAAGAAAAGTTAGAAAAATATAAGAGAAATACACAGAAATTAGTCACCCTGTAACAAACAGACAAAAGAGCAAAGAGCTAACGAGACTGAAAAGAGGAATGATCTTCTTGATTAAAGACCAACAGGAACAAAAAAGGAAACACTTCATTAAGAACATAAAAAAGACCAAATATCCAAATGAAGCTTACAGATGAAAAGTTCTTAAGAAGAGAAATAGAGATAGAAGAAAGATTTAGAGAACATTAGAGCAAGATATACACTATAGAAGAAATGGACAACCAAGGATACGATAGGGAAAACAAATAACGGTAAACGAAGGTATAAGAATAAACTGAGAAAGATTATCACCGGAGAATAGAGTCAACCTACGCACAAATGACCAAGCAGGATTGGGAAAGACGATGACGTTGGAAGAAGTAAAAAGTGCAATCAGATCTTTCACACAAATAAAAACAGGGCAGACGGGTCTGACAAAATGCAATGCATATCTGAACATAGGAGCTTTCTCTAAAATTTTCAAGGTGGCGAAGATGGTTTTTCTGCCAAAACCAGGAAAACCATCGAACCTGGTCTCAAGTTACATACCAATATCGCTACTAAACTTTCTGGGAAACACCTTTGAAAAAATAATAAACAATAGGCTGACCGAACACCTATAAAAGGTAGGAAAACTAAACAAACGTCAATGCGGGTTCAGTAAAGAACAAGTCTCAAATGGCTCTCCCAATAATTACTAAAAAAATCGCGCAACCCAAATCTGAGAGGCGGTATGTGAACTTGGTAATCCATGATGTCGAGAAAGCCTTCGACAAGATATAGGTAGAAGGACTGAAACATAAACTCCTATAACTTGATCTCGGCATCCTGATGGAGAGAAACCTGGCTGATTATATAACTTACAGAAAGGCCTACATCAGCATAGAAGACCTCGAAGAGCCCGTATTCCAACCACAGACGGGTTCCCACAGGGGGGATGTCTGAGTCCCACCCTATACTCAATATATACAGCCGGCCTTCTACCATTAATAGCACCAGGTTGTATGAACATACAATATATAGATGATATCAGCCAAGTGATCTCCGCAAGACCCACAAACCCTAGATACCAAGCTACGACAACGGAACGAGAGATAAAAAACATCAACGAATTCTAAAAGAATTGCGAAAATTAAAACTTATCCAACTAAATTCAAAATCATTTCAATAAGCCGCTTGAAGAAAGATCAGATAAACATCGACGTCACAGACTATGAATACGCGGAGGAAGGAAAAGTGCTATGCCTACACTTGGGAGAAAGGGTTCCCATGCACACCTAAATGAAAGAATAACTAAAGACAAGATGGGGTAAGATTACTATATCATTTAAAAGAAACCGATCAGAAAAGAAAAAAGACAAACTACAAAGCATATTTTATCGAATCGCTATTGACATACCCACCAATCCCAACACATGCATTAACGAAATCCAATAAAAAGACTGCAAAGAGGGCCAAACAAGGCAGAATATATTATAACTAATAAAAAGAGAAGAGAAAAAACGAATTACATAAATATTAGTGTAGAGAAATGGCTACCTTAAGCATCCTGGAGGAGTTTAGGTACATTAAAGCCCCCCCTCCCCTCCTTATGAGGAGAAGCGTGGGAAAAGTAGCCAGCGAAACTGCTTACCATGTGTGATCTCCCCGCCGCTGTGGGCAGTTGGAGCTAACATCTGTTTTAAGGCGGCCACCTAAGGTCCTTAAACGGCGCTCTAACGATCCAATTACCTACGAGACCCATAAACCCGTGGTTATGGAAAAAAAAGCGGTGCGAGTCAGAAGGCACGCCAAGTAGCGGTGCGGTTGCGAGCCTCTAATTTGCGAGCTGACTTGGGCACCCCAGTGCCACCTCAGGAATTCTCGCTTTCCCCAGATGCTAACTCATCATTCGCCCTCCCCCCCCCACCTTTTGCCTCTGTGGCCTGGTCACTTCCCCCTTTAGATAGGGCGGCAATCCGCCTATAAATGAGCCCCGCAAAGAAAGAGAAGGGGATTATCAGAAGTCGATACGCCAGAGGAGGATTAGTTCGTGAAGATCGATCCATCGGCCAGACAAGAAGATTATTAGTAGTCGATTCGCCAGAAGAAAGATTAGTTCGTGAAGATTGATCTTTCAGCCAGACAAGAAGATTAGAAGTCGATACGCCAGAAGAAGGGTTAGTTCGTGAAGATCGATTCTTCAGCCATACAAGACTATTTCCGTGAGAAACGAGAGGATCAGATTGAGAAAATCGATCCTCCCTTCAGGGCCGTATTAACCTAAATAATCAAGCTTTATATCGGTGCCATACCGAAGAAGCCTTTTCAGTCTGCAAAGAAGTCCGACTGAAGAAAAGCAAAGCCGCTCACACTCGAGCGACTCTCACATCTCAAGCTCCGTAAGAGTGAGAGGAGAAGAACCCAGCCCCAACGAGCTCCCGTTCTTTAATTACGTTGAAGAATCAGCCCCTGTCACAGGCGACAAGCAATCCCTCCACTAAAATTCAATCAGCGGCCACAACACTGTAAAGCGAGAGATAAGTCCTCCAGCGACATCCGGCAATCCTAATACCTACCTGTAAGTTAAAAATAACATTTATATATCTATTGCGATAGTAGAAGTTTAGTACGTCCCACGTTTTAAAGGAGGGTAGAAACCATTGTTCTTGAACCTAGATCATATGTGTGTGTAGACGAGAGTACGTTAATTTAATGTTTAACGCTAATCAAATAGAGTCGTGATAAAAATACTAATTGGCAATTGGTATGTTTACGGGAAGCCTATTTGTTTATTTTGGTCAGTTGTAACCGTGCGAAGGGTTTAGATGTCAAAGATAGATATGTATTAACTGTTGATTTGTCATAGTTAAGTGTTTCATTTAAAATACATGTCTATTTTGGTAGATATCTGGTGTTTCCTCTTATCCTTATGTGTTTAAAAATAGCTCTTCTTTAAAAATAAAATTACTGAATTAGCACTCTTAGAACAAAGCCTACTTTATCATAGAAGTAACTCATGCCCCTTAAAGTATACCGCTACTAAAAGGGTGTCAAGAGTATAGTAATCAAAACCAAGGGTCATTCTACGACATATTATAAAAGTGGTGTCAGGTCTATAGGTTATATATTAGAAAGAACCCAGCAGTGTCTATTTAAGGAAAAGCTAACACATAAAAGGAACATCAAGAATAATAGAATATTTGACGAGTGGAAAATTGGTAAAGTTAGGTGGATACAATCTAAAGGTAATTGTTAGGCCAAGTGGTAAGTTTCGGTGGTGGAGTAGGTCAGGCTTGATTAAAAACAAGCTAGATGACTGAAATAAGCGCGATGGCATTGTTTGCCCTTTATCGGAAGCAAGGTCGAAGCTTCAGACTGGAAGGAACCCATCTGAGTTCGTTTATTCAGGAGAAAGAGAGAAACGAAAGAGAAGAAAGAAGAGAAAAGATGAAAATGGAAGCAGAAAAGACGAAAATAGAAGCTGATGAAAGAGAGAAGATAAGGGCCCACGAAAGAGCTCTTAGTAAAGACCAGTTAGAGGTGCAGTCAGTGTCATCCAGAACAGGAGTGTCACCAGCGGCCAGCATGAAACTCCCGGAGTACAGGGACGATGAAGATTTATGCTCATATCTCTCCCATTTTGAGAAAATATTTGAAGTCAATAATTGGGACCTAAAAGAAGATGATGTCGCCAGACTGTGACCGCTACTCAATCGTAGGATGAGAGAGATATTCGTATCTTTACCCTCAAAAGCAACTTTGGACTATTCCACTCTCAAAGCTGAACTTCTCTCAGCAACAAACCTTAACCCGGAAGAATATAGGATAAAGTTCAGGCAGTCTCGTATAAGACCTGGACAAACATACAAACATTTTGGCTTTGAGCTTCGTCGAATCCTACAGTTTTGGATAGAGTCAGAAGGGGTAGAGAACGAAGTCGCTGCGGTCGTCGACTTCATGCTGAGAGATCAGTTACTAAGTACACTACCCCAGGAAATCCGTGCATTCGTTAAGGACCGAAAAGCTTCTACCTTCAACGAGTGTCTGGACGAGGCTGACCTCCACGCGGTAAATCATCGGTGATATCCTAGGGAGTACAAGAAAGAGAAGGCTCCCTCCCCAAAGAATAATGGGCCGCAACCCAGGCATTTACAGAAGAAGCCCTTTAAGTTCTCAGCAGCAAAAGGAACTTATAAACTAAATTTTAGAGGAGAAAAAAATCAAAAAGGAGGTAGGATTCCACAAGGATCATACCCTAATACCGGCACGTATCGCAGGAAGCCCGTCGCTTGTTATACCTGCGGGATAATAGGTCACCTGAGTTTCCAGTGCCCACAAAACTCCCGACTGAGGGAGACCTCGTGACAACAGGTGCAAAACCTGACTGCCGCGATCCCAGCAGGACAAGCTGATTCGTCCTACGTCCCCGCGCCAACATCCGAAGGGCCCCAGCAACAGGTAAACTTTCTATTCAACAAAAGTTCGCCAGGTGGCCTACAATTTGAAGAGGGCACTGTTAATGGGTGCCGAGTATCCACTTTAGTCAGAGACACCGGATGTACGTGCATAGTGGATTCCGACAAGTTGCTGCCCCCAGTAAACCCTAACCATAAGAAATTCGCAATTGTCCACGACTTTTTAGGACGTGACAATCAATTCCCCGTCGTGAGATGTCATATACAATGCAGATATTTCACCGGTTGGACGGACGTGGTAGTATCTCTGATTAAGTTCTGTGCAGTACTAATCGGACAAAACCCCTTAATTCCCCAGCAAGAAGTTGCCCAACAAGTAGTCACCCGGGCACAAGAAGCCCAGAGGAAAGAGCAACCTGCTAAGTCGACCCCGAGGATTACCCTCGAAGACAATGGGTTCAAATTGACTTCCTTCGCTAGTGCTCAGAAGGAATGCCCCACTCATAAACCTCTATGGGAAAAAGCTATTAAAGGTGGAATTCTCCAAGTGAAAGGAAAGAAGCCTATCTAGTATATCGTAGAAGACTCACTTCTCTACCGTACTATCAGCAAGGAGGATAAGGAGAACAACAAAGTACTGTGTGTACCTCAAGAATACACGCAAAGAATTTTGAATACCGCGCATGATGGAATATTAGCCAGACACTTTGGGCACAACAAAACGGCGCAGCAGATATTCCGACACTTTTATTGGCCCCAGGCCACCAGGAAAATTGTGGCCTATTGCCGATCATGCGACGTGTGTCAGAAGGATCCCTCCAGAAGACGGGTACCTCCCACTCCCTTACAAAAGGTGCCCGTTATAACCGAACCATTCTTTCAAGTGGCTATTGATTTGGTGGGACCAATTCACCCCCCTTCAAGTGGAGGACACTCCTACATCCTCACCCTAGTGGATTGTGCCACCCGGTTCCTAGATACCGTGGCCCTACGGAATATTGACACTATTTCCTGCGCGGAAGCATTAATTTTAATTTTTGCACGAGTAGGCCTGCCTAAAGAAATTCTATCGGATAGAGGGCGCCAATTCACCTCAGAATTGATGGAGTATTTTAACAAACTACTGTTAGTCAAGCCAATTTTTACGAGTCCATTTCATCCATCCGCTAACGGAATCTGCGAGAAATTAAACGGGACTCTCAAAAATATATTGAAGAAGTTGTGTCAAAACAACCCTACATAGTGGCACAGATACCTGCCTGCAGCCATTTTCGCCTGCCAAGAAATACCTCATCGGACGTTGGGATTCTCGCCCTTTGAGCTATTATACGGGAGAAATGTGCGAGGTCCTATGAGTATTCTTAAGGAATTATTTTTCAACGCGAAGCTCGACTAAGAAATCAAATCATCTTATGCCTACGTGATGGATATGCGCGAGCGCCTAGAATACTGCTCTGGCTTAGCTCAAGAGAACGCCGAGAAAAATTTAACCAAATACCAGGACTACTTCGATATGAAAGCAAAGGCTCGAAAATTAAAGGCAGGAGATGAAGTCTTATTATTACTCCCGACCGAAAATAATAAGTTATGAGCCCAGTGGTAGGGACCGTTTGAAGGAATCGAGGCACGGGGTCCAGTCGATTACTTGATAGATACCCCAACAGGGCGAAGAACCTATCACATAAACATGCTAAAAAAATATCACCGCCGCGCGTGCATAAAGAATATTACCCTTCTAGACGAAGAAGAACCGATGGATGCCTGTTACCCGAGTACGCCCCTGCAAGT
This sequence comes from Ceratothoa steindachneri, assembly GCA_963969495.1. Lineage (NCBI taxonomy): Eukaryota > Metazoa > Arthropoda > Malacostraca > Isopoda > Cymothoidae > Ceratothoa > Ceratothoa steindachneri. The sequence continues at coordinate 96,014,144 of OZ018323.1, read as the reverse complement.
CATACACACCGTGTGTGTGGAACAAGACGAGGAATACGAACTTCCCTCGCTCTCACCTACCCCGGAAGACCTTCGGGTGGATTTAAAGATAAATCCCCACTTAGAGATTCAACAAAAAGCGGAAATGTTGAACTTGCTCATGGAATTCCCAGAAGTCTTTTCTTAAAACCCCGGATGTGCCAAGTATTTTATCCATGAAATAAAACTAAAAACTAATTCAGTGGTTCGGAGCAAACCATATCCTTTACCGATCCACCTACGAGAAGCCTTCAATAAGGAAGTCCGGAATTTATCAAAATTGAGAATTTTAGAGCCATCGGAGTCCGATTATTGCTCCCCCATAGTAATGATTAAGAAACCTGATCAATCAATTCGGATGTACGTGGACTTCCGAAAATTGAATTCAGTCACCGTTTTCGACGCCGAGCCCATCCCACTAATAGATCAAAATCTCCATTTATTTGAAGACGCTAAATTCATCACCGAATGGGATTTGTGTAAAGCGTACTATCAAATACCTCTCGCTAAGGAGTCCAAAAAACTGACAGCTTTTGTGATCGAGAGAGGTCTGTTACAGTTTACCAGGCTACCCTTCGGACTACTTACAGCCGGTAGCAATTATAATAGGATGATGAGGCGAATTATCGCTGGACTAAGTGACGTGTCGTTTTACTTCGACAACGTGTACGTAGCTACCCGTACATGGGAGTCACACTTACACGCCTTACGCTCATTGCTGGAGAAATTGAAGCAGCAAGGTCTATCCGCCGGGCCGACCAAGTGTTATTTTGCCTACGAATCCATTGACTACCTGGGATTCAAAATAGGACAAAAACACTTGACTACCCAGCAAGAAAAAGTGGACGCCATAGTCAAAATGCCTCGGTCGAAAACAAAGAAACAACTCCGATCGTTTATGGGAGCGGCCTCGTTCTATAGGCGTTTTGTACCACACTTTGCTTCCATTGCGGCCCCACTGAATGATTTGTTAAAAAAGACAGCGTCAGACCCTGTCACGTGGAACCCCCATGCAATAACTCAGTTGGAGGTTCTAAAAGGAAAACTCGTAACTGCGCCCATTCTTCGCTTACCAAATCCCAACAAGATCTTCGGCCTTCGCACGGACGCTAGTCAGGACGGATTAGGCGAAGTATTGCTTCAATACGAAGATGACGAAACAGCCTATCCCATAGCTTATGTCAGTAGGAAACTGTTCAGTAGAGAAAAAGCCTACGCTACTATCGAAATCGAAGCTTTGGCCATAATATGGTCCATAGGTAAATTCAAATATTATCTAATAGGGCGCGAGTTTAAGTTGGAATGCGACCTTAAACCGTTGTCACACTTGCGTTTCGGCAAAGTACGGGTGTTGGCTAATTGTTAATCGACCCTTTTGCTTCGAATTTGGCCACCAAGCTTCGAACAGTAGGCTCGGCAGGACGATTGTGGCGTAGATAGAAATCACGTAATGCACGGAACGTTTGTCGAACGCAGCACTGGTTTTGATAATAACATTTGATGATTTGCACACGCTGTTCAACGCTATAACCTTCCATTGTGACTTGCCAAGTACTACTGAACAGTTCAGAGTGAAGTTGCCAGATGTCGCTTTTACAACATGGCCACTATCGCCTGACAAACCTTGAGCGTCCTTGTTGAAAGATCCTTTGTATATTTAACATCTCATTTAAACCGCTTGATTTTGCAGATTCAGGGAAAAAATAAATTAATACATGATATGTGGGGACACATAGCCGCATTTAAAACAAATCTATGATCGTGGGAATGTCAGCTGGAGAAATCGACCTATGCTCATTCCCTTACACTCCAGGAGACTAATCCTACAAATAGCAACATTTATGTGTTTGTGATACATGATTTAAGAATGGATTTTTCCTTTTCGTTCGCTGTCATGCCATCACACACTGTCGATTTCAAACTGATCGCTCCTCTGTTTGATGTACAAGTGGACAACGTACCAGAAGAATTTCAAGTGGAACACATTGCCATGCAATGCAATGAAGTATTAAAATAAAAGTTTTACGCAAATGATGTATCTTTATTGGATTTTTTATAAGAAATATGTTTAGAAACCAGGCCTTTATACCAACATGACTAGTCATGCGATTCAAATGGCATCATTGTTCGGTAACACATATGCGTGCGAGCCATTATTTGCCAAAATAAAATACAGTAAAATTAAGTGGACGACCATTTAGAAAACGTATTGCTTCTGGCTTCAACCTCCTTATCAACTGATGTTGAAAAACTTTCGATTCAAAAGCATTACACTAATTGTGTCCCCTATAAATATCAATAGTTGAATGTAAATATATAGTGTATACCAAATCAAATAAACATAATCTATTAAAATTTTTAGTTTCATGTTTTACTATTATTACATTCATTGATTTATTATTAGGTACTGAATATAATATCTATAATTATAATAGTTTAATTTTTTAATGTAAATTATGAATGTGGCCCTCCATCACATTATAGACTTTGCTTCTGGCCCGTAAGCTGAAAAAGTTTGCTGGCCCCTGGCTTAGGCTAAGTAATCTTTTTTACGCGATAAATTTATCCTCCATTGTTATTATCGTTTCTAATTCAATTATATATTATTATATTCACTTAATTCGAAGGAATATTCCCCATGTATCAGTTTCATGCCCTGAAGTTTAATTCCCGTATTCTTTTGTTTTGTTATTTTCTTGCCTCAGTGTCTATTTACTTTGAACGATATATTTTCGTTAAATTCCTTATTCTCAGTTTCATTCTTTCTTTTTTATATTCTTCTATCTGAAAAGAACTAGAAGTTTGGTTCGATTTAGATCTATATATTGTGCTTATCTTTCTTGTTCTTTGAGGCCGAGTTGTTTTATATTTTTAAGGGGGACCTCACGTAACAAATGACTCCGCTATCAGCCCAATTAACATTTTCTTCAAAAACGAATTGCTATCTTAGTTTTATTATCTTTTCCATGATCACAGGTGCTGTTAATTCATTCCTCACCACTAATAGCCTATTTTTATCTTCCTTTAACCTTTGTTTCTTGTTTTGTTAGTCGCTTCTCCTTTAATATTTATATTATGTATTTATTAAAAACTAGCTGAGATACCCGTCGTTTCCTGGTTAAATGTGAGTTAGAAAGTAGGTAAGACGAATTTTATCTTATTTTTTATATTCTTTACAAACAATATTCTTATACTATGAACTAAAGGTAATCTTGTTCAACAAATCTAGAGAACTTCTTAGTCCACAATATTCTTAGCTTTTCCTTGCGGAGCCTATACAAAGAGATTACTTTTGCTTCTAAATATAGGGTAATAAACATAGAGTTGATTGCAACTATGCAACTAATAGAGTCTCACCTTACAAATTTTTTATTCTGATTTATATACTTACATGGATTGGAAAATGCAGTATTTTGAATATAAATGGCATTTCTGATCTTGATTAATTTATTGGTATTCTGTGAATTACGAAATCCTCTACTTTACCACTTGAACTAAGAATATTTGCCTCTATGAAATATGGCTTCAAATTCTTTACCACCAGCCAAATGCCATTACAGAGTTTTTGGGGGATCCAAATTGCGCAACATTATTCAGATTTGCTACGTTCCATATAGGTTTGTGAAGTATATTTCATGAGGTTCTAGAGAGTTTAGGCACTTCGTGGAATAATCGACTATTTGTGCACGATCCAAAATTGCATCAACTGAATTGTAAAATTGTTGACTTCCTGAGACGGAAAATTTAGATGTTTAGTGTTGTTTTTAAGAGCCACATTGCTCTTTCACACAGCCAGTTAAATAATGAACTTGCTTTGAAATTATCAATAGTATTAATTACTATGCGGAGGGCAGATATTTCTATTCCACTATCAGCTTCAAGAGTTATTTTACCATTTCCCAGTGTCAGAATGTTTTTTGTGAATTGTGCTGACAGTTGATCACCAAAGAGCTCTGCTCTCCTATTTGTGTTTAAAGACTGTCTGTAAGGAAATCGATATCACACCCTCAAAACAGATGCCCAGTTAGGTAACCGCAACGTCCACGCATTTTGGCGGTGTAACCCGATTACTTACCCACCCCCCTCTCTCCCCTCGCCTCAAGGATCTCCAAAAAGGTCGCTAAAAACCACATAATGCACTAATCATCAGATTTCGACCGCGGCGACCCTAACATAGGTTAAACCGGCAATAACTCCCATAAGAGGTGTTATTTAATTTCACTTCATATGCGAAATTAGAGAAGCGACAACCAAATGCCAGAAGGTGCCTTTAGGGATAAGTGAAAGACGCTCTGAGAAAAACCGTTAGAGGAGGAGCGTTAATTCCGCCGTCCTTATACCCACTTTCCTTCCTCTAACCCCAGTGGGGTGGCGAAGAATATATGCGAATAACTGCAGAAGAACAAGGAAGATCGAGTCACTCATCGAGACAACGAAGTCCGGCTAAGTGCCCTGCAACCCAACGAAAGGGAGTTAGAAGAAGCTCATCCAGAGCCAGTTCCTGGTAGACACACCGAAAATTAGCATCTTGTCTCAGGAAGATCGAGTTTGCGATCGAGACAATGAAGTCCGCCTAAGTGCCTGACAACCCTACGAAAGGATCACAGAAGAAGCTCATATTGAGACAGCTCCTGGTAGTCACACCGAGCTTTAAGTTAGCTTGTATTGAGAAACAAGTTCAACTAGCTCTCGTCAGAGAAACATCCTATCCGGGTGTAAAACCAAACCCAGAGATAGTCCTCGCAATTGAAGAATACCCCAAAGTGAAATCCGTCAAGCACTCCCCTTCGTCAAAGGATTCATTGGTTTGCTCATCGCTCGTCAGTGCAAATTATTCCCAGATTAACCCGAAGGTTGGAAGAAGCATACTTTCCCTGTTCCGTTGGTGGAATCATATTATCAAGACAACGTGCTTAACGCCATCCGTCGCACGCACCGAATTCATCTGTGGCTTTAAAATTATCCTCGCGCCAGATAAACATCTGGAGTGGCAGTGAAGACGTCTACGCGCCTGCCCGAAAACAAATTTTTTGAGTCAACATAAAAATTGAGGCAAAGATCAGTCTCAAACTAGATTCTCGTGTGTGTTTTTTTTAAAGGTAAATAAATTCCATTGGCACTTTTTTTGAAGGTCAATTAGCGTTTAATATTAAAGTAAGCTTTGGGTCAACCATTGCTGTATATTCATTTTTGGTGTAATTTAGTAAGTCTCACTTAAACTCGTTTAATTCACAACTGTGTAGTTTGTTGTGTTAGATTTCATTTTTTTGTTCAGGTTGCATTTAACCCTTCAAATACCTTTCCTTGAAAACTCGAACCTCGTTCATTACCCTAATTTTCTTATTTTAAAAACTCATTTAAAATCAGCTTCTTTAAAAAGAAAACTTTTTAGTAATAAAGAATATATAAAATATGTAAATATTTATCTTACCACTCTTCCGGAAATTGAATTACAAGATGAGCTTTAAATCATCATTTAAATGGCCTCGTTTTTGTTCGGTGTAATATTTGACAACAACGCATTGTTTTTCGTCTTCTCTCCCCCAATCTCCCACCAAGTAAGTTACACTGAACGAGATCTCACTCACCGCAGACATTCCTTTAGAATTTGAACGCAGTAATGTACATAAAACAAGTCTTTTATAACTAAAGAAATTTTTCAATAAGTTCACAGATAATTGAACGAAAATATAATAGCCGTTCTACTTTTTATTTTTTTTAGGGTTAATTTATAAAGTTTAGGATGTATTTATGGATGTATACAAATATACACATACTGCTTATACATGGTTAGTTTTCACATCTCTTGGATTGTATGGTATTCAGAAAAGCAGGGCTCCATACACAGTGGCACTTGACAATGCTTGCACCATAATGTTGTTCGTTTTCTACTATGTTTTTTAGCACAAACATAACCTTGTCTTTGAGCTGATTTCCGTTCGCCTACATTTGGCATTGAGGCGATATAATGTTTTTCTGAAAAACCGATTCCTTGTAGTCTATAAAAGGAATTTACCGAGGGCCGAGTACATATTTGGTTTAAAGCACCAGAATAATGTCTGTCAAGTAATTGTTTTATTACTTTCATTGAAAATTCTCTGAAAGAAAGCCTTTTTTGCGTACAATCTAAATTCATCAAATGCATGTTATAGGCATTGAGCATGGACACATCAACAAGTCGGTAAAAAAGCTTTTTGTACCATTTGATGGATTTTCTAAGACATTCAACAGAACTGATCATCATATCTGATTTGTCAATTAAACGCATATTTATATTATAATCCATTATTGCATCTGTTTTTTTTATTTCTTCTCCTGTTCTATGATTTTTTTCCCAGAGTTTACTGACTTGCCTTTGTGTACCGAGGTAATAATCAAAACTTCACGCTTATAGACCCATTGAATTGCTAACATTCCATTTTTTTGTGTAGTTCAACGGTACCTTTAGTTACTGCCTTGTCTAACTTAGACATATTTTTGCGGTTGCTTTTAACTGTCCCACAAAGCCCCGTATTCTGATCAAGAAGGTAAGAGCACAAAGAAGGGCTTGTGTACCAATTGTCTGTATATAAAATATGCCCTAATCTTAAATATGGTTCCATTAGTCTTTTCACAATTGCCCCCGATATTCCTAATGGATCATTTAAAATATATCTGTGGTTTTTCCTGTGTAAAGTAACATATCTAATATTATTCCCGCTCACAATCGCACAAAACAAAAAGCTTAAGGCCAAAGCGATATCTTTTCGAAGGGATGTATTGTTTGAATGACAGACGACCCTCGAATAAAACAAGGGATTCGTCTATCACTAGTTTTTGGAAGGGGACAAATGCCCTTCGGAATATGTCTTTCAATGAATGGAAAACACGTCCTATTTTCCACATTGTCCCTCTTATTCCCCCAACCGAGTTGTCAGCAAAGTGAAGAAACCTTAAGATTAACTGATATCTATTCCTTGAAATAAATTTCCTGAAAATAGAAGTTTCAATAAAGGCATCAGTTGACCAGTAGTCAGCTAATTTATGTTTTTTCACATGAGCCATTAGAAGGGTAAGACCAATAAAAACGTAAAGCTCGCTTACAGTTAAATTCCTCCATCTATGAGCGTTAGATGAAAGGGAGAAGTGTGTTTCTGAACTTTGTTCATAATAGCGATTTGTTTCCATGCATATATCTGCTACGATTTCATGATTAAAAAATGCTTCAAAATATGTGTGAGGTGTACTTTCCGATTTAAAACCCATGTGCGCTTTAATTCCCGAATGAGAGTCATGAAATATGATATTTGGGGGGGAGAAGTCAAGACAGCGTTGCCACGTTTCATCAATTTGTTGATTTTCAGGAATAATTTGCTCTAATTCGTCATCGGATGAGTTTGAACTGTTAGTATCACTGTCTGTTAGTTCCAAATCAGAATCAAGTTCATAGTAGATATCCAAAATTTCAGAAGGGTTAGCCATTTTTTAATTAATATGAAAAAACTAATTACCACAATTTAAAAATGCGTGTGATATCTACAATTCTCTTAGAAAGACTAAACTAAAAGAAATTCTTCATATATAATTCGAAAGAGAAAGTAAATTTACCGTTACCCAAACAAAAGGAAGATTCTTAGGCCTAAAAAACATGCCCGACTCAATTGAGTCGATGGGTATTTTGACGCCCAGGCTCTTTTGAGGCTCTTGGTATCGTAAGGGTTAAAGTTCTATTTTTGTATAAGTATTTTTTTTTTAATTATTGAAACGATGAGCATGGCACTAGAAACTCTCAAAGATTCTTAATAACATAATAATAATAATAATAATAATATAGCACTCTTAGAGAAATGTTAATCAAGGAGTTTTTGAAGTACGTAACAAACCTATACGTACGTTCCCTCGGTTGAACATATGTGGCAGGTTTGGAAAAGGGCACGTAGCTCCATTTGGAGGGCACTTAGAGACTCGCGAACAATTTCATTATATTCACTGGAATATTTGACAGAAAATAAACTTTTAGTTTTCAGGAAGATTGTCTAACCTTTCTTCCTATAAATGGACAGACACAGAAATAGACAGACAGACTTCATTTTTCTTATATAGATACTAGTCGATTCTATTTATAATACACACTTTTTTACATTAGATTTATTTTCCCTTAGTCTTTTACACACTTTCTCTATCCGTTAATTCCATTATTCTTTAAACCGTTGCCTGGTTGTTGACTATGTCCCAAATTTCATACTTATTCCTGTACTGTTCAATCTCCTTCTTTCATTCTGTGTTATGATGATTCTATGTATCTATTCCATTTAGCTTGCGCCATTCACGGTTCGAAGTACATTAAGTAGCACATGTTCATCATTGTCTCTCCTTGTCTCTACTTATTCTTGAAATGTTGGAATGTCTTCTCCAACATCACTGACGTTCACACTAAACACATTGCTGACCCAGCTGTGTTGACATATATAAACATATTCTGGCACATATTTGTCCATTTACTCCTGTAGTTTCTGCAAATGATCTTGTAAACTTTGATTTAGGTCAGCAAGCTCTATTTCTGATGAATCTTCTCTCACTCCACTGAGCTTTGGATAAACATGTTATTCCGGTGCTAATTTTTCTCTCCAAAGTGCAAGTTTCTTCTTGAAGGATGGAATTTTTTCACTGATGTATATCTTAGTTTGATTTCGATCCAGCATATCTGTTCAATTTATTCAAGTACCTAAAGATTTCGCCTAAATATGGTAGCTTTGGCAACCAAGCAGCATTTTTGAAACAGTCGGCCAGTTTATGTGGTTCTTTTGGAGAAAAACTTCTATTTCAGTTTTAAGTTCAATAACCCATCCAACGATGCGGCCTCAAGACAGCCAAAGAAAATTAGAGGGGAAAAAAATGAGCGAGTTCAAAGCTCTGACATATATAAAATTCATAACAACATGGAGTTATGGTTTGTGACGTTGAGAGGCCGTGTTTTCCCGTCGTAAGAAGCAATGACTAATTATGACAGCAGGATTTTCTCTTTTAAATCGAATGACTCAACCTACTTGACTTCCCATCATAGATGGTGATCCCTCAATACACGCTGCCAAACATATATACCAGTCTAGGTTATGTTTCTTGAAAAAACTGTCCACCACAACCAAGATATCTTCTACTGTGGTAGTTGCTGACAGGGCATTACATAACAGAAATATTTACATAATTCTGCCCTCTCCTCTGTACGTCATAAAAACCACGAATTGATTTTTGCCAGCAATGTCCACAGATTATCTTTCTGCAAAGAAAATTAAGAGGCTTTTTTTCAGTACCACAATAAATTTTTCAAAACTATCTAATCGCATGAGATCAATTTGACTTTTGATGCTGTTTTTAGAAAGTGGTACAGACTCAATTTTCTTAGCATCATCAGCCTCACAATTAGTTTTAACCATAGCGATTGCTGCTGTTTTCACCAGCTCCTCTCCAATGTACTAAGACTTTTTTGATCTTGAAATAAATCATGCCACTTCCAGGGATGGCAAGGAAGCTTTGTCCAAAGAGACAGCTGAGCCTGTAGAAGCATCAATTAGACATTGATTTATCAGTTATGCTTTATCCTGCCAGTTATTTAGTAACTTTTCAATAGTGTTTCGATGAACTGAAGAGAAAGGACGTTTCAGTTTGTTTTCCTTCATTGATTCATTGGCAAGAACTTTCAGACACTGAACGCACTAAGGGCGGACATTCTCTGATCTATCTCTCAGATGTGTGAAGCCGAATTTCTAAAAATCAGTTTTATACGCTAATTGTTGTTTGCGCTGGACCATCGTTCCCTCTGCATGTCACACTTGAAATGAGTATATAACAAATTAAGTGAGGGTTTATTTAAATTAGATAATTGTACCACGAATAATATTTGTTTGCAATATAAATTTAACTCATTGAATTGATTTATATATTGTAATTGCGCAGGTAAGCTATTCATTTGTTGGTCAGTTGTTGTTTTTTTCCCCCTAAACGTTTTTTTTTGTTCGTCGGTACGTTTGAATGACGTCACATTTCTCTGTTTATTAACTATTTTTTTATTTCATTGTACTTCTCCCCCTGTTGATGTAAACACGAAAGCGCTTAGGCTTATTCTGTGGATTATTTTCCTTTAGGATATTCAAGCATATATATATCTATATATATATATATATATATATATATATATATATATATATATATATATATATATATATATATATATATATATATATATGCATCGTTCACTGTTATGAATTACTTATTCATATAGCGAAATAAACACTCAGCCACAGATTCAATGTTAATTTCTTCAAGCTTAAAATACAAGTATAAATTGCCAACGTTTATTAAACCTCTCATAAAAATAAATTTATCTCTAGCAAGTTTCCTTTTTGAGTGAAAGTTTCCAAGCTTATGCTGTTTTCTCTATATTAAACTATTAAATATACAACTACTGAATTAGCTTTACAATCACAGTAAATAAATAATTAAAATGCAAATAAAACTTACGCGATACGCACGTCTATCCATCAAAACAGCTACGTCGGAACTGAAGATTCTGAAGAAACAAATCCAGCTAAGCTCCAGCCGCCATGGTGGAGAGTGTAAATATCGGACCTGATCATACTTGTATATGTTTTGGTCTACCTTCATTTATTGTACTTTATTATTCACAATATTTTCCCTTCCCAGTTTGAATGACTATTTATATTCCACAATTCTGAGTTTATTAATTATGTTTGAACTAATTTTCCTTTTATTATTTCTCTCTCTCTCTCTCTTTTATTTATTTATTCAATATTTTTGGCCATCTCGCGGCCATCGGGAGTACCCTTGCGACCATCATTTGGGTAGCCACCATAGGTTTTGGAACCACTGCTAAAATGGATTATTTCTTTGAGAGGATCTTCTATGCGACGATCTTGGTCTAGAGTTTTTTCCTGTTTGTCCGAAATATTTTACCATGAATTTCTCGCGTGCTATATAATGTAGAATGCCTGACTTGTCTTTGTCTTCTGTTTTATACTTTAATATTTTACCTTGCCATTTAGTTTTGTAGTAGATTTTGTGCCTCGGTTCTATACAAGGGTGTTAACGGAATCGGCTGTTACTTCTGATGTAGTCGCCATCTAAGATAATATCACTCTCTTAAGTGTATATGCACTGTCGTTCTTGTGGCTGGTTCTATTAACAAATTTCTCAAACGCAGACGGGCGTGTGGTTAAGTACCTATTTTTTGATAAGAATAGTTTTTCACCTTTTACTTCTTACAGCCAAAGTAGGTTGTTAGTACAGTGAGTCGAAGAAATATTGAAGATACTCTTTACTGCGCTTTTTTGCGTGCAATTAGGTGAATACTGTTGAAGTGTAGAATTCAGTCTTTATGTGGTTTTATTACTGTATACTTTAATCTGAAGGTTACTTTCAGGTTCTCTTATAAGCATCAAATCCATGAAGTAGACATTTAAATCTTCTACTTATTCCATAGTGAACAGGATCTTGAACATAGTATTATTTTATATGCACGAGACATTCAATTGATCTGTTTTTTTCGATGTTTACGAAATCTCGTTCACTTATATTATCCACATTTTTGGTAGAATAGCTCGTGAGGGAGTGGTCAGTAAATTTCCTTTGCATTTTATTTGCTCTTCACATGCAATTTTGTAAGTGTTGCCAGGTGAGATCCACTTTAAATAAAAAAATGTACATGTGTTGCTTTCTGTGGTACACTTTGTTACCTCCTTCCAAGATAATGTACCTCTTGTAAATAGTTTTATATTTAGCCTGAAATTATATCACTCTTTATCTTGTTAAATTTTGTTTTATCTAGATATTCTTTTACCTATTTCTATGTGTAGCTATCTGAGATCCCATTTCTCAAACACTTCTACACCTATTTTACATCCTGTACCCAGTTTTTCTCTTTACTCTGAGAAAGTTCACCTTTGGTGATGCTTGTCCAACGGCACATTTGGTACTTTACTTTACTAGATGATATTCAAAGGTTCACCTAGAACAGAAAAAAGATAGAAAGAAAGTGAAACCAGCTTAGCTTTACTGACAGAAAAGATAACTCAAGCAAAGGCAAATAGCCCCAAAATTGGCGTGGTCTCAAGGGAAATTGAACAAACATTTGATAAGTCTGGCACGAAGATCTTAATTGCAAATTCAATAAAATTAATCTACCATACAGATTCATAAGATTCCTCTCTTATGTCAATAGTAATGTAACTTCGGTCCTAAAGAATGGAAAGTTTTTAGCACCATATTTCCCACTAAGAGAAGACATATCGCACGGAAGCAGTCTAAACAAGTTTATTTACCAGAACTTAAATACGACCACTCCACAGACATACAATTCGCAGATAATATAAGCGAGGTCATATCAATACCGAATAGGTTACCCACAATCAAAAGGGAAATAGAGGAAAGGGAAAAATTAAAACTAATATCAATTATTTTAATATAATACTAGTGGATAGGAACAAAACAACCTAGAAGGATCCAAGTGAACAATTAAACGCATAAAACATCAGCCCCAATATTATTTCTAAAAATAATAACCAGGGGCTACAGTTCACAAGAAAGTGGCCTAAATAACTAAATAAAAGACTAGCTGCAAATTTATGCATATTGCAAGGCCTGAACAAGTCAAACAAAGGAAAATATACCTAATGCTTGCCAGGGCGAGAATACTTTACAACGCAATATCAATTCTTACCCCCCAAGGATCGCTAATTATGCAATTTAATAGGGAAACAACAAAGCTGGCAGCCTCATTAACATTTTAAGCAGTCGGCATAGAATCCCTGACCGCCCCCCAAATTGTGCTACATTAGAGGGCCAAGAGCATCTGACAGAATGAAAGAAAGTCAGTGGGGAAAGAGATGATGACATCAGTACGGGTAAAGAAGGTAATGTAGAAATAAAACAATTCTAAAGAAGCTTAAAAATATACGAACAAGAACATATACAAATGATAAGAATCTACCAAAATGAGAGATATATTAACTAATAATAAAGGTGTGTAAGAAAAAATATTACAGTCTACAGAGTAAGGAAATTAAGTGAGAAAATTTCCCCAACCAAATAATTGGTCTAAAAAAAGATTATTGCCAATAATAATAATACAGGATCGGAAAAGAGCTAGCTAAACAAAGTAATCTAAACAAAATAAACGCATTAAACAGGTAGGAATAGAGCAAAAACACATGCATTAGACAATCCAGTCAAATCTGTCTGTGCGCCAGATATAACATTCATCACCACTACCTCTCTTTTCCCGTCCAAGAAAAATATTTGAGTTCCTTGAAGTGACCTTCCATCCATTCGAAACATTCATTTTCACTTATTTAGAAAGGTAATTATCCTAATATTCAACGAGACATGTTAATCTTTATTTGCAGATCATGACAAACAGAATGAGAAATTAAAAAAATACAAAGAATTAGAAAGAACAAGCCTATGAACTAATTTAAGATTGTCTATCAAATATAAAATAAATCTCGCGAAAATATTAATAGAACATAGAGAAAACTATCTCTCAAATTGCAAATATGGATAGTAAAATGGTAGATAAAATGTGTGAGGGCAAAAACTTCTCATCCCTAAATTATTAAACCGAACTTCATGATTTATTTACGAAATAAATCACCTAATCACACATTCATTCCTAGTTTGAAATCACTTGCGTTATTTTAAGTAAAAATGATGAAAGAGAGAAAAATATTTATAATTTCATGCTAGGAATCAGAGAAGAAATAGATAAATATTAAATCTAATTAAACCCTAGTCTATTTAAAAAATAAATTACAATTCGCACAAAATCTAGTCCGATTACGATTCTTAATTTTAACTTTGCTAATCAATCATTAATCCATTCACTCTCCAACATTTAACCAGACATTCACATTCGAAGTTGCTTTTATTTCAACTGTTTTCTTCATTCCCTACTACATTTCTTTAACTGTATTCTACATTTGCATAGACATTTACCATTTATCGAGACAAATTTCATCACTTAATTACTCGTACCAGAACATAAGTTTTTTCTGACTAAAAATATTTGTTCAATTTTCAGACATTGGACTGTTATGAATTTTATGATTTACACACTCATAGATTTTATAGGGTGTTTATAAGCAATGCAATCTAGATATAAGGGGATGCTTTTATCAATACTCCTCATGAATAATGAAAATGTATCATGAAATGCTGGCACCATAGAAAAAATTCTATTGGTATCGGAACCGAGAGAAAGAATTCAGGTTATTTGTCACGTTTGATGAAGCCTCTCTACTGGTCTACTGTAACAACATTGCTGGCCTGCTAAACTTAATGAGCTTGAAGTATGATGCTATGCGATGGAGACATTTTATTGACTTCTCTGAAAGCATTCTCAAGGCAGTTCTTCTTAATGACACCAATAAGTTTCCATTGATTCCTGTTAGATACTCAGCTGCATTGAAAGAAACATGCAACAGAATGGTCCGTCTGTTTTTTTGCCCTCAACTATCAGGAACACACATGGCTCATCTCTGGAGATCTTAAAGTTGTTGGGCTCATCCTAGGCCTTTAAGCTGGGTACACAAAGTATTTATGCTTTATGTGCTTGTTGGACAGTTTGGCTGACGACCCCCATTATGTCAGATAAGACTGACAGTCAAGACAGCAATTAAAACCCTGTTCAAACAACGTTCTGCCCCAGCCTCTGTTTGAAATGAGCAAGATATTGCTTCTACACCAACACATCAAACAGTTTGATGACAAACTTTCTTTAGGCAATGGACAGGGAAGGTAGATGATTTGCTTTTCTTCGTCAGAAGTTTCCATGAATTAGTATAGAAAAACTGAAGGCAGGTGTATTTGATTGTCCTCAAATAATGGAGCTTATGAAGGATACCAGTTTTGATTAAACACTGAATCCTGCTGGTCTCTCTGCATTGTTATCTTTTAAGCCAGTCATTGGAAACTTCCTGGCCGACCTTATAAATCCTTCGTATAAGGTGGTTGATTAGTTAATGGAGAATTTCAGCAAACCTGTTGCATGTTATCAGTGAATATAAACTTCTTTTGATCCCACCTGCACTATTTTCCCGAGAAATGTGGAGACTTTAGTGAAGAAAAGGGTGAGCGCTTTCACAATGATATCTCTGTTATGGAGGAATGCTACCAATTGCGTTGGAATTTTAACTCTCTCTTCTTTTGGTGCCTAAAAAGAATTTGTTGTCTAATAGGTACAATCGAAAGTTCCTGAAGAGACCATTCATCCTTGAGTAGCTTTATATTATTGTACTCTTGGTATCAATTAGAACATTCTTTATTATTGTATGTACATTCACCCCAAAATAGATCGGAATAGAGGAATTTATGAAATAAGTTTATATATCAAAAACTGGATTTGATTAGATAAAATGAGCATAATAATCTGTTATAATGTGTTAGACCTTGAAAACATTGCAGACTAGTGTAAAAACTTGGATGTGGAATGTTTGAATCATCAGGTTTTAGATGAGATCTTGCAGGCCAATTTCTATCTACCTATTGCTTGTCGCATGATATATCCCACAAGCATAGAAGGAACGGATACTTCATGTACTAGCGTTAAAAACCAGGATGTAAGCAAACCATTTTAAGGTTTATATAGATAATCCAATTGTTCTTGTAATATTGAAATTATTCAATAGCTCATTTTTTCTTCATGTTTTTCATGAATACAAATTGAATAGTCACCATTCAGTTGAGTTGTATATCGAAATTCCCTATTTCTACCTTAATCCATGTATGTTATGGCAATACACAGTTACTGTCACTTCTAAAGTAGCGCAGAACTGCAGTTTATCGAGATCGTGATTTAGATATCATATCCATTTTCAACTAAGTTCTTTTCTCATTTAGTCTTGTTGGTAGGAGTTTTGAAGCCTTTTTGATCATCATAAATCTCGTGCCAATTCATTTACGAGTATTTATATAGAGCCATACCAAAACAGAAGATGAATGTAGTAAATGGTGTAATGTACATATGTACCTTACATAGTATAATTCCTACATCTAAATTTTCTGAAAAGTTGGAAGGAATTATCGGTCCGAACGTATGAATAGGTTGCGATAGGCCATTAGACGTTCCATCGTCCACGAGAGGGTGCAGTTTCAGAAGAGTAGCGTACCCTCCTTTCACGCTCATATCAACAATCTAAATAGTATCTTCTTTTGGCTGCTTAAACTATACGTATTATACATCCACTTTCACCTACCCTTACTTCATTAATTTTACTCAGAACCTCTTTTTTATCTCTTCTCAGCTTGCATTTATTTTTTTAATTAAATTAAACGTTATGCGATATGAATATAGTTATGGGTGTAAGGTACCACTCCTTGGTATTTGGGGTTAATGGTATTGCCATTACATTTCCATTATAATTCTCTAGGATTACGTTTTATTTCCTTCACCTGTTCTTGTCCCTCCGTGCTATATACTTGTACCTTCAATTATCCAATTTTTGGAATAAACTAAAAATATTTATATTCGTTAGATTTTTATTCCCCTTTTTTAAATTATTTTCATTTATTACTTGTATGAACTTTTATGTCTTTAATAAGATTGAGAAGAAAAAACTTATGATCAATTCTGGCCTAAAAAGACAAAAACTAGTAATGGTTTATCCAGTAAACATATCTTCTATTAGCTAAAATTGCATCCAGGTAAAACCCTCATCCCCATCCTGCCCAATGTTACAGTTCAAAGAACATTTGCATATTCCAGAGAAAAACATTTAAATTAAAATATAAATTTGTGAACCACATAAAAGGATGAAAAACGTGCCCAGATTAGAAATATTAGAAAAATACCATAAGTAAGAATTTAGGGAAAATCTAATGTTGATAAAGAAGGCATGTTAATAATATTGAAGTAATACACAGTGCAACTTACTAAGAGAATTATTTTTCTAAATTCCATGAAATAACCAATAAATATCATTCCACATAATTATCTATTAAGAAAAGAAAACTGTAATATATGAAGTTATAGTATGCGGTTAGTACATTTGGGAGATTACAGTTCACTTTAATATTGTAAGATATAGTTTGAAAAAGCTCCTAGGTCAACAACGGCAGAAGTGAAGGTTAAAATACCCAATTGATATATTTCTTGTTAAGCCTGTTAGATTGGTCTCTTGGATAGTCACTTGCTTCGCGTGGATGAAGAGTGTCCCCCAGGCGTGCTCGATCCAGCGTGAAGTTAGCAACTCACTGCCCTAATAACCGCATAGCTATGAAGTTCATATAATTGCAACCTTTTATCTGAAATAACATGAAAATCAAACGAGATGTGAATCTAAGACAAAAGCTATTTAACGACAAATTATTGAAAGAGAAGCAGACTTTTTCTAGCTTATTATAATTTTAAGCTGTCAATGCATATTGATCCAACTTGCTCCTGTTGAATATTTGTCTCTGTTTACGAGATTAGCCGCACAACCTATTGAGGCCCATCATCTCTCAAGTAACGACACTTATGTACTGTTTAGCTAAAACCCTAAATGCAGTAATAAAACCGTACATCCCTGCGAAATATATCATAAAATCCACGGGGGAATTCATCGATATACTCCAGTTTACAAGACCAGCAGGACTAATATCATCTCTTGATGTAGAAAACTAGTTTACGAACGTGCCTGTCGCTCAGACCATCGACATCATTATAAAAAAAACGTGTACCACCATCCTACAATGTTTCTTCTAAATCTTGCCCAACACATCTTAAGGAGCATGTTACGTTCATGCACATCAGAGTCTCCGTTCAGTTCACCGGACGGTATTCTATACACACAAGTGGCTGGAGTGGCTATGGGTTTACCCTTTGGGCCGACTTTCTCCAACTTATTGTATGGGTGAACTTGAAGAGAGATTATTGGACATCATGGAAAATAAGCCACACACATATTACCGATACGTAAATGTGATGGTATGAAACGTACATACTCGCATGCCGCCAGACAATCGTGGGAACGAAAGAAATTTGTTGTTTGAGTTGACCTTCGTTGCCTCCCCCCCCCACCCTTCCCCCAACTGGCGACAGGAAGTCTGACGAAAGAAGGCCTATCTCACAGTCGTTGCCGTAACGTATCGACTACCAACGCGCCGTCGAGTCAACCTGGTCGCTGTCTCAAAGTGTTCCTGAGATAAATCCCGCCCCGCAGAGTCTATGACTAGAAGAATACGCTCTGTTGCTCAACGTAACTTGAGAGAGAAAGGAACATCCAAATAGTTACTGGAAGTTATTATTTGTTAGTTTCACATCCAGTTAGGAGTGAACTAACCGAAACTGCATTCAGCAGCCCCAAACCCGTTGTCTTATCCCCTCTCTCCACGAGAACTCATGTTAACGCCACCCGAACCACTCCGTCTGGACCTAAGTAGTCGTCTCTCCAATCCATCACAATTAATGATAATCTGTTAACCCAGTGTCCCTCTATTCTTAAATTACCTATTTAATTAACAGTGATTGATACTCCCATTGAGTCATTATAAATCTAGACGCTTAACGTCAGTGTTTGATATTTGATCCTTATTTACCTTTTGCCTGTTTAACTATTGCTAATTATTATATTTGTGTAAAGTAAAGTTTATTTTTGTTCCGTGTGCTTATTTGTGGCTCCTCCTTTTTGACGTACCCTTGGCAAGACTTTAATTAAGAATCCCTTCGGCTAATTTATTCAACCTGTATTATGCACTCTTACAATTCAACAATCACAAACCTCCCCCCAGTAACAAGTAGGACATTTATAGTGAGAATCCTGGCTACGGCACAACCCGCCTCTAACCAGCTTTCGCACGTTCAGGAGGAATTAAAGCCTACCTATATATATATATATATATATATGATCGTAGATTGAGTCATAGGGTCAATACCATCGACTTAAACAAAAGCGGTATGTCCAGATCAAGGACTAGAATAATTATTGGACCAGACTATGAGCAATTCTACGACAGTAGACGACATCTACATCAACGTCCAAAACGAATAACATCTGATAAACCTTCAGCAGCAATTTGAGGAGAACTCCGTGTTAAAATTCACCTATGAATTGAGCACGGGCAATAAACTCCCTTTCTTGGATGTTGAGATTCAAAACATCAATGGCAGCTACATCACTAAAGTACATAGAAAAAGTACGTACATGAGAAGATGCCTCAATGCGGAGAGTGAATGCCCAGAAAGGTATAAAATAAGCGTAATCTGCTCATACATCCGCCGAGCTTATAAAAGCTGCTCTGCATAGGAACTTTTCCACCAAGAGATAGCACAAGTAAAACAAACACTCATGAACAACAGCTTCTCAAACAGCATGATTGACAAACAACTCTAATCATTTTTAAATAATCATTGCAAAGATACGGATAAAACTAAAAATAATCAGAGAGAAGTCAACAACATCAAAGTGTATTACTGAAACTAGATGTGCACGGCCTACAAAATAGATCAAAAAACATCAAGGATATTATTAACTGTAACATCAAGGTTAAAAATCGAATGTATAAAATTAAACTCCTCATTTATTATAAAACAACAAAAGCCAGCAATCTCCTGATGAAAAATAACAGCTGCCTAAACTACTCGAATCTCAAGTCATCCAGCATAGCTTACGAGTTCATCTGCCCCGATAAAAACTAAGCTTTACAACAATTCAAAATATATTGACATGAACACTACTACACTTTCGAGACGTTTAACTATGCATCAGCAAAGCGGAGGGCTTAAAAATCATGTGGAGAGTGCTCATAACATTAAAATGACGAGAGATATGCTAGTTAATAACAACATTAATAAAAGAAAAGAGGTTAATAAAGCTATGGTGAACATCTTAGAAGGCATATTAATAAAAGAAAATAAGCCGGCCATCAACAGTCAAACGACAAGCTGGAATCGCACATTAAAATTTTTTTAAACCCCACTCACCGGCCTGGCCCGTTTCCTATAACGTTATGCTCAACCTAAGCGGAATAAATACCCCTTAAAAATCGTTATAATAATAATAATGAAATAAAATGCCAAAGAAGAACAAAAAACTGATAAGTGCAAAGAATAAAGATGTTCGATTAAGCAAAAAGAAAGAAAAGGCTCAAATGCTAAATTTTCATACCTAATTCACTTAAAATCACATCAAAAATCAAAAACAAAACAAAAAGGAAAACGTTAGCCAGGCAACCTAGTACAATTCATTATAATCCTCACCTCATCGTTGATCCTACACTCATTATCATACCATCAACACATACCCTTTAAACAATATTTTCTATATAATCTATCATTCTCTCCACATTGTAACTTTATCCTTTCTTGAATCTTGAATCTTCTTTCATTCTGCCAGATCCTCACTCCACTTATTACATCGGTAAAGGAGGCAAGAACATATCAAAACGCTCCGAAGATACTCGAAGAAGATCGAAAGCTCAGCAATTTAGTTTAGGGTTTACCAAACACATTCGTATAAAAAAAGAGATGAATACAGGACAAGTGATCCACCATCTACAAGATGGAATAAAAAAGAGAGTTAGAAGAAGAGAAAGTATCCAAAGAAAATTAATTAAGGCGAAATACACAATGGTCTTCAACAAAATTTGCATTCAAGAAAGACTGCTACCCAACTACACTTATATATATATATATATATATATATATATATATATATATATATATATATATATATATATATATATATATATATATTTCTCCGTCAATTATCCTATTTTATAGTATATATATGTATAGCCGTGGACATAGGTTTTCGGGTAACTCGGCAATTTTACGAAATTATATAAATACATAGTCTTAAAGATTTTATTTGCATTTAAATATGAATATAAGATTGAAATAAGGAGAAATAGGAATATGTTATATATGCCCGAAACAATCCAAAAGGATCAACAAAATATAAAATTCGCATAAAGGTGTAACATCAGCAATCTATAATAGATGAGTAGATGAAGCTTTGCGAAAATAAAAGCAAAGACAAACTGACACAGGATGTTCAGTATTATGTTGAGAGTCTCGTAGTAGTGATAAGAACATTATTTTTAGAGGCATCCTCACCAAGAGGGTGCTAATCCTTTAGTTGATCTCTTTAGCTATCTGACGATGTCATAAGGCCTCTGTTTGGTGTTGAGATGGAGTTCCAGTTGATTCCTATCTTTAAAATAAGGGGGACAGTCATTCACAGTGATACTGTTGTCCAGGAAACATTGTATGCTGAACGCATACATGTAACATTAGGCATTTTCTAGCTCGAGAATCAGACTCTGTGCAGTTCTGCAGAAGTCTCAGGCTGAGAACAGCATGTAATCTCTCAGAACGGCCTGGTGGTTATCTCAATTCATGGTGCTATTAGAAGGGGTGAGACGGACCATCTCTGAAGCCAAAATGCAGCCCCATATCATTACAGAGGGGAATGAGACGTTTCATCGCTGCCACTTCATCAATTACTAGCTAACTCATTGCTAAAGTTATGTATTATATTATAGAAATGGTGCTTAAAGTATATAGAATCAAAAGGAAAACAAGACAAAAAAATGACTTCATTTATTAAAATATAATATATTTGGAAAATTAAAAATAAACTTTTAACTTCATAATTTCATTGCTTTTTCATATTTAATCTTATGATTGTGAAAAGGTTGCATGGCAATAATTGCCAATTTCTTCAAAATGATCTCAGATAAAAATATGGGCTAGTTTTGATTATCTTCTATTTATTAATATGTATTTCTAAACGTTTCCTTATTATAATAATAACATTTTCAAAGTGTAAAAATATAATATCTCTGAGCTATTGATACTAATGTAGAGTCACGTGCTAAATTATGCACCACTCTATATTTTATCCTGAAGGTATTTTTTTATATAAATTCATTGAGCTATATTATTTATTTTGTGGATAGGAATCATTAATATATGTTTAAGGTTTTAGTTTATTCATTATATTTGATGTTTAAATTTGGTTGTATGTATTTAATAGAATTTCTTCTGCTAGTTTTAGGTCTTGTTCGCTGTTGGATTATAAATAATGTTAAAGTTTATGGATTTTTAGTAGGCCATACAAGTCACGCCTATTGCATTCGCCCATCCTTTTTATTTTTGAGTTAATGTTGTTTTGGGGGGATGGAGCAGATCTTCTTATTTGATAGAAGAGATTTGAGTTTATCTTAATAACTGGTTTTACCCATTACGGCAGTGACTCCTCCTTTGACTGGTCGTAAGATTATAATGTCTGTGTTGGTACTTACTGATTTCTATTGCTTTTCTCATTTTATGTCAATATTTCCTTTGAGTTTTTATTCAAGTTGAAATCGAAAATGTTTTTGATTTCCAATTTGGTGCGTTACGTCCCTAAAATATTTTGCTGTACCTTTTTTCTCTTTCAATTCTCTTTTGTATTTTCTTGGGTCTTTTCCGTTAACTGAAATTTAGCTTTTTATTTAAGATATTTGTTTCATTATTGTTTTGGTTATAATTTGAACCATTCAGGATGATCGTGAGTACAGTTTCATTATGATTTCACCGCCAGATCTATTCGGCAGTTTCCTTAGGTGACAGAATTCTATGTCTCCTTTACCTTTGTCTACATTGTGTTATACGAAGACTATTACTGACAAAAAATATACATCTACAGTGTTCATTATGAGTTTTAACATGAGTTTAACACATTTTATTTATGTTGATTCAAAATTATTCTTTTGTTTCAAGATTTTACGATAAAGGAAGATTTTTTTATATCTTCTTGTGTTAGATTTAAATGACAATCATTTAGGTATATCATTTTAACTGTTAATGTGAAGACTGTACGTCGTCATATATCGGATATAGCACTAATGAACTAACAATAAGAGCAAAAAATCACCCTTCAAACCTTGCAAAATTACTAAGCATTTAAGAACAGTATAAGGTAAAACAAAAATAAAGGACATATCAGAAAACTTTGAAATTATTTACAAATCCAACAGCGAAAAAAGCTTTCAAAAAGAGCAATAGTCCATCTAATTTAAGGCAAACAACAAAATTTAAACATCACATATGATGAATTTCGTAAAACCTTGAACATATATTAATGAAATTCGTATAAATAATATAAATAAATAATATAGCTCAATTATTTTTTACCAAAAAATACCTTTAATTTAAAATATATTGTGGTGATCAATTAATCACGTGACTCTGCATTACTACAAATACATAGCTTGGAGAAATGAATAATTTAGAAGAGATTCAAAACCAGTTTCATATTTTTATTGAAGATCATTTTGAAGAAATTGACAGAGATTGCCAAGTAACCTTTTTGTAATCGTGAAATTAAACTAAATATGATAAAAATAATAAAGTAATACTTTTTAATTTTCTATATAAAGGATATGTTTGTTTAATAAAAACTCATATCTTTTGTCTTGTTTTCTATTTTATTCTAAATACGTTAAGCACCCTTTTTATAATATAAAATATAACTCTAGCGATATGTTTGCTAACGTGAATTTGCTGGCTATGAGTAGGTGGTGATGAGTCAAACATAGCCCCATTACATAATCGTCACCTTGTCACTATGCACTCTCGATTCCAATGTTCTCGAGGCCTACTTCTCACTCTAACTTTGCTTGTGGTCTAGAACAACGGAAACGTTGAATGTTCAGACCACATCATACGACCCACTGAGGATTGGTCCAGTTGTAATCAGCCCGAGACCAATCAAGAATCCCTCATTTACTTTGCTTCCTAGATGTAATGGACAGATGCGAGTCAACCTAAACCTACATATTTATGGTCATACTCAAGGAATAATAGAAATTCCAGGTTGACGAAAACTTTATCCTTGTGGCTCTATATACTCCGTTGCTAAAATCTTTAATCTCATTTGAATGAGTACTTAACTTTACCCATTACATTAATGTTAAAAACCAACCTTCTAATTGTTTATCATTTTCCCTCACTCCATTATTTTCTCTACTGACTTCTCTCACAAACCTTAGGACTTCGATCGTCTTTTTGTTCTTTTGAGTTTCCATGTTTTGAGTAACAAATATCCAAAGTATAAGCAAGTAATATACGCTTTCTGTCTTTACCTTGGCTACCATCCTGACGTCTTAATCAAGTTGACATAGTTTTTAACGATATACTACCTTTTTACTATGTACAATTCAGAAAAAGGAGTAAAATACATCCTTGATTTGCACCTGCCCTCATATACTGCAAACCTTATGACAAACGACTGTGTACCGTCACTGTACGAGGGGCGGTCAATAAGCTTTGAAATTCGGATATAAGGAAACGAGATATGAGGAAAAGTGTTTTATTATCTTTCAATATAACTACCCTCGACTTCAATGCACTTGCGCTACTTGTCCCTGAGGCTTCGAATTCTCGACAATCAGAAATCTCCCGACTGCAACTCTGGCCTCCGAACTTTTACGACGTTGAAGTCGATCATAGGGCGGGTAGTTTCTAGAGACCCAACGGGCAGAGACCTTGGCCATGGCCAAATTGTCGTGGATGATGTTGATAACAATTTCATGTCATATTCCAAGTTCTCGCTCGATTTCTTGTACCTTTACCAGTCGAATTTCGAGGATCATCCTCTGCACACGGGGTACATTGTCCTCGTTGGTCGCGTCTGACGGACGTTCTTAACGGGGGTCCTCTTCAAGGGGCTCACGACCATGGCGGCACTCCCTATTCCAACGAGCAATGGTTGCGTATGAAGGGGCGGTGTCGATGTACACTGCAACCATGAGTTCATGGATCTCTTTTGCATTCTTGCCTTCCTTGGTCAAAAATTTGATCACTGCACGGTGCTCAACCTTCTCCATTGTTGAAAAATTTGTGACTGACGATCTGCGAACAGCTACTACTTCTTAAATAGAGAAGACAGGAGCGTTCGGCTGCAGGTCTTGACTTGTGATAACGTGTCCTAACATCCCCACAAACATCCATCCCCCTTCCTCTGTTTTGCCCTACCAATTCGCAAAACTTATTGACCGCCCCTCGTATGTACAAACCTATAACTTCTAACCTGTATCTTTCCATACCTCTCTTGTGCACACTTACTCCCCCCAATGTTATTGTAACTGCACAAATATAATTAAGATACTACTCAACCATTTCTTCCAAAACGAATTGTAAAAGGGAGGCAAAAATTTTGATTAAACTTAGGTCTTTAAATTTGAAGCTAGGTTAAAAGGATTAATCATCATAGATAATCAAAAATAATGCGCTCATGGAACACATTGATCAACGTATTGTTAAATTAAAAGTGTTAGTAAATACAATTGATTATCACATAGATAGAACAATACAAATTAAACAGTATTTATTTCATTACGGCAGATTTCACTTAATCGCCATTAGGTTGTTTTAATCAGCGCTTGAACAACTTGTTGTATCATCAACGCACTGACTTACCCGACGTTGCATGATAAAAAAATTACATTTTGAAATTTATAGATCGTTTTTCTTTCAGCAAGTGCTGAGTTGGTCACTACGCTTTCTTATAAGCTAGGCTCTAGTGTCATCGGAGGTCAGATTCTAAAACTAGAAATGGGCCATAGCCCCCAGCCCACAACACACTTTTTAATTACATTGGTTATAAGTCTCAGAACTTTCACGTTCGCTTGTTTATTTAAAAAATTCTCATTACATTCCACAAAGCAAACTTCGCCCAGCAATGGTGCTTTGGTTGACGTGAAGAGAGCTATAAATAGAGGAAAGGGTCCAATCTCACTATACTAAATTAGTTAATGGGTTTCCTCTTTACCAGTTCTGGAGCCACTTTCGGTCAGCACACCCAAGGATGGATGACAATCCCTTGTGTTTTATTAGGTCACACTCCACTTTTTTCCTAGCGGAAATGGGGCGTCCTCTCTCTCAGTACCAAACCGATTTGCGTTTCCCTCTATCAGTACTAAACCGATTGGGTTTTCCTTCTTTTGGTTCCATACTGATGCGGGTTAACCCTCTCTCGGTGTCCAGCTATCCCATCCAGAGATCACTGCCAGGCAAAGTACTCTCAAAGGAGCGCGGTCCTCCGCCTAGTCTAATTGGATTAACAAATTAAGTGTAGTCTTGGCAACGTCCTGACTCCTCAGAGAGACGCTACCCATCATCTGCATTTCTTTATTTATCAAATGAGTCTTTGTAGTTTGCTAGATTGATGGTAACTTGCTTTCCTACGACACATGATCCATCGGCGTCAGGGATTAGCGAGGGTTCCTCGGTTAGGTACCAAATTTTAGCCATTTCTCCGACGGCATTCTTCTGATTAAGGCCGATTACCGTGTATAAGTGGCTATTGGTAGTGACTTTCACACACTCAATTGCTCTCCTTTTCAGGTGACACCGCATTCTACCACAAATTTCATGAAAAGAGGAAAGAGTATATATGAGCGAACTTGAGAATACTCCTGAAATAATAACATAGAACCGCATGACATTGCTGCCAAGTTACATGTCAACGAGAAGCTAGACATCTTCGGAACAGGAAAGCCTCTATTCCAGAGAGTAGTAGCTAAGAGCACACTGGTTTATCTCAATTGCCCTGAATCACATTTCCTGCTTGACCCACTGAAAGTTGGATCGGAGTGGCTTCTGAACCTGTCACTTATGCCCCACAGTATGAGGACTACAGAAAAAGCGTCTAAAAGAGGGTGAATGACATTGCTGAAGGTGGTATCAAAATAATGGTCAACATTGCAAGTATCATAACAACTGATGCCAAGCAAAGTGATTATCTTCTTCAAGCTGTATATTTCATGGGATGCCGATTGGACAGCTTCAAGAAACAAACGCTTAATAATAACTGTATAAATGTCATTATTAAATATATCATTAGGTAATGCTTTCACCCTTTGCTATATTATAATTATGAGAAAATTTTAATCTTAAATTTGTGTCCTGAATAAGGTGCCTTGTTGTCTTGAGTGCAAAAAAAATGAATTTTGTGATATTTTGGAAAACATGGTTTGTAACAATGAACCATTTGTTGTTCAAACACTATAATACTTGTATGAGTTAGAAAGAGAATTAAAAATCCTTTAACTTGGTGCTAACTTTGTTGTTCCACGAAGTTTAGATTAAAGTTTATTGTATAATTCATGATTTAATGTACCACGGAACTGTTTTACTTCACCGATTTCAGGGCAGATAATTAAAGCTGTTTGCGGCAGTACTTTCCAACATCCTAGGTTAAAATTCTTCTGAAGTCTGGTTTTTACCTCACTCTATGTCAACCATTAACTTGTCGTGATTTAATTATAAGAGAAATGATAAAAATAGAATCTAATAAGGATAAAAAGGAAGGAATAGTATTAAGTAGGATGTACCAAATTAAAGTTTCAGGAGTAAGAGATTCTTTTAAAAAGAACACCTTCATTAATCGATCAAAATTCACTCTGCTTCGTTATTTAAGACTAGAAACCTTCAATTTGGCAGTCATTGGTAGATGGATCTTATTTAGTATAGATTTGTAATGCTGGACTAGAATTTTGTGTAGATGGCAGTGATTAAGTGTTAAGATGCTCTTTTTCACTGGAAATGCGATGAATTGACTGATTGTGGTGACTTCTAACGTGGCCAACACATTGATACTGGATTCCTTGTCTTTAAAAGTTCTTAAAAGTATCCTGTGAGGCTTGTCAGCTACGGATTCAGGTTCCCTAAATTTGTTAAATAAACATAAAATTACCGGGTTATCCAATAAAGCTTATTAGTTACTAGGAAGGAAATACCAACCTAACTTTCTGGGAGCTAAGTTCGACCTAGAACTTGTGGGCATCTCACGGGACACTCAATCCTTAAGAGGTAAACGGATGATGCTTCGGGGATCGCTTTTATGATCCTTAAAATCCGAACACTTAGTGAGAGTTGTTGAAGCACGCCTAAAACTATTTCCACGAACAACACTGAGTGACGACTAGCTCTTCCTTGGCTCTTCGAAATCACTCAATTATTTTCTGGACGAGAATCTAGTTGATTCCCTCTCGACTAACGAATACATAACTGCTAACGTACTGGCCGGCGGCTTCAGACACAATCTGCCTGTGAACTCCGGTGCCGAATATATACTCCGAAATTTGCTAGACGGGGAGAGAGATTCATCGCCAACAGAATTCCTTAATTGCTTTGGGTCGCGACAAGGGTCCATAGCGAGAGGTCGTGAGGCCGCCTTAATGGTCTGTCCATTGTTCTTATTTTCGCAGTATATAGGGCAGATAAATGCAGCGCTGCAAACTGGATGTGAGGCCGACTAAATTTGTCTGCAACAATGGAGTTTCGACATGGCGCGAATTGCTTGGGCAGACGGTCAAGGGCGAACTGGGAAAGTCAGGGGGAGAGATGACGCAGAACCGAGCTAGGGAAAGGTGGGAAGGGAAAAAAAAACGAATTCATTTTCTCTCTCCTTATTCTTCCACATACATTTATAATGAAAATTAAAGAGAAACGAAGGCAAACGATATGATATATTAAATTAGATAAAGTTTAAGTAATTACGAGAAAATGATGGCTTTAAATTTGTTTTAATATATAAATAATTTATAATCCGTTTTTTATAACCCATCCTAATGGGTGGGAATTTAATTACTACAAATTAGAAGATGTTAAATTAATTGTGACAAACTTTTCCAACTGTGCCTAACTTTATCTAATGACCTTATTTTTCTCAGTGGTCCATTTTGCAGCCTTTTATGTATGAACATTAATTCATAAATTGTTGTCATAACCTCCTACCGCATCTGATGGGCAATTAAAAAATTCGAATTGGTCTGATGTGAAATATTTGCAGTTGATCGAATTTAATGAGCGTTTCTCTTGGAATTCTCACCCCAAGATTCTCACGTTTATAAGAGCTTCAATAAACGCTGTTCATTTGTCAAACTAAGATTATCACTTAAACTCGTGTACTAGCTGAATTCTGGTTTACAGTACTCCAAAGTCAGCGAAGGAATGAAACACCACTAATGATAAACCCTTTTATTAGACAGCCACAATAACAATGTTAATCTTCTTTGTCAGATTAATCATATCATTCAAGTATCAATTTAAATGGCTTATAAGTTATTTAAAAGGAATTCTAATAAAAATTGGGGAAACCAACAAGAGGAAATATAAGAAGAAAGGAGGGAGCTATACCCGTACTGATTCAAGCTCCTAAAACTAGATTAGGCTTTTAAAAATACGAAGTTTAGCCACTTCATAAATTTATTCAATATTAAACCAGTGTATTAATAACATTCTCTCAGTCAAAAATTCATATTTTTGTGTTGGTATTTTCTTTGATAACTTTACTGCTTTCTTCCTAATTACAGACTAAAACCTCTGTACATTGACTGGACCTAAGTATTTGCACAACTCTATTTGTGATGTATTTTGAAAAGTTCGAGATTTGGTTTGGGATAAATAGTACACCTAGTTCAGAGAACATATATTTAACAGAATAATTAAGCAGAACATAAAAAAATATAGTGACAACCAGAAAATCAACTAAACAAAAGAATTTATGGAACAAAAGTATTTGGCCAAAACAAAAAACAAGTCTTTAGTATTTAGTGGCGTGACCTTTATTTGCAATAATAGCATGGAGACGATTATTGTAACTGGAAACTTACATTTGACAACCGTTTGTAGTATCTTTTTCCATTCTTGCATGCAGATGATCCTCAAATCAGCAAGGTTTTTTGGACTTCTTTTGTGCACAGCAGTTTTGAATAATCGCCACAAATTTTCAATGGGATTTAGGTCAAGCGATTGGCTAGGCCACGGAAGGTGACCAATTTTCTTATTTACGTACCTTTCTTTCGTTAATTTCGCTGTATGTTTGGGATCATTGTCTTGCTAAAAGATCCACTTGTGCCGACCGTAGATTTTTTTTGTGCTTGGAACCAGCTTCTGTACATAGAAGCATCCATTTTTTCATCAATGATGTGGAGTTCACCTACACGATGGACAATAAAACAGCCCCACTCTATGATTTTGCCTCCTCCATGCTTGATGGTAGGCATAGTGTTCTTGGGATCATAGGCAGTCCCTGCTGTTCTCCACACAGAACTAGCTTCGTTTTGGCCGAAAAGTTAAATTTGGCTTTCGTCGGACCATACAACCCGTTCCCCAAACTCAATTCCTTTGTCAAGATGGTCTTTGGCAAAGGTTAAACGATACTTCACATGTTTGGCTGTACGAAGGGGAGTTCTGCGTGTAATGAAGGCATGTAAACCACTTAGATGCAATTCTCTAGAAACCATTTGTCGACTGACGTAAAATGCTTGTAACTCAGGTTCATTCTGTAGGTATGTACGGGTAGTCATGGGCACATTCATCACCTTACGCACCATATAGCGTCGTATGCGCCCCGTAATCTTGCGAGGAGCTCCAACTCTTGGCAGGATGGAGATTGATCCAGTCTCTCGATGCTTCCGAATTATTACCCCAACAGTTGAGTATGGAACCTTAACACGTTCAGCAATTTGCCTATAGGCTAATACTTCATAACGAAGGCCACTATTTGCCTTCAAATAGCTTTTGGTATATCTTTGACTTTAGGCATTGTATTCACTGAGCATCCTCCTTCAACAAACTCTGGAGAGGTTAAGATTGTGCCAATCGCAGTTTGTTTACATTAGCTGTGCTTCTAGAAGTTTCTGGCAGCTTTGTAAGACATGTTTAACTTAAGATACTCAATAAAAAATTAAATAATCAGAATAAAAATGGTTACTTTAAATTATGGGAAATATCACGCAAATATATTTAATGTGTGTTTTGAAAAAAAATATGTGAGGCAAGAGAAAAGACGGAGTTTCCCACGCGAATGCAATAAAATACACACGCGAGGAAATAGCTGCCACCCGAAAGGTCTCGATGCAAGATAACGAGGCAGCTGTGACGGATTCGGATTTGACCAGCTAAAGTTGACGTGTACCTGCGAAACGACAAACCAACTTTGCTATCATATTGCTATCAATGCTAGACCGGTTGTATATGTCCGCTACAGTTTTGTCTACCCAAAAGTACCATTTCGTAAGGAAGAAGGTAATCAGGCTCTTCGAGAGAATCAAACCCAAGAACTTCGAGAAATTCCTTGCCTCCTCCACACTCACTGGTTGACCTTTAACCATCCTGGAGGAAACGAGGAGGTCTGCTCTACAGGTAAGAGTTGTTGAAGAACATCGGTGGGGCAAAGATTTAATCAATCTGTGGCAGTTAAAATCACTCCAATAATCGCTAACCAGTAGGACTTAGCCCTGTCCCAGTTAGGAAAGCATTCTGACGAAATAAGGCCATTTTATAGAGCAAATTGTCTTAATGTTTGTAATAGAGGTGATACCATAGAACATAGTGCCACTTCTTTTCCCGATGTGTGTATTCTTGATTTAAAAAAATAGAGGTAATAATCATGAAAATAATGGGCATACACTGGAAGTGCGCGATCTGTGCCTATCAGTTCGTACCCTAATGGGAACCGGTATAATTTTCTACCGCGTAATAACGAAGATAGTACCAATAGTAAACCAATAGGACTTCGAACTCTTGGCAGGAACCAAAGACCTGTAGTATGCTGTTTCTATTTGTATTTTGGTGAAAGTGCTAAATTCTGCAAGCCTTGGTGCAAGTAGCCAAAGAGAGAGGGACATGTTCAAATGCAATTGTCCTCCAGGCCATGTTTGCTCGCCCCATCGGAAAAGTAGTAAGGGAGGCTATTACAAGTGCGACCGCTGCTATGCCGTCTTTATTCCCTGGTGCCGCAAAAGTAAATAAATGAAAGTGCCAATTTTTAATTGATACGGGAGCGAGTGTGTCCATAATCCCGATTAAATTGGTGCGAACGGATAAATTACGTGAATCTAAAGTGAACATTACGACGACTAATGGTGGAAAAATAAAAGTGCATGGCGAGGTACACACAGATATATGTTGTTATCCCTAGTCTTTGGCGGTACTTTAATTAGTCGTTTGTGGTTGCAGATACCACATAGCCGTTATTTGGGATTGACTTTCTGGGGAATTTTACACTTTTGGTGGATTGCGCGCGCGGCATCCTTGTCGACAACCAAACAAAGCTCATATCAGAAGTGAGACAATACGTGGAGCCTGCCATAAGACTAATCATTAATGACCTCTAGTACCTAGCACTCGGTTGCAAGGCAGTATTAGAAAGGTATGAAGCCTTGTACAGCCCCGCGCCCACCAATCCCGGAAATTTGCCCGCCGACCAAGAAAATAAAATAAATTGGTGACATGCTATTACCGAAAGATTACACAGAACTACGACGGCAGTTGGGCATGTTGAGATATCATCCAATGCTGATTCCAAATTTCGCCACAATTGCAGTCCCGCTGACCGGGCTTGCACACTTGCAACCCAAGGCTCATGCGCGCGAATGGAAGGATGATGTACGAGAAGAATTCAATAATGCTAAATCAGCTTAAATCAACTCCGTCAAACTCTATCACCCCCTACCCAATGACTCATATATCAACTGGTGACGGACTGCTCCCAATAAGGGGCAGGTGCTGCCCATCACCAGATGGTGAATGGATTGCCGAGACCGGTGTCATTCTTCTCGAGCAAAATAAGCCGGACACAGCAAGCGTACTCCACTTACGAACAACAAAGAGCTCCTTGCGGCGTATCTTGGTATGATCCACGTCAGGCATATGATCTAGGGTCGCTTTGTTACCCTATGCACAGACTATAAACCGCTAGTATCCGCTTTCCCGTCACCGCTGTGTGCTCAAACGCACAGACAACAACACCACTGGACGGCGAATTTCAAATACATATGCGATATCATCTACGTGATTGGTCAAGACAACGTAGTTGCTGGGTGCCTATAGAGGAACGAGAAAACGGTACAAATTGACTCATTCGCACTTCGAGCTTTGGCTTCAGCGAAGGATAATGATTGAAGAAACAGGAGAACATAGGTAACGATTAAAATCTTTTCTTTCTCCAAGAAGAAACTCAACTATGGTGTGAAGTAACTTCAAGATAGCCATGACTCTTCGTCCAAACAGCATACAGAAGGAATATCTTCCGTCAGATGTACAATTTGTTATCTCTGGGGTTATAGCATCCTTCCATTTAATTAAGTCTTGATATTTTTGGCTTAATATGGACGTAAGAGTATTTCATGCCAATCCTCCAAAATCGATTGCCACACGAAATCTCCAATCCTGCCCATTAATATTCTCTGGTCAAGATTTCAAACCACATTGATATCGTTGGACCAATTCCACCGTAAACGTTGCCTGGACAATCCTAACCGTCGCCTAAACGATATTTACTATCGTGCATTGACCGGGCTTCAAGATGGATCGAAGGGTTATAAATTCCGGACATAAGTGCTTCAACGGTTGATTTGGCCTTCCTAGACGGCTGTCTTTGCATATAAAAAAAAAAACCGTTATATTTGATAACCGACAGAGGAGCCCAATTTGAGTCGGAATTGTTCAAAGATTATCAGCCCTCGTTATATTTCATCGTCTCCCACTACAGCGTAGTGCCCATCCACGAATGGAATGGCAGAAAGAGCACACAGAAGTTTGAAGTGCTCCATAATTGGCCGTCGACAAGGTTGGCTGATGGGCCTTGCTATTATCCTCCTGGGCATTCGCCCCTTGCCTAATGACTCGGGATTTCTGGCTTCCACAGCAGTCACCGGGAACTATACTTTGTGTCCGAAACCCTTTGTTTCATCATCGCCGTCGAAAACAAAATCAAAATTCATTAAGGAATTAGCCACAGTTATGGCACAAGTCAACTTCATACAGGCATCTGTTGGAAACAGCTGCGATCCAACTGGGCTCGATACAAGATAACGAGGCAGCCGAAACTGAGTCGGGTTTTACCAGCTAAAGTTGACGTGTTCCTGCGAAATCAACTTTGCTATCACCTTGCTATCAATGCCAGCCCGGTTGCAGCCATAGGTGTCTACAATAAAACACACACACACACCATTTTACTCCGCCCAGACGTCTCAACAACGAAGATACTTTAACCTTTGCGGCTCTGCCTTGCGCTCGGATTAAGGATAGCTAAGTTACCTCCCCTTAATGGAGGTTCGCATAAATAGGACAGGCAGAGAATTCCCAATGAAGAATAACATCACTTTTACTAGTAGGATACATTCATCCCTCTTGATTCTTGATTCAAATTAATCTCATTGGGGTGACGAGTCTGTTCCTCTTCCTTAAATCTAGCCTTCCTTAGCCCCAATTATCTAGCATAAAGGGAAACTTACTACAGAACCGCGTAAGACTCTAATATCTCGCTTGCCCCAATTAAGGTAGACCTAAGCAAAGAAGAAAGCCTACAAAACACCATTTTTCTTTCGAGTCATTCCTATAACCCAATGATAACCAAGTTTCTGTTCGAACCCATCTTATAAACGGATTCCCCATAATAACTTTTGGAGTCAGAGTAAAATAAACGGTGAGACCTCAAACGCCTTCGTCTGACACCCCTTTACGGGTAGCCCATGCTCAGCCCTCCAGTTATTCCTCCTCTAAACCGGTACTCGCCCGACATCTCATTTCCTATGTGACCCATCATAAATTTAGGGACAAAATAAACTGGTAATCCTACCCTCACCAAATTTACCCTCCATACATCCATCGTGTGGACTACAACACTGGGGTCAAGGCTTCATAGTCCCCTTCTCTCACAGAGATGGCTGCATATCCATTGGAGATATCAATGAGCCTCGCCAGCCCAATGTTATATTGTTATGGTGACCGTATATTTTCTTGAAGACTCTACCCCTATCTGGTTTATGTCAGTCGAGCAAAGGCCTAAGAGCAATTCGCAGAGTTTTCCTCATTTCTCATTTATTTGTATATTTGGGAAATTAGTAGCTGTCTCTATAGTCGTAGAAAGGGAGGGTAAAAATTTGTAGAATAGTGTACAAAAAAACATTTGTCAAGGCACTGTACCTTCCGTAGGGCTTCTGCAGAAGGCGAATGTTATTGCTTTTTCTAGGTATTCACTTGTTTATCCCTTCACCACCATTCTTTGAGGCCAGTTGAGAAATAAATATTCCTGAGCGAAATCAATTGCAAAAAGCTCGCACCAGGGAGGGTTAATTTACTGCAGCGTTCAAACTTATACACACTTGAGAAATGGGGACAAAATAATCTCAATCGAAGTCGTGACTTTACCGCGTAGCGAAATAAGTAAATCAACTACGTCTAGCTGACTAAAGTAGCCTTAAACACAATAAAATTTCAGTAGAAACTTTTGTAATAAAAACTCTAAATTGGACTATTAATTAGAAAAAAAAGATGACTTAAGTAGTTTTCTCTTATGTCTGGCAACATGTTCATCACTTTTAAAACAACAATAGTAATCGGCTATAATGTTGATATCCGCGAAAATAATCCAAGTGAGCTGAAAAAATGTAATTTTATGGAGATACTAACTCCTAGCGTTTTTAAGCTTTTCAAGAGACTAATAAACATGGCTTTTTCTAGATGTAAAGAAAAGATGATTTCTGATTATTCATTGCTTTCACGAGTATTTTTCAATCAAACCTAGCATTATATGCACCTTTGGAAGCATAATTTTGTAAAGATAACTTAATGTGATGGCAACGATACTTTGGAATCTAAGTGTAAAAGATCTTCGAGTGTTTGTGGCCTCCCAGAAATCTGAGAGGCTAAGAGAGCAAGGATGCTTATTGTAACATCTGTGCATTTTTAATATTCGAGAGATAAAGTTGAGATCAAAAGAGATTCTTCTTTTTTCTTTGTATTTGATGGCATCAAATAGAAAATTCATGTTGTCATAACTTTAAATCAAAGGATAAAATAAACAACTAGAACAGAAGATAATTATTACCATTATCTTAGAGCACAGCTTTGAGACCTCTACTTGATGAGTCTATGAATAGTCTTCATTCAGATAGCTAATGCCTAACTCCTAAAGATTTTATCAAACCCAATCTCCGAGCAGTACACCAAAGATGGATTCTGATAGAGATAAAAGAACTTGAATTACTGATCGTTATTTCTGTACCAGTAATATGTTGCTTCTGATGCTAATAGTTTGTTCTCTCTAAAAACCGAGCCTAATAATTGGAACGACTATTTTGATAGCCCTATATCTGATATAAGATCATCAAACTGTGGTGCTTGCTTAATGATTTTGGTTGATAGAAACTAGATAAAGGTAGACCTAATGTTTCGATGTTGTCTCCATTGTTTATCTCGTCATCACTGACTTAACCCAGACGCAATCATTCAGTTAATTCTAGAACTGAAATACCTGGTGCATGGAGGATTTGTTTTATGGTAAAGAAAACATCTGGAATTTAAACAGCTCTTATTTTTCATGATTAATAGTGAAGTAATTTTTACCATATTTAAATAAATATAGAAGGAGAACACTAGTTTCCTGACTTTCCAGACAGGATACATTTATATTTTACTGAAAATAGTAGCTGTTCTTTAAGCTGTAGACCATTAGAAATTGATACTTTTCATTTGTTAACCAAGTGACAACAAAACTTTTACTTTCCCTTTACACATAACTTCATTACGCCATTATAAGCATTGGCCTATAAATTATTTTCACTTATAAATGCCAAGAGTTGCATGAAATTACCTAATTAGTAAGTAGGGCTTCTGCAGAAGGCGAATGTTATTGCTTTTTCTAGGTATTCACTTGTTTATCCCTTCACCACCATTCTTTGAGGCCAGTTGAGAAATAAATATTCCTGAGCGAAATCAATTGCAAAAAGCTCGCACCAGGGAGGGTTAATTTACTGCAGCGTTCAAACTTATACACACTTGAGAAATGGGGACAAAATAATCTCAATCGAAGTCGTGACTTTACCGCGTAGCGAAATAAGTAAATCAACTACGTCTAGCTGACTAAAGTAGCCTTAAACACAATAAAATTTCAGTAGAAACTTTTGTAATAAAAACTCTAAATTGGACTATTAATTAGAAAAAAAAGATGACTTAAGTAGTTTTCTCTTATGTCTGGCAACATGTTCATCACTTTTAAAACAACAATAGTAATCGGCTATAATGTTGATATCCGCGAAAATAATCCAAGTGAGCTGAAAAAATGTAATTTTATGGAGATACTAACTCCTAGCGTTTTTAAGCTTTTCAAGAGACTAATAAACATGGCTTTTTCTAGATGTAAAGAAAAGATGATTTCTGATTATTCATTGCTTTCACGAGTATTTTTCAATCAAACCTAGCATTATATGCACCTTTGGAAGCATAATTTTGTAAAGATAACTTAATGTGATGGCAACGATACTTTGGAATCTAAGTGTAAAAGATCTTCGAGTGTTTGTGGCCTCCCAGAAATCTGAGAGGCTAAGAGAGCAAGGATGCTTATTGTAACATCTGTGCATTTTTAATATTCGAGAGATAAAGTTGAGATCAAAAGAGATTCTTCTTTTTTCTTTGTATTTGATGGCATCAAATAGAAAATTCATGTTGTCATAACTTTAAATCAAAGGATAAAATAAACAACTAGAACAGAAGATAATTATTACCATTATCTTAGAGCACAGCTTTGAGACCTCTACTTGATGAGTCTATGAATAGTCTTCATTCAGATAGCTAATGCCTAACTCCTAAAGATTTTATCAAACCCAATCTCCGAGCAGTACACCAAAGATGGATTCTGATAGAGATAAAAGAACTTGAATTACTGATCGTTATTTCTGTACCAGTAATATGTTGCTTCTGATGCTAATAGTTTGTTCTCTCTAAAAACCGAGCCTAATAATTGGAACGACTATTTTGATAGCCCTATATCTGATATAAGATCATCAAACTGTGGTGCTTGCTTAATGATTTTGGTTGATAGAAACTAGATAAAGGTAGACCTAATGTTTCGATGTTGTCTCCATTGTTTATCTCGTCATCACTGACTTAACCCAGACGCAATCATTCAGTTAATTCTAGAACTGAAATACCTGGTGCATGGAGGATTTGTTTTATGGTAAAGAAAACATCTGGAATTTAAACAGCTCTTATTTTTCATGATTAATAGTGAAGTAATTTTTACCATATTTAAATAAATATAGAAGGAGAACACTAGTTTCCTGACTTTCCAGACAGGATACATTTATATTTTACTGAAAATAGTAGCTGTTCTTTAAGCTGTAGACCATTAGAAATTGATACTTTTCATTTGTTAACCAAGTGACAACAAAACTTTTACTTTCCCTTTACACATAACTTCATTACGCCATTATAAGCATTGGCCTATAAATTATTTTCACTTATAAATGCCAAGAGTTGCATGAAATTACCTAATTAGTAAGTTTGTTATACCTGAGTAACAATCTAGCAATGGTTTTTCCTTTACGCTGTAACATACGTATAGCAAAGGGTTGCTTTCAAGCTTCTCTAGCTTCATTGGCAGCATATGTGAGGAGCAAACGCCTAATCATAATCTCCCATCTTCATGACAAAAGAGGCCTGATAGCAGGTCGTTACAGATGCCGTAATGTTCGAGTGTTGCCCAGGCAACCTAACTTTGCCACATACGTAGCAAAACGCATTGGGAACATTTTTGCATTTTATATTCATGTTGAGTAATTTTTTTAAAATAATGAATAACTCTAATCTTGTGATACACAGATTTCTTTTAACTTTTCTATCAAAGATTTAAAGTTATATAAGTAAGCTTTCTGAAAAATATTATTTTATTTACATAGATATCTGCATTGATAAGTGAAAAAGAATAAAAATATAAAATTATATGGAAAAAAACCCGACCCAATCCGCAAAAACACATTGTAGATTGGAATTTAGCGCGTAAAGATTCAATATAATATTTAAAACATCTCAGACATTAAAAATCATGCAGACCAGTTATTTCATATCTCTAATTGATATGGTATTCATGTAAAGTGTCAGTTTTCGGAAATTTTTACCCTTTGTAGACTTTTCTACAGAGGGTTGATTTCTCATCAACCCTTTGTAGAAAAGTCTACAAGCTCCTCGATGCAAGCTCCTCCTGCGTCCGTAGCTGTCTAGACTTTGGTGTTTGGATGGTAATGCGCTCAATTAGCAGTTATTTGAGAACAACATATAACCCTGTATAAGGAGGGGATAAAAAGAAATCTCGCATGATAGCAGCAGCTAAATACCTAAGCGTCACTTCGCTGGTAAATGGGAAATAGTATGTCCAATCCTTCAATCGTAAAGGCAGTAGATTCCTCAATATTTTCCATCGCACGTAATTACTATTTTCGTTTTTAGGAAAACTCGGGGAGTTCATTGCTGCACTTAAATCATCCTTTATTTCCAAGAATGACCAAAGAAAAGAATATGTATTTTATTCTGCCCATCTATGTGCCCAGTTAAGAGCACTAAAATTGTAGGCACCACTAGCACTGCTGACACCGAACTGTAAGCCATTTAAGCAGACTGTATTTGCTTGAATAGATTTGTCTTCAACGCTGCAATAAAAATCTCTGGAGTTTGACTCGAAGAATTCGTCTAACCAAGTTCTTAATTCCACATCAGTATTGAACGAAACGCCGCGCAATTTTTGGAGAGCGATCAGAACATATGGAAATCGTATGGAGCCAAGTCTGGCGAATATAGTGGATGCGGCAGGATTTCCCAATTAAGCGTTTGGATGGCGTCTTTTGCCATATTGGCAATGTGATGACTAGCATTGTCGTGTTGCAGAAGGACTCCATAATGTCGATGAGGTCGCTTTTCGCCATTAGCTTCGGCGAGTCGATACATTTGTTGAACGTAGAGTTCTGCATTGACAATCTCGTTATTCGCAAGCAGCTCATAAAGAATGATGCTTTCACAATGCTACTACACACAGAGAATCCTCTTTCGTGGATGAAGTCCTTGCTTTAATCACGGAAGTGTTTTTTTATTGGAGCTAAGCCATTGTTTTCGATCGTTCATGTTGAGATGAACACACCATTTTTCGTCGCGAAGGAGGATGCGGTGAAGAAATCTGTCCTTATATCCACGAGTAGCCTTGTCACGAGCAAGCAAACCTGCGGCAATCATGGAGCGTTGAAGTTTGTTGCTTTCACTTAAAGCGTGTGAAACACATGCACCGAGTTTTTTAACTTTCTCCATCGAATAAAGGTGATTCACTACACTTTTCTAATCACATGCCAATTGTACAGCCAATTCTCTAGTCGATTAACCAGGAGTTTCATGAAGAAGGTCATTCAATCGATCTTCATCCAACTTAATGGGGGGACCAGAACGTTCTTCGTCATTAAGATTGAAATGACCGTTTTTGAAACGTTAAAACCACCATTAAGCTGTCCTTTCTGATAAAGCATTTTCTCCGTACACAGCACAAATATCGCGACGAGCTTTGGCTGCGTTTGCATTATTCCCGTCTCGATTAAAAATGAATAACAACAAGTGTCGAAAATGCGCCTTTCTTTCCACTTGACATTCCATTTTGAGGGTACAGAACAAAAATTAAATTAACACAACTTTAAAATAAACCGCAATGACTTATAATTCAACTTCAAGACGTAGCCTACGCAAAAGCCTAATAGTCTACGCTGTTAAGAGACGTAGCCTAACCTTTGCAAATTTTGCTTTCATCATTATTATCGTTTCTTAATATGTGCACAAATCACATCAACAAAACTTAAATCAACACAACATTAAAAAACCTGCAAGAACTTTTTCCTCAACCTAATAAAAGGAAAAGATCAAGAGAGGCAAGTCGTCTTGTAAGGAGCGAGACTAATTGTAAGTTAGTTAAATATTTTAGAATGCTAGTTAGTAAAGTGGTAGAAATAGTAGATTTTTGCGAATAAAATCAAGGTTTCTCCTGTTCTATCAGGAAAACATATAATAATTAGCCAAATCCTTACTAAAAAACACGAGAAAAGATATGTCTCTTAATTATATTGTTGCATATATTTGTCCGCAAAAAAAGTTTACTTGAATTATTTCTTACCATAACTTGTGTATACATAACACTTATGTATAATATTAATAACAGAGATTATTACATTAAGAGTGAGAACAAAGATAGTCTTCAAATATATATGACATTATACAACCAAATATACGAGTAATATTGGAAATTAGTATTTTGACACGAGATAGAGAGCATAATATTTCGTTATACCACATTTGTTTACCATAACTGCTGTTAGTCGTTTTATAAGACTAGACCTAATCCTGCCAAATTATGTTGAAATATCTGCTCACTCCTCCTTACATAAACGTTCAAATTTGTAATTTATGGAAGGTTCTTTATGCAGACTATTTTCTTCAATTTTCCACACATCTTTTCGACTAGAATCGCCAGGTGATTGACTAGGCCAGGGTATAACATTAATATTGTTTCGCAGGAA
Organism: Ceratothoa steindachneri; assembly: GCA_963969495.1. NCBI lineage: Eukaryota > Metazoa > Arthropoda > Malacostraca > Isopoda > Cymothoidae > Ceratothoa > Ceratothoa steindachneri. The sequence goes on along the minus strand of OZ018323.1, from coordinate 95,972,774 downwards.
TTAAACACTTGTTATATTTGCCTTGTTATTCGCTATATCTTCTTGCTGTAACATCCAATCATGATGCATACCCAACTTCCCCACAGTTGACCGCAGCACATTAATTCCTTCTTGATGTGCTTCTAAGCAAATTGCATCCTACTAACTAGTAACATTCTTTAGAAACAGGAGTCTTAGGTGGTGATGGAGATGTGATAGCTTTCCTTTTGTTCTCACTACGAATTCGTCTTTTCGTAACTGATTGCCCAACCGTAAACAGATCGTCAGGCAGTACCTCTCTAGTTATCAGAAGGCTATTCGATACTGATCTCAGCTTCCGTCAACTAGTTTAAGATATTTCCCTCCGAACTGGACCGATAGGAAGGTTTTCAGTGGTGTTAAAGTTATTCTCCTTTAAGAATTCTAAATTACAATTGCAAGGGAACTTGTAAGGGTGGAGAAATACTTCTGTCTTTTACATTCTCCAGTGTGCGCAATTATCTTGCTTTTCAAATAATTTAAGAGCTTTTCGCTTTAACTATGATAGCACAATGTTGAAGTATGAGGGTTTGACGTTAAATAAGGTTTAAGTAGGTAAGCAAAGCGAACTAAAACTTTGTTTAAAACTTTGGGATCATTCTACATCTAGGTAGATGATTTGAAACCTAAAGGTTCCTCAAAATGACCTAATCTAAAATTATTTTTCAAGAATGTCTGAAAACTATTTCCACCTTTAATTTCACATTTAGGCACACAAAATAAAAATTCGTTTTTATTTTGTGTGCAAAACAATATCATTCTGTGTTGTATTCCGATCATGTGTGAACAACCTTTGCCTGTTCGCATGTCCTACTTTGGCATCCATAGCAAGTTCTCTGGCACTCGTCCTTAGATTTCTCCTGCATTTGTTCATCATGTTCTTAATGATTTTTGAGGTCCCTAGTAATTGGAGTGGGATGGTCCTTAATCTTTAGAAGATACGAGTAACTTCCCATCTATTTAAGCTGTTAGTTTGCATTATAAAACACAGATGTTCTGACAGTGGCTTTCAATATTTTAAAACTATCGCACGCTGACTTCCGGTTTCTAAACAAGTATTTGATTGCTTCAAATTTTACAGTCATATTTTTAAACAAATATTTTTTAAGGAATTATCACTTTGAGCACAAAATTAACTAAATCATGAAGAACCTTATTTGAAACAAGATAATTAATAGTATGAAAACATATTTAAAATGATTTGTAAAAGTAGTTACACTTCGTTTACAACCTGTACCTATATTCAATAAGGAAATTACTTATCTTAACGTATTTGTTTTAGCTTACTATACAGTATATTTAAAAAATTTGAAGAACCAACAGCTTTATTTAAGGAATTATCATATATGTATAATTGTATATGGCATTCCTGGAGTAGATTAAAGCTGTATTTTTCAAACTTGCTTTGCCACTAATAAAGATGCATAAATAGTGAGACATTAGGGCTTAAATTACTGCCTTCTCCCATTAAAATCATCCATTAATACGATCAAGCGCATTTATTTATGTAATTTGCTCTTCGTTAGCAGGAAATACTAATCGAAGGTAGTGAGAGAAGGATTCTCTCATTACTTCGAAGATGTTAGCACGATTTGTGTAAGAGATATTTGCGACGCTGAATTTGAAACAAGTCAAACAATAGTTTTCTTAAGCGAGCAAATATGTGGTTAAATAATGAACACCAATACAATAGACTTTCGTTTTCAATTCAATTATTTAATCTTCAATATTTCTGACTCTTCATTTCCTATATCACGTTTCTACTAACTGCGAATATCCATCCTTTATCTAATGCGAAATAGAAAGTGTAATGTATATATAAAATTTGAGCACTCTAAATCAACTAGGTCCCACCTTAATATTCAGTTTAGGACCTCCTTGTACTTATTTAAGTGGCTTCAAAATTGCAGTTTTCGATGTTTTCCATTATCAGCTAAGATGATTACCCTTACCATTTCGAGTTTGATACAAATTAATAGGATACTTCAAGTCTATTATCATAATTTCTCGGAGAATAATAATTTGCAAAGAATAACCGATGATGTTACAAATTCTCTTTGTTGGGTAACTAATAATAACGAATTGAACAAAAATTACCCTAGCATAGACAGTATATATTTATGATAAAAGTATGGAAATTAGATATTGCATCGACCAGAATGCATCAGCAAGGATGGTCTACAAAGAACATATTATTACGATGTAGTTACAGTAATGATTCTTATAATTTACGTAAAATTCTATTTTAAATATTTAGAATGGAAAGCTATTTCATTAATTCTACCGTGGAGTGAAGAACTGTCGAAAAAAGAATGGAAGGAAGAATAGGAGAATAAGAAAAATAGACTACAGGTTGGTGACAACTACTCAAGACAGGTAAAAAAATATTCCTTTTAATCACATGAATTATTTATAAAACTCAATTTTGAGCAAAACTTGATAGATTAATTAGATGTTGGTGTAGCCCATGCCCTTGATGGATTGAGAGGCTGACTTCGCACAACTTTTCAGTGAGCGAGATGAAGCTGAATTGAGTTTGTAGGACAAAGAATCTCATTTAGTTACTCAGAACACAGGGAAATAGACGCACAAATAAGAAATGGAGTGGAGCAGAGAATTTAATTAATGATAATAATAGTGATCAGTCAGTAAAAACAATACCTTTAGTTAATGTAGTGTCGTTTCATTTATATTACCGAAAATCAATAGAGTTCTTAAAACATGCTTCCTAGCTTGAATCTTTAAACTAATCTTGATCGATTCTCGAGTAATCTGATTTGATGCGTACAGTTACGTATATATGTTGTTTTTGTCGAAATGAAAGAATGTATATTTAGTTAGTGTTTATTCAATTTATATGAATAATTGGATATAGAGGTTTATATTCCCATCCCTCTCTTTGAAGCGAAATTTAATTTACATTTGGCTCAGCTAAAGGTTGATATAAAATGTGGTGGAATCTTTAAATTTCACGATAGTAGGCTAAGGATCTTGTTTCTGTTCACAGTAAATCCTGGAATTATATATCATTATAGAGGCAAGATGTCATATGAGAGCTTGGAATGCGTTTGAACCGTCAATCATGAGAAAATGTCCAGAGGAATTGGGATAAAAGAGAGATGAGATCCGACACTCTGTCTGCGAAGCCTGAAGTACAGGGGGGCCATAATATATGCATAATAACACAGGCCAAGAATTTTTAATCTTCATTCTGCCGAATGTAATATGAGACGTATTCTTAACTAAATTTAGAATGTTGATTTTTTTCATTTGTACTATATCTCACCAAGGTTTTGTTCTGTAGCATTCTCTCTTTATGTCTTAGTGACTCATTTACCATACAATTGAAACCATAACACTTTACGTTAGTTTACTAATAACATGCGTACAATGTTAAGTTTTATTTGTTATTATGTGTGATTTTTATTATCAATTATGTATTCGGCTTATGTTAAATGAAGATAGGGAGCAAGTAGACTGCGCAATTCTCCTAGGTCATTTATTATCCTATAACAAAGGTAAGTGCATTTCAGGAGTAAAATTCAATATAAGGATTGTAGAAAGAGAAATTATAGAAAATAGTCTTTAATAAGGGAAGAAAGCAGATATAACTAATTATGGCAATTCACTCTAAAAATAGATGACTGGAACAAGTAAATGAAGGAAAAAGGTAAATAAATATACATAAAAGAGAAATGGTGAAAATGTATAAACAGATATCGTGGAAACCTGCGCTGCCAAAATGTTTCGAGAAAGAAAGTGGAGAAGTTAAGAGAGGTAAAATTGGTCGAAAAATCCTAGCCCAAGCAAATTGAAAACAATTGTACTTGAGGCTATTAGGAATGAGATTTCAGAGCGTTTATGTGCTGAAGACTTTGAGGAACAAGTTCTTACAAAGAGCCACTGAAAATCCTGAATTTGAACAATTGCGAGAAACGAATCTAATGTGGTTGAGACGATTTTATTCCTGATATAATCGTCAGGCTTCTCAGTGGGAGTGATATTTCATTGGTCAAATTCAAACAAAGATAGCAACCTAGGAAACAAACTAGAAAAAATCTATAGGACTAGATAAGGTAAAGAAATTAGAAAGGCGCAAGATAAGTTTGAGAGATAAGGTGGGTCTACCTAACTATTCCTGTGGGTGAATGACGAACCAAATTTGTGCCTCCATTCCGCAGATAGCAAATCCCTTTTAACTTTTTCAAATTTTAAGACCTTTGCGTTTTGGTTTGCCCGGTTTTGCTGTAAATTCTTCCGTGTGGGTCGTGTAATCCGCAGTTTTTCGTTTTCCATTATGTCTGTGAAATTATTATTTAAGCTAGTGCTGCAATCGCCCTCGTGTTTCCATATTACAAGTTCTCTTCTTTGTGCGTTTCCCGTTTTAATTTTCTAATCTCTTTTGTTTTGAGATTTTGCCTCACAGCAAACTGCTCTGTGTATTTTTTTTACTTTTCATTTACTTTGATTTATGACTTTTTCTTGTATGTACATGTTCTCTTCTCTATCGCTTTTGCCTTCCTTGTATACCTTCATCTCTCTGGGCCTTTAATTTGTAATTGAACTCTTTTCACCGGACCCGAGGCATGGAGACAAAACAAGCTTCTCTCGCCTATTCTTGTGCAACACATGAGTACACAGTCACACTGCGCTTCTCTCACGCTGGACCTGAATTAAAGTCAGTTGTTGATTAATGCAAATACAGTAACCATATATATATATATATATATATATATATATATATATATATATATAAGGAGAGAGAGAGAGAGAGAGGAGGCGTCTGGCGGCCAGCGGGTCGATGGGATAGAGGGGGGGGGGACCGAACAGGGCCTTTGTTTTGAGGGTGGGATAACAATTTCCCACCCTATCCGACAAGCCCTAAAGAGTGTCGATAGAATTCAAGAACGAGTACGTCTGTCGTGAATTGGTCAAGTCACACTACATGGATGACATTTTGGTTTTGTCTCTTCTAGTTTATTTATTCAGAGCAAACTTGGGTTTGAAGATTGGTGTGATAACCTTTTCGTAAAGAATAAAGTTAAAAATTGTTATCCATCGCTGAGTAATGAGTTACAATTTAAGATTTATTAAGAAAGAGTTATAATGAGTATTTTTAGAAACACATGAGTAAAAAATAATTAGGTTAATAATGGTGAAGAACACAAAACACAAAAAGATAGTAGAGAAGGGAAAGTTACATCGAAAGGTAAAAAGAACGAAGCTCCATGATCGGTGAGGACACTCTTAATTTTACAATTTACAGAATTAATTTATATACATATATGTTTGGAATTTACAATAATTAGTTGTATTATTATTTTATTTTATTTTGTTGTTTTTTGCTCTATTTTTTAAGTTAACAGAGTGATTATTTTCTTTTATATTATTTTGTATATATCACATTTTGAATTTCCAGTTTAATTGTTATATTTTACACGTTATCATCCTGACTTTGTTTTATTCGTAATTACTTTCTTCCTTTTTCCTTTTATTTTACTATATTATAATATTCTATCAAATTAATTATACTGATCCTAGTTTGTTCAGTATTTAACATTTCACTTATTCTATTTTTATCATGGTTATTCGCTTTATTCCACATTTTCCATTATTTGTGTTGATTAGTTATCTTCAATTTACTTATCACTTGTTAATTTATTTATTCAGTAGTTATTTGTTTATTCACTTATTAATTTGGTTATGCACTTTGTCATGGTTTAAGGCCAAGTACGTATGTATGTCTGATTCGTACATGATTAAATCCGTTCCCCTTTTCTCTAAGAGTGCTTTAATTTAATTCCTTAACCAGGGAGGATTCTCATTATGATATATCTATTGTTATTTGCAGCGTTTGAGGATCTAAATAAACAACTCAGACAAAAATATACTTTTAATTAAATAAAAGAATGAAATATTAAATCTTTAAATACACTTTCTTACGGAATGGGAAATAACAAAAAAATTAATAAGTTTTGGATTTGTTTACCTTTAACTTGGTGGGAGTCGACTGTTGGGTGACTTTGAAAGTGAGTCTACTCGCTTTGGTGATATTAGGCCAGTTGGACTGGAGACTTACTTGCTAACGTGAGGAGGGTTGGGAAAACAGCTTATGTTTCTCATTGGGTAGGTGGAGGCGCGTGGCTAACCTATTCGACTTGAAGATGTAAGTGAGGGGATCTTGGATGAACAGAAAATTATTCCGATCTATGTGTTACAAATTCGGACTTCTCGATGATGAGACTTAACAAGAGATAATTCTTTTCTCGAAAGGTAATTCACGTTGGTATTCCCTTAATGGTAGGGTATCTCTGTTTTTTTAAGAAATCTGTGATTAGGGATTTTCTCTAGGCGAGAATGATATAAGAGTTGGTCTCGAAAACCGCTGGTCTACTCTTCTAAGCGACCAAAAAAACGGCCTAGAGAGGGAAAGTCCCGCTCGGTTCCACTTATCTTCTTTATTCGATGTTTAACTAAGGGACTCGTCTTCTTCTCTCGATTGCTACGCGGATTCTCCTTTAAATTTTTCGAGATCGGACAATATATACTTCGATTATCTCCTGGGAGAAGGGGAGACGTGGGAGCTTAGGAGGGGCGAACCTTTACTTGCCCACAAATAAGCCTTTCTCCTCTGGCATAAATTTTCAACGTTCTGACACTTTGCCCCTTCAGGTTTACGCACGGAGAAGGTAAGATTTCGTCTATTTGGCTAAAATAGACATAAACAATCGGAGGGAACAGTAAGCCTGTTCATAGATTTTCTGCTGACGAAGGATTAGGCAGCAAGATTTTCATTTTAAAGGCTCTCACACCCTCCTATGTTTATATTAACGGATTACGAAATCTGCTGACCGAAGTCCTTCTTTGCGAGCGACTTCACATCTTGGGCAGCGGGAAAAATAGGGGGAGGGGGTAAAGTCTTGGCCCATGTGGAGCGTAAAAGTCAAAGGACTAGTGTCTTTTGACTTTTACCATTTTCTTATACTTCTGTTTGTTTTAGAGGTAGTTTAATTGCCCCACTGACATTTTTCTTTGTCTGATTATAACTTTTTCAAAATAATTTTTACTCACTACACAGCAGCATGAATCCGGGATATAAAGCCTGTTGTCCTCCAGCGTTCTTTTTATTTCATATACTGAGTATGGTCCATCGAAGATCCACTTAAAATTCCCATCACGGACTCTTGGGCGCAGTTTCGTCTGGTCTCCTACTAGGAGTTTGCGTGTGGCTTTCTCGGGGACCTGGAAGTTCAGAATCCTGGCGTCGTAGAACCATCCTTCCTCCAGAGTCAACTTCTCATCCGTAAGGGGCACCATCTGTAACATTGGGCGTTCTTATTCCTCTTCTTCTGTTGTTTCCTCCTCTTCTGGTGTTTCCTCTTCTGCTTCAATATTCTTTTATTTATGTCTATCCTTTTTGTTTGGATTTTTCTAGTTCGTTTTTTCTTGTATCTCGATTTCTTCCTCAGTAGTAATGGTTTCTTCTTCGGTTTCGATAGTTTTCTTTTTCTTTTTTTCTTTTTCCTTCACTTTTCAGGATTTTTTCTTGAGAATATATTCGATTGTTGTTCATCTTCCTTGGGGGCTTCCTCTTCTTTTTCTATTATTTCTTTAGCATTCTTTTCATCTGGGTAATCGGCGAATTGTATTTTCAATATTTCTTTAGACGCGGGGTTCGTGGAAACCATAGTTTCTTTCTCACTCGTTCATCTGCATAAGACGGTTTAATTCCTCCGCAAACGATCCGAGGTGAGCCAGGTTTGCTAGATGTGCAAACACGATCATAGTCATAAGCTGTGTTTTTTCCTCTGGCATTTGTAGAATTGTTGCTTTAGTTTCAAATTTTTCCGCCGTCGTCGCGGCCTAGTCATTTAACTTTGCAAATAACTAAGAATAAGATTTTCAGTGATTAACATAATTCGGCCTAAACCTTGAGGAGGTTTTTAAGATTACCAGAAATGTTTGCAAAATGGTAGGTAAAATAATTGCAAACCAGGCGTGCAACTCCTATGCACTGAATGAGGTGAAAGAACCAGTATTTTGGTTAAAAGAGCTCCTCCGTATACGCTCTAACTACTCGAAGGTTTACGTATTTCTAGAACTTATATATATATATATATATATATATATATATATATATAAAAAATCAAAAAATAAATAAATAAAAATTCCGAATCTACAAAATTATAACAATAAAAAAGTTAAAGAACGAGGAGTAGTAAAAGAGAAAGAAAGGAAAAAGGAGTAGAAACGAGGAAGAAGAAGCAGTACAAGAAGAAAAAGATGAAAAAAGAAGAATTAGTGAAAGGTAAAAGAAATTAAAAAAAATTATAATAGTATAGTAATAATATGTTGTATTTATTCGATGACAAACAGACTCCATGATGCGAATAAATTTCGAAGGCATTGGCAATAAGATGGTTTTTGTGATGGTAAAAAAACACATAAAAGTTACGTATGTTTTAGGATTGACAAATATATAAGAAACCAGCTGCAATCACCAAATAAATTAATACCGACGAGATAATAAGATAAATCCATCAAAAGAAATGCAGGATGATGAATCAGGTTGGGACTGTCAGTGCAATGGTGCTATACAGAGACTCATTGAGAATTTTGCAGTAAGACGAGCCTTAAAATTACATCTTAAGCAGGTGGAAATACGCTTTGTGACTGGCCAGATTGTTATAGCAATGTGAATCTGGCTGACAGCAAGACGATAGATATGAGTTACTGATATCAATTGTGTCATCTCTCTACATTTAATTTTGGTTATAGTATACATATCTAATATACGTTGAACAAAATCATCGCACCGAAGGTTGTCGGAACAATGCGGGTAAGGGTATATCTAGTCGACGATAATGATGGTATGTTTACTTGTATACGTAAATGTAACTCCGCGGTTATTTACTTAGCGCTAGATTTACTGCCAGCTACTCAAACGTCAATGTACAATCCCATATATCTACCTGTGAGAAATTCGTTTTTTAAACATTTTCCTGATTGGCCAAAGTAATATTTAGAGCAATCGATACATTTTACGCAATATACATTACCAATAGGTGAAGGAGCGTTCTTGACTAATAGTTTAGCGATAGTATTATTATAGTTAAATACTACACAAATGCCTAGAGATTTTAAAATATGAGGGAGAGAAGCAGAGAATGGATTAAAAGGAAGTACAAGACTATTCTTGTTATTAAAAGGCGCGCGAGGTTCAAAACTATAAAAATACTTTTTAGCTAACTGAATGCATTTATCAAGGAAATGAAAAGGATTGCAAAGTTTATGGCCAATGTCAAAAAATTGGGAAACTTCAAAGTCGAAGAATTCGGCACTAAGCACACGAAGTGCACGGAGAAACATTAAAATAAAAATCGATCTTTAGACTTTAATATGGTTAGAGGAGTAAAAGTATTTTCCTGAGGAGCATCACTTTTGTCTGGAAACGCAGGTAATTTCTATTGTTTTTCAATGCCATGTGGATACAGGAAATTTCTTAAATATTTATTAAGTTTATCATCATTGTTATGAACTAATCCAATCGAAACCATCTATGTAAACATAAATACAAGCAGCCTAATTTCCAAAAAGTGGATTTAGGGGGTTATATCTTTTATATACCAGCTTGAAATATATTCTAGTTATTCTTGATATTTTTTGCTTCACTCTCACATAAAAAAATCATTTTGTTACCTAAATGATCCTTGCAATATTCAAAAGAGGTTGCTGGATTTAAAGTTTGATAATTTGATGTACGCTGCAGGCTGGTTTTTGATAAAATACTTTTAATTGGACTTCCAATATCAAAGTGCATTTTTGCGATGCCATGTGGAAAAGAAGTTTCACTCTGCATATATAAATATATATATATATATATATATATATATATATATATATATATATATATATATATATATATATATATATATATATATATATATATATATATATATATATAAATATTTATATATATATATATATATATATATATATATATATATATATATATATATATATATATATATATATACACTAACAGCTTTAAAATCATAATATAAAAGAATAAAACTGAAGCGATTCTGATACAGGGCATCATACCCATCAGTAAAGTAGTTAAGTCTAGTCAGATTTTGTTGCTTGTGTTTTAATTCCGTTACCAATTGAAAAATGTAAGCATAAAGCATTTAATTGAACAAGTAAGTTTGATGTTGAACCCTAATTGATATAAAATAGAATAGTAAAGGATGAATCGAACATTGATACTTATTTCAATGAAAACCTTGAACTGCGTCTTGCACAATGAATGAACAATTATATGAAAAATCAGCTAGTAGTAAGACTCCTTACTGATTTTTATTCTTTTTAGACTTTTAAAGAAGGCCTTTTGTTCCTTTTTAGATAATAATGATTTGTTAATTTGGAAATACTACAATTAAATACTAATATAAATGGATCAGGACTCTCAGTATATTCCAATGGCGTACACCTATCAGTAGTTTGACATATCATATAGATAATAGAATAGCCAGGTGTTTCACCACACACTAGGCATGTAAGGAATGGTATAATACCACTCCTTCGTCACGGTATGGGCATTTGTGAATCATACATTCTCTCTTATTAATGTAAAAACTTGCATATTCACGAAAGTATTCGTTTGTTAAGCCGGTTTCCTCATGAGGAGCAATTTGTAGCTTAGGGCTTCGGTGCTGCAGATGTATTAGACAGAGGGTGTTGTTTTCAATACCACCTGCTAATAGACAGTGAATATATCAAGCTAGCAAGGATTGAAAACCTTACTTTTTGATTTCCTTAAATGTGTTCATACATTTAAAGAGCACTTTTAGTTTAAAAAGCAGCAGTCTTTTAAGTGTAGAATTTTTTCTTCTTGATGGTTTCTTATCAGCTGATCTCTTTTAACCTGGGCAGATTCTGCTCACATCATCCATGTCATAAATTTTCTCAATTTTTTCTTAAGTACAAGATTTCTGGCAGGATATAATAAGTATTATTTACTTCCATTTTTTTTATAACCATTGCTATAGTGATAATAAATATTTAAGCAACTTTTTCAAGTGTAAAAGGAGAAAAAGTCAAAATTTGAAGTTTCTTCTTGTTATTTGCCTTGGTGACCTTATCCAGAATTCAGCGATTAAATGTTCCTAACTGAAATGGAGAGAAAGGCAAAATATAAATAAGTATATAAAAAAAGTACTCTTATTAGCTGCACAATCAGTAAGAGTAAAATTTTATACAACATATAATTTCTTAATTGTTTATTTTTGAGACATCCAATAAGAGTAACTATATTTTCAGCATTAACTGATGAGGATTCAGGCATAACAATATCAGTGCTGGATGTATACATATATTATACTTGTGATAGAACGGTCTGAGACCGCTTTAATTCAGCCTCTATCACATATTAACCTGCTTACCCACATGCTTACTCACGTGCATCCTGCCTGCAAGAGGAAGTAGAAGCGCGTTATCTCCCATCATAGACAATTTTTAATCAAGGAGGTTCACTCCCCCGTTTTTGCCTCCATACGTCGATCTCGCCAGATTGAATTAGGCTTATGGGCAGATAAGGTATTTTCCCCAGGCGCCACCGGGACATTTCCCCGAAGTCCCCCACTCAATTATCCCCTACGCCATGGAGATGGCTCAGAGGAATTATACAATAGCTTTTCCCAATTGAAGCAGATCCCGATTATCTTCGCGAGGCATCACGCCAATCCGGTCTTCCTAGTGCACCTATGAACTCTTTACCTCGAGAACCCCCTTATTGTCCAGAAGAGGACAATATCTCTTGAGTGCCAAGTTCGTGCCTTCGAGACGCCAAGTCAACAAGGCCCCTCTGTGTTTCAGAAAGAGAACAATGTTAGAACATCCATTGTTCTTCAAGCCCATTCGTCAAGAAGCGGTTCTCGTTCCCAAGACATCACGTCCGGATAATTTAATTCTTCCCTTTTTAACGTTCTTCAAGAGAATGCTTGGTTTCAACAATAACCTCCATTGTTTATCTAGAACATCTCCGATTTGCTGTCACAAAGATCGCTCGTACTTCCGAGCCCCACTTTGCTCTCACTCCTCGAAGATAGTCTGTCCCTCTCGTTAAGGACAATCCCCCGAAGAACCCTTCTGCTGGAAATCACCAGTGGACCGAAGATTCCTTCGCATTGTCTTCCTCTGCACAACAACTTTGTAATTACGTAAGCTGAGCATTACCTTTAATCATTTAACCTTTTGTCAACGCAACCCTGTGCTTTAAATGGTTTAGCGAACCCTTCCTCCCTTTATTTTTTTGTTTGTTTACCTTTTTAAATCTCTCCAAATCTTAATCCTCAGATTTTTCAGATATTCTCACGACCCTTTTCATTCCCCGTTTATGTAAACATTTTCTTTGTGTGTTGTTGATAGTTTAATTAATAAAACTCTATTTTATTAATGGTAGCCATATTATTTATCCTTGTGCACCGTTCCACTTCTTAAGCATATTGAAGATAAATAAGCCTCTCCAGCCCCCCCCTCCCCTTTTGGACTAACCTCGGTTAATCAGATTACCACGCAGTCGAAATTTTAGAATAATTCCCTCAACGAATAGTTATATATGGTATATCGTCGAGAGCCTATTCTACGACAATACTTGATGCCGAGACATTATCTATAATATTTTGGGGATATACTTCGAAATTGATTGAGATAAGCTTAACGGATTATTTACATTTTTTCTTTTCCTATTCAACAATTGCTGATAAATATTGAGTGACAGGTCATATACAGTTCTGATGATAAGTATAGGATTAGTTGAAAAATTTAAAAAATGGACATTTCCCACCTTCAATTTTTTATAAGGCTCTAGGTGAAGTTTCGATAAAATAAAAGCTAAATTATAGCTGAGTCAAACAAAGGTAGTTTAAAAAAATTAAAAGAGAAAAGACAGTTTAATCAAATGAGCTGCTCTGTATCTGATCAAAGTTTAAGATCAATACTCCCAAAACATAAAAAAAAATTCAAAACAGAATTTAACCTTTAGAATAAGGACTCCGTAGTGAGTGGCTCCACCATTACTGTTGATAACCTTAAAAATTCGACGTGGCATGCCTGAAAAAAGGGTTTCTAAGAGCGATGGGGAAACTTTAAACCAGGTGGTAAAGATGGCCTCACGAAGGAATTCCACTCTCATGAACTGATGTCCATTTTTGTAGATATCCCTGGCCATCCATCCCCAAATGTTTTCAATTGGGTTTAGATCCGGTGAACACGTAGGATGATGTAATAGATGGACGTTATTATCCTGGAGGAAGTTCCTTGTCAGGAGGGCATTGTAAATTGCCGCATTGTCTTGTTGGAAGACCCAGTAATCACCACACAGACGAGAGCCCTCTGTCGTGAGGGATGCCCTCTTTATTATCGCTACATAGCCAGCCGCTGTTTGACGCGCCTACACAACCTAAAGCATAATTGTTCCATTGAAGAAAAATGCCCTTTACACCATGATGGAGCCTCCACCACTGTGTCGTGTGGAAGAGGTCTCAGGTGGGATCTGCTTCTCATGACAGTAACGTTGGAAACCGCCAGGAACGACAAGATTAATTTTTTTCTTATCAGAGAAGAAAACTTTCCTCCAATTTGCGATTTCCCATTTCTGGTGGTCCCTGGAGAACTCTAAAAGGGCGGTTTGTGACGTTGAAGCAGACGAGGCGCTTGAAGCCGTTTTTTAAATTTCATGCCCTTCCTTCTGAGATCACTTCTAATAGTTATTGGACTGCAATCACCATCGGTGAGTGCCTTAATATGACTCTAGGACCCTACCGTGTTTTGAGGAACAACCCTGTTGATCCTCCTACTGGCGTAATTTGGGGGGATCTACCACATAACTTCGCTGTTCCATGGCACTCGGCATGTTTCAGAAAATTGCAAATCACTATTTTACTACGTCCGATCTCGGCAGAAATGGCACGCTGCGACAGGCCTTGCTTATAGAGTTCAACGATACGACCACGTTGAAATAATAAAAGTTTATCCACTCTAGGGATTAAGACTTCTTAACACCGTGAGCTCCAAACAATAAGTGACACAGAATCCGAGAATTTGCGCAAATTTAGACTATTATGCGCTGTTGTCTTAAACTTTTTATTCTTTCTTTTTGGATCAAGAAAAATTTTGTTTTGTTCACCATTTTATTAGATAAAAGATAAATAATCTAGAATGAAAAATGAATATAAAAATTCAAATTAATTATTGTTATTGATAAAAATGCAATTAATATATTTAAACAGGTTGTGCCAAAATTTTACTATTTATTCCCCTGAAATAAAAATTCTTTTTAAAAACACTTTTATTTATGTTTAGCATGTTTGTTATGTGTTGTGTGGATATATTTTATAATCGAAATTCTAATTTTAGTTCATCCTACTGAGATTATTATTAATAATTAATACACAAGGAAAGGTTCAACGAATTTACCAGAATGGTCCCTTCTGAGAAACGGATTTGCTTGGTTTTACTATCAAATTACTTGCTAGAGCCAATCCCTGGTACAAGCGTGACAATTAGGAGAACACAATAATATCAATAGAATTGAGATGAATGAATTGTTTGGAGCCAGTGGGTTCAAAAACGCTGGGAATCTCTGGATGATGTTTGTCGTAGAATAGACTCACGACGATATACCATATATAACTTTTCGTTGAGGGAACTATTCTTATATTTCGAGTGCGTGGTTATCTGGTTGACCGATGTTATTAATCTTCAATATGCTTAAGAAGTGGAACTGAGCTCAAGGATAATAATATGGCTATCATTAATAAAATAGAGTTTTATTAATTAAAATATCAACGACAGACAAAACGGAAAATGTTTACATAAACGGAGAATGGAAAGGGTCGTGGGAAATATCTGACTAATCCGAGTATTAAGATTAGGAGAGATTTAAAAAGGTAAAAAAATAAAAATTAAAGGGATAAGATGGTTCGCTAAACCATTTAAAGCACAGGGTAGGGTTGACGAAAGGTTAGACAATCAAAGGTAATGCTCAGCTTACGTAATTACAAGTTGTTGTGCAGAGGAAGGCGACGCGAAGGAATCTTTGGTCTGCTGGCGAGTTTCAGCCGAAGAGGGGGGATTAAATTATCCTGACGTGACGTCTTGGAAATGAGAACCGTTTCGTGACGAACGGGCTTTAAGAACAATGGCTGTTCTAACGTTGTTCTCTTCTGAACAACAGGTGGGTGAGAACCATCTCTTGTCTACGGGCTCAAGGAACAATGGCTGTTCTAACGTTGTTTTCTTTCTCAAAACAGAGGGGCAGGGTGAGAACCGTGTCTTGTCAACGGGCTCAAAGAACAATGTTTGTTCTAACGTTGTTCTCTTTCTAGATAACAGGGGGGCCTTGTGGACTTGGCTTCTTGAAGGCTTGAACCTTGGTACTCGAGGGATATTTTCCTCTTCTGGACAAAAATAGTGGATCTCGAGGTAGAGGGCCCCTGGTGCACAAGGTGAGACCGAATCGGCGTGATGTCTCGCGAAGAAATTCTGGATCTGATCTGATCTAATCGGTAAAGTTTCCATATAAATATTCGGAGTTATCCCCTTGGCATAGGGGACAATGGAGTGGGGTCTTCGAGGGACTGCCTCAGCCACGCGTTGGAACATACCTTATCTGCCCATAAGCCTAACTCAATCTGGCGAGATTCGACGCATGGGGCGAGACAGAGGGGGAATGAAACTCCTTGGTTAAATTTTGACTCAGGAGGCGATAAGGTGCCCGGCTTCGACGCGAAGATGCACGTGGGTAGCAACGTGTTTCCAAACAACATGTGATAGCGGTTGAATTTAGGCGGCCTCAGACCGTTCTATCTCACCCCTCCATTCCAGGGGAAGTTTTAACTTCGAAAGAAAAGAGAGAAGGGACAACGATGCAGCTCCATTGTGTGGAACTCGTTTTCTTGTACCGACCGTACCTTCATGCACCTAGCTAGTATTACCTCAATACATCATTATTTTGATCTTTTGATTATAGGGGAAACTAACCTTTAATACAAACTTAATCATAAAAGGGACATGAAGCAATGAAATGATATAAATTAGTACACATGGGACAAAATAATTTATACATAATTTAATGGGCACAAATATATATACATACGAGATAAAAAAAATAGACATTGAGCCACAAAATTCAGACATATACATTAACTAATTATATTACAAGAGAATCTAATTTAAGTCGTACAAGACGGTATATACATACATGGAGATCCTAATCCTACGAATACAATTAATCTACACTGTTTGGTAACGCATTCCTACTGAGTGCGTCAGCGACTTGGTTATCGGAACCTTTTATATAATTTATCTTAAATTGGTACTCTTGCAAGAGTAAACTCCAGCGCATAATTCAGCCGTTGGAGTGTCGTACATTCCAAATATTGGCCAATGGGCAGTGGTCGGTTCCTATCTGAAATTCTTTTTCTATCAAGTACATTTTAAACCTGTCAATAACCCCGATAATTGCTAGAGCTTCCTTCTCTATAGTGGCATATCTCTTTTCGCGTGGTAATAATTGGCGACTAGCATATGCAACTGGATGACTCGTTCCGTCATCCTCATATTGAAGGAGTACACCTTTAATGCCCTCGTTGCTCGCGTCGGTCTTAATCCCAAAGGATTTTTCCGGGTTGGGCAACTTTAAAATGGGGGCAGAAATGAGCATACTCTTGAGCTAATTAAATTGGGAAACAGTGACATCATTCCAACGTAGACGATCGGGGGAATTCTTTTTTAAAGGGAGCTTAGGGGCGCCGAAATTGCAGCGAAATTCGGGGAAATCGCCAATAGTAAGAAGCTGATCCTAGGAATGATCTTAATTGCTTCTTAGTATTCGGGAGGGGCATGTCGGTGATTGCCTTAATTGTTGTCCTCTTAGGGACCTAACTGGCTTTGTCCTATTTTGAAACACAAGTATTTTATGGTTTCGTGGGCAAAATGGCATTTGCTGGGGCCAATGGTGAGGCCATATTCGCGCAGTCGCTCGAAGAGAGCTAATAGGGTGGTTAAATGGTGACTCCATTCACGAGTAGCGACGTAGACGTTATCGAAGTAAAAGGATACATTCGGAAGTCCATCTAACAACCTTCTCATGAGACTGTTATAGTTGTTACAAGCGGACACGAGGCCAAAAGGAAGGCGCTTAAATTGCATTAAGCCTTTCTCCGTTGCAAAGGCGGTATATGCTTTCACATCGGGCCGGAGGGAAATTTGATAATACGCCTTGCACAAATCGAGTTCTGAGCTGAACTTGGCGTTTTCAAAAAGGTGGAGGTTTCGATCTACCAACGGGATGGGCTCGGCGTCGAACACAGTTACCGAATTTACCTCCTGGAAGTCGATGCACATCCGATAAGAGTCATCAGGTTTCTTGACCATGACGATTGGGGAACAATAACTAGAGGTGGATGGTTCTATTATTTCTAAACTAATCAAATTATCTACTTTGGCGTTAAAAGCTTGGCGTAAATGAATCGGCATTGATAGGGTTTTGAACGGACAGGTTCTAAGGTTGTTGATTTAATATCATGCTCGAAACTAGTAGCGCATCCAGGCTTCTCTGAAATAACGTCGTTAAACTCACATAATAATTCTTGTAGCTGACTCTTTTGATGTGGTGTCAGCTGCGCGTCGATATCCAGGTCAGAGGATTCAAAAGACTCGCCTGGTAGGGAAGGAAGAGGGTAATCGGCATCGGGTTAGATGCACACTGTCTGTATTACACTAAGGGACTCCGCAGGGTAATCCTCTTCAAGCGCCGATGTTTCGTCCAGTGCTACGAACGTATCTCCATGGGAGCGTTGGTGGTACTTTTTTTATTTGGGTCCACGGACAGTCTCCGTGTCCTTGTTTTGGGCCTTATCCCCTAAGGGTGTTAGTACTTCACACTCCTTTTGTGCTGACCTAAAGTCCTGGTTAGGGATCTCCAAGAATTCGGACGGTATCGGGGTTCTGATAGGGACGGCCTCCTGGGCTTCTTTCTTACCTCGGCTTCGAGGAAGGGCGGCCTGGGACGCAGGGTCGGAACTTACTTGAGGGCTCTGTCCTATAAGTACGGAACAGAATTGTATGGGTGGTGAAATGACTTCAGCCCAGCCATCATAATACTGACACTGCAGGTAACATCTAACGACGGGGAATTGATTCGCCCACCCAAGGTAGTCATGTACCACCGCAAATTTTTCGTGGTTAGGGTCCACTGGGGGAAGGAGCTCGTCAGACACGATGAAACACGTGCACCCTGTGTCCCTGACGAGAGTCGATACACGGCAGTCCTTCACGCTGCTCTCCTCAAATTCCAAAGTTCCCGGTGAACTTTTGTAAAAAATAAAATTTACCTGGCTTGACGGAGGGGGAGAAGTTGCTGCTTGGGTGTGTACCACCGGGTAAGCCGGGGTGGCATTAATCTGGTGAACTTGGTGGGCTGGTCCGCTTTTAAGCCTAGAATTTGGGGGGCAACTCCAGCTCATGTGGCTTTCTACACCGCAGGTGAAGCATATGATTGGTCGCTTCGGGAAGAGTGATGGAGGAGAAATCTTAACGGGAGGTTTGGTGTCCCGTTGTCCGTTTTGGGGAGAGATGTTTTGGGGTTTTACGGGGCTCGGAAAATTCTTCGGCTTTCCTGGGAACGGGGTGAATCCTTCCTTCTGTCCTGGTTGAGGGGTTGGACAGAAGTTCGATTCTCTTTGGGGTATAAACTGTGGCTTGCGGCATAGACATCCACTTCTTCGGTACACTCTTTAAAGGTCTGGCACCGATGATCCTTGACGAAGGCGCGGATCTCCGTTGGGAGAGACGCCAAAAATGGATCCCGCAACACGAAGTCTGTTAAGGACTCGTAGTTAGGATCAACCTTTGAGGATTCTAACTAAAATTTAAAATTCCTCTGAAGAATGTATCTGAATTGACGGAACGTCTGTCCGGGTTTAATACGACCTCCTCGAAATTCTTGTCGGTAGAAATCGAGAGTCATATTATGAGCGGCTAATAACTCAGCTTTTAAGGTGCTGTAGTTAATTGTACATTCAGATGGTAAAGATATGAAAATCTCGCGCAATTTACAATTTAACAAGGGAAGTAATCTTGCTACACCTTCAGCCTCCAAATCCATGTTATTGAATTCGAGGATCTTTTCGAAGTGGGCTAAAAATGCTCCGAAATTCCCTCCATCCCTGAAATTGGGGAGCTTAAGTGAGAGATTGGGCGGGGCTTCAAAACGTGAACTGGCTGATTGTATTTCAGCTTCTACACGAGCCATTTCAA
Source organism: Ceratothoa steindachneri (assembly GCA_963969495.1). Taxonomy (NCBI): domain Eukaryota; kingdom Metazoa; phylum Arthropoda; class Malacostraca; order Isopoda; family Cymothoidae; genus Ceratothoa; species Ceratothoa steindachneri. Next base: position 95,953,433 of record OZ018323.1, on the reverse strand, counting down.
TCTGATGGTGAAGCTCAGCTTGTCTTTTCCGTTCCTCTCTTTCTCTTTCTTCTCACTGGATTTCTATTTCTTCTCGTTGGATTTGTCTTTCTCTTTCTTCTCGTTGGATTTGTTTTTCTCTTTCTTCTCGTTGGATTTCTCTTTCTCTTTTTTCTCTTGAGTTTTCTATTTCCTTTCTTTGCTCCTCTTGAACGTACTCAATTAATTCTCTTCCGGAAAGTCCCAAGGATTCTCCTTGCGCTTTGAAGATTTCGAACTGAGTCATATTTGCACTTGGGGGCGCAATAGTCAACCAACTAAATTCCTTGCAATAAGAATTATGCCTTCTAGAAAATTAGCCTACCTAAATATGGGCACTGACCTATTCGTTATTTGTTTCTCGATCTAGATAACCAATGACTAAAATCACACACAAAAAAACACAAACAAAAAATTATAGCAGTTCCTTGAGCTAATCCAGCTTCTTAAGTTTCAAATAAGGGGATAGCAATCGTTAAAACAAAAGGGACCTACTATACTCTATTATTATAATGGAATAACACTATGCTTTACTCGACTGAGACCAGTGTTTGCAAAGATATAGCGTTAAACCTTACACACTTGATACCAAATTTAAATAGTATATATATATATGTATATATATATGTCGTAGAATAGACTCTCGACGATATACCATATATAACTATTCGTTGAGGGAACTATTCTTATATTTCGAGTGCGTGGCTATCTGGTTAAACGATGTTATTTATCTTTAATATGCTTAAGAAGTGGAACTGAGCTCAAGGATAATAATATGGCTATCATTAATAAAATAGAGTTTTATTAATTAAACTATCAACAACACACAAAACGGAAAATGTTTACCCAAACGGAGAATGGAAAGGGTCATGGGAAATATCTGACTAATCCGAGAATTAAGATAAGGAGAGATTTAAAAAGGTAAACAAATAAAAATTAAAGGGATAAGATGGTTCGCTAAACCATTTAAAGCACAGGTTAGGGTTGACGAAAGGTTAGACAATCAAAGGTAACGTTCAGCTTACCTAATTACAAGTTGTTGTGCAGAGGAAGGCGACGCGAAGGAATCTTTGGTCCGCTGGCGAGTTCCAGCCGAAGGATGGGGGGGATTAAATTATCCTGACGTGACGTCTTGGGAATGAGAACCGTTATTTTACGAACAGGCTTTATGAACAATGGCTGTTCTAACGTTTTTCTCTCCTGAACAACAGGGGGGTGAGAACCGTCTCTTGTCTACGGGCTCAAGAAAAAATAGCTGTTCTAACGTTGTTCTCTTTTTGAACAACAAGGAAGGGGAGGTTGAGAACCGTCTCTTGTCAACGGGCTCAAAGAACAATGTATGTTCTAACGTTGTTCTCTTTCTGAACAACAGAGGGGCGATGTGGACTTGGCGTCTTGAAGGCTTGAACCGGGGACTCGAGGGATATTGTCCTCTTCTGGACAAAAATAGTGGATCCTGAGGTAGAGGGCCCCTGGTGCACAAGGTGAGACTGGATCGGCGTGATGTCGCGCAAAGATAATCTGGATCTGATCTGATCTAATCGGTAAAGTTTCCATATAAATATTCGGAGTTATCCCCTTGGCATAGGGGACAATGGAGTGGGGGCTTCCAGAAGCTGCCTCAGCCACGCTTTAGAACATAACTTATCTGCCCATAAGCCAACCCTCAATCTGGCGAGATTGACGCATGGGGCGAAACGGAGGGAGGATGAACCTCCTTTGTTAAATATTGACTCAGGTGGCGATAAGGCACCCGGCTTTGACGCAAAGATGCACGTGGGTATCAACGTGTTTCTAAAAAACATGCGATAGCGGTTGAATTTAAGCGGCCTCAGACCGTTCTATCACAATGTTCAACGAAATCATCAAGGCCCCACTCAACATACCTGTAAATTTATTCGTGTGGGTAAAGTGATGGAGGATGCCCAAATACAGTGTAAAAAGATGAATTGAAAGCATTCCGATCTACTCTGTAAAAATTGCAGTAGGAGCAAGCCAAAATCCAGTGTGAAAGGTGCAGATAGAACATGTTGACCTACAGTGTGAAAAATGGCAACAAGAGCATGCCAACTTCCATTGTGAAAAGGTGCCGTGAAAGCATAACAACCTCCAGGAAGAAAAGGTGCAGTAACAGCAGGCCGACATCCAGTGTGAAAAAGTGCAGTAAGAGCATGCCGACCGCCAGTGTTAAAAGGTGAAGCGAGAGAATGCCGACCTCCAGTGTGAAAAGACGCAGTGAGAGACTGCCTATGTACAGTTTGAAAAGGTGCAGTGAGAGCAAGCCGAACTCCAGTGTGAAAAGGGGTTGTGAGAGCAGGCCAACGTCCAGTGTGAAAAGGTGCAATGAGATCATGTCGACCTCCAGTGTGAAAAGGTTCAGTTGGAGCATACCAACCTCAAGTGTGAAAGGATGCAGTGAGATCATGACGAACTCCAGTGCGAAAAGGTGCAGTGAGAGCAGGCTGAGCTCCATTGTGTAAAGCTGCAGTCAGCGAAAGCCGACCTCCAGTGTGAAAAGATGCAGTGAGAGCATGGCGACCTCCGGTGAGAAAAGGTGAAGTGAGAGCATGCCGGCCTCTAGTGTGATAAGTCGTAGGGAGAGCATGCCGATCTCTATGTGAAAAGAGGCAAGTAGATAATGCCAAGATCTAATTTTAAAATGTGCTTTAAGAGCAGGCCGACATCCACTGTAAGAAGGTGCAGTGAGAGCATGCCGGCCTCAAGGGTGAGAAGTCGTAGTGAGAGCATGACGAACTTCAGTGTGAAAAGAGGAAGTCAGAGCATGCCAAGATCTAATTTCAAAATGTGCATTGAAAGCATGCAGACCTCTAGTGTTAAAAGGTGCAGATAAAGCATGCTGACCTACAGTGTGAAAAGCTGCAGTGATAGTATGCTGACCTCCATTGTCAAAAGGTGCAGTGAGAGCAGGCCAACTTCCAATGTGAAAAGATGAAGTGAGAGCAAACCGACCTCCAGTGAGAAAAGGTGCAGTGAGAGCAGGATGTCCTTCAGTGTGAAAAGAGGCAGTGAGAGCATGCCGACCTAAAGTGAGTAAATGTGCAGTGATAACATGCCGAACTCTAGTGTGAAAATGTGCTGTGAGAGCAGGCCGACATCCAGTGAGAAAAGTGGCAGGGAGAGCCAGCTGACTTCCAGTGTAAAAAGGTGCGGTGAGATCAAGCCGACCTCCAGTGAGAAAAGGTGGACTAAGAGCATGCCGATATACATTGTGAAAAGGTGCAGTGAGAGCCGGCCGACCTGCAGTGTGAAAAGGTGCAGTGAGAGCATGCCTACCCCAATTGTCAAATGGAGCAGTGAGAGGATAACCACATCTAGCATGAAAAGTTTCAGTGAGAGCAGGCCAACCTCCAGTGTGAAAAGGGAGGAATGTGAGCATACTAACTCTAGTGTGAAAAGGTGCAGTGAGAGCATGCTGAGCTCCAGGGTCAAAAGGTTTACTGAGAGCATGCATACCTTCTGGGTGAAAAGGTGCGGTGAGAGAAGGCAACCATAGTGTGAAAAGATCGATTCAGAGCATGCCGACCTACAGTATGAAATGGTGCAGTGACATCATGCCGACCTCCAGTGAGAAAAGTTGAGGTGAAAGCATGCGAACACCTCCAGTAAAAAAAGTGAATTCAAAGCATGCCGTCATCCAGTGTGAATAGGTGCGCGTACATCATGCCGTCATCTAGTGTAAATAGGAGCAGTGAGAGCAGGCCTACCTCATTTGTGAAAAGATAGATTGAGAGAATGATGACATCCTGTGGGAAAAGGTGGATTTAGATCATGACTCCTTCTGTGGGAAATGTGTTCCGACCTCGATTGGTAATAGGAGCAGTGAGAGCATGCCGACCTACAGTTGGAAAAGGTGCAGAGAAACCAGGCCAATCTCCACTCTGAAAAGGTGCAGTAAAATCAGGCCGAATTCTTTGTAAAAGGGGCAGTGAGAGCATTCCGAGCGAGAGTCTGAAAAGGGGCAGTAAGAGAATGCCGACCTCCTGTGTGAAACGGTGCAGTGAGAGCATGGCTAGCTTCAGTGTGAAAAGGTGCAGTGAGAGTATTCTGACTTCCAGTGTCAAAAGGTGTATTGAGAGCATGCGGAACTTTAGTGTCAAAGGGTGTAATAAGAGCATTCCTATATCCTGTGTGAAAAGTTCAGTGTAAACAGGCCAACCTATAATATTAAAAAGGGTTGTAAGAGCATGCCAACCTTCAGTGTGAGAAGGTGAATTTAGAGCATAACGAACTAGACTGTGAAAAAGGGCAGTGAGAGCATGCCGACCCCACTGTGAAAACATGCAGTGAAAGTAGGCTATCCTCCAATCAGAAAAGGTGCAGTAAAAGCAGGCCGACCCCAAGACTGAAAAGGTTCAGTGAGAGCAGGCTGTCCTCCAGTGTGAAAAGATGCAGTGAGAGCATGCCCACCTCCAGTGTGAAAAGGTACATTTAGAGCATGCCGACCTCAAGTGGGAAAGGTGCAGTGAGAGCATGCCAACTACAAGTGTGAAATGATGCAGTGAGAGCATGCCGAACTCGAGTGCGAAAATATACAGTGAGAGCAGGCCGAGGTCCAGTATGTAAAGGTGCATTGAGCGAAAGCCGACCTCTAGCGTGAAAAGGTGCGTTTAGAGCAGGCCGACCAACAGTGTGAAAAGCTGCAGTGAGATCATAGCGACCTACAGTGTGAAATGGTGCCGTTAGAGCTTGCTGACCTGTAGTGTAAAAAGGTGCTCTAAGGGTAGGGCGATCTCCGGTGAGAAAAGGTGAAGTAAGAGCATGCCGGCCTCCAGTGTGAAAAGTGGGGGTGAAATAATGACGACCTTCAGTGTGATAAGGTTCCGTAAGATCATGCCAAGATCTAATTTTAAAATGTGCAGTGAGAGCAGGCCGACCTTCAGTGTGAAAAGGTGCAGTGAGACCAGGCCGAGCTCCAGTCTGAAAATGTGCAGGGAGAACATGCCGAAAAAATTGTGAAAAGGTGCATTGAGAGCTAGTTAACCTGCAATGAGAAAAGGTGAAGTGAGAATGGGTAGTTAGAGCATGCCGACCTCGAGTGTAAAAAGGTGTGGTGAAAGAATGACGCCCCCCAGTGTGAAAAGGGGCAGTGAGAGCATGCCAACCTCCATTTTGAAAAGGTGCAGTTATAGCATGCCAAACACCAGTGTAGGGAGGTGCAGTGAGATCATGCCAACCTCCACTGTAAAAAGAGGCATTGAAAACATGCCAACATCCAGTGTGAAAAGGTGCATTCAAGACAGGCCAACATACAGTGTGAAAAGAGGAAGTGAGAGCATGCTGACCTCAACCGTGAAAACTTGCAGCGAGAGTATGCCAACCTGCAGCGTAAAAAAAGGTGCGTTGAGAGCAGGCTGACCTCAAGTGTGAAAATGGGCAATGAGAGCAGGGCAACCTTCATTGTGAATAGGTGCAGTGAGAGCATGCCGAGCTCCACTGTGTAAAGGTGCAGTGAGCGCAAACAGAGCACCAGTGTTAAAAGTTGCGGTTAGATCAGGCCAAGCTCCAGTGTGAGAAGATGCAGTGAGAGCATAGTGACCTCCAGTCTGAAAAGCTACAGTGAGAGCATGCCGACCTCCAGTATGGAAATGTGGAGTGACAACATGCCAACCTTCGGTGTGATAAGTTGTTTTGAAAGCAGGGCGACATCCAATGAGAAAAGGTGCGGTTAGAGCATGCCGATCTCAATTGTAATAAGCTGCAGTAAAAGCATGGTGACCTCCAGTGTGAAAGTTGACCGAGAGCTTGCCAACCACCATTGTGAAAAGATGCAGTAAGAGCATGCTAACCTCTAGTGTAAAAAGCTGCTGTGAGTGCACGGCGACCTCCAATGTGAAATGGTGCAGTGAGAGCATTTCGACCTCCAGATGCAGTGAAAGAACGCCAACATCCATGGTGAAAAGGTGCAGTGAGGCAGGCCGACCTACATTGTGAAAAGAGGCAGTGAAAGCATGCTCACCTCGAGTGTGAAAAGGGGCAGCGAAAGCAAGCTGACCTCTAATCTAAAAAGGTGCAGTGAGAGCACTTCTATCTTAAGGGAAAATGGTGTAGTAAGAGCAGACTGACCTAAAGTAGGAAAAGGTGCATTGAGAGAATGATGGCATCCAGTGGGAAAAGGTGGATTAAGATCAAGCCTCCTCCTGTGGAAGAGGTGGATTGAGAGTGTAGTGACCTCCATTACGAATAGGTGCAGTGAGAGAATGCCGACCCCTAGTTGGAAAAGGTGCAGAGAAACAAGGCCAACCTCCACTCTGAAAAGATGCAGTAAGACCAGGCCAAATTCCTTTGTAAAAGGCGCAGTGAGAGCATGCAGACCAAGAGTGGGACAAGGTGCCGTGAGAGCATGCCGAGCTTCAGTATGAAAAGGTGCAGTGCCAATATGCTGACTTTCAGTGAGAAAAGTTGCATTGAGAGCATGCCTACGTCCTATGTGAAAAAGTCAAAGAAAACAAGCCCAACAATAGTATTCAAAACGTTTGTAAGGGCATGCCAACCTCCAGTGTGAGAATGTGCGTTAGAGCATGACGACCTACATTGTGAAAATGTGCAGTGAGATCATGACATCCTCCAGTGTACAAAACTGCAGAGAGAGCATGCTGAGATCCAGTGTGAAAAGTTGCAGTTAAAGTATGGTGACTTCCAGTGTGAAAAGGTGCAAAGAGAGCATGCCGACCTCGAATTAAAAAATGTGCAGTGGGAGCAAACCATCCTCCAGTGTAAAAATGTGAAGTAAGAGCAGGCCGACTTCGAGTGTGAAAAGACGCAGTGAGAGCAAGCCAACCTACAGTGTAAAAAGGTGCATAGAGAGAATGCCAACCTCCAATGTGAAAAGGTGCATTGAGAGCATTCCTACCTAAGTGTGAAAATGTGCAGTGAGAAGATGCCGACCTCCAGTCTGAAAAGGTACGGTGCGAGAAGGCTGACCTCCTGTGTGAAAATGTGAAGTGAAAGCACGCTCTCCTCCCATCGGAAAATGTGCAGTGAGCGAAAGCCGACCTCCAGTGTGAAAAGGTGCGTTTAGAGCATGCCGACCACCAGGGTGAAAAGATGCAGTATGAGCATGGCGACCTCAGGTGTGAAATGGTGCCTTAAAAGCAAGCCTACCTCTAGTGTGAAAAGGTGAAGTGAGATCAAGCCGACCTGCAATGCGAAAAGGTGCTCAGAGTGCAGGGCGACCTCCAGTGTAATAAGGTGAAGTGAGAGCAAGCCGAATTCAAGTGTGAAAAGGTGCATTTAGAGCAGGCCTACCTCACTGAGAGCATGCCGATTTCCAGTGTGAATAGGTACGGTGAGAGAATGCTGACGTCCAGTGTGAGAAGATGCCGTGAGAGCATGCCTACTTCCTGTGTGAAAAGGTGCACTAAGATTATGCCGAACTACATTAAGAAAAGGTGCAGTTAGACCATGGCAGTAAGAGTAAGCCGACATGCAGTTTGAAAAGGTCCATTGCGAGCATGTCGACCTCCAGTGTCAAAAGGTGCAGTGAGATTAGGCCGACCTTCAGTGTGTAAATGTGCAGTGAGATCATGCTTAGCTTAATGTGAAAATGTGCAGGGATAGCATGCCTAACTATTGTGTGAAAAACTCAGTGAGAGCAGGCAGGCCTACAATGGGAAAAGGCGCAGTGAGATCATGCCGACCTACAGTATCAATTTTGCTGTGAGAGCAAGCCAACCTCAATTGTAAAGAAGTGCAATGGGAGCATGCCAACCTCCTATGTGAAAATGGGCTGTCAAAGCATGCTAACTCCAGTGTAAAAAGGTGCATTGAGAATATGCCGACCTTCTTTATGAAAAGGTGCAGTGAGAGAATGCCTTCCTCGTATGTGAAAAGGCTCAGAGAGAGCATACCGACATACAGTGTGAAAAGGCGCACTTAGAGCATGCTTACCTCCTGTGGGTAAAGGCGCAGTAAGAGCATGCCAACCTGCCGTGGGAAAAGGTGCAGTGCCAGCATGCCGACCTCCACTGTGAAAGGGTGCAGTGAGAGCAGGCCGAAGTCTAGTATGAAAAGTGGTAGTGAGGGCATGCTGAGCTCCAGTGTGAAAAAGTCCTTTGAGAGTATGCCGACATACACTTTGAAAAAGTGCTATTCGACCATGCCAAACTCCAGGCTGAAAAAGTGAAGTAAACGCAAGCCGACTTCAAGTGTGAAAAGATGCACTTTGAGCATGCCGACTTTAAGTGTGAAAAGATGCACTTTGAGCATGTGGATCTAAAGTGTGAAAATGTTCAGTGAGAGCATTTCAAAGTACAGTTTGAAAAGATGCGATGCTAGCATGCCGACCTCACGGGTGATAAGGTCAGTGAAAGTAGGCTAACATAGAGTGTGAAAAGGGGCAGTGAGAGCAAGCCAACCTACAGTATGAAAAGGTGCTGTGAGACCATGCCAAACTCCTTTGTGAAAAGGTGAAATAAGAACATGTCAACCTTCAGTGTGAAAAGGTGCCTCGAAAGCATGCCTACATTCAGTGTGAAAGGGTGCAGTAAGATCAAGCCAACCTGCAGTGCGAAAAGGTGCTCAGAGGGCAGGGTGACCTCCGGTGTAATAAGGTGAAGTGAGAGCAAGCCAAATTCAAGTGTGAAAAGGTGCATTGAGAGCATGCCTACCTCACTGAGAGCATGCCGATTTCCAGTGTGAATAGGTACGGTGAGCGAATGCTGACATCCAGTGCGAGAAGATGCCGTGAGAGCAGGCCTACTTCCTGTTTGAAAAGGTGCACTAAGATCATGCTGAACTACATTAAGAAAAGGTGCAGTTAGAGCATGGCATTTTCAATGTTAAAAAGTGCAGTGAAATCAGGCTATCCTCCAATCGGAAAAGGTGCAGTGACAGCATGCCGAGCTCTACTCTGAAAAGGTGCACTAAGAGCAGCCCGATATCCAGTGTAAAAAGGGGTAGGGAGAGCAGGCCGAGCTCCAGTGTGAAAAGCTGCAATGAGAGCATGACGATCTCTAGTGGGAAAGGTGGCTGTGAGGGCATGCTGAGCTCCAGTGTGAAAAGGTCCTTTGAGAGTATTCCGACATACACTTTGAAAAAGTGCTATTCGACCATGCTGAACTTCAGGTTGAAAAAGGGCAGTGACAGCATGCCGACTTCAAGTGTGGAAAGATGCACTTTGAGTATGCGGATCTTAAGTGTGAAAATGTGCAGTGAGAGCATTTTGACTTACAGTTTAAAAAGGTGTGATGCTAGCATGCCTACCTCCAGGGTGATGAGGTCAGTGAAAGCAGGCTGACCTAGAGTGTAAAAAGGTCCAGTGAGAGCAGGCCGACCTACAGTATGAAAAGTTGCAAGAGACCATGCCGAACTCCTTTGTGAAAAGGTGCAATAAGAACATGTCAACCTTGAGTGTGAAAAGGTGCCTTGAAAGCATGCCTACATTCAGTGTGAAAAGGTGCAGTGAGATCAATCCGACCTGCAGTGCTAAAAGGTACTCAGAGTGCAGGGCGACCTCCGGTGTAATAAGGTGAAGTGAGAGCAAGCCAAATTCAAGTGTGAAAAGGTGCATTGAGAGCATGCCTACCTCACTGAGAGCATGCCGATTTCCAGTATGGATAGGTACGGTGAGCGAATGCTGACATCCAGTGTGAGAAGATGCCGTGAGAGCATGCCTACTTCCTGTTTAAAAAGGTGCACTAAGATCATGCCGAACTACATTAAGAAAAGGTGCAGTTAGAGCATGGCAATCCCAATGTTAAAAAGTGCAGTGAAATCAGGCTATCCTCCTTTCGGAAAAGGTGCAGTGACAGCACACCGAGCTCTACTCTGAAAAAGGTGCACTAAGAGCAGCCCGAAATCCAGTGTGAAAAGGAGTAGGGAGAGCAGGCCGAGCTCCAGTGTGAAAAGCTGCAATGAGAGCATGACGATCTCTAGTGGGAAAGGTAGCAGTGAGGGCATGCTGAGCTCCAGTGTGAAAAGGTCCTTTGAGAGTATTCCGACATACACTTTGAAAAAGGGCTATTCGACCATGCTGAACTCCAGGCTGAAAAAGGGCAGTGACAGCATGCCGACTTCAAGTGTGAAAAGATGCACTTTGAGTATGCGGATCTTAAGTGTGAAAATGTGCAGTGAGAGCATTTTGACTTACAGTTTGAAAAGGTGCGATGCTAGCATGCCTACCTCCAGGGTGATAAGGTCAGTGAAAGCAGGCTCACCTAGAGTGTGAAAAGGTCCAGTGAGAGCAGGCCGACCTACAGTATGAAAAGTTGCAAGAGACCATGCCGAACTCCTTTGTGAAAAGGTGCAATAAGAACATGTCAACCTCTAGTGAAAAGGTGCACTGACAGTATGCCGACCTCCAGTGTGAAAAGGTGCAGTGAGAGCATGCCGACCTCACGTGTTGAAAATAAGTAGTGAGATAATGCCGAGCTTGAATGTGAAAAGGTGCAGTGAGAGCATGCCGATTGCTAGCAGAAAAAGGTACAGTGTAAGCAGGCCAACTTCCCGTAGGAAAAGTTGGAGTGAGTGCACGCCGACCTCCACTTTGAAGAGGTGAAGTTAGAGCAGGCCGAGTTCCTGTTTTTGAAAACTTACTTTGAGAGCATGCCGACCTCCAGTGTGAAATCTTTTACTGTGAGCAGACCGACCTACAGTGTATAAAGCGTTAGTGAAAGCATGCTGACCTACAGTGTAAAAAGGTGCAGTGAGAGCAGGATGACTTCCAGTGTGAAAAGGTGCAGTGAGTGCATGCCGACTTCCACTGTGAAAGCGTGCAGTGGTAGCAGGCCAACCTACAGTGTGAACAGAGGCAGTAAGAGCCTGCCGTGCTTTAGTGTGAAAAGGTGCAGTGACAGAATGCCGTCCTCAGGTGTGGAAAGATGCAGTGAGAGCATTCCGACCTTCAGTGTGAAAATGTGCAATGAGAGCATGTCAACGTACAGTATTAAAAGGTGCGATGAGAGCATGCCAACCTCTAGGTTGAAAAGTTGCAATGAGAGCAAGCTGACCTAAGGGGTGAAAAGGGGCAGTGAGAGCATGCCCAACTCCCGTCTTAAAAGGGTCAGTGACAGCATAATGAGATACAGTGTGTAAAGGTACACTGACAGCATGCCGAAATTCAGTTTGAAATTGAGCACTGACAGCATGCCTACCTCCTGTGTGAAAAGGTCAGTGAAAGCATGCCGACCTACAGTTTGAAAAGATTCAGTAAGAGCAGCCCGACCTAGAATATGAAAGGTTGCTGTGAGACCATGCCGACCTCCTTGGTGAAAAGGTCCAATAAGAGCTTGTCAAACTCCTGTGTGGAAATGTTCAGTGAGAGCATGCTGACTTTCTGTGTGAAAAGGTGCAGTGAGAGCATGCCAACCTCCAGTGTGAAAATGTGAAGTGAGATAATGCCGACTCCAATGTGAAATGTTGCAGTGAAAGCATGCTGACCGCCAGCAGAAAAAGGTGCAGTAAATATAGACCAGCATCCCGTGGGAAAAGGTGGAGTAAGTGAGGGCCAACCTTCAGTTTGAACAGGTGAAGTTAGAGCAGGCCGATTTCCTCTTTTAAAACGCACTTTGAGAGCAGGTCTCCCTTCTGTGTGAAAAGGTGCAGTGAGAGCATGCCGCCCTTCTGTGTGAAAAGGAGCAGTGAGATAATGCCGACTCTAATTTGAAATGTTGCACTGAAAGCATGCTGACCGCCAGCAGAAAAATGTGCAGTAAATACAGCCTAACATCCCGTGAGAAAAGGTTGAGTGAGTGAGGGCTAACATTCAGTTTGAACAGGTGAAGTTAGAGCAGACCTATTTTCTGTTTTAAAACGTTTTTTGAGAGCAGGTCGACCTACAGTGTGAAAAGGGGCAGTGATAGTAGGCCGATGTACAGTATGAAAAGATGCATTGAGAGTATGTCGATCTGCATTGTGAAAAGGTGCATTGAGAGTATGCCAACCTCCAGTGTGAAAAGGGGCAGTGAGAGCATGCCTAATTCCAGTATGAAGAGCTATAGTGACAGCATGCTGACATCCAGTGTGAAAAGGTACAGTGACAGCTTGGCGACGTAGGGGTGCGACGAAGATGTATAAGAGAAAAACTTCCTTCCAAAAGCGAGAATATAAATAGCCAATTAAATTCCTAAGTCAGAACGGACTTCGCCGTAGCGTAATGGTAGAGTGCTAGCCTCGTGATTCAAAAGACCCAAGATCGAACTCCAAAGTCCACAATTTTTACAAAGTAAATTCTCGAAGAAAACGGAAACCACGAAAAACGCCCTAAGCAAAACTCCAGAAATCAACTCAAGAGAAAACCGCTGTCAACGAAAATGGAAAGTAAACGACTTCAAGAGCTAACTCGTCGTCAACTCATCATGAAGCAAGAAGAACTCGTCCCACATCAAGAATCATCACGTCATCAAGAATTAAGAAGAAAACATCAATTTGGAAAGAATCATCACATCAAAGTAAATGCAAGTAATAGGAAGATACATCAAGAAAAATCGAAGACCAAGATTCAACCCAGCCAAGAAGAATATTAAGTCAGAAGAGTCAGATACATGATAGTCAATGTTTGAAGGGGCATCTTTAGTCAAAAAAATAAATTAATATGAAAAATGCCCCCCTCCCCCATAACTGAAAAGATAAAGAGAGAGCATGCCTAACTCCACTGTGAAAAGGTGCATTGAGAACCTGCCAACCTTCACTGTGAGCATGCAGACCTACAGTGTGAAAAGGCCCATTGAGAGCATCCTGACCTCCTGTGTGAAAAGGTGCAGTGAGAGCATGCTTACTTCCTGTATGACAAATTGCAGTAAGAACATGCCAAACTTCAGTGGGAAAATATTCAGAGAGAGCAAGCCAAACTCCAGTGTGAAAAGGTGCAGTAAGATTAAGCCGACCTACAGTATGAAAAGGTGAATTAAGAGCATGCCGAACTCCATTGTGAAAAGGTGCAGTAAGAGCACGCAGACCTGCAGTTTGAAAAGGTCCATTGAGAGGTTTCCAGTGTCAAAATCTGCAGAAACAGCATGCCTAACTCCTGTGCAAAAAGGTCAGTGAGAGCAGGAAGAACTACAATGTAAAAAAGCGCAGTGTTAGCAGGAAGAACTACAATGTGAAAAAGCGCGGTGAGAGCATGCCGAAATAAAGTATAAAAATTTACTGTGAGAGAAAGCCAACCTCCATTGTAAAAAAGTGCAATGAGAGCATGCAACTTTCTCTGTAAAAATATGCAGTCATAGCATGCTGACCAACAATGTGAAAAGGTGCATTGAGAACATGCCGACCTTCAGTGTGAAAAAGTGCAGTTAGAGAATGCCTACCTCGTGTGTGAAAAGGTGCAGAGAGAGCATGCCAACATACACTGTGAAAAGGCGCATTGAAAGCATGCAGAACTCTTGTGTGCAATGGTGCCGTGAAAGCATGGTGAGATCCAATGTAAAAATGTGCAGTGAGAGAATGCCGACCTCCTGTGTGAAAAGGTGCATTTAGTTAAGGTCGACCTCCAGTTTGACAAGGTGTATTGAGAGCAGGCCGACATCCTGTTTGAAAAGGTCGATTGAAAGCATGCCGACCTCCAGTTTGAAAAGGTGCAGTGAAAGCATGCCGACCTCCAATTTGAAAACCTGGATTGAGAGCATACCGACCTCCATTGTGAAAAGGTGCTTTTTGAGCTTGCCAACCTCGAGTGTGAAAATGCGCATTGAGAGTATGCTGAACTCTAGTCTGAAAAGGTCCTATGCAGGCCAACATCCAGTGTAGAAAGGTGCAGTGAGAGCATGCCAACCTACATTGTTAAAAGAGTCAGTGAGAGCATGCTGACCTTTAGTGTGAAAATGTGCTGTGAGAGCAGTCCCACCTACAGTGTGAAAAGGGGCAGTGAGAGCATGCCAAACTCTAGTTTGAAAAGGTGCAGTGACAGCATTTGACGTCCAGTATGAAAAGGTACAGTGAAAGCATGCCGAACTCCAGTGTGAAAAGGTGGATTGAGAGTAGTCCCACCTACAGTATGAAAAGGGGCAGTGAGAGCATGCCGACCTCCAGTGTGAAAAGGTGCAATGAGATCATGGCGACCAGCAGTGTGAAAATGTGCAGTGAGAGCGTGCCAACCTCCAGTGTGAAAAGGTGCATTAGAGCATGCCGACATCCAGTGTGAAAATTGCATTGTAAGTATGCCATCTACACTGGGAAAAGATGCATTGAGAGCATGCCGACCTACACTAAACAAAGCTGCAGTGAAAGCAGGCCAATCTCCCTTGGGACAAGGTGCAGTGAGAGCAGGTCGACCTCTATTCTGAAAATGTGGAGTAAGAGCAGGACAAATTCCAGTGTTTCAAAGTGTAGTGAGACCATGCCGACTTTCGTTTTAAAAAGGCGCAGTAAGAGTTCGCCTGCCCCCAGCGTGCCAAAGGTGCGTTTAAAACATGCGGATCTTCAGTGTGCAAAGGCGCAGTTAGAGCCTCCCTACCTCCTTTGTGAAAAGGTCACTGGGAACAGTAAGGCTGATAGTATAAAAAGTTGTTGTAACAGCATTTCAACCTCCAGTGTGAGAATGTGCATTTATAGCATGACAACCTACTGCTTGAAAAGGTGTAGTAAGAGCATGCCGTCCTCCAGTTTGAAAAGGTGCAGTAAGAGCAAACTGACATCCAATGAGAAAAGGTGCAGTGAGAGCATACCGCTTACAGTTTAAAAAGTTGCAATGAGGCCATGTCGACCTCTACTGTGAATTGGTGCAGTGAGTGCATGCCAATTTTCAGTTTGAAAAGGTGCAGTAAGAGCAAACTGACATCCAATGAGAAAAGGTGCAGTGAGAGCATACCGCTTACAGTTTAAAAAGTTGCAATGAGGCCATGTCGACCTCTACTGTGAATTGGTGCAGTGACAGGATGCCGAGCTCCAGTGTGAAAAGGTGCGGTTAGCGTAGGGCGACGTCCAGTGTGCCAAAGTGCTTCCAGGTCATGCCTAGCTTCAGTGTGCAAAGTTACAGTGAGGGCATGCCTACCTCTTTTGTGAAAAGGTCAGTGAGAACAGTCCGACCTACAATAAGAAAAGTTGTTGTGACAGCATGACAACATACAGTGTGGAAATCTGCATTTAGAGCATTATAATCTCCAGTGTGGAAAGGTGCAGTGAGATCATCCGACCTCTAGTGTGAAAAGGTGCAGTGAGACCAGGCTAACCTCCGGTGTGAAAAGCATTGAGAGCATGCTGAGCTCCATTGTGACAAGGTGCAGTCAGAGTATGCCGAACTCCAGTGCGAAAAGGTCCAGTGAGAGCCTGTCGACCTCCAGTGTGAGAGGGTGTATTGAGAGAATGCCGACATCCAGTGTAAAAAGGTGCAAATAAAGCACGCTAACCTCCTCTCGGAAAAGGTGCAGGGATGAGAGCAGGCCGACCTCTAGTCTAAAAAAGTGCAGTGAGAGAAGGCAGATCTCCTAGGTTAAAATGTGCAGTGAGAGGATGTCGACCTACAGTTTTAAAGGGTGCGATGAGAGCATGCCTACCTCCAGGGTGAAATGGTGCATTGAGAGCAAGCCGACCGACAGTGTGAAAAGGGGCAGTGAGAGCATGCCGAATTCCAATGCGAAAAGGTGCAGTGACAGCATGCCGACATACAGTGTGAAAACGTTTAGTTAGAGCAGCCAGACCTCAAGTGTGAAAAGGTGAAGTGAGAGGATGCTGACCTCCACTGTTAAAAGCTGTGGTGAGAGCCTGCCAACCTCCAGTTTTAAAATTTGCAATCAGAGAATGCCACCTTCCACTCTGAAAAGGTGCAGTCTTAGCAGGCTAAACTGCAGTGTAAAAGATTGCAGTGAAAGCAAGCCGACCTACAGTGTGAAAAGGGGCAGTGAGAGCATGCCTACATCCTGGTGAAATAGTACAGTGAGAACACGCCGACCTCCAGTGTGAAAAAGTGAATTTAGATCAAGCCGACCTCCGGTGTTAAAAGGTGTAGTGAGAGCATACTGAACTCCAGTGTGAAAGATTCAGTTAGAGCATGCCCACATCCTGTGGGAAAAGTGCAGCGAGAGCCTGCCTCCTATAGCATGAAAATTTCCTCTGAGAGCATGCTAACCTCCATTGTACAAAGGTGCAGTGAGAGCATGCCGACCTCCAGTGTGAACAGGTGCCGTGAGAGCATGCTGACCTCCAGTGTGAACAGGTGCAGTGAGAGCATGCCGACCTCCAGTGTGAAAAGTTGCCGTGAGAGCATGCCAACCTCCAGTGTGAAAAGGTACAGTGAGACCATGCTGACCTCCAGTGTGAAAAGGTGCAGTGAGAGCTGGCCGACTTTTAGTTTGAAAAGGTGCATTGAGCGCATTCCGGCCCAATATGTTCACGAGTCTAGACTCGATGTGTGTTGTATCATAGTTAAGTGAGAAACCTAAATGTGTATCAGTTTTCTAAACATTGGACAGATTTCATTAAAATAGTTAATTTAAGGAATCTGTACATATATTGCCAACCTATGAGACATACACTAAATGATTTTCACACCTGAGGTCGATTAAATTTTAATAGGAAGTATTGTTTTCAAGAAAAGTTTATTCCTACGGATAATATTTGTAATTCCAATGACCTAACAACAATTTAAAGTGTGAATTACAGTGTCCTAATATGAGCTCTTGTTACCTCATCATAATTAATAGTTAAATTTATTATATTCAATGTCTTTCCTTGCTATCATATTAGTTTAGAGTCTAATGTACAGAATATATATATATATATATATATATATATTATATATATATATATATATATATATATATATATATATATATATATATATATATATATATATATATATATATATATATATATGATAATACAAAATAAATATTACCTAAAATTTCTAACATGTTTCATAATTGAAAATAAAATCTTACACCATTCCCTTCGATTGAGGTGAAAACTTGACCTAAATCAAAAGTCAAACGTACATTTAAGTTCATAAAGTTCATCTTCAACCGTTTTGATTCCAAATATAAATAATGTGTATATTTTAAAAATATTTAACCTCCCAAATTCTAGAAGTAAAAAGATTTATCGTCACCTCCAAGTAACCTGACTTCATTTCTTTAATACTTTTAAGCTAAGTATTTTGAAATCTAGATCATTAACAATCATGGCCAAAATATCTCACACTTTGACAAGATGCCACTCGAAAAACAAGTGTGAGAGCAAGCGTCACGAAATACCCCTTTTTAGCCCCTTACTGCCCCAGATCACGTGCTCCTTGGCTTGAGAATTCTATAGTTGACGAGAAGGAAGCTGTCTCGCGCTGAGCGGCCGACCCGGCTGTATTTACTTAAGCGGGACGCACTTCGCTTTCCCTCTACCGCGATAGAGCCGAGTCCTCGCCTCCATGCCTCGCAGACATTTCCTTCCACAGCGAACGCGCTCCTACAAGCTCAACTCTACATCCTGAGGCCACCCTCGCCGTTCGATCCAACCCTTTATCTCGAAATAAGTTTGCACAGACTGGCATCGTGAATTTTCTTGGGGTTGCTATGCCCTTGGACTATCTAACGGACAAGCCACCGGGCTATATAATCTTGTGTCTGCCTTTCCTAGAGGAGATTGAGAACCTGCAAGTTTCTCAATTTAGAGCATGTGTCTGTTTCCCGCGAATTCACTTATCCCTGCTCGAGTCGTCCCTCGTAGTTAGGATCTCACCAGAAGATCGCCCTTCGTGAAGCTTTAGCCCCTGTTCAGAGGAAAGCTTATCGAGTCAACTTCTTCCCGGAGAACTGTGTGGCCCCCTTCGTTTCGCACGCGCTTTCGAGATTCCCGTGCCCCTTGTCTGAGACTCCCTGCCGTGCCACAGAACAGTCTCTCGTGTTTGAGATCACATCTCTCTGGAGCAGAGAAAATCTCGTCCTTCTGCAAGAAGTATTCCTAACTCCCATCTACGAGTCCTCCTTGTCAACACCCTCAGAAGTGACTCCTCAAAAACCCATGCTGTTGGTCTTCCCCGTCCGAACAACTCTAAGCTTCCATGAATGCGATTTTGCTTTGTAATCCCATTGTTACACCCCACATCCCCGTCATTTGTCACCTGGATTTCGCAGCCTTCCCTTTTAATTGGCTCCCCGCTCAAACTTAAATAGTCTCCATTATTCGGATCACGAAAACTTAGCTTTCCCCGCATAACTCTGGCACATGTGTAAATTGTCCCGATCTGACTAACTATCCTTATCAAGTATAATTTGATAATTTGTTCCCCTTTGTATATATATTGCTCCCATTTATTATTATTTATATTAAAATTATATTTTGGTGACTTGATATACGAGGGGGGGTCAATATCTTTTGCGAATCGGTAGAGCAAAACAGAGGAAGGGGGATGGCTGTTTGTGGGGGTGTTAGGACAAGTTATGACAACTCAGGACGCTCCTACCTTGTCTATTAAGAAGCAGTAGCTGATCGCAGATCGTCAGTCACAATTTTTTCAACAATGGAGAAGGTTGAGCACCGCGCAGTGATCAAATTTTTGACCAAGGAATGCAAGAATGCAAAAGAGATCCATGAACCCAAGGTTGCAGTGTACACCGACACCGCCCCTTCCTATGCAATCATTGCTCACTGGAATTGGGAGTTCCGCCATGGTCGTGAGTCCCTTGAAAATGTCCCCCGTCCAGGACGCCCGTTAGACGTGACCAACGAGGACAATGTGCCCCGTGTGGAGAGGATAATCCTCGAAAATCGACGGGGGAAGGTCGAAGAAATCGAGCGAGAACTTAGAATATGACATGGAATTGTTATCAACATCATCCACGACAATTTGGCCATGGCCAAGGTCTCTGCCCGTTGGGTCTCTAGAAACTACCCGCCCTATGATCGACTTCAACGTCGTAAAAGTTCGGAGGCCAGAGTTGCACAAGCTGCCCTGCGCGAGTGCGGATCCGAGGAGCTCAACCATCCCCCCTAAAGTCCAGATCTGGCCCCTAGAGACTACTTTTGATTCCGCCAGCTCAAGGCTGCACTGCGTGGACGCCGGTTTGGGGACGATGAAGATGTCCAGCTCGCTATCCAGCAGTGGATTGAACAGCAGTCGGGAGATTTCTGATTGTCGATAATTCAAAGCCTTAGGGACATGTGGCGCAAGTGCATTGAATTTGAGGGTAGTTATATTGAAAAATAATAAAACACTTTACCTCATATTTCGTTTCCTTATATCCGAATTGAAAAACTTATTGACCGCCCCTCATATATATATATATATATATATATATATATATATATATATATATATATATATATATATATATATATATATCCTTGATCCTTGAACTGCAACCTGGCAAGCCAGTAGATAATTCCCGGCAAATTGTAAACGCGCTTGACCAAGGAGGAAGCCTCCCACTCCTTCCATTGCTCCAAAGCCTATCGTAGACGGCCTCGTGTCGTGCCCTTACACTGAACGGGTCTACACAGGCATACCTCGACACATACCAAATTACATTAAAATCTGAGATATCGTTAACATAATTGTTTTTTTTTATCCTGGAAGTGCGCATTTGTGGATTACATCGGGTTAATTTCGCCTAGAAAGGAAAGTATAATCCCAATTGTGTCCCAGGAAAAGGTAAATTTTAGGAAAAAAGTAAAGAGGACAGAAAAGGAAATTGAAGAACCTGCAACTAACTCCAGATTATGGGCCTTGAATTAGCATGGGTACCCACATGTTAATGACGGCCCACACGCAATTTACCACTGGACTCAATGTATTTAATTATAGGCACTTGCTATTATTTTGTTTTCACTTCATAATCATATAATATTTTATTCCGCCTTCTGATCTCAAGACAATTAAATATTAAAAATGTTAAAATATAAAATATATAAATTGTGCGAAGGTTCTTAATAACTTACAAGCATTATGATATTTTTGTTTTTGTTAGGCTAGGCTATACTAAGCTAAGGTAGGATAAAGTAGGTTATACTAGGCTAGCTAGATTATAGTAAGCTAGGCTAGGTTATACCCGACACAGCAGGCTATTCTATTTTAGGCTATGTTCTAACGAAATTTGAAACCCTTATGTTGTTTTACATTCTCTTTCGAATGATATAATTGCAAAGGTCCTCCAAAAGTTATTCGAGAAATTATTGAAAGGTTTGAAGGTCGTAAGGTCATAAATCCGAAAAATGAGAGCACGCGACTTTTTGGTCAGCAAACCTTGTTTCCTGAAAGGACGCTATGCTGTACATCATGAGTATTTTTCAATGACTGAATGGAACGCTATCAAAGATATGCATAATAAAATTCAAGCCTTTTTCTTTTATAATCAAGAAAGAGCAGAAATTATTTTAATTAAACTGTGATTGCACCTCTCCATTTTTTTTCGCCTCCTAATGTAATATCTTAGTTACTCTTCGTCTTGTTTTTAATTAATTTTCAGAACTTATACATCAGCATTTGGTAGCCTTTATTAAATTGACTTTTATACCATACTAACCATTGCGTTTAAGAACTTAATTTTACATCATGTTTTCCCCACTAAGAAGCCCTTTTGCTTGTCTCTCGCGAACACTTCGTTGCCACACAAGACATGGAATGTGGAGATGTGGAGTAAGAAATGAGTTTCCTGTCACGATAGTTCTTTCATAATTCTTAGAGCGAGAAGTTCAAGCTTTCGTAACATGGTTTATGATCCCTATCCTCTTTCCTTGAATTTATTAATTTTCTTACTTACAAACCAATTTAATTCTTTTCAGAATTTGTCTAGACAACTACGGGGCATGCTTTAGCCGGTTCAAGGTCAGTTTTCCCCCAAAGGTCTCGTTCCTCTCTTTTGTTCCCGGCTTCCAGAGAGATTTTTCCTCTCCTCTGAATTTATTGCCCCCTGTATTGTTTCTTTGCTTCTCCTAAAAATTCTTCTCGTTAACAAATATTTTCAATACCATTTATAGGTTTGTCAGTCATGTACGTATTTGTTGTTCACTAGGAATTTTGCTGTCCCTTCTTTATCAACTTAATATTAAAACGTTAAACATCCCTTTCATGGGATTAAGGGTCCGACGACAGGATAATAAATCCAACATAAATATAAATAAGGCAATCATTACCATGACTACTAGCTACGAGGTCCTTACCCTGGTTATTATGGGTAGAGGCGGAGGAAGAAGAGTAGTTATATGTGATTTGCAAGGACCAATCAAGCGTCGATAATCTTTTTTCGGTCAAGGAAGGACCACCCCTATAATATCATAAGCGTGTCGATTTGAAAATATAGTTGGCTGGGCTCCGTTAAAGAGTGATGTGTTATGTGTGTGAATGCTAAATGTCACAGCAACAGCACTATTGATATTGGCTACGTTTGTGATGAAGTCTTTATCCCAGGTCACCTAGTATGTACCACAATGTCTGTTGTGACCCTGTTTATCTATGCAACTCTATGTAAGTTTGTATATACAATTCTCTATGTAAATGCGTCAGACTCTCCATCATGCCTATCACTGATAGAGTGAGTTGCTTCCTATAAACATCTAAATATGTATTGGCCACTGTGCCCTGGAAACGAACGTTGTCTCCAGATGAAGAATCCAGTGCCCTTTCCATCATGCTTCGTGATCTCAAATTGTCTACATACATGCAATTTTTTCCCTTCTTACTTTTTTGGTTCTCTTTTTGTTTTCACTCAAATTTCTCTTTTTTCTAATTTTTTTCCTTTCTCAATTTAATTTTCTTTCACTTTTAGTTTTCATTTTTCTCCCCCCTTTTCAATTTCCTTACCATTTTTCTCTTCTATTTTGATCGTGAATTTTTATACTGCTTTCCTTCACTATAGTTTTTTCTTTTCTTTCCTTCACATTTCTTTCTTCTGCTGTTCTGTGCCAAAGTTCTCATTTTATCCATTGCAGTTTTAGGGAAAATTTCTTTGCCTACGAATTATTTTCTTCGCGAAACTTTTGCCCGTCTATTGCAACTTTGTTTCCCCATCGTCAAATATATTCAAACTCCTCTTTCTTCACGATTTTTTTTCAATCCTTTGATCTTTGATTTTTTTTTCATCGCTGTTTTCCATTACTTGTTACCAACTTTCTTCTCCCTATTTTTTTCGTTCCGTGTTTTTTCTCTTTTTATTACTGTTTTAATGAGATTATTTCCTAACAACTCTACATTTTCCATCAGTTTGCATTGCAGTGCCCTATTTCTTCGCGCAACTTTTTCGTCGCGATATTTTTGCTCACGATTTTCATTCATCTTCACGTAACTTCCATACGTGTTGTATAATACACCTTTATTTCAATAAGTCGTTCTATTTTTTACTAAAAAAGGATAGATTAGGGAGAAATGCGCAATGCACTGGATCATTCTTTGCATTTAAGTCATATTTTTATGCTAATCTAGTTCTGTATCTTCCATACATCTTTATTACTCCTACTTATTGAAATAAAGGTGTATTATACAACACGTATGGAAGTTACCACTTTGTTTAGAAATTGGGCTAGTCTTGGAGTATGACTCTAGTGGCTTTGATAGATATTAGATTTGTAGCTTTGTAAAATCTTTTCGAAAATCTGTCGGCAATGAAAGCAACAGTGATTCTCGTTATGGCTGGTAAAAAGTTACAAATAACATTGAATTTTATGCTCCTTCTCCCTGACCCCGTGTCCTCACTCAGCACTCGACGTTGCCTTATTTTAGGGCAAAAGATAAAAAAAAATGAGAGATTTTTTTATATTCTCCTCTATTGAGTTTTTTGGCATAGAATGAATTTGAAGAATGAATTTCGATTGTATCTGTGCATTATTTACACGAATTCTTTTTGTTCTTTGCAGGTTTTAAATTATTTTTTTTACCATTACACATCGTTCACCAGGTCTCTCATTCAGAATATCGGTTCTTTTAAAAACTCATTTTTTGTTTCTAGACTACTTTGCTTCTTACAACCATTTGTAGGCATCATTCACATTTCCCAAGAGTACAATAATAACTGTTGAGATGTATCGAAGCCAACACAAAGGAGCAAATAAACCAGGAAGTAAATGCACTTAGAAAACAACGTTAAACTCAATTATAGAGTTGCTATTAACAAGTAATATGAAATAGAATCAATAAATACGAAGGATTCATTAGTGAGAGTAAGAAGAGATTAGACTTCTCACCCGAGTTACACCCCGAAGTCATAGAGCGAAGTCTAGAGAAATAAGAAAAAAATGAAAAAATATTGCCCCTTCTTAAACTTAAATCTCATTGCGTGCGATAGATAAGGTATGAACCCCTACCAGGAATGAATGGGAGAAAGCTAGTCAGCGACTATTACCTCCGGAATTAGCACCACAGGCCCAGATAATAGGTTAAAAGAAGCATATTAAGAGAGCGGTGACGAACGAAAGGTATTTAACCCGTGGGAATTTTCCAACTAGGGCTAAATATATAGACCCCAGGGGATGGGTCAAGAATGAGGTTGGACTTAGTATGAAGACAACCATCCTAAGGTCTTTTTTTATTGTAATTTATTACTAATAGATTAAACGCGGTAAATATGTTAAATATTCACTATATTTGTTGTGCAATAGAATATTTGTCCTTTTCCTTTATAATTTGTGTGTTGTAGTATATTTTAATACTTTAGTATTGTACTTTCGAACTTGGCAGTTATAAAAATATATATTATAATTAGTCTAAAAGTAGGAAATTGGAAATGGAAAAAGTATTTAGATGGTTCTGGTAAAGAACTGCTGGTCTAGGATGCCCAGGGCACCTTAACTAGTTTGAATCTGGCTGACGCTATTCGGTTAAACTATCTGAATACTATCACTGTTTACATTGCAGTTCACTTTGCTATTGTAAGATATAGCGTTCTCACAGAGGTGGGTACAAGGGATCTCAGGTAAAATTACGGCAAAAGTAAAGGTTAAAATAGGCAATTGATACGATTATTTTTCGGGCTGTTAGATTTTTCTAATAGATACACTCGCTCTTGCCTCGTGGATAAAGAGCGTCCTTCTCCAGGCGTGTACCATTCAGTAGGGAGGCGGCTGTTCATTGCTAGAAAAACCGCATGCAATCACTTCGTATATTGCATTTTATCTTACCATTTGATTCTGCTAGTGGCACTGGGGCCACAGTGCATTATTCGCTCATATGCGCGAGCCTAGAGCCTCCCTCATTCGCCAATAGCTCTCATTGCATCCGCAGCTGATCTCGACGCTGCCTATGCCGCCGATAGAGCGGAATAGCCCTAAACCCTACAATGCCGGGATATTGTGTTTGCCCCTATTTGGAGCACAGTTCATGTCACGCTGAAACCAAGCCAGTGTAGTACCAGGAGGTGGTAGGGTTTCCCGCCGTATCCCCTCTGTTTAAAGTCAGGTTTGGGGACCAAGTTGTAATTTTAGCGACTCACAACGCTCCCTAAGTGCACTCGGAGCCTTTGAATCTCCGCATTTCCTAGATCGCGATTACCGTAAACCACGGTTTTGGCGAGCCGGGTGGATGTCCAGGTTATTTATTTTCTGCTGGGTTCTTGGACATGTAGGAATTGCAAGGAATGAGCGCGCCTATGAGGGCGCCAAAGAGTCCGCTAGGACTGTACGACTAAACCAGCGTTTCGTATTTCCTCACACCGGTTATATGCCAGGAATACGGGAAGCTCTCAGGGCTGCTTGGGGAAGAAGATGGGAAAAGGTCGAGGGGAACTTATAGTTACGTCCCATTGCGACGCGAATGTTTGCATGGACCTAGCCCCCAATGGAGCGACGGTTTCTGGTTGCTTTATCTTTGTTTTTTGTTATCTAGACATTGTTATTTGTTTTTTACTCTAGCCGATTAGTAGGCTCTGTTGTGAATACGGCGACATTTGCCCTAGTAGGCAATCGCCAGATGCGATCTCTAAATTAAAAAAATATGGCATTGTGACCAGGAGAGAGTTTCGTTCATCCATGTACCGGGTGTAGAGGTCTATACGGAATACACCACTTATGAGTTAAATCACGGCTATATTTAAAGAGCTACAGTCCGTCTGCCACACTATTGAAAAAAATAAAGCAAAATGTTATGACTGTTTTCATAGATCGGGACTAAAAAAAGTGTGAAAGGGAAAGTATTCGATTTTCTCTATCTTATTTTTTCATATCTCTAGATATTTAAAAAACATATGATTAAAAATAAGCTAAGTAATCTATGTTATCTATAGGATACAAAATTTAAAATAGAGAAATTGTAGTTATTTCCCACTTACTCATTTATGACTAAATAAATGATTGACATATTTATGGATGCATTACTAGAAGTAAATGGCAAATAAATAGAAATTAAAGTGAAAACATATATTAATGTTAGCTAAATAAAGATAAACGGCTATTATAAATAATAAGGCAGATGTACAAATAAAGATAGAATACGGGGATAAATGGAAATTAAAGGTAGAAAGACCGAAATAAGAGATGTAAAAATACTGATAACACGTGGCCCTCCAAAAGCAAAGAATAACAAACGTGCTATAAGGAACCTCGTTACACCTAATAATTTACGAACTTGTTCGTATCTACGACTCGCGTCTACTCAAAAGCGCGAACTTTATCGAAGCCTATCGTCAACATCCTGTCATCCCGAACCAATTTAAAAAAATTAAATTCCACTTAATTTTCATCCTTATGCTCCTTTTAAATTAATTTATTAAAATTAGTTTGCGAGATTATTTGCTTGAGGGAAATTTAATATTTAACTTTATTCCAATTATTCTCACGTAAAATTAAACTTAAATTTGGAATCTAATAATTTAGAAATTATTGATTTAAATTGCTGGTCATAATTACGCGGACAGTAAGTAACGACTTATAATTAAAATTCAAAATAGAAACAGTTTCAGAGTGGTACTGTTTCACGATCAGTAACTAGTTTAAGAAAATAAATTTACTGTAACCGACCAAGGCATTGGGACTTTCAGAGAATAAAGATGACTAAAACGATGGGTAGAGAGAGCAGCAGGAATGAAGGGTAAGGGTGGCTGGCATATTACGAGATTAGTGGTACTTCAGGAGAGTAACAAAGAGGAGACTACGTGGGGAGAAAGTTGTAAAACAAGCCTCTTGGAATAAATTCATTCAACAAACAAAAGGTTTTATTAAGTAAACTTAAATAGTTCCTACCTTGCGTCCGTCACATTTGGGTGTCTCTATCGTGTGGGTGGATTTTGTACCAATGTAAAGTGGCAGATATTAGGAGAGTTGCGCACCTATCCCAACCACTTCAGGTCGTGTCCTACTTATGGTATTGCTCTTGGCTAACCTCTTTCCACTAATTCATTAACTGACAACTTTTCTACGTCACTTCTTACAAATCATATTTACACTCCATTGCATTCCATTACATTTTCTAACTTTTCTAACATTCCATCTCTTAAAACGCCTCTTTCATAGAATTATGACATTGCATTATTTGAAAAGAGCCTCTGTAAGTGTTTGGTTCCTTTTTTGAAAGCATTCTTTTATTCCATTCCATTATTTCCAACGACTTTAATAACACATTGTCGACACTTCTTCCAAAACATTGTTTTCCTTATTGAATTCATCTAAAAAAATAAGACAACACATGAGGACAACTGTGCAGAATTTTATTGAAGAGATATATAACAAAAGAGGTGAAGGTTGTGTTGCTTTTGATTTCCAGATCATTCCTACAGTCTGATGCATATGTCAGTGGAGCAAGACAGTTTGCCAGGGGATCTGAACACTGACCCACTACCGTATATGGAAGCGGCAGCAAAGAAGACCCGAACCAAGAAGACACCATCCAGCAACTAAAAGTACCTGATGTTCGTTTACTGAAAGTGAAAGGGTATGCAAAATTTAGTAACCGACTGAGTTAAAGAAGAAATTACCGGGTGTATCATGACAAAGATATCAGTGAAGTAAAGATATAATAAGTGGAAAGTATTTTCTTTGGTAATACTTATATCAGCAGTGCGAGGAAGGTTCACAACTATCCTGACTTTCGGGGAAGGTACGAAGCCATGGGAAGGTAAATATTATATTTTTTATTTAATTTTAATTTCCAGATTCTCGTTTGGCCTTAGATATATTATTAGGATTTGCTTTTTCTGGGTAAATCTAAGGTGTAAATAATTCCTGTATTTTCCTCTTATTGCAATATTTTATTGTTTATTAGAGTTTACTTGAAACTTCACCTTTTTATTTCATATCAAAGTTTATTTTTTATCCAAGTTTATTTTTTTCTTTTACTTCAACTCTTAAAATAAAATTTAGATCAGACAGGGACACCCACACGCCCCTATTGCTGCCGACGGCCCTACGTTCTCTGTTGATCCTAGTCGTACTTTCGAGTAAATAGCGTATTTTGGTATGGGTTCTCTTTTAACACCGTTCTTTTTTCTATTGGAGCTAGTCGTGCTTTAGACGAGTACTATCTAGGAGAGGCTCTTTTGAAAAAATGAAACTGCCAGGAATGAGAATAAAAAATATTATGTTAAAATTTAGGAATTTCATAATGAATTGCTTGTGTTGTAGTGGCATTTCTTGTTCTTAATGTAACGGGTGAAAGAATGATTTTAAAGGTTTTATTATAAACTTTGTTGTTCATTTTCTATCAGAGCTTAAGTAAGTATAAGAGGAGGTTGAAGGAGTATTGATGGTTTACCTGTCATTATTAATGCATTATCAGTAACTAGGAAATTACAGTTATGTTGCAATACATTCGTCAGACACTGCATTTTATGTATCCAAATACCAATACCTAGAGCGTGCTGCTAGAAGATTTTGAAAAGAAATGTGAAAATAAAGGTATTAGGCAAGGAAAAGTTAAATTGAACTTCATAGAAGAAACTACTTGGTCCTTGAGGAAAGGAATAGCGTGCAACTCTTTTATCTTTTCGCGGATCCATAGTGAAGACAGATCCGGTTGTCTGTGATATATAGGTACATGACGCATGAACATCATTTATAAAAAAGTATCCCCTTCCCATTGATTCTTTTTTTAGGATGATCGAAATTGAACGTCGGGTATATCACACCAAAGTTTTGTTTCGGAAATATATTTATATTTCTTGCTTTTGTACCCCGATACTTAAAAACTGACAGAATTTGTGAAGATATCCTAATCATTTTCGATCTAGGTAAGTATTCACTCAATGACGTCGATGTCCTTTCAAAGAGTGAAATACTTCTTAGTACATTAAAATGTATTTCCTGCAGATGCTAAGAGTGTTGGGGGAGTTTGTTTGACATACTCCAGGCCCAAACTATTCAAATCCATTTTTTTAACTTTCCATAGCATCACCACATTACCAATCTCCTTTTAGAGTCTCTCAACAAAGGCTGACCACCTTCAATTTTACCTTAGCTAAAATATAATCGAAAGAAAGAAAAAGAAAACAATCAAAATAAATAGATAAATTTACAACTTAGAACAATAGAATAGACTTGCACCGAAATGAGGCAGTTTTGAAAAACTGGAGAGGTCAGATGAGGTCAATATTGTATGCCAGAAGTAGGTTTATTTTTAATAATTATAATGAGCAGAAACAGTACAATTAAGGAATTACTAAAAAATAAATTACGCAACAGGGTAAATACAAGGTGGTTAGGCTGAAATTGACGATTTTTAATGTCTAATTTGTCAGGAACAGGCTTACGTTCTGGTAAAGTTAACGGCGTTAGATAGAATACGGAGTAAATCTTTAGTTGAAATAAAGGTTTGCTGACATGGAGAACTGGAAGCCATCTCAATATTGGAAAAGAGTAACCTGGATCATGATGACTTGCTCCATGTATCAAACTGTCGAACTTATGACTGCTGATTAAGGCTATACTACATAACAGGGACAGGTGCAACGGAAACGAGGAAGCCGGGGCCAGAAGATAGAGACACAACAGGCATTCTGACTTCATTCACACGCCTGAATTTATCCAACAACTGCAAGAATAGGTGATGAAATAACGTAGCAAGGGAATCTACGCTTTGACGGAGAGGTAGGTGTTGTACTATCCACCTTGAGTACTGTTGCTACCAATCGTACAAGAGAATTAAGAGACAAATTCTGACATACAACGACAAGGAGAATCGCTTGAGGAAGTCAAAGAAGCTACAAGTCACTGATTTGCCGTTTTTCATCTTTTTGATCTCATACTTCCTCTGCGCTTATTCTTGGTATTAAGCCTTCATTTCGGACAACATTTCCAAAGAGTTCTCATTAAATTAGGCTTTAGGTCTTATCATATTCCTTTAGGTCCACAACTTGTTCATATTTTATCTCTTTTATCTGAGTATAATCATTAGGCGACTTGTCTCTGGTCTTCACTATTCTATAGATTTTCCTCACTCCTGTGGTGTTTCTAACGTATCGTAGACCTACCTCGCCCAATGAACGTGCTTTTGCTGTTGCCATGGTTTTCTTTGATTCATCTTCCTAAACTGTCAACTATACCGCTCTTCTTGTCACCGTGAAGTATCCCAATTTCTGTTTGCCACCTTATTTGCTTTGCTTGCTTCCTTTACCTCCTCATTCCACCACTAAGTGTCCATTTCTCCTGGAGCAGAGGCAAAGCGATAAATGGTCCAATGTTGTACCAACATGGAAGCATGCTGGATAGAATAAGAGCGCAACTGGCATGACAATTTCCTAAAGATCTCAAAGAAGTTTCTTAGCCTTAAACCCAAATAGCTTAGGATATGGCTGGCGCCTTCCAGCAGTATAGGCACCGTCAGGATCTGGTGCGGATCCAGTGAGAGCCGTTGGACACTGAGATAGGGTCAAGACTAGCTCGCACAGCCGGATAAAGCAGTGTGCACTGCACCAAACGAGTAGCATCTCCCTAGCATCGACAACTAGCTTCTCAATGTGGGACGTGCGGATGTCACTCGTTGCCAGGAGGAGAGACGTGTGGTAGATCTACTCCACCTTTATCATTACACGCTCAACCTCGGAAGCATAAAGCTCTCATCCCTATTGAAGCTTCTAAAGAACAAATGATTAATAGAAAAACAAGGTAGTAGCTCCATCAGCACCTCACGTGCTGAACGATACAAAGCGAATAATTAGCGTGGTCCAGGTAGAAGAGACACTAATGCTGCTAATTTGTATTTACGACTTCCAAGAAAGTTTCGTTTAGTAACAAGTCAGAGTGAAGATGGAGCTTTGGATAGCGGCATAAATGCACCCCCTCAGTCTTGCCCAAGGTGAACCGAAACATGTGCGCTTCGGCATATTGAGAGATGTGGTTCACTGCTTGTTGAAGTCGACACTCCAGAGTTGGCATCTGGGCCGCTCCACGTAGAGGGTAGTGATAACTTACCCAGAGAAAGGATGTCTTTGAGGTAGAACTAGTGGCGCATCCGTAGGGTGCCAAACATATTTGTGTTTAGAGGGGAATGAAACTCTGACAAGGTGAGGTTTACTTCTGTATTTCATCATGAAATGCGGTTTTTATTTCCTTTGTATTTGCCGACTACTGCATGGTGAATTTGGGTGTTATAATTTCGCAAGTAGTGTCCTGATGATGAACAGCGGTGATAAAGGTAGGTGCTGAAGGGTTTCATACTTCAGCAGGAGGTTAATGGTTGGCATCTGTTAGCAAATGGGGCATTTTTGACGTATGGTACACCATTGAGAAAGCCAGAGAAGATAGTCATTGGATTCCTTTTCCATGGAAGCACTAAGGTGACATGCAGCGATTGGTATCAGGTCTGAATTTCTGGTGATAACAGCACCAGTTGGACGACTCTGGCCCAAAAGAAGTGGCAGACCGACCCGAGACTCGAGAGGCTGAGCGGAAATCACGCTCTTACCGCGGAACCAGCTCTCTATAGATTCGTGTCAGTCTCGATGAGTTTTTCCATCTTGACTTTTAGGGATGAGCGGGTCCAGGAGCTTTCAGCTCGCGTGGATAGTGAGCTTCTTTGGGGTTAATGTTGCCATTGAGTTTTGTGAATTACAATTGATGCGCTTCTCCCGTGCATGAAAAATAAGTAGGCCTCGAACTGCGTGAGGTTGCTAGGTGTCGTCATCATGGGATTGCCAGGGGTCGCTGTCGCTGAATGCGCCTTGGGGAAACAATAAATGTTTGATGAATTTATTTAGGTATTGGTTAAAGTTTAATGAATAGAAAACAATAAACAGCTAAAATCATGGATTTTAAATCTTCAATAATAACACTGTCTAACAAAATTTAACCTTTTGTCGACTACAAAGATTAGAATAACATATTTTAATGTAGTTTTATGTATAGATTTAAGAAATGGAAGTCATTTTTATCGGAATGACTCCTGTTGTTTGTAAGTTGCCAATTACTATTTTTGTTAAGTTTCGAAGATTTTAACGAATTTCATTCTTTTATTTCTTATTTTCAGGTTAGTTAGCTAAATCTAATTTTAAATAAAATGAACAATTTTAATTATAATGCCAAGAGGACAGTGTAAAAATAGCCCAAATTAATTCTGCTACATATGTGGTTCAGTTACATTTAAAAAATATCAAAGATAAATTTCTTCTCTAGTGAAAAACTATATAATTTGTATTTTTAATGTAAAATTGGCGACCAAGAAAAACTATGGGCACCACATATATGTTGCACGACATGCTTTAATTCTTTATCAAAATGGTCTAAAGAAAAAATATAAAGCCTTCAATTTGGTGTTCCAATGGTATGGCGAGAGCCCCAAGATCATGCCAATGACTGCTATTTCTGTTTGGTAAACATACAAAGTAAGTAATTGTTTATTTTTCACTGTAACTATATTTTGAAGTAGTATACTGTAATAATATTTTGTAAAAATATAAAATTATTTAAGTTTAGAACCACTTTGTTTTAATCACACATATGTAAATATCTTTAAATTTTATGCATATAATTTATTTGCTTTTAGGTAAAACAACGAAGTCTGCTTCAGCTGTAGTATTTCCCAACCTTAGTTCTGCTATTCGCTGAAGCCTATACCTAACTCAAAAGACATTCCAGTACCTGAGCGACCTACAGAAATTGTTTTGTCTAACTCTGATAAATCAGATATGGAATCATGTGGACCAGAAACTGAAATTTATGTTCCTGAAACTACTGATACTACTCCAAAACCTTTCCCACAACCTGATCTAGATGATCTTGTAAGAGATCTGAACTTAACAAAGCAGCAGAGTGAATTACTGGCCTCAAGACTGAAAGAAATAAATTTGGTCGCAGATGATTTTCGAATTTCTAAGTTTTGCATTCGATCAAGCAATTTACAAGACAAATTTTCATTTGATAACAATTTATGATACTCTAATAATATTCCCCCTCTCTTTGAAGGTTTAGATATACATTATAAACCCAGTCAATGGAGACTTTTCATTGATGCTTGTTTATATAGTAGTAAAGCCGTGCTTCTGCATAATGGAAATTAACTACCATCGATACCAGTAGCTCACTCTGTTATTTTGAAAGAAACTTATGAGAATTTAGATTTTATTTTAAAAAGCATTCAATACAGTGAAAATAAATGGTTGATCTATGATGACCTTAAGGTCATAGCCATTTTAAATGGCTTTCAGTCAGGATACACAAAATTTATGTGTTTTTTGTGCCAGTGGGACAGTAGAGCTCGAAGAGAACATTACATACGCTCAGAATGGCCTTTAAGAGAAGAGAAAAAGTAGGTTTTCATAGTGTCATACGTGAACCATTGGTTCCTAAGGAAAACATAATTTTGCACCACTTCACATAAAATTAGGTTTAATGAAACAATTTGTGAAAGCCTTAAAGCATGGCCAGCCATTCTTCTTATATTTAAAAAGAAAATTTCCTAAGATTAGTGATGCTAAAGTAAAGAAGAAATCTTTGTTGGGCCTCAGATTCGACAACTTATGGTAGATAGTGAGTTTGAGGCAAAATTGAGCAAGCCAGAATTTGAGGCCTGGCATAGTTTCAATGGTGTGTGTAATGGTATCCTTGAAAGGCACAAATCAGAAAATTACCACATTCCTGTTCAGAATTTGATTAGGTCTTATAATGAGTTGGAATGTAGTATGTCACTAAAGGTGCATCTTTTTAATTCCCATCTGTCTTTCTTTCCAGAGCATCCAGCAGACGTTAGCAACGAGCATGGTGAAAGATTCCACCAAGATATTGCTACAATAGAAAATCGTTATAAAGTAAAATGGAGTCCTGCAATGCTTGCTGACTTCTGCTGGACCCTTCACAGAGACAGACAAGATGTTGTACATAAAAAGAAGCCTAAATAATCTATAAAAATATATGACTATTGTATAGATTTCAGCAATTTTGAAAAATCTTAAATCTTCCTTGTTTTTTTAAATATATTTTTATAATACCACACTCTGAAATGTATTAAAAAGACGTAATTTAATTTGATTAATAAGCTTTTTGTTTTCACTTATCTTTGTACTTTTTGTCAAATAAAGAAAATAACAACTATTTTATACCTCTATATACTGAATAATCTAATATTAATAAATAGTTACATGTGCAGATTACAAAAAAGTGAAGGAATTTCATGAAAAAGAAAGGTCATTTTCGTAATATACGCAAAAACTACAATAGAAAACTACTTTCTAATTTCTGTAGCAAAATCATTGTTGGATAATAATTATACAAATTTCCTAGTATTCTTTCATTTATCACTTTTTTACCTTTTTAAGTGTAGAATATTTAGTTCATACTTCTCACTCCAAGTATTTTGTAGGTCGTATTATTCCTTTCAGACAGTGGAAAAGTTGGCCAAAGTAAAGAATAAATGAGGGATAGAAATTATTTCTTGCAGACAAGGAAAAAAGACACTGTTGGCTGTCACTTCCTAATCATACAGGTGCTCTAGCCACCTTTTTGCTCTGCAAAATTAGTTAATCCCTTGCTATTTGTCACCGCTTATACGGTTCTATAGTATAAGATGCGTCTCAATTTGTTTATTTAATCTCGTTTATCTATTGTAAGCAAATGTTTTAGAAATATTTGAACTGTGTGTTTAAGCCTGGGTATTCTCGCTTCCCCCCAAAAAATTCCTTGTAAGGTTGCTTTATTTTCTTTCCGTATTCTTCCTCTAGATGCTATACACATTGGGGGGGGGGGGGAATTGACTTCATCGATTAAACTTTTTTTCAGTCAATTAATCCATGCTTCTTTTTTTGTTAATCCGAGGTAAGTTAATTCGTCTCCATGGGTGGACCTACATTTTCCACAAATAAAGTGGTAAAGAGTGTCTGTCCTTCCCTAACTGACTATGATGGTGTTGAAGAAAAGGGTTAAGTTCTGTAGAGCTGTGCATATTATTCCTCTACGCCTAAAGTTGATCTCCAGCTGCCATAATTCTAATGAAAAGTAAACTAGAGTCACAAAATGTGTTCAATGGTGAAGCCAAATCGAGATTATCAAAGAGAATTTAGGATGAGTAGATGAGATCCCTATTTCAATCACTAGTTCCCATCCTATTTAGAATTGGTGGGAGGGAGAATAGATTTTGCGGTGTTGACGCACGCCGACCATTCTTTGTTGGGAAAGCGGCTTATATGATAAGAAATTCTCTTTTCTCCAATCGCAATTGGTATGGAGGCGGGTGGTGTCTCAAATATGAGTTGTAAGTTATTGTTTCTCATAATCTCGTCTTTACTACTAGGTTTTCCGAAAGTCGTCGTGCACCTTATTGCGATTAAAAAGGCTCAAGTTAACTCATATTACGATCACTCTCTATTATTAAACTGGCTATGCTTCTTCCGTACAGATACATCTCTGTCTTAACTTCTTGACCTTTGTGTACCCTCTATGGGTATCACCTAGCAAGGTGGAAACACCGGTTTTTTTTTCGTCGCAAGATGCAATTCCAAATTGGTTCGACGTTACAGTGGCTCTTATGAGCCGAGTTAACTGGTGGTCCGGATTCCTTGTAAATTGCAAGCCCTAACGGAGAAATACAATTCCTCAAAACGAGGGCAGGCCTGTAGTCAAACCCCTACCAAAATATAATCTTGACCTGCTATAAAATGAGTTGTTTTTTATATGTATAATAACACTTGGCCTACGAATTGAGTCATATATAGACATTAAAACTACGTTCGCAACATTTGGAGCAATTTCTTTTCCTCCTTTCTCATATTTGGGATTAATCGGTCGCCATCAAAGTATTCTGGCCTCGTTGTGTCGCGTAAAAGATGAGAAATATCTACGAACGTTTGTGGTCGCGTTGAGTCAGGATGCATTCACTCGTGTCCATATGGGCATTATTATATTCTAAATCCTTTTCACTATTTTTCCATTGTTTATTAAACTTTAACCGTGCTTATTGTGACTGATGAGCAGTTCGCTGGCCTTTTGGTACCTGCACATCGGCTTTAACACCAAAGTGCCTAGCCTATGGTCTCCAACTCCGTTCGTGTTTCCGCCGAACAGCACACATGCAACACAGTATCCACCCTCGTTCAGCGACAAGTACTTGAGACAGGGGTCTGTGATGCACCAGCTTGGTTGGAATCGCCTCTTATGACCGGCTTCTTCAATGAAGGGTAGCGATTCGACAGACGGGGCTGATTGGTTGATTAGGGCCACTTTCTTCTCAGTCTGTGGCCACTTCGTTTCCATTGAAGTTGGCAACATCCACTGTAACTGCGGGGAGTGTCAGTTTGCCATGCGACAAAAGAGAAGTGAGTTTCTTGCGCTTCTGCTCCTCATGGTAAGTTTTGTTTCATTGTCGGATGTACAGGCTGTCGATGTCGATGCGCTTGGCTGTTACTCCAGCTCATTGAAATCACACTTGCAAACACCACTCGTCTTGGCCACTTTGGTCTTGAAGAACGAAATGATCTTCATATTACCGGCTCACTTCACGGTACACGCACTGTGAATGAGAGGGAACTAGTGCATAAAATTCAAAAGCCCATTTGCTTACATCACCCCATTTCCGTCACAAAAAATAATAAAAAATCACTAACTTTGCA
Organism: Ceratothoa steindachneri; assembly: GCA_963969495.1. NCBI lineage: Eukaryota > Metazoa > Arthropoda > Malacostraca > Isopoda > Cymothoidae > Ceratothoa > Ceratothoa steindachneri. The sequence goes on along the minus strand of OZ018323.1, from coordinate 95,917,584 downwards.
ATGCTGTGTTTTAGAGAGAGGATAACGTGGCCACGATGCTGGTTTAGTTGCAAAGAGAGAAAAAAGAGAGAGATAGGATGCTGGAATTAGTTCAGCAAGTAAAAGATGCCAGCGAGCAGATGCCCAGTTTAGGCCACATGACAAAGAGCGGAAGGGCCAGACGTGTCAGGTAAGATGCGCGATCCGACTGGTCAGCGAGTCAAGCGAACGGTCTCACGTGCCGTGTTTTCGCCTTGACTAAAGACAAGCGAAAAGCGATGCAAGCCAAACACATTGTGTGGAATTTCCCTCTGGTCATGAAGAGGGGGGTAAGCCACCAGCTCCCTCCCATATTGGATCCGCACCTACTCTGACCCCAATCTTCCAAATGGTAACATTTACCTGGGATGAAGAGGTATATTGTGAAAGTTGAGAACATGTCAGTATTAATCGGAAAATACTGCGAATTTATGCCTTTATCAAGTAAAAGTCTATAGGAGAGGGGCGGCTTCGGATGCGTGGGTCCCTCTTTTGGAAAGATCCACCGTCTCTAAGCCACCCAGACTACCAGTAGGTAATAGTGTAGGAGCTGAAGCTCCTCTAGTTCAATCCTACTTTCTGGTGAAGCTTTAGGAAACGCGAAAGATAGAATCACGACCAATTTCAAGGCTGTTGCCTCATGTGAATGTAATGATCTGGTGGAGGCGGACGGCCGTTTCGCCTTACAGGAAACGGTTACGCTAGGGGAAAGGGTTAATCCCTGGTTTTAGCCGTAGCTGGTTGTGAACCCTTTGTGCCGCCAGTTTTATCAGGGGAGCAACCGGCTGGGGAGATGGGGGATAGAACCCGCAGAAGGATTGCAAATCGGCGTGAAAACGACCGTATTAGTAGGCATGGAGGGGCCATGAGCAAAGGGTGTCTTTCTTAGCATTAAGGCATAAGACGTCCCAGGCAGCCCCAGGCACGCCAGGATCAGGTCCTTAGCCTAGTGAAATGAGAGGTGATCCTGGGCCTGATTGGACAGGATGTCGTTTTCAAGAAGATACACACCACATTGATTCGAAGAAGCGGGGTGTGGCTGTCCGCAATTGAGACATGTGGCCACACACGATTTGAACTTATCGTGTGCGGCCTTGGAACAATTTACACCGGCTTAGGGTAACCACGAATTTGCATGTCGGCAGGAGAAATTTGTATGGCTGAAGCGGTGCTAGTATTAGCACACATCCGCGGCAGTGGCACGAATGCTTTCATGCGGTAGCGATACAAACAGCACGCACCGACCCAGGGAACATGTCGAAGTCAAACGTGACGAAGAATGTGGGAGTGAATCTCTAAACTCTTCCCGGTTTTCTCATTAAACGCTCTACTTTGACCGCTCCATATTCGGCAATCTCTATGATATCCGCGAGATGCCCATCAAAAAACATTCTGTGATAGAACGATCTGAGGCCGCTTAAATTCAGCCGCTATCACATGTTAGAAACACATGCTACCCACGTTCATCTGCGAGAGGATGCAGAGCACGTTATCGCCCACCATAGCAAATGTTTAATCAAGGAGGTTCACTTCCCCTTTTCACCTCCATACGTCGATCTCGCAAGATTGAGTTAGGCTTATGGGCAGATAAGGTATTTTCCCAGGCGCGATCGGGGCATTCCCCCGAAGTCCCCCACTCAATTATCCCCTACGCCATAGAGATGGCTCTGGCTACTTATACAATAGCTTTTCCAAATTGAAGCAGATCCCAATTATTTTCGTGAGGCATCACGCCGATCCGGTCTCGCTTGTGCACCTAGGAACTCTATACCTGAAGAACCCCCTTATTGTCCAGAAGAAGAGAATATCCCTTGAGTGCGAAGGTTTTTGCCCTGGAGACGCCAAGTCAACAAGGCCCCCCCCCATGATGTTCACAAAGAGAACAAAGTTAGAACAGCCATTGTTCTTTCAGCCCGTTTGACAAGAGACGGTTTTCACCCTCCCCCCTGTTGTTCAGAAAGAGAACAACGTTAGAAAAGCCATTGTTCTTCAATGCTGTTCGTCAAGAAACGGTTCTCGTTCCCAAGACATCACGCCTGGATAATTGAATTCTCCCTTTTTAACGTTCTTCAAGAGAACGTTCAGTTTCAACAATAACCTCCATTGTTCATCTAGAACATCTCCGATTTGCTGTCACAAAGATCGCTCGTACTTCCAAGCCCCTTTCGCTCTCACTCTTCGAAGACAGTCCTTCCTCTTCGTTAAGGACAACCCCCCGAAGAACCCTTTTGCTGGAAATTGCCATCGGACCGAAGATTCTTTCGCATCGTCTTCCTGAGCATTACCTTTAATCATCTAACCTTTTGTCAACGCCACCCTGTGCTTCAAATGGTCTAGCAAACCATTCCCCCCCTTTAATTTTTAATTGTTTACCTTTTTAAATCTCTCCAAATCTTAATCCTCGGATTAGTCAGATTTTCCCAAGACCCTTTTCATTTTCCGTTTATGTAAATATTATTTTTGTGTGTTGTTGATAGTTTAATTAATAAAGCTCTATTTTATTAATGATAGCCATATTAATTATCCTTGTGCTCCTTCCCACTTCTTAAGCATATTGAAGATAAATAAGCCTCTTCAGGCACCCTTCTTCTTTTGGACTAACCTCGGTCAATCAGATTACCACGCACTTTAAATATTAGAATAATTCCCTCAACGAATAGTTATATATGGTATATCGTCGTGAGCCTATTCTACGACACATTCATTTCATGAAGTACATGGTAGCGTGCGGAGTAACACTCACCGGTGTGTCATCAAGTTTCCGAAAGGCACTAATCGTGGCCAACTCTGAGGAATTCGATGCATTTGACAAAAGGCTCCTGTCTGAGAAACGGGTCACCTTCGGCTCTCCACCAATCAAACTAGCTAGAGCTCTTGTCTGATTGATCTTGTTGGCCATAGCCAAAATGCTGCCATCAGTGGAGCGAATTAGAAGGAAGTGTTTTAATTCAGCGGGTTCGAAAACGCCATGTAGCCTATAAATGAAGGGACCCGACATAATTGAGGCTCCGCTCTGCGCACATTTAGTCTTCGTTAGCAACGGGGCAGGAAGTGCCGATATTAGCTTTGTCGCTTACCAAAACAGCAGCACACCGGTCCGTCTACGTCGCTCCCACAGAGAAAGAGGAACCCTTAGTTTTTTAGTCTGATTCCTCTTTCTTATCTTCTAGGAGAGGAGATCAGTGAGTAAACTTGCTTTTATCCCCACCTCAAGAGACCTTAGGCTAGTTGGACCGGCCTCAGCAATATGCTTTTCTGAAAAAGAGAACGTGTTGGCTGTCATAAGTGAACCATCCGGGGTAGGAGATCACTCCTCTCCTTGTAAGTCGTTGGGGACAAGGGCTGTCTGAGAAGGACCTTGCACAGGGGCGGACTTGGGTTCAGTGCTTGGCACCGAGCCCAGGTTTGACCACATGGAAGGTCATACCATATTAGGCTGAGTCACCACAAGGAACAAGTCCATCTCAAGGGAGGGGCCTACACGTGACCATTCCTCCTCCCCCAAAACATCACACATTCAATTCGAGGATTTTTTTGCCTTCTAATACTGACAAATCGGCATCTATCGATGAAGAGAGGGGGTAAGTACACTTCCCCTCCCCCTCCCTGCAAACTAGTCACGCACGCCTGCTGGACATTAAGGGGCACGGGCCGACGGGTCCTGCCATCCTTTGCTCTCCTAATGGGGTTTGCCCAATCGAGCAGACCCACCAGGAGTGCTCAATTATTGGCTGCCTGCCTGCTTTCTTGGCAGTACCCTTGGAAAGTAAAGGGGGGGGGACTGCCAATGAAAAATGTGACAGAGAAGGAGGTGAGGAGGAGCACCCTGCACCAGTAGCAAAATGAGAGGAGTAAACCACCTCTCTGTCAGAATAAATTTGAATAGTCCCCTGAGAGAGCACATGGGGGGGGGAGAAACTCCATTTATTCAGTGGAGCTGCCTGAAGTCGGCTTCAGTAATGGTAGAGGGGAAGGTAAATGGAGAGAATTTTTTATGGACTCATCATTGGGCATGGTGACTCCATGTAATTCACGGGATACGCACGCTCCTCACCCGACGCAGTAGCCTGCTCTGCGAGTGGTGAATACGCGGTTGTAGAAGCAGCTGCCACCATTTAAGGCCACTACTCTCAACTAGTAACCTGGCAGCCCATCGGCATGGCAGCTCCGCCATAAGCACGGCGTAAAAAAATGATAGATAGTGAAAGGAGAAATAAAGGAAATGCGGAGATTGTGAAGGTTGGGGCGAAGCAGGTTTTTAAAACCCATCATCCCAAACTGGATCTTAGGGGTGAATGGTCGTTGTCTCCTTCTCACTCAGCCCCGATCTGAGATGGTTGGCTGAGAGGAAGCTGGTAGGCCCCTACTCTGTGAAATCAGAGGCCAACCAGAGAATGTTGCGAAGGAGTTCGTATGGAAAGTAAGGAAGTAGGATACGAAGAAAATTGTGTCAGCGCCAGACGGGGCGCTGAGTCGCGTCAGCACAGCGGCCAGGGAAGATTTATATAGACAATTTGTTTATCATTTAATATATATTGTTCAAATTTCTCTATAATTAAAAGTACAAAACCGAGAAGGATTAAACGCTAAAAAAATTAAAATAAAGGACAAAAAGTTATTTAAGACGATAACACTTACAGCACAAGATACGAGTAAAACACGCTTTTAAATTCACAAAACAATCCATATTAAATTAAATAACAACCAAAATAATTACAGTCTTCGCAAAAAAATAAAAATACACAAAGAGCTGATTGGAAATAAAAACTTTAACATCACTATTAGGAGCAGCGGGACTTATAAGAGGGGGTGCAGTCTGGCCGGCAAATCCCTGTGATAATCATGCTATAGGCGATGACAAAACTGATGATCGCGAAGTTGAATCTTTTTAATCTTTGATCTCTTCTCTTTTGTCGCAATGAAATAGCAGTCTTTTTCGATTAACTCTGAACTCACAACTAGGAGAGCGTGAATTCCATCGCCCCTAGAATTTTTCCGTTTGCATCGACCTCCGGTCATAAACCTGAGCGATCGAATATCTTTCCCGACACAATGCAATCTTTAATACTAACAAAGGCCCCTCAATGCGATTCTCGCAACATTGGCACTTTTCTAAAGAAAATGTCTCAGACGCATTGATATCTAAGGTAAATCGATAATGAATATCGAGTTTATCAAAAAAAAAGAAGACAATTTCACTTAATATTTCCTTGTTTTTTTTTTGCCTAAAATAATTGTTTCCGAAGATACGTTGCAAAGAATTTGTGTGTATTATGATGTTTTGTCTTTGGAGTCAGATTGAAAGGATAGGTGAATTTGGCTATTGATACAATAGAAACCAGTGGGACATTTTTGGCCATAAGATGAGTTGCGTTTGTCATTGCGTTGTCAGGTGATACCCAAGTGCAAGATAAGGTCTGAGTAAATTTCCGTGAGTTGTTTTAATTATCTCTGGGGATAAACATAGTAACCTGAAAGAGATGGTATTGAGGAAAATAGTTAAAGGAAAATATCGTCCTATTTCTCCCTGTTTGGCTTGCAAGAGCTCGGGAATGTGGCACTCTTGATTAAGGAGAGAAGTGTTTTTGCTAGAGTTTTGTGGGATGACGGTGTATTTGGAGGAAGATTTCACACAATTGTGGAAAGGGCCAAATTTGCCAGATGATAGCCCTTTTGGAAAACTTTGCTCCTCCTTCTAAGACTTTTATCAAAAAAGCCTATGCCAATATTTCTAAATCAAAATGGTATTTCCCATTATCACTTTTCCGACAAGTGACACAGTCAGGTGCAAGAATGCCATAAACTCTATCAACCACCTAAGAATTCAGATCCTTGACAATGTAAGCGCATACGTAAATACGTAAGACATTGTATTTTAAAACTTGAAAGTAGTACTCCTAAGTTGTCATTACCTATTTTCGTCAGGCTGTTATTGAAATGCAAAATTTAGTTGATGTCTCTCGCATTATGCTAGCAAAATTTGTTCTATGTCACCGCATTGGGCTTCTCAGTTGCGCACAAATTTGATTTGTTCGCCCGCTTTATGAAGCGGGGTAAAACGATCAACGTTGGAAGGTTATGCTCGAGAGAGTGCGAGGTTTGTGAGCGTTTAAATCAGGACAGTTTGGTCAGTCAAATAATTGCATACTAAACGGAATATAATGTGCTTACGTTCGACTCACATGTTTCTATCTCCGAATATTCGGTAGTTATACATTGATCAATTAACGAAAACAGTGAAGGGAAGATTGCTGGATGTTTTTAAAGGTAATTTGATAGCTCAAAAGTGATTTATAAATTCGTACATATAAAGATTTCCTGATCCTATTTACGAACCACTTCCGGCAATTTTTAAAAAATGAATAAAATGCTGGGCAGATATTTATCCAATGAAGGTATTTATTTATATCGAGGAAAATTTTAAGGTAGGATGAAGGAAAGGAAAATGGATAAGGGTGACAACGGTAAAAAAACGGAAGACCACATTTCTTAATCCTGGGGTCGGGTGTGCTTATTATATTCTCTCAGGAACAAGTGCTTACTAAGAACTCGGCTATACTAACTGCCCTAAATACTGGCACCCGTCTAATATTTTGATAAAACTCGAATTAGCACATAAACTTGTCACAATAATTGATTAATTATATTTTTTTATAAGAATACAGATTGAATTTGATAACAAAAAGGGAAAGTTTGGAGTTTTACCATTAATGTTTATATTCTTTAAGGTGATTTTTACAAAGTGATCTGTTATTTAATTTCTGATAAATAATTATAAATTTTGTACTTTTATTTCTATCATTAAAATCATAAAGAAGTAATGGTATAATAAATTTTTAACCAAATTAATTAACGTTTCTTTTCCCATTTTTTACTAACCATCATCGCAAACTCATTTTAATTGGCAATCTTGATTTCCATAAAATCCACTTTGGATTGTCAAATATCCTGATATGTGAGAATCTGCTAAAAAAAATCAAAAAATCTTAAATTCCCGATCAGTACATACAGTGAGGAATGCTCTGAAGAGGTTTGAAGAAACAAAAAATATACTACATCACAGACAACGGACAGGAGGGCTCAGAAAGACCTTAATCCAGGATAATTTCTTCAGAGTCACGTCTCTCCTAAACCCTCACGTCTACTTTAGAAATAGCTCGCCAATTAAAGAGTGGCAAAGGACTAGAAGCTTAGAGAGGTTGCACTTTTTCATCGAGTGAAAGTAAACAAATTTGCGTTGAGATATCATAGTAAAATAAAGAGTATGCTTGGTATAAAAAGCATCAAATCTGGATGATATTTGACTGGAAAAGGTTCACTGGACCGAAGATTATAAGTATGAAATTTTAACTGTTATAACGAATAGAAGTGATGATCTAATGAGTCTTTATGGTTTTTCTGCCTAATGTGAAGCCGAGCAGAGTTAGTGTAATAGTTTGGTGCTCTTTTATCAAATAAATCATAACAGCATGGCTATCATTCAATTTTTCAGTGACATATTACCCCATCTAAAACCCGTCTTATCGGTCAATACTTTAGCTTTTCATCTGTAAATGATCTCAACAAGCACATAGCCAGACTGACCTAGTTATCTGGAGAAGAAAGAACAGAAAAGACATCTTGTAGTCATGGATTGCCCATTACAATCTACTCATTGCAATCCAATTGAACCTTTGTACGATTATCTAGACAGAGGAGTGCGAGAGAAGAAACCAATAACTGTAAATACGCTATTTTTAATTATCAAAACAAGAGGCCGGATATTTTGATGCACCAAAATTCAATATAATTCTTCTTTAAATCTATATCTTATTTAGGTTAACATTAGAGTTGATCTATAATAATTCAACTGTTTTATTTACCTTCCTTTTTGTGTTTGTTTTCTCGAATTATTTAAAAAGTTTGGGTAGGGAGGACTCTTATTTAGGGCTGGTAATCTACTCAAAATACCAGCTTATAGGAATCCTTGTGTCTTAGTGGTTAAGGCACTGGATTTTAAAGCTTAAGTACTCAGGTTCGAATTCCTGTGACGGCGGTCATAAGAAATTTCGCCGTTGGAAAGGAGCTTCCGTCAATCGCTTCTAGGCACTGTGCCAAGCGCATGCAAATTTCAGCAATGCTGTCTCTTCGCCTCTTTTCCTCATACACTCAACAAATCACTATTCGTCTCTTTATATTCACAGGACTTTGACGTTTACAGCGTGAACTCTCGCTTGACGCAAGAAGGTCTGCCAGATTTTCTGTTTAGTAGAACTTCATCCATCCCATTCACCCTAATTTGAGTTGACTCTAGTTATAATAACACTATTAACTAAAATAAAGGCAATTATGTAATAAAAATGCTTACACTTTGCCTTGTTAACCATCAAATGTGAGATTGTTTGGGTTCGTTTCGGTTTGTATCACCTACAATGATTACACTAAAATTAATTAAAATTGACGTTACTCACACTTCAAATAGTTTTCTTGTTCTCGGTAATGCCCCTCTCACACGAATCAAATACCATTACTTCACCATTAAAATAATCGCTTTCAAAGCATACTTTAGCGTGGTTGCTCCAGTTGGTCTACCTTCATATTTGCCATGAACACAAGGCTTGTTGACTTTAGAACAAGTTAAACTAAATAAAAATGCACATACTGCTCCTAAGTTTAGGTGCAGACTGAGACTCGTTCTCCCGATTCCTTCAGTTGGTTGTCGCAATGATGCTTGAAAGATTTGGTTAAGGGAGATTAACTGCAGGGGAGCTGATAACCCGCATGGAGTATGCTCTCCTACATAGGGAACTGGTAATCTATATGGGGAACTGGTAACTTGCATGAAGAACTGGTTACCTGCCTGGTTGACTAATACATGCCTAGTGGATTTCGACACTAAAGGGTTACTGGCAAACTGCAAGGAACTGCTGGTAAAGGTAATGGTCACTGCTAACCGGCATTTCGGAATGACAAATTATGTAGAGGACCAGGTTACGTGCATGTAAACTAGTCTCTTGCATGAGAAGTGCTATATGGGGTGCTAGCCTATATGAGGACTGGTTTCCTACATGGGGGATCTTAATTTTTGCATGGAGATTGCTAAATTAAAACCGAAATTGTGACTTTATTCTGCATAAAGGCCGGTAATCTGCATGGGGAGAATGTATCTGAAAATGGTTGTTTGGGGTCTAGCGAGTGAGGGCGAGTAAAAATAATGTGATGTCAATGAGCGAAGTCGAGGAGGGAAAACTTCCTCATTTAGCCACGAAAACTGTACATCAGGAATATGATAAAATGATTAAGCAATTAAATGCCAGAGAGAATAGGAACATTCCATATAAGAAGATTATAGCTAAGACTGTCGACCATAATTGGTTGTTAGATAAAATTAATTATTATATCGGCATTTATAGGAAAATAAATAACTGTGAGGGTGAATTAGAGCATAGTTACAATGTACTAACTCAAAACATTAAAAGGTGAATTAGGGTAGCAAAGAGAATTTAGGAAATTAATTTAGCATATAAGGCAAAGGAAGATAACAGAGGTTTCTTCAATTATAACGAACTAAGACTCGAGATAAAAGAAGCTCACTTAAAACTAAAGTTTACGAGATAGTGAATGATAGTGATGCAAAGACAAAGATGCTGAATAAGTATTTTCTTTCACTATTTACTCTCCAAGATAATCTAATTGTACCTGATGGAACCTTGATCTTCAGGGAAAATGAGGAAGAGAATTAGAGAATAATTAAACTAGAAAGGAGATTGTCTCAAAAGAAATGGAGAGAATTAAATTTAGTAAAGCACTGAATCCTACCATGCCAATTTAGAAAATCGTCAGAGACTAGCATTGTACCAACGGCGAGGGAGAAAGCTAATGTTGTAGCGGGCCGAAAATATATCTCTAATCCCAATCGATCCAACCTGCTTCCTACACTGTCCGAACGTGAGAAATCGAGGGAGAATGAAACGGATTGTATCTACAGTCCCTTTACTTACAAAAAAAGTACAATGATAATCACAGTAATTTATATTTACAAGGGAAGTGTGCACACTTCAAAATTAGCCCAAATTCCCCAATCCAAATAAGATACCAAAAGAGAATTTTATAACAGGCGAATACAACAAATTTACTTAAATATATCTACACAAAATAAAAAAACACAACAACAACCGAACGAAAAGGGGCACGCGCTATCACTTGTGTGCTGGAGGTGGGTGGTAGTAGGCTGACATAAAAGGAGGCAGGCTTTTCAGCCAATGCGGGTGTGGTGGTCCAGGTGTCTAGCGAGGTATGAAAGCCCTCCGTCTCAGGGCTGGGTGGAGCACTCGTCTAGAGAACCCTTCTTGCCGTCCGCCCAAGCTTCCACTCTCTGTAGAAGAGATATATCCTCCGTTTATGACCCATTTACTTATACATGGAAGGGAAACTAATAAGTGGGCATTACCCGAGTAAATTTATCGACTAACTTACCTCTAAATGTATATCCAAACAATCCTCAGCATCAACAATTCTCCAAATATTGAACTCTAAAAACTATTCTTTCAAAATATAATCTTTTGATAAAAGATTATTTTAACCAAGTACAATTTTGATAGAAGATTATTTTAAGCAAAGTACAATCTAAGAAAGAAAAACAGTTTTAATACATGAAATCAAATACATATATATATATAAAGAGAAAATATAAAAAAACTGATTCCCACTCACACACACATTCTTACAGAGGGAGGGAGAGAGAACAGAGAAAAGGGGTGGGAGAATGGCCCCTTTTACACACACTCACGTTCGCTCCACCACACCCCTCCTTCCTTAAGCCATTCGACCAGTCACTCACAAAACCCTTTCAATCACTCTTCACGGTACTACTTGTGCTCAATCGCACCTTTCTGCACCCATTCACACTCTTCTACTGGTCCCTGGCTACGCGTAGCAATTGGTCGGGTTTGTTCGTCAGTCATCCTGTCAGTCTCATCGTCACTATTTATCATATCGTCCACCATACTTTTAGCCCTCATTACCAGTTCTTCCATCTCACGACAGAATTCTTTCATACTCTTCCGTTCAGCTCCTCACTCACAGCTCTCATCCAACTCAAAGTACATTCTTGCGAAACAGACAGGTCACTCCTATCCCCTTTATTCTCAACAGGCATACCAGAAACCTCTTCGACTGGTTCCCACCAGAAACCTGAAAAATCAGCCACTTCATCATTCACTACATCAAACCCACCCCTACTATTACCATTTATAAAACCCGAAAAATCAGCTACACTAGGTTCATTCTGCCCAAACATACTATCATTCATACTGTTCCCAAAACCAGAAAAATCAGGCACAGGCAGCTCACTCACTCGTCTACTTATACCAGCCAAATCACTCACCTGTTTACGCAAAAACTCAATCTCCCTTTCAAGATCCCCCATACCAGAAACACTCTGCTCAGACTTACTTTCATTCGTACTTGCATTCTTCCTTTCACTCTTCTTTGTACGCTTTCTACTCCTTGAGACTAAGACTAGCTCTTTTCCAGAAAGATCCATACTATCACATTCAATCTCATCATCATGCACTTTAACTCTCTCTCTACACAGTCCATACACCGGATGGCTCACCAGGAAGTCAGGAGGTTCTCTTCATCTCCTTAACTGACTCTGATGAGTCCGCACTCTCTCAATCATACCGTCATTCAAACTCTCCAAAACATACGTCACCCCATTTTCCCAAACTCTCACAACTCTATAAGGTCCATCAAACTTCTCACTCATCTTTGACACATTCAACCTACCCTTCACTTCTTTTAACTTCAATACTTTTGCACCTAATTCAAATGAACGGAACCTTTCATGCGCCTCACGCCATACACTCTGCTCACTTTCACTCAAACGAAACCTATCTTTCACTTGCCTTTCAAAATTCATCACAAACTGACATGGGGACATTCCAGTTGCACTATGCACAGTTGAATTATAAGCCCACGACACTTTCCCCAGACACACATCCCAGTCATTCACTGTCGTACTCATCATTTTCAACATCTCACACAAGGTTCTTATAGTAAGTTCAGCCAATCCGTTTGAAGACGGTATATACGGATTTTTCTCACATGCTCCACACCATTCTCTCTTAACATTTGCTCAAACACTTCCTCTACAAATTCAGGAAACCATTATCACTCAGACATCTTCTAGGCTTCCATACACACATAGGAAAAAACAACTGCTCAACCACACGCGCAACAGTCACACTCCTTTTATCTCTCACAGGCGCTGCATATACATAACAACCATACCAGCATTCCCAGCACTCGTACGCGGCAAAGACACACAATCAATACCTACCAATTCAAACGGTTCTTTCGCATCAACTTTCAACATCGGTGGTTTCACTTTCACACCTTGCACCTTTCGCTTCTGACACCTTTCACACATAGTTGCAACATCATTCACAACAGTTCTCAGAAACGGATGGAACACACGTTTCTTCATACACTCCCACAGCTTAAACTTACCCATATGCCCATAATTATCATGCACAACCTTCACCAGACCAATCAGACCAACTAAGGACATCACAGGTACATACATATCATCACCACCCTTCACATGCCTCACAAAATATACAACATCCATACAAACAACAAAATCCTTAGCATACCTTTTAAAATCACTTAAACACTCTGGCCATTCATTCAAATCAAAACGCATCATTACACACCTCTTCAACTCACTAACAAAAGGACATATTTCTTGCATCTCTAGAATATCCTCATCACTTAAAATCTCATTCTCATCATCCATGAGCAACTCAATCATACTGCAAAACTTGACAACATTTTTTGCACACTCATTCAACCTCATCACCTCACATTTACCTTTCATAAGAAAATCCTTATCAACATCCAAAGACAAATCATTCAATCTCATAAAGTCTACACCAAGCAAGAAATAACACGGCATTTGCTCATCCTTCAGAATCACAAAGTCATGCCTCACATTCACACCATTACCCAAACTCACTTTCAGACCAACCTGTTCCCATGCCACTATCATGCCATTCCCTAATCCACTTATCCGTAACTTCACAGGTTTATGCTCGCGACATTTAAACTCATCATACTCACTCAGAATCCTCTCATTTACTAAAGACACTTGCACTCCAGTATCAATCAAACCACTGAACAGCCTTTCACCAACTTTCACTCTCGCTTCCATCATATCAGGTCCACCATGTTCGCAATACACAGAAGGAACAAGCACACCAACATCAGCACTGATATCCACACTGTCATTAACTCCCATATCATCACTCACCACACGACGCTCATCTTTATCCAGACAATCATTCTTCTCTCTTATATATGAACACTTTTCAATCACCCAATTGTAGTGCACGCCACTCAAACATTGCAGATGTACCACATTAGGATTCAAACCCTTCATCTTCTCATCCTTGTACACAATCGGCCTCTCGCCACCAAAGTGCACATAAACAATCACTCCATACAAACGACTCACTGCAATCAACACTTCCTGAAATGGCGAGACCCCTTGCAGACACATCGCTCTCAATTCTTTCATGAAGTTCCGCACCTTTGCCATACCAATGCTTTCAGGCTTCCTACACACTTCATTTATTACCTCCTTCCTCAAATCATCCACACTATCAGGCACTCTTACATCTACTCCATCACTCTTCAAATCTTGCAAACCATTCCATACACTCTCAAACAAGGAATCACCACCACCCTCACTCTCTTTTCCATTCATAATCATTTTCGGCAAATACTCAGGATCACTCACTCCACACACATTTTCATCATTCGTACCAGGATACCTTGACATCAAATCAGCCACTCCATTCCGTTCACCAGGCACATACTCAATCATGTAGTCAAAGTCACTCAAATCTTCCAAAGTCCTTGCAATCCTACTATCAGCCCACTTCATACGCTGCAGATACACAAGAGGTTGATGATCTGTTTTGATCACAAATCTCATACCATAAAAAAATGGACGCAACACTTTCAAACAATATCTTATCGCAGCCAGCTCTCGTTCCACAGTCGAATACTTTCGTTCTGCAACATTCATAGCCTTGGACACATACCCAATTATTCGCCTGACATTCTCTCCATTCAAACGCTGCTCTTGCATCAGAAAACCTTCCATACAATACCCACTCGCATCTGTATACAATTCAAGCATTTTAGCATTTACACTATAATCTGGATAAGCCAATTCAACATCTTCAGCCGCTGCCTCTTTCAGTCTCTCATGGGCCTAATTCATCTTATTATTCCACTTGACAATCGTACTACCTTTCTTGCCCATCCACTCAGTCAGAGGCTTACTCACACCAGAACAATCACGTATAAACTTTCGCTGAAACTCAATCAAACCCCAAAACGACTTCAGTTGCTTCACAGTCACTGGTTTAGGAAACATTCACACCTTCTCAACATACTTCGGTGATTTTCGCAACCCATTCTCACTCACCATATGCCCAAGGAACTCCACTTCTTTCGCAAACCATTCACACTTCGCCACTTTCACCTTCATATCAACACTCTCCAACGTTCTCAACACATCATTCACCAATCTCATATGCTCCTCAAAAGTCTCAGTCATAATCAAAATATCATCTATAAACGCAATCACATTCTTACTCGCAAACTTACTCAACACAACATTCATTGCCCGCTGAAAGGCTCCGGGGGCATTACCAACCCAAAGCTGAGGGCCGGGAACTGGTAATGCCTCTTTGAGGAAGAGAAGGCAGTTACCGGCCGGCTCTCCTCAGCAATGGGAATCTGGTAATACCCCCGTACCAGATCCAGCTTCGTAAACCACTCCATCCCATGCATACTATACACACACTCAGATACCACACACATCGGAAACCTTTCTTTCACGGTATTTTCATTCACCTTTCTTCCATCCGGCTCACGTACATGAACAATTGGACTATTCCATGCACTCTCGCTCTCTTCAATCACCCCCAATTGCTCCAATTCTAAGCACTGCTCCTCAATCTCATCAGCAACTGGACGTGGGAAATGCCTTGGCCGCTGATAGATTGGGGAGTCCTGCTTCAGGACAATCTTGAATTCCGGGAGCTTTGCAACCCCGAAATCCAGATCACCCTTACTGAGGGCTCCCTTTTGTTCAAATATCATTCGATACACATCCTCCCTTTCATACTCAGTTAAACATCCATCCAATTCCCCCATGCTCTTCACATCATTATACGTCCATTCACGCGTCTCTTCACCTGCAACATTCACCTTGACATCCGTACTATCATCCATACCTACCTCATTGACGGTGGAGAGGTGACTCAGTACATCTCCGACTTGGATTCCCCTCACCTGCCCTTCCACACTGAGGTCCGCCTGCACACATATAAAAGGATCATTCATTCTCATCAAGCCATCAAACACACAAGCAACACGCCTTACCTTATAACACGCATCCTTTCCATCCAATATCCCAGTGTTCTCACCCACATTCAAACTAACATGCTTACTCCAACTCACTCTAACAGACACTCTTTCACCCTTCACAAGCCTTACATTCTCCTTGTTCTACTATTACATTTCACTTCACTATTATTTTTGTTAAACTTTTTAATACTATAGTTCACATATCACACTTTTAGTTTACTATGTTCGTTTAATTTCTGTTTTACTGTTAACTTTCACATTACTGGCATTTTTGTTGAACTTCTTAATATATTTCACTTGTTATACGTTTAGTTCATTTTGTTGGCATTATTTCTGTTTAATTTTTTATCTGTGTTGTCTTCTTAGTCGGTTGTTTCTTCCTATTTAAGTTGTTTAAATTCTGTTGTCTTATTATGGTATCAATCTGGTGTCTTGGTTGGTTATTTCGTTGGTTGGGTTTGTATATATTCAAGTAAATATATTTATCGTTATGCTTGTTCCTTCTCTCCTTTTGAATTTCTACTTAAGTAAAAATGAGCACCTCCTCGATTCCCAACTGTTGCCTGCCACTGGGAAATCAAGTGTTAAAAGGGACTCCAGCTCTGGTGTTCGTGTGCTCTACAAATATCGGAGGTAGATCGTCTATCTTCCTTCATATTTTCTCCGCTTTGTTCCTGATGTTGATGTTGAGCGTTTCTAATCGTGCTTCTTGGTGTAGATCCTGTAGTCTTTTCCCCTCTCTCCTACCTGCGTTGGTGATTAGGTAGAGAGCTTTATTTTGTATTCTCTGGAATTCCAATTTTTTGGTCCTTGTTTCAGTGTTGATAGGGATTGGCGGGTATAGTAGTACCTCTCTTGCTAGTGTAGATAGATTTTTATTATATTTTTCATGCCTAACTTTATTAGATTGTACAGTAGGTTAATCATCGGAATCGCCTTGTTCTTCCTCTCCATTATATGTTGTTTGTAGCCCCTTTTTGTTATTCTTAGTTCTAGTAGTTCCCTCTTACTATGATATCTGTAGTTATATTCTTCAACTACAATCTCAGCTGTTTTGTCCGTGGAGATTGGGATTATTGTAAATTTCCTCCTAGAAAACTAGATTGAGCCTTCCAATTTTATGTGTTTCTTGTAGCGCTCAGTTTCCTTTTAAAAATTTCTCGCGCCATTACAAGCTATTAGCTGCGCTCCCTTTACAGCTGACTAATCATTTTTCCGTTAAGTTTCTATTTGACATTGCATGTGCGTATTATGGAAAAGAGATAGATTAAATAACTTTTAACCTCTCCGTTAAATTTGTTTATTTATTTTCGGTAATCTTCAAAACTACTCATAGTAATAATATAACTATTCTCTTTAGGGGTAGGATAAGTTGTGCCCTCCAAAATTTTGCATGTTAAATTTTAAGTTTATAAAGATTTTTCATTTCTTTTAAACAGTAAATTTGCAAAAGCTTTTAGAAACAAATGAAAATTAAATGATTGATTAAATTTATGTAAATATGTTTTTATATTTGAAGATGACAAACTTTCTGGATCACTTAAAATATTTATGGAAATCATTTACAATACTTACTGCTTCCCTTCGTGTAAAGAGTAGGCCTTTGGATTTCCATTCTTTTCCTTTCTCATTAGAGTTCATGGTGTTTATCGCAGGTCGACCTGCTTCGAGGCTACCATTTTTGGCCTAAACTTCTTTACCTTACCAGCCTAATTGGCGTAGGGGAAGCAACTCATTTCCCCCTCCCCCTTTTTGCCTAACTTCCCTTTGCTCCTTCGGACTGAAGGATATAAATGGAGCCGTGCGGCCTTTGAACTTATTCTTTTGTAAGAATTCTGCCTGATTACTCTGCTGAATCGTTGTCCGTCACTTACATTGACGCTGTTAAGTTTTTGGAGAGCAATACTGGATTCTATCGTTCAGCGAGAATTTTCTGCCATTGATTCTTGCCAGCGTTGTCGCTGCCCCTCCGTCGGCTGCATCGATTATTCCTTTTCCAGTTACGTTTGGAAGTGTTTTCCTTGGAAAGCCGTTCGCACTGGGCACGTGTAAGTTCGCCCCTAGTCACTTTGCTATCTCCTCTTTGGGGAATTTGGTCATCTCTAATTCTTTCTCTCCGATCGTTGGGCCTTCGAATCATCGTTTCCCGTGGTCTCGACGCCGTTCGCCACGACATCGCCATCTGTTGGTTTCTCCTCGCCGAATACCCTCATCGCATTTACCCCTAAAGGCTTGAGTTGAATTCCCTCATCCTCACCGATCCTCTTCCCCTGGGTTTCCAATGTGGGTTATTGCTTCCCTGCTCTGGTTTCAGGTGTTTGCAAGTATTTCTTTGTTCTTTCGTCCCCTTTAAATTAATTAAGTGTTATTCATGCAACTTTGGGCCTTCGAGTAAGGGACGTAAAACAGGGAGGTTATTCCGGGAACGCCTGTAACCAGAGTAGTGAAGCCTATTTCATCTTCGGTTTTAAACAATATATCCATAGAACCCATTTTTGTATGCGCGAATATCTCTTTGGTTAAAATGACTTGTGGTCGTTTGATGGTGATAAGCATTTGTGACTTTTCTTCTTGTTTGATGACCCCCACAATATTTTTTAACAGTTAATTTATTTCATTTTAATTTTGTTGTGAATAATACTACAAATACTTTTTATGTGTGTATTTATTTAACCCTTTGCGGATACCTCATAATTTAGCACCGTCCTGATTAATTCTGGTGAATTTCTGGTAGGCATTTAGATCCCTGGTCTTCTATAAATTGTATGTGTAACCTTCCTGGGCCGTGTGAACCGGGTTCCGCGATAGCCTTTACACTTCGTTATTTTTTTCTTGTACCATTTCTAATATAATTATATATTTCAAGGTTGAATTGCAATAGGAGAATCTCCTGGGAAAATTTAAAAAGGATCGTGGAAGTGAATAAATTAGGGATGAGGGAAAATATGTGAATGACAATTCACGCGTTTACCGAGCTACAACTATTATTGCCTGACATGGTAAACATTCAGGAACTAGCACACATCTGTATTTGGCCGCAAAATCACCAGATACGCTTAGCCACAGTGGCCGCAAGAGGTGCTAAGCGAAGCGATAGGGAAAGTGCACAACTCTCTTAAGCCATCTAGTTAAGCTACAAGGACGAATACGACGAGGAGAAGAAACATAAAATACTTACAAGTCCTTCCTACATGGACGTACCAACCTACATAATGTGTTTCAGTACCACGAGCAAGTTGACAGTCCCCCATGCACGTTCCAAATTCCCAGAAGTACGCCAGTCCCTAGGCAAGACAGCCGTCCCCGATGCAGAAGACAAGGTCTCTGCATGATATCAGTACTCCTACAAGCTGGCAGTTCCCCTACAGTTTGCACGCTCCCACACCTCTGCCTGCAGCTTACAACTTCACATGATGTGGGGAAGTTACATGGAAGATTACGAGACTCTAAAGGGATTTTCAAAGGGCTAATCAATATCCTATATGAGGCTAGACGGGAAACTAGCATCCTCATCATAATTCTACATAATCTATTCTTAAAACTCCGCAGGGATGACGCTTCTATCACCTGAAGGGAGCATATTACATTCATCTATCACTTTATTTTTAAACCAATTTCTACCACTCTATTTCTTAAACCGGAATCTTTTACAGCTTAACTCCATTGCTAGGTGTCGTATTTTGTTAATTAAAAACAAGAACCTTGCCTATGTCTTTATACCTTAATCTTTTACCCACGTGAAGAATTAAATCAAGTCTTCTCCACTGGTCTCCTAAGTCTTTCACCAAAAGGTAAGACACTCTACGCATGAACCCCCGTCGTCATCTTTCCTTGAAGAGACTTAAGCAAACCAATATCCATTCTATAACTTGGTGACCAATATTGTACCGCATATTCAAGATGAATCCTAATAAATGCTAGAAAAAGTTTCGAAATTACTTCAGTCGTCCTTTTACTCATGCTGTCACTAATAAACCTTGATAGCCGATTAGTTCTTTTCCTAACAGTCATATGCTGTGGTATAGGCCGAAGGTCTGAAGGTAATAGGACAAATAAGGCTTTTTCAAATTCTGTCCTTCCTAAAACTCTCTCATTCTATATATAATTATTCAGTAGATTACACTTTCCTATACTAAGTACAGTGTAGGAGTGCGAAATGTATGAGAGGAATTCCTTCTAACTCGATAATATAAATAGCAAAAAAAATTACCATACAAAAGAACGCACTTCGCCAGTTGTGTGTCATAAACATCAGAAACGAAATCCAGTGGTACCTCGTTCGAAACTCAAGAGTCCAAAAACTTTTATGAAATCGCACAAGAAAGAAAACGAAGATGAAGGACCAACTCAACAAGAATACGGAAGACAAAAATATTGGAAGAAAACGTTTGAAGAGCCAACTTAAAGAAAAAGAAAATTCAGTCAAAACAAGAAGATAAAAGCATGCCCCTCCCCCATAGACTACAAGACCTGCACAGGAAGGTAAGGATAAAGCCGCTTTACAGAGTAATTTAAAAAAAAGCAAGGAAAGTCTTAGAAAAGACACAGAATGAAGTAGCAGTTGATTTAATCAACCAAATTGCCCAGAGAGAAGGATGGACATTACACGGATTATTCCAAAGTTTCCCAAGGATAGATGAGGGAGGAGAAGAAGATGAAGAAGAAATCTACACCTAGAGAAAGAGATTAATACTCGACGACAACTAAGAGTAATTAATTAACCGAAGCAAAGCAGAGAATAGCATACAGTCAATTATAACTAGGATAGGAATACGAAAGAATATATAGAGAGATAGAAACCTACACCAGTTTTTAGTAAAATATTTACTAATAATGGTTTGAACGCCTCATAAATACTAATACTACTTTCTAACTTTATCACGCTAGCTATACTAACTAAAATGGAGAGAGAGAAGCCTGACCTCCAGGCAACTAGCATCTCTTTGCAAACCTCTTACTTCCTTCAGCCTTCAGCATCTATTCGTTTTTTACTATCACTTTCGCACACGGGACTCACAGTCAAACGTGGTACAGGGGTCACGATGAACTTCAAGGTGATAGTTAAAGACAAGCGACACATTGTGGTTCGGATTCCACCTTGAGCTGTAGGTACCATGACTAACTAAGTCCACTTTTGCCTCCTACTATTTTCTACGCTGTCCTTTCCTACAACCTTTTTCTTCTCTTCCCTCTCACTCCTAACCGCCGTACTCACAGTGCTCGGAGCCTACTTTGGCTCAAGACAGTGTGACTATGGGGGCCAAAAAGGAGTACCGGGTCTCCCACCTTCCCTCCTTGGTCGCTCCATGGGCACCAAAGGGGGTGGGGGAAGAGTCAGAAGAGCTGTTCTTTGTCTCCCACATCTCCTTTCATTTAATTTCATAATTCCATTTCTGTTCATTTCCTGAAGATGACCTAACATGGATGAAAGAAGTCTAGGAATAAAGAATGTCATTCGCGGATGTTTTTTTCTCGCCTCGAAGACCCGGTCCAAAAAATTTGAATAATACCACCTCTGCTGCTTCCCATTTCCCACATAATTAATTTATGAATATCTGATAACTTCTCTAAAAAAATTTTAGGTTTGGATATATTTAGAATCTCCTGTCATTGAGAATGGATTCCTACCGGAAACGACAGTACCAATAAGTTAATATATAATAATGAACTTCTTAAATTTAGCCTCCTTATTTATCCTAAAAATACGTATACGCCTGGCAATGCGCAACCTCTATGTTCTCTTAATATATATATATATGTATATATATATATATATATATATATATATATATATATATATATATATATGAAATTTCTCAGTTAAGCGAGAGACAGATGAGTCCGCATTAATCGATTCTCTCCCAAACTTTATTTGGTTGAAATGGAATTTCAAATTTAATCCAGTTATTTGGTCATTCATCGTATCCCAAATAGGTATCACCTGAAGCCTCAGAGGAAGCTGCCTTTCTAAAAACTCCTGTCTCTCCGTTTTTTGTGCCGTCACTCTCTCTTTTTTAAGTTATTTTTGTAAAATGAATGTGTTAAGGTAATATTTTCTTATTCTTTGTACAACAGAAGTCGGTAGCTAATCCTACGAAACTATCTTCTGTATTCGTCATCTCATAAATTTTTTCTCTCTCAAAGCTTTTCTTTCTCATTACATGGAAAACGTTACTACCAGTGAAAAAATAACCGTTTCTAGCTCACGTGAGAACCAATGATTCCAAATTAATGGGATGTCTTTAACTAATACCCTTCGCATGCTCTGAAAGAGTAGGTTGATTTCTCTTGTGAACAAAGAGTGGATTGCAAGAGTGTCAGCGTTGCCTCAACTTCAAAACAACTTACTCTACAGTTGAAAGTTAAGAATAATCATACCCTATTATGAGCTTTATCAGTTGAAATTTTTATTGATCATGCAGCAGCTCCCTACGGTATGGTTCAATTAACGCAGAATAAATGACTAATGAAAATGCACTTTTGACCTAAGGTTAGCTTACATTAGGTATAAAATCAAAAGGCGAATAGTGTGATGAATGAGTTAAGGGTATGAGAGTACAAATGCTAAGTGTATAGGTGCCAAGTTGCCTGGACATCTCTGTATTTTGCTTTTTATTCATGTTACGTTTGGTGTTTAGTGTTTAATATATATAAAGCAGCTTCCATAATGATTCGGACACTTAGGATTACACCACAATGCTTATCTCACATGCCAAACAGGTATGCTTTTGCTCATCAGTATCCTTTTGTTCACGTTCTTGTCAAACTCAGTAAGCAATTGGAAAATAAAACAAGCATTTTCCGAAAAGAACTTTTTGTTGTGTACTGAGTCAGAATAGGATTTGTGTACCATCCCTCTTAAGATATTAAATATAGACCAGATATATCAATGACTGGTGAAAAATACATTAGTATGCTCCTTAATAAGCCTAGAAAGGAAAGGTTACCTTATGAATGGTTTCATAATATGGCTGAAGGATTGGTTCCATGGAAGACTAATATTTCATCATCAGCGTTTCTCTTGTCAACCAATCAGATTATTTCTCTGGGGTTTATCCGATAGATATTCTTCAACCAAAGCACCTAATCTCTCTTCGAGCCAAGAATGCAGTTTGACAAACCATTCCTTATATAAACGTATTACTTCCAGGGAGTTATTAAAATTCGTTCTTTTCATGGATCCAGAGGGCCTAGGGGGTTGAAGACCTCTGAACTTCAGACCTGTTTATGTTCATATTTCTCTTTTAAGCTATACTTGTATTCTGCTACTCAGAAAAAGTTATGTAATAATATAGATTCTATATAAAAACATTTTTTTGAAATGTTGCGTTTGAATTTATCTTATCAGATGCATTTCTAAAATACAGATAAATCTCAAAAATAATTATTAAATTCAGTATAGTACGTTAGCTGACGTTCAAAGGCTAAAATAAATCACAATTCATAATTTTATGATGTGTGGAAAAACTTTGGCTCTGTGGGAGTTTGTACGCAATCCTATGTTAAATTCAGTTTTTTCTTATTTATTATCAATGTTGTGTAAAATAACTAGTATTAATGATCAATGCCCTTTTCACAAACTATTTAGAGGGAGGAATTCAGGTTAGCCCCTTCGCCCAAATTTTTATCCTGGATCCGCAAATGCCAGAGATGTTATGCTATCGCGGATTAGGTAAAAAAAAAATCAACAACATAATGTTGTTCAGCACCATAACTTAAGAGTTAATTTCCTTATGCCAAAGGAAGGTCATAGATCCTGAATCTCAACTGCTTGATCATGTTCTTTTTAAAGCCTTACGCAAACTGGGCAGACGGGATCAGCCAACCTGAGAATAAGCAATTCTTTTGATCACTATGCGTTGCCTAGCTTTGGAAATTTTTTGAATCTTGGATTTTCTCTTTTTTATTTTTAGTTCTTTTTATAATTTCTTGATTTAAGAGTGAGTTCACAAATGGGGTTTGATTATATAATTAGTCCATATAGCTGCTAACAAGAAAAGACAGAAACTGCAGGAGGCACGCCGGTACTAGTATATCTATCTCAAATTTAGAGTGGTTGAAGTATGGTTGGAATGAATACTTTATATAACGAAAGGTAAATTGATAGATTAGGGAAATAAAATAGGTTTATTCTTAAAAAAGTCATTGTTAAATGTTTTGTTTTGGTTAGTTTTATCGCCGATTCCATACATTTGATCCCATAGCAGTGACCTAGTTAGTTTAGGTTAGGTTAGGATATATTAGGGTAAAAAACCTTAGGATACATCTTTAGAAGATACAAATCTACCCTAGCCTCACCACTATGTCGTTCTTGTGGTCATTTATATTCCTCTAATAAAAATTGTAGTTTCTTTACCTGAGGTGAGAAAATGTTTGGTCACAGTTCTTCAAGACTGATTTTGGGGTAACATCTTGAGGCAATGCTCGCCTACAAGTTGACTTCAAAGGTTATGTTTATGCACTTTAGCTTACGAATACATAACTGCGCCATATTTTCCGAACCATTTTTCAAAACATTCCGGAGTACGTGAAAATGTTGGTATTTTCTTTAACTTTTAATAATTGAAGAAACCTAGTTAAATCTTGATTCTAGCGCAAGGTGTAAATTATGTACATCTTAAAACACAGAATCGCTGGAAGAGCTCAGAACCCAAGGTTCTGAGCTCTTCCAGCGATTCTGTGTTTTAAGATGTACATAATTTACACCTTGCGCTAGAATCAAGATTTAACTAGGTTTCTTCAATTAGGCGTTGTCCTCCAAGATCCCCTAACCAATTTCTTATTCCACAAATTTTCTGTTTTTCAATTCTTTTTCAACAAGGTAATTATGTTTTATTGGTAAATACATTGTTTGAATTTTTTAATTATTAAAAGTTAAAGAAAATACCAACATTTTCACGTACTCCGGAATGTTTTGAAAAATGGTTCGGAAAATATGGCGCAGTTATGTATTCGTAAGCTAAAGTGCATAAACATAACCTTTGAAGTCAACTTGTAGGCGAGCATTGCCTCAAGATGTTACCCCAAAATCAGTCTTGAAGAACTGTGACCAAACATTTTCTCACCTCAGGTAAAGAAACTACAATTTTTATTAGAGGAATATAAATGACCACAAGAACGACATAGTGGTGAGGCTAGGGTAGATTTGTATCTTCTAAAGATGTATCCTAAGGTTTTTTACCCTAATATATCCTAACCTAACCTAAACTAACTTATTCTATTGTAGATTAGGTTGGTTTTGTTAGATTTAGCTAGGTTAGGTTACCATACGGTTGAAAACACCTTGGCGTTAGATAGAGACTTTTGCGCGAGCCTGTTATGCTCACCGATAATATCCCCTCCCGCGTGGCGCGCCGAGGCATTATAAATACTTCGGGAAAAGCTTTGACAAATTAGTACCATACAGTCCCGTCTTGGTTAGCAGCCACGCACAGTCTCGTACGCCCTGCCCCGCCTCGCAAATGCTTCCAGCTACGAACGCGACGCGTCACCTCTCTACCCGGCCTTGCTCGTACCTAAGGCCAGAGCTGTTGCTCGACAGACGATAGACACGGACAGGCATCTATATTTCGGATATCAACTTTGTTCTCATCTGAAGTACGCCCTCGTTTGTTTTTCAGCGAGGTTAAAGTAAAAGAAATTTGGCAAGTGAAACTTTGCAGCCCCCAGCTTTCTCGTCGTCTCCAAAGCCTCCAGTCAATTAGGATTTACGTGAGTCTCCCCGTCATTTGCACCCTCCTCCTCTCCCTGGTAGCAATCACCATACATCATCTCTCGTACATTCGTCCCTATTGAGGCATTTGTATCCCCCCCCCCCCTTCCACGTTTGGTACCCCAGGTCTCATCTTATTTATTGTCATTTATTTATCTTTCCTAATAATTCTTTTTTTATATAGCAAACATATTTTTCTATAATCAGTTTCTATAAACCCAGAACCTCTAATAATTGATTATTTAGGCCAACTGCACTTGATTTTGATTATTTAGCCCTCTCACTGGGATCTATATCCCACTTTCTGGCGTGCTTCCTTCCTGCTTTACCGCAGAGTCAATCCTAGCCTAGCATCGACGTTCGACTCTACGACAAACATTATATAATTCTGGTGTCAGGTGTGGGGGCACCCTACGACACTTGGGATGCCTCATCTGTACCGGATCCTAGTTTTCTTCTTCTTTAACTGAGAGATAGAAGAAAGTTGATTATTAAGTGAAAGTGAAATAACAGAGCTTTTATACAGAGTACGAGTAAGGGTGGGGGTTTTACCTAGTTTTTATCGGATAAGCAAAATCTTAACCAAATATACCGACGAGGTTTGGCTTGATGTAATTATCACCATTCCAATTTCGCACGTTAAGATAGCGTGCCTAGTTTTTCACTCCTGAACATAAGCGAACGAAAGAAACATTTGGGACTGCATATCTTCATTTGATCAACAGGAAACCTTAGACAAGGAAAGCGCTTATCTCTCTTAAAACTGCCCTTTCTGCACCAAGTTCTGCTTACATTTTGGTTAAAATCGAATGAAAAAGATAAAATGCACTGAAATATGCTAAAAATGCGCCCTAATATGCCCCAATAAGGTTAAAATACGCTGAAGTCCGATTTTAGATCAAATACAAGGGAAATTTATGCTAAAAGAATAATTATTTCCTAATAAACTTAAAATTAAAGATAACTAAATTTACCTATGTTTATTCTCTTACAGCCTAAATAAGATCCAAAATGAGTAATAAAGGTAAGAATGTGTCAAAGATAAATATGAATGTGTAATGAACCGAATGCAGAAATGGCTCCATTTATTTTGAGTGCCGGAGAAACCTAAATAGATGCAAATATTCCGCGTGTAAAATGCATCTTGGGGAGGACGCGTTCGATGTAAACATTCCACACGCCGTGCTTGAATATACATTGTAATTTCGAAGCAAAAGAGGGGGCTTCGCTCGTAATTGCCCGCGCATAGTGTGTTGGTTTGTACATACTTTCTCTGGAGCTTTTTTCTTTTCTTTACTTACAGGCTAGCCAGAGATGTTGACGTATCATAAAATTTTAAATACATCATTATTGTAACTATTTTTATTCTCCCTTTATATTCCTTTAAAAGATACCATTTCATTTCCAATTTAACCAAAGACAACGGAGAGAGCTACGTAGGTAAGGCAAGGACAAATCTCCACTCAAGGCAACATACTCCTTTAAAAAAGTAAACAAAAACAACAAAATATCAACAGATACGTAAAAATATAATAAATACATCAAAATGTGTTCTCAAGAATCCTTCCGGTAACTTGATTACGTAATCAATATCACTCCTCTTTGTTGATAACTACATTTGCTGAGTTCATTTCGTCATTGTTTTTTTTATTGTTTAAAGCGAGATTATTGGTGTACTGAGTCATTAGCGAACAAATATTCTCTTTCATGTTTCTTTGTATCTCCGTTTATTCTTCCTTCATTTGTTTTCTTTTATCTACCAGGAATAACAGATGGACTAACGGTATTAATAGATGTGACAAGAGATTAATGAAGGGTAGAAGTTGAACAGAATCAATTGGGAATTAAGCAAGAGTAGAATGTATGAAGCTTAGAGGGTAAACAGAATGAATAGAGGTAAGAGGGTGATCAGAATTTGGGAAAATTAGAGTGAGTAATGAATGAATAATGATTAAAAAGTTATGTATTAGAGAATATGTATTATAGATTAAAGGAGAATAGATGAAATTTGGGTTAGAGGCTAGACAGAATGAATGAAATTAAGAAGGTAAACAGAAATATGAGAGGAAGAACAGCATTTTGATGGTTATCGGGTGAACTCAATCTGAGTGGTGAGAGGCTGTAATATTCTCCCTCGAATTTAGAACAAATTAACAAAGAGGCTGAATCAAACAGATAGTTTGTAAAAAGAGATCAGCAAAGGAAGTGGTGGAAATGAGGAAAATGAAAAAGTGTGCATGATAAATAATCGGAGATCTTCGTACAGGCATTGGACCGGAGAGGGCAAACTGCAGGTATTGAGGCCAGGGGTCTCGCAATCTTCCTGATGTCAGCCCAAGTATGGTTGCCCAGCTAGACATGAAAACCTCATGTTAGCAGAAGAGAATGAAAAGAATGAAGAGAATAAATGTTGCGACGTAAAGGGCGAACAGATAAATGAAGGATAAATGATGAACATAATGGATAAGTGATAAATTGTGGACAGAATGAATGAAAGACAAATAGAAAGAACAGAGCAAAAAGTTCTTTTAAATTTACCTATTGTAATTTATCGGTAATTCTTTTTGTTCTTTTGTTCGAAGAGCACAATCATGCATATATATGTGCAAATACAAGAAGAAGAAAAAGAATATTATATAGTGAATGACGCAACCAACGATTGCTTTCTGATTTCCTTATCAGAGAGAACCCTTTCAATTACTCCCCTCGACCTTTTCATCTTAAGTCTGTTGTTTTCCTTCTATGTGATATCTTACTGGCACTCTCGTTTAAATGCAGCTTCTGAGTTGATACCATACCAAGGTCGCTAATTAGACATTATATCTCGTAGCAGGGGGAAGGACTTCGAGTGAGGCAGGGGTGTCGAAAGTGGGTAAATTACAGGGGAAGATGGCATTTACACGAAAGAAGGATGTAAGAGGTGACAGTCAGTGTGCTGCAGAAGGAATGAGCTCAACAGGGTTTAAGTCCACTCTTGCTAACCTCAATTCTGGGAGAGAGAGTGGGAAGAGAGCAGGAGAGGGATTGGGGAGAGAGGGGCTGATAGGGAGAGAAGGGGACAAGGTAAAGGATATAGATTTGTGGGAGAGGAATGGGGGATGGTAGGTAGAGAGATATGGAGCAGACAGAAGGGGGAAGAGGGATGGGAGGGAGAGGGAGATGGGGTGATAAAGGAGGAGGAGAGAGGAAAGTTGAGTTATGGGGATAGAGGGGAGAGAGGGAAAAGAAGGAGGGGGTGGGTCAAAATGCATTTTAAATTCACACCAGATTACTTGTCCACTTTAATAAAAAAATATATTTTAAGGCCCCATGAACATATTTATGGATAATTCCTTCTTCCCCACTAATATCATATTTTATATCCCCGTTTCCTTTGTTGTTTTGTTAGTCGGTTCATTCTGCAATAATTGTCTTTCATATGTTTACTTTAACATGTTTTATTTCAACTACAGTGTTAACTCCAACTCCCATTATTAGAAGTTTATGAGTCGACTACTTTTCTAATTGAGTGAACATTTTAATGAATTTGACTTATTCTATCCTCGCTAAGTTCGTCATTTTTTTAATATTCAAGTTATTGATTTCTGTTCAGAGCTTAGTTCACTTCGAACCACTTTTAAGGTTTTGCCTATTATAACCTTTTGCAACCTTCAGTAAATAACAACTCCATGTTTGTCGATGATTTTTTTCCATTTCTCTTTTATCTTTAGCTCTTTTTCCTTAGGATTTAATTCACTTCATTTGGCGAAAACTAATATCCTACATATGTATTTACTATATATAATATCTTTAATAAATGAATTATTTCATATAACAACATTTAAAACTTAGTTTTGTTGTTTGGCCTTATCAACTAGTTTTGGCTATGGTTACTTCTTTGAGGTCTCTTTAATCAGATGAATTACGAAAATTCTCTTAACCGATTGCATTAGACAACCTTTTTTCTTCTAGAGGTTTGCTAAATTTAGTCGCAATTATCTTTTTCGTTTGTATATATAGGTCAAAGGCTTTGTCAATTATTTCGTAGACATTTGAGCCCCAAATTATTAAAAGTAAAAAGAAAAGTACTATTCGGAACCACTATTACGAGTTGTCCCAAAACAGCGTATATAAAAGATATTCTCTTTTCCAATAGCCCTGGAAAAGGACCAGCCCTGGATATTTTAGGACCTCATAGGACGACACCAAGTAACCGTATATATATATATATATATATATATATATATATATATATATATATATATATATATATATATATATTAGTAGTTATCAATCACTTTACTCGCTATAATGAATTGGTAGAGATTCTTGACCAAACAGCTGAAACAGTTGTCAAAGCTCTCGTAGATCGCATCATCAAACCTCACAGCGCACCCGTAGTACTGATCTCCGACAATGCTGCCAACTTTACTTAAAAATTAATGGAAGAAATCTGTAGGTTGTGCAGCATAGTTTAGTCAATTACCTACGTAACCAACATCTAAGCACTCTAAGTCAATAAACCCATTCAGGGCACGGGCCGAACGAAGTATAAGGAGAAGTACGACGACCCCTCCGCATTCGGTATAATAGGATATATATATATATATATATATATATATATATATATATATATATATATATATATATATATATATATATAAGAGTCGGGGAGAACTCTAACCACGCCTCAGCCTATTCCCCGACATATAGTATATATATATTATATCATATTTAATTCTGGTGTCATAAAGTGTGCGGTTAGTTTCGAACCCATCAATTTTAAAATTCCCCTTTTCTAATTGCCAAGCACCCAAGGTTAGATATTACAAATAATAGGACATTTTAAATTTTGTTGGTGAAATAAGAATTGATCCCGTGTCCTTTTAATTTTGCTTTTTGTTGTATTGTCAGTATACAGTATAAAAAGGGTTAGGCCACTAGCGATACCCTGCTGGCACCATCACACCAAGCATAGTAACTATTTGTATTTTCTTTATTTTTTTTATTATTTTGTATATTATTTGTCGCTTACGTATAATCTGGTGTTAAGTCGTAAAACTCTTTCGTGAATCAGCGGATCCGACAGCGTATCCAAGATGTCTTCCTCCTCATTTAACATGTTCCATAAACAGGGACAAATTTAGGGCCTTTTGGGCAAGGAATTGATCGATTTTGTTCAGAACGAACAAAGGAATGAAGGTGCGGATAAAGGAGAATAACATCGAAGACAAGAAAAAATAGGAGAGAGAGAGAGAAAATTCGTCCACACGAGCGTGAGTTAAGTAGAGATCAAGTAGAAGTCAGTTCCATCAGGTCCAGAAGTCACCAACCTCAGGCCCCCACATTAAAGCTCCCGCTTATGGTGATCAAGGTGACTTTTGCACTTACTTAACCCATTTCAAATAGATCTTCGAAGTCAATGTTGGGACATTGAGTCTGAAGGAGTAAGCCGCTTGCTTCAGCTGCTCTATTCTCGTCTAAGAGAAATCTTCATTGACCTCCAAACAGAAGCTAGAATAGATTATTCATCTCTTTAAGCAGAACTCTTAACCGCGATTAAATTAAACCCCGAGTGCTACAGCCAGGACAGAGGTATCGACAGTTCGGGTTCGTACTGAAGAAAAACCTCCAATTTGGGTTGGACTCGGCTAGAGTGGGTGGCGACTACGACTCACTGTAAATTTTTTTTCAAAGGACCAGCTAATGCACACCCTCCCTACGGAAATCCTTGAATTTGTGCAAGATAGGCATGCTTCTTCCTTTAACGAGTGCCTCGAAGAAGCGGATCTCTACGCCACAAATCATCAGTTCTATCCTAAGGAGCAAAAGAAGAGCAGAACTCCGTCCCCTAAGAACCAAGGACAATTACTTTCGAGAAAACCCTCTCATATAGTAAAAGTCCCAGGCTCCATTAAACCCAAAGGTAACAACCATAAGAAGAAAGAAGAGGTGAAAGCCCCAATTTTTAATGCTCCGTCGATTAACCCCTACCGGAGTAAACCCATTGTATGCTTCTCTTGCGGAACCCGTGGTCACTACAAATCTCAGTGCACACAAAACTCCCACTTTCGCTTTGCCCCTGGACAACAAGTCTACCAAGTCTCCGCAACTCTCACTGCCGAACAGCCTACCGCCCCTGCGCCTCTGCCATCTTCATCGACCTCTCAGGGCACCAGATGTACTTTTTTTTTAAAACAGTTCTTCTGGTGGGCTCAAATTCTAGTCCGGATCCATTAGTGGATGTAGAGTATCCACTCTGGTGAGAGATAAAGGGTGTACTTGTATAGTGGCATCGGACAAGCTGCTTCCCCCCCGTGAGCCCACAGCATAAGAAATTCTCTGTCGTACACGATTTCTTGGGAAGAGCTACTAAATTTCAAGTGGTCCGTTGTCACGTAAAATGCTGCTATTTTAAGGGTTGGACCGACGTCGTAGCTGCCCTGATTAAGTTTTGTGTATTGTTTGTGGGCCAGAGCGTGCAGCTCTCTTCAACTGATGTGTCGCAAGCTGTCGTCACCCGGGCTCAGGTGGATGAAGACGCCTGCCTCCCCCCCGCCTCCCCACGTTCTCAAGCCCCCATGCACCGCCGAATACGAGGGACTGAATAACGCTCAATTTATCATTGCCCCAAAGGCCTCCCTTTCTCTCCAACCCTTATGGGAAAAGGCCAAACGAGGGGGAGACAGAATCGGTTCGTGGAGCGCAAAAAGTGAGGTATATGATAGAAGACGCTATTTGTAGTTCTCCGGATACAGTAGGCTCCCCGTTCAAGGCCCTTTGAGTGCCTAGGGCCTACGTTGCGAAGATTTTACAAATAGCAAACGAAGGTGTGTTTGCAGGACACTTCAGCCATAATATGTAAAACCTCGCAACGCGTATTTAAGTATTTTGGTGGGCCTGGTGTATCTAAGGAAATTGCAGAGTTTTGCAGGACCTGTGATATTTGTCAAAAGGTCACCGCCAAAGGACGAGTACAACCAGGTCTCCTTCATAAGATTCCAGTTATATCAGAACCATTTTTCAGGGTTGCCATCGATGTTATTGAACCACTACACCCCCCTTCCATCGAGGGGCACACATACATTCTACTCCTCGTCGATTGGGCGACCCGGTTCCCCAAAGCAATTGTTCTCAAAAGAATTGCTAGTATCTCGTGTACTGAGGCCTAAATCTCTATTTTTTCACGAGTAAGGATCCCTAAAGAGATCCTGACAGCGGCCGTCAATTTACTTCGAATTGATGGAGCATGTCAGTAAATTTCTCTAAATTAGGCCTATTTTTACGACGCCTTTTCACCCCTCTGCAGACGGTATGTGCGAGAAGTTAAACGCTACCTTAAAGAGTGTGTTTAAAAAGCTGTGCCACGACCAGCCCTATGAATGGTACCGGTACCTGCCAGTAGCTTTATTTGCGTGTAGGGAGATTCCCCACCGAACTTTAGGATTCTCCCCATTTGAGATTCCCTATGGTCGCAATGCCGAGGTTTCCTGAGCATTCTCAAGGAGCTCCTCACGAACTTTCGACTGGATGAGGAACTAAAGACCTCCTACTTGTATGTTCTGGACTTGCGTGACCGGCTAGAAAAATGCTCGGAGGTTGCCTTGCAAAATTTCGAGATCAATCTAGAGAAGTATCGGATTATTTTGAAATTAAATCTAAGGCACGAAAATTTAAACCAGGCGATGAAGTTCTGCCTTTACTCACCGCCACGGACAACAACAAACTCCTATCCCAATGAAAAGGACCGTTCCCGGTCATAGAAGCTAGAGGGCATGTGGATTATGTAATTCAGTCGTCATCTGCCAATAAGTTGTTTCACATCAACATGTTAAAAAAATATTACCGGCGAGCTTGTGTGTTAACAATATTGTTGTCCCCGACGAGTAAGGAACAATGGAAGCATCTTCCCTTGGGATCCATTGAATATTGTTCAGACAATATGCGTGGAGGCGGAAAAAGATTATCATTTGCCTGATCTGCCTTCCTCCCCTTCTTCCTATCAAGACCTGGCTACCGCAGACGACGTAAATCCTCGCCTCGGTTCCATGGAGACGTCTCAGATTGTTTCGCTGCTAAAGGAATACCCAGACGTAATCTCCGAGTCTATAGGATGCTCTACACAGTTTGAGCATGACATCTCTCTGACAACGACGGAGCCAATTAGGAGTAAACCCTAACCTCTTCCAATCCACTTAAGCAAGGCCTTCAACGAAGAAGTCGAGGACCTCCTTAAATTAGGAATAATTGAACCCTCCTCGTCGGATTATTGTTCGCCGATAATGATGGTACGTAAGCCAGAACAATTTTTTCTTATGTGCGTAGATTTTAGAAAGTTAAATGCTGTCAGGGTATTCGATGCAGAACTCATCCCTTTTATCGACAAGAAGCTGTACTTATTCGAGAAGGCCAAGTACATTTCTGAAATAGACTTGTGCAAAGCCTACTATCAAATCCCTATTCGAAAATCCGTGAGGAAGTTTACCACGTTTCCCACAGAAAAGGGGATAATGCAATTTACGCATTTCCCTTTTGGTTTGGTTACTGCCTACAGTAACTATAACCGGATGATTCGCAAAATTGTAGATGGGTTGAGCGATATCTCTTTTTACTGTTACAACGTATACGTTGCCACACGCACCTGAAAGGAGCACCTTCAATCCCTCTGTCCACTCCTAAACCAGCTTAGGATCCACGGATTGACAATCAAGCCGTCCAAGTGCCACTTTGCTCATAGCACTATCTCTTACATAGGGTTCAAAGTAGTAGAGGGCTAATTAACCCCCCAAGAGGACAAAGTTAAGGCAATAGAAGGCATGCCATTCCCTAAAACTAAGAAACAGCTTCGTTTGTTTCTTGGCTCGTCTCCTTCTATCGGTGGTTCATCCCCCAATTTGATTCCATAGTGAAACTCGTCAATGACCTTCTTAAAAAGGCCGCACCAGACCCCATCCTATGGAATCCTGCCGTTACTGCGAGTTTCGGCGAGCTAAAGAAAAAATTGGTCTCGCTCCTATCTTCCGTTTGCCCAATCCCCAGGAAAAAATTGGCTTCCGAACTGATGCCTTTAATCTCAACATTGTGTGGGTTTTATTACAATATGAGGAAGAATGAACTGCATTTCCAGTGGCATATGCGAGCCGGAAGCTAGTGGTTCACGAAAAAGAATAAGCTACTATAATAGAACTTGAAGCTTTAGCAATCATTTGGGACATTTAAAAATTTAGGATGTACTTGATTGGTAGACCTTTTACTTTCGAAACGGACCATAGGCCACTAGCCTACTTGAAAAATTGTAAAAGTCAGAACGGCAGACTTATGAGATGGTCCCTTTGATTGTCAGAATACCAATACAATGTATCTTACGTAAAAGAAACAATAACGTCATTGCTGATAATTTATCACGCAATCCGATATATGAAGGCCCTAGTTCTGGCGACTGACCAGAACTGTCCAGCCATTGTTATTTTTCCTTTTTGTATATTTGTGTGTTCTATTTTTTTATCTATGTCTAGTTATTCCTGTAATTTATAAGACCTTGTCGCAAAATAGTGCCATTTCATTTTATTAACCCTAGAACACTAAACATGTTTCCCTGTTCTGGTTCAACTAAACATGGAAGTATCCTACCCGATTTTGGAAATTAAAAAAAGTATTAATCTTAAATATATATTGAAAAGAAGTTATACACAGTTAATTCTAATATACTTACTTGCTTTAACATGATTATATCTCAATTACTTTCAAATGAGGTTGATAATATCATAAAAAAATTAAAAAATAGATTTTTCATAAAAAAACATTTTCCCCCCAAAAAATTCAACATAAAAAAACGGCGCCGCTGATTTTCTACCAAACTGGGCCTAGCCCTTCCCAGATATTTTGTCTCGACTCCCAGGGAGTTGCTATCACCCAAAGGTTGTGTAGGCTGTAGGAAATAGAGGTAGAAGAAGGCCTATTTTTAGTATACGAAATTCTACCCTTTTTTTCCCTAATATTACTTTTAAGCCTAAGAAACTCACTCAATGTATACATAGTTTATATATAGCTGAAAATCAAAGGTTTTAGGTCTAATCCTGGACCATTATAACTTACGCCAGATCCAAATGCAGGCGGTGGAAGGGCGTGGGGTCTCAAAAAACACTCAATGCTCAATCTGTAGGTAAACAGGCTAAGATTAACTTTTTGGGGGCACAATATTTTCTCCAAATATAACTTCTTTTTTCACAGCATTTTCTCCCCAAATAATTTTTTTATTGAAAATTATCATCTCTTGTAAACAAGAAAACAACGATTTATATCAGTATTCCATAAAATTTACCTTAGACACAGTGACTTCAGATTGGGTAATAGTGCATCATGCAGACAGGTTGGCCTTAAGCTTGACATCTGAAGCGGGTCTTCCTGTCAGCTTTTGACTGGCCCAAGGATCATCGGACCATGGGCTCCTTTATCTCACCTGCAGAGAGTCTTCCAGCAGAACCAGCGGAAAGAGGGTTGGTGGAGCACACCTGGCGTATAAGCAGCCTGACCTACCGGTGCTGCGTAGGGGCATTCATGCGCTCCTCAGCTGAAGGAGTGATCAAGTCCAATGCCAACTGCTGCATGAACTTTATTCTTTTCATAATGCTACCTCCTGCCATCTTCATGTTTTCTGTATATATGATGAATGAATTGATGATAAGATTCCAAAGAAGACACACATTGACCACCTTTTTGTCTTCCTGCTGCAGCTGTATTGGGCTCACATCATCGAAAAGGTATCAACACCTCCTTTAGTTTCATTATAATACTGAATCACTTCTGGCTTCCCATTTTAAAGCACAGTTGGCTGCCTGTGCATTGACGACATCAGGAAGACATTCTTCTTCGATGATTTTTTGAGGGGAAAGTGAGATACCAGCATTAAGTCCTTTGTGAAGAGGAAGGCAGGGCTACCTGGAAACCGGTTGGTCTTATCTTTTCTGAAATTAGGCCCTTCCTTCTTATTCCCCCTCACTGTTCCCCAGGGTCATGCCACAGTTATGTGCTAGATCCATGATAAGGGGTACGGAAGTGAACCAATTGTCAGTGGTTACGTTACCGTGGGTGTTGTGGTACTTTTCTGTTAAATTTCTTGTGGACAGGTGGCCCAGTTGTAGGCTACCCCTTGGCCAAGTACCCTCTTTCCCCAGGTAGGGAATGGCTTTCAATAGATATTTGCTTTTGATATCATTGGCCATGACCATTTTGATCCCCTACTTTGCAGGCTAATTAGGGATGTACATTTTAAAGGGGCATTCACCCCTAAAACCCCGCAGTTGCTCATCTTCAATGATGTTTTCATGTGGGGGTGTAGTGTATCTCACAATTGCTAATAAATTTGTCCCACACTCTTGATAGGGAAAATTTGTCGGTGGCCCGCCTCTCTTGCCGTGTTGTCCAGTCATCGAACCGTATGTATGATAACAGGAACGGAAAAACGCCCCTTCGACATTGCTTCTCTGTAGAAAGGGGCAACAGAGATAGTGAGCTACATTTCCTTTGTCTCAGGTACCCACTGAACATAAGAACACCTATTAGGGTACGAATCTCAGATGGTTAGGTATGCATGAGAGTTGCTGTCTGGGTTTTGTACTTGGCGGCCAGCTCGTCAATCTTTTCATTGGTCCACAACACTATTTCACTAATTATGACATAACTTATAAATAGGTTAATACACTCCCCTGGTGTTGTTGCCTGCGCAGCTGTTTGCGTGGGACCTGATGTGAATGACCTAACAATATTCAAAGCACTTGTCCTTGCAGCTGCGTGTACCCGAGGAGTTGTTTTCCATTCAAACCCACTTTTACTAGTCACTGATGGGTCTCTAAAACTAACAATGAGGTCTGTTCCATCCACATTACCACGTTGTCACGGGCAGCAGAACGGGTGTTAGGGCCAGCAGAAGGTCCAGCAGCAGGAGTGGCAGGGGCGGCAGGGCCAACAGTAGGGCTGACAGGGGGTCGCCTCCACCTCCTAAACCTATTACATACACTCTTTTTCTGTATTTTCAAATTCATACTCTAGCGTATCTAGTTCCTCATTGGGTCAGCAATATATTCACTATCATTGTCACTATCATAGATATCTTCTATTTCTACAATATCTTCCTCATCACTTTCCTAAAAAATATAGACTTAATTACATCCTGAGGAAGATTTTTATTACTAGCACGTGTCATTTTTTGCTATTGTAAATTGTTACAAACACTTTATGAAAATAATATCAACCTGAAAAAGAAAAACAAGAAAATAACAAAAACAAATTACACAAACACAATTCTAAATCACTAAACTCGGGTTCAGTGAACCCTTAAATATTACAAAGTCACTAAATTCGGACATAATACACCCAAAGAATACTAGGTGTGTATCACTAAATTCGGGTATGATAAACCACCTATATTACTATCACTAAATTCGGGTATACGAGACCCGAAATCGTCATACATTTTTACCCCCAAACGCGGCTACACTGCACCCGAACACGTGTTTTCCTCGTGGACCCGTCGGAGAATCGAAACGAAACAACCTATCACTAAAGCGTCTCCACAAGTACTGAAGGTACTGTGAGCGCCAACGCTCTATCTTGACCGCAAATTTAAACAAAGCGAATGACGTCATACGCGTTTGGTATACCACGCCCATGTTTAGTATTCTAGTGTTAATGTTTTTTGTGTGCATTTCGCGCATGTATGCTTCCTGGATCTCATTTTGGCTATAGATTGTAATTGCGAGTAGGTTATATCTTGTGACATTATCTATCGTTCCACTTCATAATAATGTCCCTTCGGGATGTGTAGGGATGTAGGAGAATAGCCTAATGCTCATACGTTTCCCCACCTCCCTTCCGGGCAGGCCACGGTATCAAACCTTTTCCTTGCGGCCTGATGTTTGGTGGCCTCCCACCGAAGAACCTGCCGGCCATTTCAGCTAACCACCACATTCCTTCCCGGCCTGTTTATCGATAGATGGGAGCCCCTCTTGGCTTCCGGTGGTTTTCGGAGGTTAAAAAAGACGAAATAGAGGAGATAATCAAGGAGCTCTCACCCAAGGAAGAGCGCTTGACATCAAATCTACTTCTGGAGCCATGTGAACCTCTCCCGAGTCTCGGATATAAAATAAGAATTCTTTTAACAGTCGTTAGTAGAGCTTGCACAGCGTCTGGAGGAGCAGAAATTTTCATCTATCTATGTATTGTGGTAAAGCGTCGAAGCACCAAGTCTTCGGAAAGGAGATCGGTCCCAGTTTGGTAGGCTCCTTACCCCGTTGGTTTGCAAGTCAGTGCGGACCCGGGCGCGTGCTCGCATTCTCAGAGCAGAAGCTACAAACAGCCTCACTCTGGTTCCCTAAGCGAAAAAAATACTTTCCGGCTTTTCTCCGTCGCCCTTAGCGTTAATAGGTCACGCCCCCCCCCTCCCCCCTCCTCACAGAGGCACCCAAGATTCCTTGGAGTTCACGAGCGTGAGGCCCTCTTTAACAAGAACCTCCCGTCACCGCCTTGTTCCAGCAGAATCGTGAGGGAATTGTGGGATCAGGTCGGTCCCTAGAGAACCTACCTTATCATCTCCACCCCGTATCTCACCACCTTCACTCACCAGTGCCGCACGAACATTAGGTTTCAAGTTAACCTTTCCCTTTCACATTCCGCAACTTTACCGCGAAGCTTACCAACATTAAAAGTGTATAGGGATTTACATAGTGAACAGTTATTTACAAACTAAGTGAGATATCCGAGCTTCACTTATTAATTTATCTCTTAAAGGTACCTTATTTGTATATATATATATATATATATATATATATATATATATATATATATATATTTCTTGTTTAGCAGTTATTAAAACTTTATTTTCGTATTGTTGTGTATCTAACTTCCTCTGGGTCGCTTGCTGTCAAAGTTCATTCCAATCCCTCCGTAGCCAACCTCTAAGCACTCTGAGTCAACAAACCCATTCAGGGCACGGGCCGAACGAAGTATAGGGAGTAGTACGATGACCCCTCCGCATTCGTGATAATAGGATATATATATATATATAAGAGTCATAAAAAACTTCAACCACCCCTCGGCCTATTCGTTAACACCTAGAATAATAAAAGACTTCGGTAGAAATAGGTTCAAATTCCTCGACCTTAGGGATCTAAAACCCATAAAACTTGTGCATGGAGATCATCTAAAAATAGCCCAGAAGCAAACATTTCCAAAGGGGGTTCCCTAAGGCTCGATCTGCAGATCCCCAAAGAGATTTACCTTCAATAAAACTGGCCACGAGGGACCTCACCCCATCAGAGGTGAACCTACCTGTTGACCTAACCGATTCGTCCAAATCTTGGTACCTCAAATCACTTGAAAACGAAAAACTCTTAGTCTCGCCACTCATTCCGGAATTAGTGAGACCCCTTTAACTTCACCGGAAGTACTTCTCGGAGCAGCAGGCCTACAACAACGCCAATACCTCTTGACGTCTAAGACCTACTCCCTCATCACCTCTATCCGCGATCGACGGCCGAAAAGCCGACTCCATATACAAACCATTATTACGCGCCCTAGACTGGTAAAATTCATCAAAAATATGCTCTCTGAAGTCATAAACCATTTTAAGATAACTATCATCATTTTATTCTTGATTTTAAATTTTTAATCCTCGACAAAATCACATAGACCCAAATATCATTCCAAACCCCTTTAGCGAAACTTAACCAAATCAAATGAAAGCAAAGTCCAGTATTAGAATATCATTTAAACAACTATTTTTTAATTATTTTACTCCCAAATTATCATTTTGTTAATTTTTACGAAAACTAGGTGATTGTAACATATTTTGTAAATCATAGGATATAGAAATTTATATTATTGAATCAATAATATGAAAGTGCAACGCGGAGTAAAGAACCCGAGTTTCCACACTTCTTTTGAAACGGGAAGCTTGCCTCTCACTTCCATACTTATGGAAAAAAACACATTTGCATATAATTCGATAGACAGATAGATCGATAAATAACACTGGCTAACAATCGTTTTGTTTCTTTAAACGCTTTAGTGGTTCTAAGGTGGTTTTACCTCCTGATTCCCAAAATACCATTGGAAATTGCATAGCATCAATATATTTGTAGATAATTGAATTTTTTTTAGAAAACTAACTATAAATAGCTGCGACAGTTCACTTTATTTAGCATATTCACATTGTCCATGAATAATAGCTGATAATATTTTGTCCTTGTATTCCTTTTTCAACTAAAGAGAAAATGTGATTATAAGAGATAACCTACTAAAAGTGCCCTGAAGAAGGTGCTTTCTTACTGTGAGCTCCTTGATCTTTACGCAACAGTAACTATATATATTCCCCATCATAGCAGTGATTCATCTTCCTTGGTTTCTTTTCTCCAGTACAACAATGTCCTGATGGAACCACTCACCATGCTCTTTACTCACCTCTCCTAAATTTTTACGAAAAAACTCCAAAGTAAATGAAAAAAGCCTTTAGCAATCATCGTTTTGATTTTTTGGCTCTCGCCAAACTCTCGCACAGCAAATAGCATTGCTTTACTTGTACCTCTCAGCCATGCATCTAAATTTGTTTGACAACTTCTACATATCACATAAGGTGACCCATGGTTTTTTTTGGTCATACATACTCATTCCAAAGTACAGTCTATAAGCAATCCAATACTTTGCACTTTTTACCATTTTATGTGATACATGCTTAGTTCCCCCATGGAAACCCACACACAAAACAGAACGAATCTGGTGAAGTTCTGCATCCGCTTGTAGCCATAATCAAGAAAGTCAATATTTATCATATAAACCTGAAAAAGAAAATAAATAAATTAGCGACAAATGTAAGTGTGCTTACCCGTCCTCCATAAATTTCTTTATATTAGCATAATTTGTTATATATTTCAAACGGTCGATGGTAAAGAAAAGGTATAGACACGTTTGTTATCATTCAAAATTTAGCATTAAAATCACTCAAAAAAATAAGAGAAACAAAAATTTTATTAAAATTTGTTACCCAGTGTAATAGATAGACGGATATGAATAAAACTCTTAGCAGCTCATAAAAGGTTATATGTTGTTTTTAAAGCTTAGCTGCGTATATCCCAGTCTATCATGTATAACCCAACTTTGTAATTGAATCTTTGACCATAGACCATGCAAAAGCAAATTTTGGCTCTCTACGCTGCCAAAAAACAAACAAAGCTAAGAGCTCATATGTTCTCAATATCCCACTCTCCGGTTTAATAATTTTTTTAATTAACCTTTCCACCTCTCTCACTGGTATTGCTGCAAGAATCATGTAAACAAATTTAACGAAACACTGCTGAAAAAAGGAAGCTTAGGAATCTGTTTTACTAAAAAAAATCCTTTTCTATTCACTGGTGACACCCACTTCTAAGATAGGTTAGTAAATTTGTAAGCTCGCCCACTGGTCGAAAAAATTAGCAAATAAGAAGGCAGAGTTGGGTAGAAACCTGCCCTTCTTATGTTAACATTGGTAGATTGACTAATAAAACTCGTGAAACCCCCTTTTACATAATATAGGATTGGAAGTCCTCCATTAAACTAGCCCATAGTTGCTCCATAAGTAGTATCCTATTGGGAAACCCTTTTGGAGGCGATCTCCCTCCTTCTCCATATAAAAATCCTTGTAAACCTTAGATTAAGGCATTCTGAGAAAAACTTGTACCTTGAATAAAGCTACAACCATACAACTCCTTTTGTTCGGCTACTTCCTCGTACGGGGTTTCGAAGAAGGGCACTCAAAACGTTTTCGCAACTCAGGGGAACACAAACAATTCGTTGAATTTCTGTGATCACTAAGGATCACCGCCCTCTTCTATGATCGAATCCCTTGCAAGAATCATCCTTTAACGTCAGCTTGCACCGTCTACCAAACTACAGGCAGTCCTCCTGACCAAGAAGGATTCCGTTGCGCCAACTCTCTGATCACCTTCACTTTGTGCTCCATCTACCGACGGATGGTTATTGGCGACATAGCCATAGTTACAAGTCCATAAGAAACAGGCGCAACCAACGTCGATAATTATTCAAAAATTCCTCTCCTAAAAATATAGTTATTTTAATAATAAAAATAATAATAATAATATTAATAACAATAATAATAATAATAATAAGAATAATAATACTAATAATAATAATAAGAAGAAGAAGTAGAAGAAGAAGAAGAAAAAGAAGAAGAAGAAGAAGAAGAAGAAGAAGAAGAAGAAGAAGAACTACAGAACTACAGAACTACAGAATCTAGGACCAGCAAAGACCCTAAGGTCCGCTCGAGGCTAGTCCGCTACACTAAATCAAAAACTACGATACACCCTTATCTACGAGTGTATCTCTAACATGCTATTTTTTTTTTTTTTTAATACTATCTACTGTACACACTTATCTACATGTGTACATTATCGTGCAATTTTAACTAATCAAACTAGGGGTCGGGGGAGATAGAAAGTTTTTCTTCTCATCTTCCGCAGCCACTCGACTGCTAGTGGTGAAAAGCTAATTTAGGGATAGAGACTACTTATAGGATAGGCGGAAAAGAAATGGGACATCTAAGCTACACATGCAGAGAATCGCCGGCATCATTTTTAGTCATCATAATTTCATATCCTTAAACCTCCGCTCCAAACTCTCTCTCTGCAAGGACGTTTAAATTCACAGTGCTCAACTACGTTATATTTAAACTATTCAAATGCACGTCGAGACGATTTTTGAACATATTAACCGAAGTGCTATCTACTACGTGGGTGGGCAGCCGATTCCAATTTTGAGTAACTTTAAATGTAAAATAGTTTTGGGCTATACTAGTGTTAAAACGCTTGTTCACTAATTTTAACCCGTGCTGACGAGTATTTCCCCTATGATCCAGTTCAATAATTAACCACAAATTGTTGAGAGAAATTTTAGCATCTTTCGTAATTTTTGTCGATCATATGCACTTTGTTTCCAATTTTTAGCAGATTTTTGACTATCATCTTTCTATCTTGTTTGAGTCGTCTTTTATTCTTTTATCAAGCTGAGGCTAATCGGTATCTTTTATGATCCACCTATCGTCGTGAAATCTTAATACATCTATTGCCCATCTCCATTTCAGATTTCTTATAGCTTCCACTATATCGTCAATTTTGGTTTGTCCGCATGTAAAAGTTACTGATGCTCTATCACGCCAAGTTATCTGCATCATAATGCGTTCATAGACTCTATTTTTTGGGTGATGCTCCAAGTGTCCGTCTAATACATAGGCATAGATTGGATTATGAATTAGTTGTATACTTTTATTTTCAGACACCCGGGCACTTTGTTTTTGAAGATGATGCTTGTCAGTTCAAATGCTTTCCAGCCTTGACTTAGATTTCTTGATCTTTTCCCGGTGGCATTATTAGTTTTGAGCATCATCAATAATATCATATTTGTCTACCATTTTAATTACTTTTTAATTGCCTCCTTATATTGCAATATTTAATTTGAATATCTATATGAATATACCAGTAAATAAGGAGGAACAAATTGCATAAGTTATATATGCCTAAAACAATCCTGAAGTATTCACAAAATACAAAATTTGCGGAAAAATGTAACATCAAAAGCATATAGCAGATAAGCAAAATTACACAACACCAACTGATACAGGAACCTCAGTAGCACTTCTAGAGTCTCTTGAGCCTGATGAGAGCATTTA
The DNA here is from genome assembly GCA_963969495.1 of Ceratothoa steindachneri. NCBI lineage: Eukaryota > Metazoa > Arthropoda > Malacostraca > Isopoda > Cymothoidae > Ceratothoa > Ceratothoa steindachneri. The sequence continues at coordinate 95,873,734 of OZ018323.1, read as the reverse complement.
TTCTTTAATGCTTGCCCTCCACGAGGTTGAGACACATGAGGTGTCTCAGTTTTTCAATGTAGGATGGCTGACGACGACTAAAGGTCTCATTCCGCTCTTGCCAGATGTTTTCTTTTGAATGAATACCCGGAGACCGAGGTGGCTAGTTCAGCAGCGTCATATCGCGTTAACTAACCAACGTATAGTGGACAAAGTCTTGTGAAATGTGGCATTTTCCTCCTGAACAATCATATTACGGACAGTTCTGGAGAGGTATTGGGGTTAAGGGCATCATGAGATATCTCAGGACAGCTTGCTATTTCCTTCAATTCATGGTATCATCGCAAAAGGTGATATAATCGATCACCTGAACTGACATCTAGCCCCATGTTATTATAAAGCAACCACATTTCTTTACTGTTGGAAATATTTTCTCTAGATTTTACTCTTTCCATCGCCTCCTTCAGACTGTAACAGTTCCTTGTATTGAGAACTAGAACGTGTTCTCGTTGGGCCATATGACACATCCTCACTGATATATGGTCTAGTTACGGTGAACACATATATGACGTCATCCGTCTGTCTATTGTTATGCATGTCCTTCCTTCGCATTGATTATTTGACTTCGCAAAATGCACTTGGCTTATGATCCACTTTGTTGTCCACTGGGCAGAATAGTTTTGCTGTTTTCTCCAATGTTTTGGGCACTTAAGGGAGTATGATAATCTTGCGCTTTTCAAGATTCGTATCTTACAACAAGCGTTAATAGAACAGTAACAGGCTTTTATTATTTTCGCCAATACAAACAAAATATATGTTTGGCGTTTAAAATGGCGGGTACACCAAAGAAATTCGACAATGTTGTTGATTTGTAAATGTACTCAGAGAATTAATGGAACGAGATTTGAGTAAAACTGATGCAAGTTAATAGCGAGGTATGAAAAACGTTGCCTGCTGTAATTGTCAGCAAATATTAATTATTAGGTGTGCCAGGAAGTCCTGACTCACTTAGGAAGCGAAAAGAGAACAACAAACATTTATGGAGCAACACCAACCTTTATTTTATGAAATAAAGTAAAAAATTCTATACGATCTTCTTCTAGTGATCAACCAGCATCCGAATCTCCTAATGACCACGTTGATGGTCGGCCGAAGTGTGGTTGATCGTCAAGGGGTAAGATCCTCGGAATTGAAACATCCATATCACCTCGAGAACTTCACCTGGCTGACTTAGCATTCTCCTTCAGTATCGAAATCTCTTTGACAGCAACTCGTAGAAAGTTTCCAGCCGTAACAGTAACGAATCAAAACTCTACTTTCACTTTCTTCCAAACTAATTTCTCTTAGTTATGCCCTACATGAAGAGAAATCAACTGTAGAGGAGGATCGAACAACAGCAGCGCACGGAAGCTTGCAGTCGAATGAGTAAAGTTAACCTAACATAATGTTAGAGTTTCTCAATAAAATTTTGTTGTTTTATTTCCGCTTCTTAAGTGAGTCAGGACTTTCTGGCTAACCTTTTATATATATATATATATATATATATATATATATATGCTTTTCTTCTTTCTTCATTAATATACGCTTACTAAAATTATTTATTCAACGACAAAAATTTAATTTAATATTACCATTAGAATTAATTATTGTTTTCTATAGCCACAATTATTCAATTATTAATCGAGTAAACCATTATAGACCAAATCCATTGATGGGTATTTACACTTCTGCTCCAAATTAAATGTAATTCTAAATGAAATTCGTTTTTAAATGAAATAAAGGAAAATTTAAAACGAGTCGAATCCCGAAAAAGTCTATCCGCTCCACTCTAAAGAATTATTAGAAGGCGAACTATTAAAACCACTTGGTACCAATTTCAAACAGACTAAAAGTCGTCTACTAGCAAATGAGTAGTTGTTCCTAGTTAGTTTAAAGAGAAATTGTAACACCAACCTTTCGTTATTTTCCTTCACTTTTCCTATTAGTAAACTCTTGAAGTTCATTTTTAGAGGGACAATGGTGGGACAACTACGATGAAACAACTTAAATGAGACACAGCACAGCGTTCGACGCTAATACCTAACTAATTTACTAGAATTTTTGCGGACTGATTTTAACCTTCAATTAAGATAAAGCGGTAGATATAGTTTATTTAGACGACATAAGGCTTTTGCACTGTTTCAGCTAAAAAAAACTAAAAATCGCGCGAAATAGGGAAATCATCTTTAAATAAATTGAAAATTGGATGGAAAACGGTAGGCAGAAAGTGCATCAATTTATAGCGGCTTTATTTCATAATATGTTTTCTAAACCAATGGTTCCCAACCTTTTTTATTTTTTAGTTCATGCCCCCCCCCCCTTGGGATCTTTATTATTTCTGTAGCCCCCTTGGGCTTATTAGCAGAAAAATATTATTTCAATATTATAATACCTTCAAAAAAATATCAGTGTCCATTAATTGCACATAAAAGTATATTCTCCTTTATTCTGTTTTACTAACAGAGAAAATATATTTTGTGGGTTCAATAAAAGAACCATTTAAGATCATACATTACTTCTCTGATATAGCAGCAAGACGGAAAACTTTCATGGAAACCGAGAAAATAAGTAATCTTTAAAAAAGGATAATCTTTTGACTTCAAAAGAATAGAATTCTTTAGCAATATAAAAAGAAATATATCTTATTAGTTTTCTTTGTGTGTTTTTTACAGTGAGATCCTTGTGACTCATGTAGTTGCGCAAGTTTTTCAATGTCAGGGTCTATTGTTGTTAGAGACAGACGAAGATCAGCTTTAGTTACAATTTCTAAGCGGTTGCGAGCTTTTGATAATAGGTGAGAAACTCGGCTATAATCTGACTCAACTAGGGAAGATGTTGGAAAGGCAATGAAATATAATTTTAAATATAATACCACTTAGATTACGAAAATTACTGAGGATCTTACAATATTGGTAGCCAAATTTTAAACACAGTGCAAATGGTAAAGAATTTAGATGCCTTAATATCGAATAATCTCAGATTTTCGAACGAATTAACTATAGCGTCACCATTGGCGAATAATATTATAGGCTACATAGGTAAATATTTTGCATTAAATCCAAAAGCCATTATTAATAGATTATATAATGCGTTTGTAAAATCTGATTTAATGTCGTATGCGGTGCACTTCTGGTCTTACTGCGTCTTAATTTCGTCACTTGACGCGTCCAGCGTCGAGCCTGAGGCAAAGAAATTTACTCTCACTAGAAGCTCAGCACCAGCAACGCCAACTTATTAAATTAAATAAACTAATAAACTCGTTTACTAATATAAATATCACTAAATATTCGACTTCATAAGAGAGTGACAACTATAAATAACGATTTCTAAAGTAGTAATCCAAAGAATGAAGTTCCGATATCACTCAATTTTTTCTTTTAGAATAACAGTAAATTGGAATGGCTTGCCTAGGACTGTCGTCGAAAGCAGCAAAGTAAATATATTTATCAATATTATGATTAGATAGTAATTTAATATATTTTCTCTCAGAAATATGCTCTGGGAAAATAATTATTAAGCCATTTCCTCTCTCCCTTTAATTTACCCGTCTACTCTTACTTTCTACCTTTTCTCTTCTTTCTTGAACTAGCCTCGAGTGGACCTGAGGGTCTTTGGTGTTTCAGAATTCTGCTATTCTTAAAGAAAAAAAATTTGTGCGATCGTCTTATGTTGCGCGTATTCAATGCCAAAGATTTGCTGATTTTTTTCTGATCATTTGCCATCCTAATTTTCCATTACAAGCTTCTAATATGAATTCCGCCATTAACCCCCAATCAGGTCTACGTATCTCTGTTCTCTGAGGAATCACTTACTTTCTTGACTCTCGGTTTTTCTGTAGATTAAAAAGAGGCATAAGATTAAATACATTCAACTCCGTTGATCGACGTTTATAGTTTGATTAAAAGTTAAGATATGATTTGGCCTTTAACTACACATTTCTAGTAAAAGGGCTTGAGATTATTGCATATGGGTGAAAAGTCAATCGATTCCAGTTGAGTCCTAAGTCCTAGATTTTAAAAAATCTACGAGGACTTTGTATTTTTCTCGTAATTTATATTCCCCTTATGACAAAATTGTACCATCAGACCTGTGGATAATTAGATTATTATTGGCTAATTATTTTAGTAAATAAAGAAATGGTCTAAAAATGTGTTTGAATATTTGGGGTATGTATTCAATTGAATTTAATTTTAGTCAATAATGGATAATTTTTCTTTGGTCGACTTGGTATCATTTCTGCTCTTATTTGCTCAGTTATTGTCGTGTAGTTTTGTGTGTTTTCCTCAAATATGTTGTACAGCCTGAGTTCAAATTCCATATCGTGGTCTTCTACATTCTACAACGCTAATCTATATCGCTTCAAAGTACACCCAAAATTTGTATAAATCTTCAAATGAAATTTTTATCTATTCCTGAAGTATATTCATTTAAAGGTTCTAACAATACTAAATTGCCCAAATGATAAAACGTAACAATAATTAACAAAAAGTACATTTCTATTATTATATCGATTATTCAACCCTAACTTTGTATTTTAATTCAATGGAACCACTCAAAAAAAATCAGGAAAATCTCTGAGATGCTATAAAAGTAACTTTTCATATTGATATAATTGAAACAGAAATAAGTTATGTCGTTTGATTTTGCCTCGTAATACAATTTACCAGAGTAAATTTATATATATACTCTAATATAAAATCATCGAATATAGTTTAAATTCGAATTCCATAGCATTAACTATTCCATCAAACAACGGGGTTTTTAAAGAGCAAGAAGGCTTAACTTTTGATTTGTTGATAGGATTAGTAGGATTACATTTTGATGGGTAATAAAATTTCAGATATATTCGCGTAAACGGCAGTAAAATAATCTCAAATTTTCGGCTGTTCATTGTTTGCTCAACATTCTTACCCCAGATTTGTTAGGAAGATTATGAGAACAATAAAGTTAGTACATACAAACAGGCGTTGTTTCTTATATTGGTTGATAACACCTCTTCTTACCGTCTGGCTCTTTTAATATTTTATAGACTTCCTTTAAACATAAGTGTTGCAAATAATTTGTCATTAAATAAGTTTTTATTTATAAAGATAGCCTTAAATATTCCTTAGCGTTCGACAAGATACCGATGTCAGGGTACCTTCCCAAGAAAAGCTCCCTACTTTCTCTTGTTTTATATGACCTCCATGGTTTAAAAACAAAATGATTCAAAGAACAATTTTCAAACATTTATCATATTAATGCGATTTAAAGGCATAATGAGAGTTAATGAAAATGAACAGCAATTTTTATACTGATACTGCTATATATTTCGGAAGTTGGAGGTTGGAAACACTTCTTTAACAAATGAGCTTCCTTTGAGGTACCTGTGCAGTAAATAAATATATTCGTCTAAGAGAAAGTGTAACTAAATGGAAAGGACCACTTGTTAAATAAGCCGTAGCATCGCTAAACTAATTTTAGTAATTTGAATGCACATTTCAGATTATGTACAGTTTAGTGCAGTTTTTTTAGTAATATTTGGAACACTCCATTTTTTTATCTCGAAATTTCATTCCTTTAAATTTTCGAGCACAAAAGATGTACGCAATGAGAGTTGTTCGCTTGTTGTTATAGGTGCTTCTAAATACATTAGAGTTTAGTATAAACTAAAGCATAATGATAAACGATTGAATAATTCAACTTTTTTTATCTAACTGATACATACTATTTGTCAACTGATACATTAAAATTATGCTTTGTCTCAAAGGATGGCATTAAGTCACAGGAATTTAGTACCTCCCGAATGTAACGATTTCATACTTCTTTTCCATAGACTTCGCAAAAGCTTCCGTCACCATTCCACACACCGTTCCACACCTTAAGAATGGCATGTAATCTCAATCAAGAGTGGATCATCGACAATAATTTGCAGGTAAGTATTAGAGAGATGCATTGTAAGTGTTGGCTCAAACCTGCACTCTACTTCAAGAAAAGTAGATCTGTTAGGTTCTTAGCAGTCTTATATATTTCTGGTGACCTGAAATAACGTCTCTCTCCCTCATACACAGTAAATTGTCGGATCTTCTTGATCCTGTCAATAGCTAATTTCCTGTTTTTTTCTGATCAACGTCTGCCAGCCTTGCCAAATGGACTTTCTCTGAATGGGCCCAGTAGGAATTGCTTTGGATTGTTTGCCATGCTATATGGCTTGACTTGCATGTTAGAAGTTTTGAAGATGATTGATCTGTTCCAGAAGATCTATAGATCCCTCTGTGCTTATCGGAAAAAATTTGATATGAAACCAGATAAGCCCATAATGGCACATGACAGAGTCTATGAGGAAATACAAGTCACTATTAAGTTTTTTTGTTGCCACATATATTTGCCATACTCTGCTGGCAGTGGTGAGCCATCTTGCATGAGATATTGGCCCTGGTTTTATATGTAGGAGATCATCGTCAATTACGCCACGTCTAATAGCACTGATAATTCTTTATAGCTAAGCTTGGTCTCGACTAAGGTCATCCCCATTTACCATGGGAGGTGGAGGTCCTTTAGCAATAAATTGAAAGCTATTTGATAATACTGAAAGAGTTTCATAGGTGGTTAATGATTTTCCAAGTGGTCCTTTCTATTAAGTTCCACTTTCTGTTGGACCATTAGATTTCCTGCAAAGGTGCCTCAAAGGAAGCTCATTTTGATGCCAACTGCGGATAATCCACTGTAAAGGACGATTTAATTGACATTCCCACCTCCTATGGCTTCATTCTTGTAGCCAGTATTAGTTGCCGTGCTGTCAGCTCCAACTGCCTTTATCTCATCCTTAATATCAATTTCAACAAGCCTTTTCATCAGTCCTTCTGCAATATCTGCAACTGTTCCTTGTTAAATAGTTAGATGATCTAAATAGACAGTACCAGTTTCTTCTACAACCAGATAGTGATCGTGAATTTCCTGTGCTCAATATTATTTGTTTCCTTTCTCTTTTTAGTTAGTGTTGTGTCTCTCCTCCCAATAAAAACACAGAAGTAATTTTCTTAAATCCCAAACAGTCAGATTCAGTAAAATTCCTCCTTAACTTCTGTCGTGCCATCCAGACTTTCCGTAGTCAAATGCATGGGAGCGGTCTTCTCAATTTATAATACCATAGGCGAATAGGCCTGTACTACTAATAGCAGCAGCAACTCAATTTAACACAGAATGCTGATATGATTCCATGGCAATTGTTGGTATTGGTTTGATGTTGCTCACAATTCTTACAAAGACCTTCTTTCATTTATCATCAGAAATGTCAGAAGATGAGATTTCTTTATCCGAGACATCGTCTGTACTTTAGTTTTCTCTTATCTTTCCTCTTTTTGTGGCTCTTCTTCTTTTCTTCTTTCCTGAATTCGATCTTCTCTGTTTTTCCTTTTTGTAATCATTTACTTGTTTTTACATACACTCCTCCAATTTCTTTGGACGCCCAGTTCTTTTTTCAATGAAAAATTCATGCTCTCGACGTGGCACTTTCATCTTCTTTTCACACTTGCAATCCAAAATATCAGCACCCTGGGCCTGCTATATCAAAATTTGACCCAATAATGAGATAATCCTTTTATTCTTAAGCATTCATTCTTTGTTTTGATACCACAGACGCTTCTTCCACCAATTGGAGCAATTCGGTTTTAGCATACTTGATCGGCTAAACTGGAAGGCTGGCTTTTTCAAAATCTCAGTAAGGGTTTAGGATATATTAGAAATAACATATTTGTTCCGCTTGTATTTATTTTGGTTTTATATAATGAATATATTTTCCAACCTGTTTTTTTGTTGGCAGCTTCTAATGAGAAATTTCTGGAAGTGGGGAGCAAAAGGCTCTGCCTTGTTGATGTTCTAGTTATTTTGCTCATCTTAGACCTGAAAATGAATAATGGAAAGACCCGTTATTAGAAAACAGAGATAATACATGTGATGAGTGAATCTATAGCATACATTCAAAAATGTGAAGCCATTTTCCTACCGAGGAAATACTCTGTAAATATCTCGTAAGTTAGTCATACATCGATTTATTTATAGTGCCTTCCGAGTAGTTTACAAACCCAGAATTCCTCAATGTTAACTTGCCAAAAACCTTCGAAACTGAAGGAGTTAAAGTGTAACTCTTTTTTCTGTACGAAAATTACCAATTTCGAGCTTCAGAGAGGAGAACTATATTAACTGAATACAACCAGCCTTACCCTACTGAAAAGATAATTTCTAAGCAAAATTTGGCCCTCACAAAGGCAATCCTACGACTTTTGCAGATTTTTTTCGTCTTTATTTCCAAATTTTGCTGGTGACCATAAATTTCATGAATGGAAATAAAGGACCACAAAGCAGCTCAACGTAGTAGTCCGAGTCAATGATTTTTTTGCGAAACAGAAAACCCAACCAATACCACGTGAACAGAAAATAAAACAGTTTATGGCTTTACTGACAGCTGGGGTACATGGCTTCACTGGGTGATCGCCACGCTCGAACCTTACCATCAGCGCTAACGAACTGTAACCGTGACTCATCGGGCCACGCCGCAGGTTAACAGTCGTTCAGAGCCAATTTATCGAGGTATGGGCCCAAGTGAAGTGCTGTGCACATTGTATTGTATATTACTGACAACTCGCTGTAATTACAAGATGGATTTACGTCTGATACCTCCTGCATACAAGGTTGATTCTTTTTGTGTCCTTTCTCTGTGTCTGTTTCGATGGACACATCTAGCCAGACACGATAATAAGAACCAGTAATTGAACAATGCTATGTCCACGGTAAGCAGTAATACTTTGAATGATATTTTTTTGGGACACACGTAACACCGTTGATCGAGGGATGTTAAATTTTCGCAGATTTTCAGAAAAGAAAAGTCCCAACAATCTGGTACCCTTATCATGTCCTGTTCAAACTAAGCTGATTCTTTAGTACTGTCCATCTTTTCTTTTAAATTCTGCTATCGTATGACATTTGGCACTTCATTGTATTTTATAGCAAATTAAAAAGTTAAAGTGGTTTAGAATATACGCAAAAAAAGAGACCACTAAAGACGAAATACATATAACCCGACAAAGGATCAGAACACTGTCTCTTTTATAGCGTCCTTATAGCGGACAGATTCAATCTCTAATGATCAGGCGCTCACATCCTTTATCTTAAATTTCTTTTAATCCTAAAAATCACTTAAAATCATTTATATGTTCAAGAAAATGTGAATCTTTTACTTTACCGTTCCTATCTGACGACTATCACCATATGCATAGGTCGCCGAAATTAAAATTTGAGCCTAGTACTAGACTACTTTAAAATTGCAGAAAACTAAAACAAACAAACAATAAACAACAGATAATAACTAAAAAAATCAAAAAAAAAAAAACAAAGTAAAAAATAAAAGAAGAAAGCTCGCTCCAGCGTCGAGGGGAGGTCAACTCCTTCCGGCGCAGGATCATACAACCAACAACAAAAAGAATTAAAACTTATAGAGAAGAATCCTCTCCTCCACAGAGTTAAAGAGTTCCCCAGTTCATTTGATGAAACCGTTCCAAATACATCTGACAAGTGTATGCACCCCCACAGGTCTATGTACTGGGAGAAGCAACGTACGCAAATATTATCCAGACTAGGATATCTAACAATCTTTGGGAGAAAGATTAAATGGTGATGCTTGCCTCAAGTATGCCCAATTCGAAGTAGAGAAAAAGAAATCAGAAGCCGTCAAAACATTGGGTGTAGTCGATGGAAACTGTCGCGGTGCAATGGAATGCAACTTTAAATTTCCCTCCGCCCTCTCATTTCTTCTTTACTATTCAACCATTAGTGCAAACCTGATTCCTGCCATGTATTTTGGATGTGAGAAAGAGCGAAACGCTGTTCTTATCCACCATTCCTCGCGGCCTTTTTGCCCTCATATTAGCGCGCCCATTTACTGCAATAAGAAAATATCTAGGAAGCCAGCAGAAGTATATCTTGACATCCTCCATTCTTTCATTAACCCTAGTAGTACGGATGCCGCAAACCAAAACGTCAGGAGATTCCAATGTTCAAAGAGCACCAAGTGCGTTTTATGACTTGCTAAAAATCACAATGCTGTTTTTCGGCCGTAAAAACAGAACCAGCGACTGGTACAGCCCCGCTGACTTCAAAAAGAGGGAATACGGCGTGTAAACCGACACCCACCTTAGAGTTTCAGCCATCCGGATATACTGGCACAGATCCAACATGATACGAAGTGTGCTCCAAAAATGTCAAATGCAATACATCAGTTGTTTTGGGTAGCGTAGAGTGTAAAAACGTAGCTACAAACATCCAATGGTGGTACCCTCTAGGGAGGCGTTAATGGAATATAAAAAGACTACACCTATCCGAGAGCTACATCAACGCCTCGAAAAGGGTTTTAGACCCCTAAACTCTAAATCTTAGAATATCTCTAGCATCTCTTTGCAGCATATGCAGCGTTGAAGTCTGCTACAGATGCAGTGACAGTCTTTAGTGAATGAGAGAGATGTCGAGCTTGCGTGCACCAGCGTATAATGCACTCTGGACGACACGGAGCGAGTGACAATTCCCATGCATCAACAAGTAGGCTCTCAATTTACCGGTGAGGTATGGTGACCGGATTGGGGATTCAGTCCACCTTCCACAATTCACGATCGGTTGCGAATGCGTAAAACTCGAATCCCTAGTCAAATTTGAACGAATAAAGGATTTTCAAAATGCAAAGCAATCCAACAGCTGAACGTCACTAAATTAAGAATAACCATCGATCAGGTACAAAAGAATATAAAGCTGCGAATATAGGCCTCCCATGTGAGGCGTCGGCCGTAAACCAGAAAAAGAAATCTATGACTATCCGTAGGTGATGGCAGAAATACAATACCTTGGTTTTGTTTTAAGATTTCTCCAAAGTTTGCATTTAGGCCGAAGGAAATCTGGCTAACATCAAAAGAGTCGAAAGGTCATCTAAGTAGATCGTTGAGAAAACAGCTGTCCGTAGTACCGAGTTGATACTATTAATGCTGAAGGCAAAGAGTGTGACACTGAAGACTTTTTCATATGGTACGCACGGTTCTTGCCATTTTAATCAGGAATGCTTTCACATCTCACCATTAAGCAGAATCGAAGTTCTTGCACAAATTAAGAGATACAATTGTGAGATATCTCAAAACACTGATCGTGTAGATAGCCTAGATGATATCGTATCGATATGCGGTATCATAAACCTTATCTAAATCTAAATATTCTCTGACGTAGGGCTGCCTACAAAGGAAGGCCTCGCAGAAAGCATGTGCCAGCCATAGCATGGAATTGACATAAAATGGAACGTTAGCAAGCCTCACTGTGCGGCAGATAAATGGCCTCCGATCTCCAGGAAAAAGTGTAATCTACCAATTACTCCAACTGGCACACGTTAAGGGTTAGATCTTTCCTGGATTTATGAGAAGCGAGCACATTGGTCATTTGCCAGGATTCTGGGGGATACCATCTGTCTAGATCCCGTTAAACACATCTAACAGGTATCGAAGCATGGCACTGGAAACATCGTCTGTATTAGGGTTGGTGTCTGCAATAAGCGGAATATCAACGCAACTCACTCAAATTAAACCCGTTGTTGGAGAATTTTCCGTCTCTAAGGGATGATAAAGTCCAGTCTAGGCCTTCCATCACATCAGGACGTGAAATAAATGATGGCAAAGCAGCAAGTTGGATGCAGAATGTGGAGAAAGCGGTCGCGTAAGACTCCACCTTGGGCGCGGTATTCGAGATTGCTGTCCCATTCTCCGGGAGAAGAGCAGGAAAGTGTGTATTCCTAAGAGAACTTTCCCCGAATCGTTTTGATTCTCTTGTACATCCTTGCAAGATCTTGTTTACCGTTAATTTAAGACACGTATACTCACCATGAAGAGCAGCGAGTGTGCTTTGAAGCATACCAGATTCTAGCCTAGCTTGAGAAAATTCTCCGACGATGAAGTCGTTCGATCGGTGCTCATTGCGCATGTGAGTATATCACTTTCGCTTGTCGGCCATCTTACACATGTATGACCACTCAGGAATTGAACGGCGAGCAAAATGGACGACCACGCCCGCTCCAATTAGTCGGCATCCGCCAGGAAAATGATAGTTAAATGGGAAAGTTGTCACTACCATCAAGGTCATAGAGAACTTCTGACCAAAAATCAGGCTTTGATTCAGAAGAGCACAGGGGAAGATCGCCACACCAACATCGAGGAGTTAAAGTCATCCTTCAACTGCGTGTAGGGCAGCATGAGGGAAGACTTCGTCTGCATCGTGTGCGCGACCTTCAGGTCACGCATCAGATCACAGGTAATAAAAATACGAAATTTATTTATATGCGAACGCATATTGGTGTAGTTGGTTAACCTTGTGGCTTCTTAAATATTTAAAATGGAGGGGCAGTGAAATAAGCCGGCAGCCATACTCAAAAGTCTTTATATATTTGTAGTTTCATTCTTAGTTTCTCTTCTCTGTGTGATTCTGCATGAGAAAATGATTGTCCTTATTAGTCTTTGTATATATGAAGCGTGGGAAAAATGTATATTTTATTTCAAAGCGATGATAGCCATCATTGACTTACTGGTTTCTTCTAGGGAAGAGAAACTTTTTGTAAATCCTTAGATGGTTTCCTTATATGAAACGTAGTAAAGAGGAATAGGTCTAAATAGAAAAATCAATGAAATAGGAAAATTCAATATAATATTAAATGACAAATTGGTCGTAAAAATGTGAAATATTAACACAAAATAGAAAAGGCAAATATAAAAAATACACTATTTGCAAAGGCTTTTTTTGCCTAATATCGAAACCACATACCTCGGGTTTTGGGTATTTCCACACCACATCCAACACACCCTTTTCATAGACGAATTATTAAAATGATGCGCACGATCAATGCAATATGGTTAATACGAAAAGCTTTTTTTAAGAAGCTTAACGCTCTCTTTCATAGGTAGTCCGGTTTTCTAATTGTTGAGAGAGAATGAGTAATTATAGAGAGATAGAATAAAAAATAAGATATTATAAAAAGGAAATAAAATAAATCTAATTAAGAGCACATACCACATGCAAAGTGGCAGAATAAATTCAGAAATCTTCTCAGACACCTTCGAGATAATGGCCACGGCATTATTCTCGGTCCATAGGAACTTTATAATAGAAAAGTTAACTCTAGTCTGTATTAGGTTATAAATTACCTATACCTTTAAATTGTCTTCCAACTTCTTCTCAATAATTTCTAGCCCGATTTACAATGTAATTTTTTAACTATATCTTTCTCACGGCCCTGTAGTGAAAGGGTGGCCTTAGCTTTGCATTGAAAATATTTGCGACTGAACTAAACACGTCATCCTCCTTTGAGTTTAAAGGCACAACTTTTAATGTTTATTCCTTCGTTAACCTATATAGTATGGAGTAGAATAAATTTCGATTACGAAAAATAATTGGCTACAAAATATTTTATTCTTGAAAGTACTCAACCTATGGGATCCTCTGCCGTACGCTAGATGTATATATTCTTAGGCGCAAAATATGGTAGCTTTTCCTTTGTCGAGCAAATATTCCTGGGATGACTAAAAAAAATTATTTCTACTTTATAGCCATCGCGATTCAGCCGAATTATGTTCTTTTTTATGTTCCAGGCCAGGAATCTGAATCTGAGTGAGGGTTTAAAAATCTCTCGTGTAAGAAATGGTGATAAGAAGCCAAACAAAGTTGTATCAGCCCTATAATCTTTCACTAAAGAAAAGAAGTTTTTCTTATCGAAGGTTAAATAGATCAATAAATGTTTACAGAGAGTGTGGATGAAGTTAAAAGCAGATCCGACAAAGCAGAGGAATAATGTGAGCGATAATATACCCTAAACTTCCTTCATCTTAAATTTTCCATCCTTGTATTTCGTGAGATTGGTAAATAATCACACGATTATTTATAAAAGTCCTTATCCATTTTCAACAATCTGTGATTTATTGCCTTTTGCCAACAAATTTCCTTTTCTAAGGAAATAAATTCAAAGTATGTTTACTCTTTTAAAAATTATGGTGGAAACAAAAATTTTCTCTTCCTTGTTTTAATAGTTAACTTAACGCGTGCAACACAATTTGACTAGCAGGTTTAATATAAATTAAGGCACTAATTGGGCTGCCTTAAATCTTTTGATTTTTGTTATTCCTTCTTCATTAGATTTTTCGAAGAGGAAACATGTTTGTTTCATATGATGCTCATGTCAAACATTCAATAAGATCATCTCAAAAGTAACATGAGATTTCATTTCCTATTTATTATTATTCAATGATAGACATAATCGAAAGTTTGTTTGTTTTCATACTAGCCTGGTGTACTCACTCATAGCTTAGGAACTTTAATGACATATTCTAACTCAAGGCTTAAATTTCATCAAAGCTCATTTTCTGAGCTGTTAATTTTGTACTAATTTTGCGTGAATTATCGTTAAATAATAAAGAGTATGAAGTTATCAAAAAGGCACATTAGCATAGTTATTCATTAGGAGTTTTTTCATTACAACGATGCTAAGCTTAGAGCAAAAAATGCGTCACCTATATAGTGACGAAATTATCAGTGTGCACCAGTGCCGCGGCGAATCATGGTTAAGAATTTTCGTTGGTAAACATTTAACCCTCACAGATAAACTCCGCTCAGGATGACCAGTGGAATTTGATCACAATATTTAAAAATAAGAGTGGAATAAGATCCGATTGTAACTGCTGAAAATTTGGATGGAATGCTACATTCAACTCATTCCACGTTGAATTGTATTTAAAGTGTGGCACTCGAATCCACACAAGCTGTCAGAGGCATGTACTATTGCAACAAAAATCATCATTTGTTCATCTCTCCTTCCTTGACGAAAAGTAAACTCTTCATAAATAGGATAGTTACATGAGACATAAATTAATTTATATTCAATATTATGTAATTTCCATACAATGGATTATTCCGGGGAATTTTTAGTACCTTAAGCGAAACAGAGGCCTGAACCACGATTCTCATTTGCGTTTAGTGGGATATAGCATAATCCATTTTAATCTTCTTAACTCGAATCACACTACCACCAAAAAGATTAACTGTGTTCCTTTGGACCGTTTACATGCAGCATCTGACGATAAAAGACATCTCTTAATAGAAGAAGAATGTTCTTTCATCAAGACAACGCGTGACATTATATTGCAGGAAATGCTGAACAAAACTTCATCATTTTAATTTGGATTTAATGAGTCATCATCGATACTCACCTAAATTGTTTACATCAGTTTTTTTTATCTGTTTAGAAGAGAGGAAATCACCTAAAGAGAATCAGGATATCAACAACAGGAAAGGTAAAAAAAACATTAAAGACTTTTCCCTATCAAACTCAAATGGTTTTTACAAATATGATATTGAAAACTTTGTAGCAATTAGAGATAGGTGGAAAATATATGGATTATTACATTACTAAATAAATATCTTTTTAAGTATAAATAAATTCGAAAAGTCGTTTGATTTCTAGTTATAAAATAATGCCAAACCTGAAAAATAATTGCCGAAGTACATATGGCATGATCTTATATGTATTACTCGTTTCAGATGTAAACTCGGTTAAGTCAAATCGAATTTGGCTGTTAAGAGTTTATCAGCTGGCTAAACATGAGTTTTAATGAGAAACTTAATTCTTAGGAAGAAGTTTTAAGATGAGCTACTCTCAGTCAAGAGTTTTGCATGAAGATCAGTTTCCACAGCCTTAGAAACGCTCTTTGTTACCAAGAATTGAGACTGTCTCTCACCACATCTAATTCCTTTTAGAGTTTTTCAACGCCTAAAGGCAATGATAGTTCTATTAATTTTACTATATTTTAAATAACTGTTCTCGTTTGACTTCCCCAATTTGCTTATTTCCAATACAAAGTGTCTTCAAAAACCTCCTATAAAATAATCATGAGAAATTTATTCCTGATTTATTGTTGTTCCAGCAATATTTAATCCTGCCAACATATGTATTAAGGTGTTTATAGAAACGAATTACTATGACGAGTTAAAACTGGCTTTGAGCGCTCTCTTGCGCAGTAGGTACAACGTTGGTCATCTAGTGTCGAGGCACTGGGTTGACTACAGCTATTAGGGAGGCAAACCATTAAGAAATATCACGAGTTGCCTGCCCCCATTGGCAGATAAGCCGAAAAATAACCCTCAAAGTGTCAAGTACCTCCACTTACATCATTACAAACATACTCAATCCCAACTGAACAAGTATTCGATGCCAGTTTTACCCAGTTTCAGTCCCATCAAGCATCCTCAGTTATAAAACTATTCTTATATCTCCGCAGGGAGGATGCTACTCTCACATAACTAGTGAGCGTATTCCATCCATCTACCACTCAATTTATAAATCAATTTCTTCTAATCACTTTCCTAAACATAAACTTGTCCAGATTAAACCCATTTCTACGTTCCTATCTTGTTCACTAAAAATAAGAACCTTATATACATAGGTTTCCACTATCATAATCTTTTACCAAATTGAAGCCTTCAATCAAGCCTATTCGAATACTTCTCCTTTCTAAAGTATGTAGATTTTAGTCTCCTAAGCCATTTACAATAAAGTAAGCTTTCAAACCCAAAATTCCTTCGTATAGTCAAGATGAAGCCTAACTAATGATAGATGCCGTTTCAGAATTATAGCAGCACCTTAATACTTATACTCCTCTCAATAAACTCCAATACCTTATTTTTCTCTATTCCTGAAATTACCAGGACACATAAGTCTCTTTCGCATTCTGACCTTCCTGAAACTCTCCCATTCAGTTTATAATTATTTATTGGATGAAGTCTACCTGACTGATGTATTGGTAACTTTGTCTGCCATCATATCGTTTCAGCCGTTATTTACAGATGCCAATTTAGAAAGAAAAATTTCGTTCTCTTTCTCTCTTGAGTATCTTTTACTGTACAAATAACCCTAGGAGCGGGGCACTAAATTTGTGTCGGGTATTTAGTAGAAATAGTTCAAAGTAATGGCTTTAATTGTATGTTTCAAAGAAATCTCATAACTAATACTTTATTATTCAGTAAAATTTTGGGGCAGCATCAATTGTTTGCATGTCTCAAGTCTTTTTTTTTCGGATAGTTTCCTTATCAATAGTCCTTGAAATTCGAAGGAGTTAAGATATATAACATGGATCAATGAAGAAGGAGAAATCTGTTTGAAAGCTTACCCTCCAGTCCACCATAAAGGCATGGCAATCGCCTAAATCTCCTTATTCTGACTTACTTGTGTAGACTAAGCAGGTATGGAGAGTTGATTTTACTCCAGGCTTGGATTGATATTAATTAGGATATATATATATATTTTCGACATTATTATTTCCGTACATATTTGCTCCCTTATGCACAAACTTTTCACAGCATACTCACTCAGAGCCTGAAATAAAATGTTTAATAATTCCGATCTAATTATTCATAATTCTTTTGATTGAATATAATTTTATTCAAACGACGACTATTGCAAAAGTCCAGTTACACTTATTGCCACTCTCTCTCAAAAAAACACAATTTTGAGTTTGATGCAGTTAGACACGTCTTAATATTTTTAACATATAAATATGTTTAAATTGTAATGTTCATCAATTTGGATGCCCTCAGCGGCGAGCACGCTCTCCAGGTGAAAACTGAAGGCCCAGCACACGTTCCACATGCTGGCCCACATGCAATTGACGGAGGACTTTAGCTCATCAACCTTGCTGTGGCATATCGTGCATGCCATACTCTGGACAGGTGCCTCCACACTGTACTTGACGGGATCGAGGTCAGGCAATTGCGGTGGCCAAAGATGCTTCAATCAGAGGTTCATGTTCGACCCTAACCATTCTTACACGGTCTTGGCCGTGTCTGTCGGAGCACTGTCCTACTTACAAACGTAGTCGGCCTCCTTCTACAAGATTTTTCTCTCCCACGGCAGGACATTTGTGACCAAGATATCCTATAATCGGCTGTGGTGAGCCTTTAGCCGACCGCTATTCTCGCTATTCGGGGCAAAGATCCCGAGCTTGATCATGGATGCCGATTTCTTGGTCGTAGACACGTACCGGACCTCGGAAATTCTGATTGTTGATGAACGTATCGACTGTGAAGGTTATTTTCATCAGAAGAAATAAGAATTCATATCTCATGGCTCTTCAAGTCTTTGAGAAGGCAATCACAACGCTCTCAACGTCGTTCTCGCATACGGTCGGTAAGCAAAGGCATTTCCACGCACCTAAAGCTTTTACCTACGCGAGCGTAGTAAATTTGATTTTCGGAGCGTTTGAAGGTCTTTATCATAGCCAAAACGGTTAATAACTTGAACTCTGCTTGAACTAGGTTGATCGCTTGTGTCTACCCGTTTTAGGGCCTCTCCATGCCCCTGTGGACGGTCATCCAGTTAACGTAAACCTGCTTGGCGATGTCGGTCTTTGTTGTTATCCGCGCGCAGGAGAGAAGAGATCTCGATTATTTAACTCACACATGCAAACAATGCGAAAGACGTTTTAATGACACATGCTTAAAAAGTAGAACTTTAAGTTTGTTTGACGAAACTAATCATGTCTTGCTAATTTGAAAGAGTTAAATAAAGCCTCGTAATGAGTGTAAAATGTATCTCATATGGAGGTCATTTTTCATAATTTTGGTTGAAATATTTTGGATTAAATTCTTGGTTGTTGTTGAAAGAAGAACCATGGTGAGAGGAAGCCCCCTCATGATTCTTTTAAGACCACGTGCACCAGCGTGAGAATTTTAGAAAGTTCGAGAAAGAATCGGTCCCTCGCTTAATTACCCGTCACAGCTGTGTTTGCTTTCAGACACCACTTGCCCCTCGCCTTCCCCTACGATAACTCCATGCGCAGCCACATTAATCCAACCTCTATATCGCGAGGCAAGTTTCATGGTCTGGAACGACGCGTTATCATGGAGTGTGTTTGCTTAGACTGGCGCCAAGAATCCCCTAGGAACCGCAAGGCCCTGAGGCCTCTATCGGATCAGCTACTCGGATATTTAACCCGAAGCTCACCATCTCTCGAGAAGATTGAAAGCCCGACATCCACTCGGTTCAGAATGACGTCTGTTTCTCGTGAACCCTTGTAACCCATCCCCCTACTTCGTATAAGATTTCGCCAGCAGATCAACTTTGTTAAGCTTTGGCCCTTGTTCAGAGGAAAGCTATCGAGCCCCTTATTTTACGGAGAGTTGTGTGGCCCTCTCATCTTCACCACCCCGTCAAGATTTCCGTTCTTTCGAGATTAAGACTCGCTGCCGATCTGCAGAATCGTCTCGAGTGAAGATTAGGTCTCTCTGGGGCAGAGAAAAACTCATTCTTCATCACGAAGTAATCCGACCCTATCTTCAAGTCCTCCTCCTGGGTAAACCCCGAAATATCTTCTTGGAGAGCTGCGCCGTTGTCTCCCCAATCCATCCCCCCCTCCCCACCTCACCCTCCAATTCGTCCGCACTTAAAGGTAGCGATCTTGTATGGTCATCGCCAGATTACCTCGTTAATCTTCACTTAATCCATTTAACTACCATAAGTAATTTGTTTATCCCTTTTGTATATATATTAATTGCCCCCTTTTTATTATATACAGCATATTAAAATTATACTTTGGGGTATTGTCTTTATATATCCTTTGAACCTCAACTTGGCAAGCCATTAATCAAACCCGGTCAACTGAAAATCGCACTCTTTATTAATTGCCCCAGACATATCTCAAGTCGCTTTTGGTTAGTTTTCTGCCGGTGCTTGTGTACGATTCTAAGCGCCGATCTAGTCTACACAGGAATACCTCAACATATATTTAAATACTAACTCCCCCCCTCTTTGCTCCTGCTCCCTCTAACCAAATGATCTTCCTTAAGCGAATTTCGCTTTACCTGAAAATTCAAAATTTTGTGTAGTATTTCTTACACAACCCGGAAAGAGGATGTTAGGTGTCGCATGCTGAACCATATTAGGGCTTAATTAGGAAAGATTGTCATCCCTCGATGCCATAATGCCTGAAGGAGTATCTATAAGCATTTCGTTCATAAATGTTTGCTTCCTTATGTTACACCACTTCTCTATTTATCTCCCATTAAAACTTTATTCGAGATATGCCTCCATTGTTATCTTGATTTAAATTGTAGGAACAAATCGTATAATACAGGGTGACCCCCCAAAAACTGCCCCAAACTTTTGATAGGCTGCATTTTTTTATTTTTTCGCCTAAATTATATGATATTTCTGTTATAACTAATTTATTTTGTTTAGAACATCAAATTAAAACAATATTCTTTCGGCTTTTATTCTTCGTTCTACAGCATGTGTTCGTGAAGACCTCTATGTAGCTCCGAGCATTTCATATATACACCCTCGTATATATATATATATATATATATATATATATATTATATGTATATATTCCAAAGGGGTATTAATCCCTGAAATCCAAAGCCTTTACATCTAAAATGAGGCTCTCATGGGAGTATAGGGTTTTCTCATTGATTGGTGTTTATATGTTGTCAGTCTCCCTCTCTTTCCGTGTATTTTACTCATCAAATCTAATGCTCAATAAATTAGATACTGGTCAGCAAAAATGTGAATAAAATTTTTAATTGTCTTTAGAATGGATTCCCTGAACCAGGGCACCATAATTCCATTGTGGACAGGAGATTGTCACGCTTCTATTCACTAAACACCAATAGACCTAGCAGGGAGGTTAAGTATCTCTGTTGTTGTTGTGCTCCCTAATTCTATGTTTTCTTATTGTACGTGATGAATATAACAACAATCATCTATTTTTTACTCCACTATTGCATTTATGACATCATCAGACAAAAATTGTTTGAAACACAACTTTGGGGTCGTGGCATTGGCAGCTGTTCTGGTGGGACTGGTAAGGAAGAGTGAAATAATGTTCTTGCTGGCTGCTGCTCGTATTACTGCCGTGACATGTGGCCTTGTGTACCACACATCGCCAGATTTACTTTTGACTATTGTGGTAGGAAAGGGAGGAAGCAAATATTTATATCCATTATGACTTTGTTGTCGTCCCTGGTGAGCAGGATGAGGTGCTACGTTTTTTTTGGAGTCAACAGTTTCTATGCTACTTTTCTCCTCCTCTTGGTTAGCCACATAGTTAACATTATTATCATTATCATAAAACTCTTCAAGTTTTAACACATCACTTTTTTCTTGATTATTTAGTCCAAAATCCATAGCATTCTCTTCCTTTTTAATTGTATTTTTTATGGTAATGGGAAATTATTATGACCAAACTAACTCAATAAAGGCATAATAGCTTATCTAGAATACTAGAAATAAATAATGAGTGTACTCGCACATTTTACACTAGAACTGATTGAGTATAATATACCAGATATTTCTTTTAATATAAATAAATAAGAGCATACCGTACACGATCACTTGTTTATAGACAATTTCAGAGCACGGGCCAAAGTAACATGGGATAACTCTGGGGGATCGGTAAAAACCCAAACTACTAAGGATACCAGCTCTCTGGTTCCACGGGAACAACATGTAATACACGTGACGTAACGGCGTTTGGGTATTATATACCCTGGTTTAGAGTTAAATGATGATCACATGTAGCCACCCTCATTACTAAGTTTATCAATAATTTTCATATTATATTTTAAGCCCTTTTAAATCAGAACGATTTAATTTGGTTGCAAATCATAGGTCACAATACAATATAAAGACGTTCTAAGTCATCCTTGAACTGGTGGCCTAGTGAAAGGTTATATTTCATACCGCTAGGCAAAGATCGTTCGAGTTCACACCACTCTTCTTTTCCTTTTTCGCGGATCATTTCCTACCCCTCCCCCCGCCCTGCTGAATATGAAGCCGCCTTAAATTGCAAGGCCGATTCCATGAGAACACATTCTCTCGTGATGGTTTAACCAAGCCCTTCTTCTGACTCCTCTATCTCTCTTAATGTTCCCCTACAAATTATGTTCTTCTCCCCTCTCCGAATGTACAAACGAATCTTGTCCAATTTTATTTTCCTCTCAAGGGACGATTGGCTCAGTACTTAATTGGATGTTATATTTCAAATCCTTCCTAGTACATGCTCACTAAAATAAAATTGAGAATAGGTACTGACTCCATTTGTGATGAAGAATTGTAAAATTATTTTGGCTCCATCTACATATTACGAAATTTATCATATTTATACCTAGGACAATGTTGTAAGCAACAGCGTAGCAAAGAATTCTACCAAGCTGGCAAACTATAGGTTTGATAATGGAAACTTTTGAAAACTGTGAATTTTGTAACAGAAGTTTAAGTAAAGTGATAATAAAACTTTAGAAAATTACATCTCTGTTTGATCTTTACCCATTGGTCAGAACCTTCTTAGTCAATGCTAAGTTTTTACTGCCTGTTGTGTCTACATCATAGGGATGCTTCAAGGACGTACCCTCCGGTGAGGTTCCTGTTCGAATCACCAAGTACACAATTCAGTGTTGAATCACTTGCACTTTAAAAATTAACTAAATAATTACGGGCCCATTTCCGTCGCTAACCAGAACTCACTCCTGTTTAAACAGAGACAGATCAAAATCAATAAATGAAGCTGTTCTTGGTTAGTGATGCGTAAATTCATCCACAATTTGGAAATTTATCTGTAGCTCCTCGATCAGTTCGGGTGAAACCAGGCCCCTAGGATTCATCATTCAGTCGCTACAGAGGGATGTATATCGTTCAAATCCCCACGCAGTATAAATGCCATCGTTAAACGTTCCACTATGGGGCGGAAGCTAGCCCCAAAACTGCTGATGGTGGAAAGTACGCATAAATAAAGGAATAACCCTATAAAAGTGTAACTGCACTCTCACTGCTTGAAAGGTAGTAATTATACCAAATAGAAGAACGAAGAATTCATAAAGGTGTAAATCGCCATCCTCCCACCCGATCCCCATCTCATGTTGGTGTGGTTGCAAACACATTTTTCCCCGTGAGAGTGGACAGGAGACACGTACCCAGCATGTTTATCTACATAGCCATAGCTAAGGGGAAAGACCAGAAAAGGAGCCTTCTCAGCTCTTCCCAGTTATCTTGAACTCTATGCCACTCCATGGAAAGAATATGACCTTAAGGCCTTGATAGGGTTGGAGATACGGGAGACATCTTTGTTGAGAAGTTCCTCATACGTTTCCCGGGCGCAGAACAACGTATGCTGTAATGGCAATATAAGGTCAGGAAGGCGGTGTTGCCTTTGATGAATTATCAGAAGAGCTTGATTTGCAGCTATTTTTCTCCCTTCCACTCGAAGCCTCATTGGCGTAAAACGAATTGGGGAAGGCGCGTAGTCATTCATCCTCTCAGGAATCCATCAGGTGGGGCGAAGGGATGGACTGGATTCAGCAGAGGCTGGGTGAGATCCTTTTGTGCCGACAAGTCCAAAGGGAATGGTAGGACTTGGAGCTGGGTTAAATATAGGCACGAATGTAAACAGGCTCGCAACTCCGAAGGAAGCCATCACCAGAGGGTGACTTTTTAAGAATTGAGGCATGTAATCTACCAGGTAACGCATGATAAGCCATGACTAAGTTGATTCGCATTTTGAACGGCCAGTATCCCGTTTTTCAGGAGATACGCGCAACATTGCTTATAGAGGAAGTAGTCTGAGTCTCTTAACAATTAATACACTTGACCATATACGGGGACTTACCGTGTATGATCTTGAAGCAATTTACACAGTCTTCGCGTAAATGGTAAGTTGCTCGCTTATATGAACGATTTGTATATACACATTGGTAGCGGTAGTATCACTTCTGCGGGAGTGGCACAAGCGCTTTTATACGGCAGCGATAGTAACGATCACGCAGCAAATTAAGTGAGCTTGTTGTGTTCGAACGTGAGGAAGAGTTTAGAGATGGGTCTCGAAAACATCCATATTTTCTTATCCCTCGTCCGACCCTTACCGCTCCTATGTCTTCTAGTGATTTGTTGATGTCAGGTAAGGAGTAATCTACGTGTTTTTGTCGCATATGGCACTCATCTCAAGAAATTAATGGTAGAATGCCGTATCACATTTACCGGCAAGCCTTTGAGTGTCTGAACAATACTGAACATGACAGCCTGGAAATCATCCGCTGAGTTCGCCAGGAGGCTTATCTCCTAGGAATGGTTCACGTGTGGGTCGCTATCAGTCAAATAGCAAATGTTATCTTCTTTCGAATCCCCTTGTCAATAGTATATCGGCTAGCTAAAAAGTGTTCGAAGCCAGCAAGATGAAAACGACAGGTAGTCTATGAATGAGACGCCCCGATGCAATGAAAGCTCGTCTCTCCACGCTTTCGACTTTGGTCTTTGTCTGAGCTTTCCCGCCTAAAGTCGCCTGGGGCCGGACGTGCCGATCTTGGTCTGGTCGGTTTGCGAAATATCAGCGCCTGTCCATCTTCGGAGCACTATTAAAAGATAGTAACTACTATACCTCTTAGATTCCTTTCTGTCTTCCTTTTACCTTTTTGGAGATAAGGGCGGGGAGTTAACCCGCTTCACTCCATCCCAAGAAGCGGCCACAAGGCCTGGCGAAGAAGCATTGACAAGATCTCTCTCCAATATAGAGAAGATCTTAGACATCTAGGGGGACCCAGCTGTGGGAGAAAGTCACCTTCTCTTCTTTTAAGTCGTCAGTGGCTCATGCCTCCTGAGGAGGACTATGTAGAGGGGCAGTCTCAGGTTCGTTGTCTGGCATTGAGCCATGTTTAGTCACAAGGATTTCTTAAAAGATTCTTAAATTATATATTTTGTAAGTAATCAACAAATTATGGCAAATGTACGACTTGAATTTGTTGACATCGTTGAAGGTGAAACTACTAGTGCCACAGAACCTCAAGGGAATAGATAAGTTGTTGTTCGGCAAAACAAATGTGTCTGCCTAAGTCTATCTTGATTAGGGTGCATATGAAAACATCAAGTAAATTTAAGCAGCATATAAAAATGACCCACCAAAAGTAAGGTTTTCTTTGGATTCCAGCAGCAGTGCGCTGTTTTCACTTACGGCTCCAAGAAAGCATCCCAACTAAGAATTGTAAAGTTCTTTGGCATCACTTATCCTGGAAGGGGGGCATCCAGGGTTACTGTGGAACAAAGGTTTATGGGTCTGTTCGTAGCTAACATTCTGCCATTCAGCCTTGTATAGTCTAATACGTTCGAGAAGCTGATCAATACGCTGAATCCCAGCAAGAGCTCCATCTCGCGGAGGACGACGGCCAGATTAATCTTTAAATTGCAACTGACTTGAAATAGTGCTTTATCAGGTAATTCTCATTTTTATTGTACTTTTTATACTGAATACTAAAAATATTATTTTCATATTGCTCTTACTACTAGATGCCTATTCCAATTTAAAAAAAATTAGTATTGATGTGAAAAATTAAAACAATAGTCCAATACAAAAACAATCGAGTGTTTTATTTTATTATTTTGCAATTTTCTAAAATATCTTGTTTATAAGCATTTATTATTCCTATTCATATAGTGATATTTCGAAAATTCAATAATAGTTAGGTCATAGTTAAGTGAGGATGATGCTACGTTTATAGAAGGTATCATATACGTTATATTTATACTCTAGTTAATGAGAAATAAAAGCTTTGAGTCAGAGTCAGTAAAGGACTAGGTAAGGACCATCACTCTCCATCCTTCATTTGTACAAAGACTGACAAAGTATTACCATAACACATTCCTCTTATAGAAAATGAGGTGAGAAGAGAAAATACCCTCAAACAAGCGAGAGAGAGTGAAACGTTCAAAAAAGCATGGATGTAATATTTATTAGCAAGGCAGATTCCTCTTAACGATAATGGTTCAAGTTTGGAGTGAATCGATGGATTAATATATATATATATATATTCAATTTTTATATTTTATAATTTCGCAGTTTTAAGATGAATTTAGAGCAAAAAAGTGTTACTGTTTTGTTTTATAATATTAATTGACGTTAACGCTCTATCGTTAACTTCCGTTAAATTTTTAACAAATTAACAAATTGTCAATTAATGAAGTTAACTTTGTGGGTAACAGATAAACGGAAATGAAGTTAAATTTTTGGATTAACTGTGCGCACCTTTTGTATTAAAGCAAATATAATAACATAATGAATAATGAAAGTCTGAATAAATAATTATAATATGTGTAAGAAAAAAAGCGAAAAATAACAAAATGGGCAAATTTTCAATGGACTCAAACTCGGTCATTTAATCTTGGGTCAGATTTTAACAATTGACGGAAGAGTATTTAATTTAACTATGTTTTGTAATGGTTATTGGTATTGCTTTTATTATTGCTATTGCAAAGAGAGTCAAGAGGAACCCCTTTTTATTGTCGAAGGTTTGAGAGAGAAAGAGGGTCATTACTTAGCCAGGCCTTATTCATTACTAGTGTTTTCTTAATGGATAGAGGTTGTAAGCGAAGTTTATTCCAAGTTTCTTAGATTTTTTCCTGAAATGAGAATTGTTTTATTTGAAAGGGATCAGATTTCTTAAATTCTGGCGGACTGGATGTTTTATAAACTTTAAGATTCACTTACCTGCGGATTATCAAAAAAAAGAATTTGCAGATTTAATTTATATACCACAAATAGCTAATTTCCAAGAAAAGGGCCAAAATGCATAGAAACCTATTATTATGTTGCAAGTAAACCCTCTAACTCACTAGATATAAGAGAGATCAAGTTATTTCATTATTCGGGCCCCGCATTTACCGCATTTATCCTATATACTATTCTTAATAAGCCTACTAAACAGCCATTTCTACTAATCATTATTATCTTTTCATTAGTTCGGCTATTTTGACGAGATCTAATACTCCATATCTGGCAATATCGAACTATCGGATAAAATTCCAAGACAACGATTTAGTGCGAAATTTTTATTACCCAATAAAAGTTGATTAATTAAACGAGATTTTATTCAGTTTTTTCATAAAGTTGAGAAAGTGTCGACAAATGGAAACGCAAAGGTATCGACCTATCTTGAATGATATCATTTCACTTTCTTGTACTGGGTTTTCAGATTTTGTAAGTATTTTCCAATAATGAAGGACTATTAATTTTAATTGATGGTTTTCTATTACTTACAAATAGAGGTACTCCCTAGAAGCTTAGAGAAGAGTACTCAAAGACCTGCTATATATATAATGGATCGCTGGATTTCAGTCACTAGATTTAGTGTTTTCAATCTTCATTTTACCCTATTACACTTTTCATTACGCTTTTAAATAATTTCTACAGGGTTGTTTTTGTATGGCCGTATCAGCAAACTCGAAATTACCCATATTTTTGTTTGAATGTGATGAGAAGGTTCGCGTATCCTTTATTAACATGTCTTTCTCCATAAGCAAATTTTATTCCGTCACTCTTTATTATCTCTTCATATTCTTAATACCGATTCCGTGAGGTATGAAATAAGTGTGCAAGCATGATAATTGATTATTTTAAAGTGATGGACTTAATAAGTAAATTTGAACAAGAAATATATTAACTCTATATAATTTACTATTTTCCTGGTGTGATCTCTAATCTATTAAATGCGTCGCAAGCAGTTTTCTTTTGGGTCGCTCTTAAGATCGGCCTTAGAATGTGACTTGTAGTATGGCCTTAATGTTTCTTCCAGGTCCCAAATCGGCTTGAATCTGCATAAACCCAAATTAATTAGGGACTGAAGAGTTTTCATTTACTGAGTTGTTCCCACTCTAAACTACGATTTGGACTAGTTGGAGATGTAACATTCACACATATTCTTCCACTCATATTCTACCCAATATACACCAGCCATTTTTTCAAATAAAATATATATAGAGAAGGAAAATGAATAATTCTGTTTAATTTATTGAATTATATTAATTATATTTGGAAAACAACTCACCCATTAATATATGAGATCGATATTAATCAGGTTACAATATGAGTTCCTTTTTAAAAGAATGCATTTCAGACGATTTAGCTTTTCAACGGTGGGAAAATATGGTGCTGTTTCAGTACCCTACAGTGTTTGATAGAAAATGACCCGAAAGAAATGCAATTAATTGGTTTGGGTGAAATTCAACAAATTGATTTGGATTGTGAAGGTGCACTTTGTTTAACTTGATTTTAGGTAGCCCTAACCCTTTTATGTAGGACATGAAAATATTTATATTCTCTCTCACGTATTTTATGGAATTCATTAGGTCCCTCTGGCTGCCTATCTTCCATTCTCACCAATTCTCACCTTTCCTTACTACTTCACTCTATGATATATAACACACTTGGGTTGCCCGCACAAAATAATTGTTTTATTTTAGTTCATTTTTATATAGATGAGTTTGTATATCCGTTAAATATAATATATAGTCGAAAAAATTTTAAATTTATCATATATCTACTCCCGTCGACGTTTTATGAGGTCTACTTTCTTTTACATATTTGGAGTTCATTCACTACTATCACTCTCCATTTAGCACATAATGAGTTCATCGTCTCCCAAATCATTGTATGTTTTAAACTCATACACTCAATAGCTTTCAGTATTTCATCCTACTTTTGTACAACACACGAAAATATTTATTTGAAGGTCAAGAAAGAAATATTTAGGTAAATCTCTTTTTTTGGGTAGGCAAAATACAAATGGACATTGTATGAGCTAATTAACTGCGTTAGTAGAGTCTTGTGGTCAAAGGAGAGGCGCTTTCTTTAAAGAAGAAACGGGATCATCATGTTTAAAGGGAGAGATTCAATGATGTGTAAAGGTGGGTGAGTAAATTAACTGTCAGTATTAGAATTAAATAAGTGAGGTGACTGTCAAGGTGAGAGATCGAGACTTTCGTGGCTGTTTTTCTTACTTGTTTATAATGATTCTTTATTGGCTAAAATGCCTTGGTTGTGATTTAAGTAAGAGGCAGGTACGATCATATCTGATAGTTTTTTACCTTCAAATTATTATAGTTGTTTGGTATTGTTATACATCCGGAACCCCTATAGGGTATTTATATTAATACCTTTGAGTTAATGGTCTGAAATTTGTTTGGTCATGTATTGTGGTCTGTCGGAGACAATATTTGGGATTTAGATTTGCTTAAGAAATCTTTTAAATATGCAAAACTTTTATTATTAAGTTTCAGTTTTATTTATTAATTTTCTTCCTCTCTTCTCTTTGAACAAGACTGATCCCGCAACAACGATCCCATGTAGACTAAGACATCTGCTTCCTGGTAGCGTTGCCTTCCCTACTGGTTTACAAGGCTATTCGGGCTCTTCGTTTCGGACATTTTTTACAACCTTCATGCACATATTTGGGCCTTAGTTTGGATTTCTATTAGGTATATAAATTTTGAATGATAAAAAGCCATAATGGCTGGGTATGTGGCTATCTAGATACTGCCATATGCTTAAGCCACACTACCCATATTAATTCATTCCACTTTATTACAATTATACACAAGCGATTATTATATCAGGTTGGAACGTAAGTAATGTCCTATTCTAGGGTATACGAGGGGGAGTCAAAAAGTTCTCAGATAAATGGCATAAAATTTTTATTTGTAATAATACTGTAATCATTTTTCTACATAAGCTCCATT
Source organism: Ceratothoa steindachneri (assembly GCA_963969495.1). Lineage (NCBI taxonomy): Eukaryota > Metazoa > Arthropoda > Malacostraca > Isopoda > Cymothoidae > Ceratothoa > Ceratothoa steindachneri. The sequence continues at coordinate 95,844,126 of OZ018323.1, read as the reverse complement.
AACATCTATACACTTTCTTAATCTATGAATCCAACGGTAAAAACCATCTTTGTAGAATTCACGGGGTTGTCTCTGGCACCAAGTAATGAACTGCTTTTTTGCTTCATCTAATGATTGAAACCGGGTTCCTTTTAGGTGTCCCTTTAAATTTGGAAACAGAAAAAAGTCAGAGGGTGCTAAATCAGGGCTATAAGGGGGATGAGCAAGAGTTTCCCATCGAAATTCCCGTAGCTGAGATCTCACAGCTTTGGACGAATGTGCAGGGGCATTGTCATGGTGGAACAAGATTTGCTTGTGGAGCTTTCCTCGTCGTTTTTTGGCTATTGAAGTTTTCAACTTCCTTAAAACTCCTTCGTAATAGCTGGATGTAACAGTTTTTTGTCCTTCTAAGAAGTCTATTAAAATAATTCCCTCCGAATCCCAAAAAACTGTAGCCATTATCTTCTTAACGGACCTCTCTGTCTTGAACTTGATAGGCCCTGCTGCCCCCCTTGGGTGCCACTCTTTTGATTGATTTTTACTTTCAGGATCAAACTGATACACCCAAGTTTCATCTCCCGTTACGAGGCGCTCAAAAAAACTATCCTCGTTTGCTTCAATCTTGGTCAAAATAGCCAAAGAAAGGTTGGCCCTATGATTCAGCTGGTCTTCTCGCAACGCTTTTGGGACCCAACGTGCTGAAAGCTTGCTCAGGCCAAGATTTTCAGTTAGAATTCCAAATGCTGAGCCATGAGAGATTTCACATGCATTGGCAACTTCATCAATAGTAATACGGCGATCTTTATCCACTAGATTCCTCACAAGCTCGACATTTTCTGGGTTAATGGAGGTGGAGGGTCTCCCTTCACGTGGATCATCTTCAACTTCTTCTCTGCCCCCCTTGAAGCGCTTAATCCAGTCGTAAACTACCGCTCTACATGGCGAAGAGTCACCATAAACCTGTTGTAGAGCGTCAATAATCTTAACAGGCTTCCAATCAAGTTTAGTCAGGAATTTAATGTTCGCTCTTATCTCAAAATTTGCCATTTTATGGGTTCAAAAAAGTAACCTTTTTGAAGCACATCTAATACAAAGAGTCTCGACAAATTGAATGACGAATTTTGTAGGAATTGTTCAGAAAACATGAAAGTCGTGTTTGACCCTGTATTTACTTGTACAAAATCGAACATTTCAATAATCTGGCATTTGTCTGAGAACTTTTTGACTCACCTACGTATATTATAAAGCTTATTTAATCTGTCAACAAGCTTAAGAATGCCACGCTTGAAAAAATTCTTTAGTTCTTCTCGTGATATCAACCTAAGATCATCCAAATGCTTCCCAACCGAAATCCCCAGGAGATCTTTGGTCATTCTAGCTGTGTGAGGCCGTGCATTGTCATGATGGAAGATAACACACCTTCTATTTACTAAAGAGAGCCATCTTTTGCCAAAAGAGGCTTTCAAAGGAAGAAATTGATAAAGGTATATATTAGCATAAAATGGTTGATATTTCTAGAACAATTTGTAATGGACAATTCCTTAAATATCCCACCATACAATAATCACAATCTGTTTTGGATGTAGTCCTCATCTCGGTTGTTGGTAAATTCGACTTCCTTCATTGATCTACGAATGGTGACTTTTAACGTTATGATAAAGGATTCACTTATCATCACCAATAACAAGTTTGCCAAAAATGGTGACTGGATATATTGTAAAAGCAATGATTCACTGCAAACAACACGTAGGTGCAGATTCACGTGACTAATTTTCCAATCAGTGGAACCTTTCCAAACCTTTTCAGTTGGTTTAGGCTTGTCGTATGTGTTATGTTAACCTCTTCTACAAGTTACTTACAAGTTGTAGCAAAGTTTTGATTCAACAGCTTTAAAATTTTAGAAATTAATTTGTTTTAGATGACTCTTTTGTTCCGTCTTTTAGACTGATATTTTCACTTCGTAAGCTGGAGAGCCACGTCCTGCATCATTCCCATGTGTTTTGAATGGATTTTGGTGATGTACTTCAATTTACAGATTTATTAATCTTCTAGAGTAAAACATGTCTACTCTGATCTTTTGATGGAGGGACATTGGAGTGAATATTAGGAGGATTCTGAACAATATTCTTATAATCTAAAAGAAAAAGGTATAAATGTCTCATTGTAGCATACCTAAACGATAACAGGGGCGGGGGGGCTCCTTTAGTAAATATTATACCAAACTTTATTCTAGAAAATCGAACATTAATTTACTTCGAACCTGTTATGTGCCAACAAGGGCAAACCAAGTCTTCTCATTAAGTTGACAAGAGCTGTAGTTTTAAAGGACGTTAAAGTGAAAAAAATGCGGCCTTTTAATTCCCGTCTAGAATATTTAAATATAATATTTCCTCAGTTTTTCATTTGATGTCGTCGAACTCAAGCGAAATAGTGAAAGAACGAGATCTCTTTCGGATTGATTGGGTCTTATTAAGGTTTACGAATATCTTTGAAACCACTTATAAGCTCATTTCAGTTATATGGGATCGGAATCAAAGGGCTCAGAGTTAAGTAGTTAAACTTCAAAGATTCCTTTCAGAAGTTTTAGACCTTTTTCTCCCCATCAATAAACTTATGGTTCTCGGTGCGTAGAGGGAACACTCTCTCTCTTTCTCTTTTCCTGTATCTTTCGTCAGGATGGAGAGATAAGTGGGGATTTATTGCTCTGGAACAGGTTTTTATCAATTAAAACTTTCTTTAAAACTATTATAATTTTTAAATTTGAACTTATGATAGCAGAAAATCTTTCTTTTTATCATGTTAACTGATATCATAGGTGCAGCACATATGCCTAATTTCGCGATAGGCCTTTTAAAGAAAACCATAATATTATTCATTGACTTGTTTATGAAAGGGACGAATATAAACTTCTTTTAATCTTTCAAAGACTCCATGTGAAGGACTTTAAGTAGGAAAAAGAATGGACTTTGTCACTCTGAAAACTAATAAGAGAGCAAACTGAATTTTTTTTTTGTTGGAACCTTAAAAAAATAAAGTAAATTGGTAGTAAAAAGTGTAAGGTGTCCGTATATAGAGGCAAGATTTCACCTCTCTTAGAAACCAGGGTGTCCTTAAAAAGAGAACGAACGTATGATGACTCTCTCAGTTATAAGGCAATTTCACAGACAATTAATACTGAAAAAGTATGGAATTCACGTATATACTGGTTGATTTGCGAAAACGTCTTATTTCTATACTATAAGGAAGAAAGGTAAAATAATCTGGTTTAATTACTTCAATATTAACGAATCTCGCCTGAGTTTTAAAAGAATGAAAGAGAAATTTGCAGTTATACATTGAAATAGCAAATGCGTATTTTCTTTATCAAAATTTATTGAAACATTTAATTAAATATAAACATCTCTGACAAAGTTGGATGGGGATTAAACGCTCGATAATTTGTTTGTCAGTCGATCGAGGTATTTTAATTAAAAAGCAGGCATATGTCGCTTTCTGCGTGAATACCGGAAATGTAATTGGGAAAATACATGGAAAAAGAAATAATACTGCTGCGCTTTTGAATTTATATTTAGATGTATACCCTACTTGTATGTGCTTCTCGTATCCTTGAACATATAGAGACTTAAGCATTGTCTTATCCTAACAACATACTACCTTGGATAAATCATCTTCGAAGGTATCTGAGAAAATAAAGGTTTGTATAGCTCTTCAAAACAAATATAATTGAAAGTTGATCAAATTAACTTGAAAAGACAAAATTAATCAAGAATAATGTCTCATATTCTATTTGAATGTTAATTCATTTTCCCGCGATTTGGAATCTAATGCGATTGCTTTGATTCATCTGTTGAATGTATACGCTTTACTCTGGAAAGTTAAAACTAGAGATTGTAATTTGCGTTTTATTACAGTAAATAGGTAATTTCATTTTTAAATTTAATATTGCAAATAATATAGTTAAAAATAAAATAGTTTAATCACTAATGAGAATTCATCATTTTGATTTTCATCGGGTATTAAAGTTTGTGAACACGCAAACTGAATGCAATGATTATTAATTTCGGTGAAGTTAAGAGAAATGTGAGTGGAAAACATGGCAGGCAATGGAGATGTATGCTTCACTTTGGAGTCTCTCGGAGTTACGTAAAAAAGTGAAGAACGACAACCTTCGAACGTGATCAGCGTCGAGGAGCGATTAATATCCATAAGTGCGAAGGATGAAAGCACCTAAGAGGCAGGATATTCTTTTTGTTTCTAAATAGATTTGAATGAAATATGGCTTATTTGTGATACAAATGATGATAACTACCTTCTTTCTCGTTATCGTGTTTGGTTGAGGATCAAAAGAAAATTTCCTTCTTCGTACGTAATGTTTCGCATGGTAGCAGGATTATGCACCATTCCCACAAGTAAAAGGACCCATTCTTGGCTGTCAGACAATTTTTTGGCCAACATCACTCCGAACATATGGCCTTCCGACTATCTCTGCAGACTGCAACTCCCTGGACTATTTTGTGTGAGGCCTGTTTGAAAGAAAGATCCGCAAGTCCTAATGCACCACCAAGGGAGAGCTTAATTTCAGAACCATCACAATTTTTGCCCAGTTAAATAGAGGGCCGTCAAAATCAGGTTCTGTCTCTACAAGGAGGCCATATTTATGGGCAACGGCGTTTTGATAGGATAAAATGAATAGTAAAATCCTTCAAGTATTTAATATGTAACTTTTGGTATATATGTGTATAAATGAACTCTGTGTTAATTTATTTCATATTCAAGTTAGGTGATAAAGTACCCACCTCATCATGTACAACAAGTCTTAACTTATAATGAACTCAAAGATTAACCGCTTATAATTAGGAATAGATTTTTAATTGGAGAAATAAATAATATCATTTTCAAAGACCGAAAATATAGGAGGACGTATTGACATATATGGTATTTCTAAAGTGCAATAGTAAAACAGAGATTAGCTGAATATAAGCTAACTCTTAACTCACACCTAAAGATAAGCTACCCATACATTATTTTCCTCGAGAAGATCAAATAACGCCCAGAATATAGAATTTAGATGGATTTCATATTGGCTGAAAGTTGGGAGAAAACTCCACGTAAACCGGAAAATAAAATCGGTTTCCTTTTGTCGTTTTATTTTGTCTGTTGGTGGCGATTTTTCATTATCATTTTGTTTCCTTATCCTATCTGGTGATGAATTTTTAATTAACTTTCATTGTTTATCTATATATGTACTTTGTCGCTCTAAAACGTAGCATTCTTTCCAGGAGATGTTGAGATCTTAAGTAGCCTTTATTTATTGTTGAGTTATTATCAATACAAAAACTAGAAAACTGTGCCAGAGATTCCACATTTATTTTGTCATAGGAATTTTTTAGAAAATTTGTAGAGCTCTGTCCCAGTGATCTTTACTCGAGATAAATTGACTGTTTGGATTTTGTATATTTTCTTTCGCACTTCGAATTTCCGTCTCTGTTCTGCTATTTGATGAGGGTTTCCAATACACTGAAAGACTGATTAGCTTCTTTTGTCCCAATGTTAGCTGCTATTCGAGTTGGTTTTATGTCCATTTATAGTTTCATGCGGATAAGTGGTTGCGTGTTTCGAAGCAGACGCTTTGCAAGGACTGAGCAAACATACCTCAAAATCAACTTTGAAAGTTGTTCTATATAATTGATTATGTATATGTAGATTTGGTTGTTTACAAAGGGAGATGTAAAAAGAAAACGTTTTTTAATGTGTGATCATTTTTACTATCAAATATTATCATTAGGAATTTGTGTCATTTTTACCCTATGGTAAATGATACAATTAAAAGTGTCATTGAATTTCTAATACATTGAGTTATATAACCATTCATAGAGTAATGAGAAGAATACACTATAGATAAAATACCTAAAATTAAAATATCAAGCTGATATTCACTAGAGGACTACAAGTGTACACATGTGAAGTAGTGGAGTTCTTTGTAATATTCTTGAAATCAGATAGATAAGGAGCTCATATATATATATATGCCCTTCTGTCCTCAGCATTTCACTTATAAAGGTTTGCTATTGCATTTTTTTATTCATGTGTTTTACCAGTATTTCCCCCTATTAGTTTTATCCAATTTTTACTTTATCATTATGTGTTACTTCTCCTTCTCCAGTGAATATAAATGCCCTCATTAGCTCATTCCCCCATTACAAGAAAAGATGCATCCTCCAAAATTTAGCTTCATATTTAAGTACCAAAAATAATAAACAACTCAACACCCTAAACTAACTAGAAAAAAAGTGCACTGATAAATACTCGGTGTTCTCAATGATAATTAACCCCCCAAAGTCCTTTCAATTATAAGTGATCCGAAAGATGACTACTCAAAAATAGAAGTCTCCTCCATAATAAGCGTACCCCCTTTCCAAAAAAGCACTCTAGAAGATAAGTGTTCACAAAAATAAGTCATGTAAGGAAGAAGCGCCATAAAGTTATTGTTCTAAATGGAAATTGTTCCAAAAATTAAGTACTCTCCAGCGACGCGGAAAGGGCAAAAAATGAGTTGACCGTTTTGTAAGGAAGATTTCACATAGGCCCTTTTTCAGATACAGCCCCATTTCAGATACGTCCTTTTTTCTTCAAAGACATCAGAATCACGACGATGGGGTGTGGGAATGATTATAAATGTAGAGAATGATAGCTTGTTATGAAGAATTGGTGTTTCAAGATTATTGAAATTTTTAGGTAGATCTGTGCGTGTAATTCATAAAGCCTTGAAGGTCAGCATGTCAGAGGAAGAGTGCCTTTGACTTTGTATGTGTATTGCCATTTGCTTATGTATCTATAAGGGTACTTACGTATTGGTGCGTTGTGTGTGGGTGTATATTCGTGTTTATTTATTAGTTAACGGTAAAATTGTGGGAGGTGCGTACGGTTGATTTGGATGGAACAAAGTTATTGTGTGTATTTAGGTATCATTTACACGATTTTTGTTAATTTCGTTTTCCCATTCAATGTGTTATAGTCTGCCTCTCAGAATACACGAGATATGTTTATTTCCCTTTCTATAATAAGCTTAAATTTTCTTAATGCGTTCTTTCCTATAGCCACGAAAGTTATTCTCGCCTTTTTATCATTACTCTCTTCTTACTTTCGCTCTCTGAATGTATTTGTCTCTCTTTTAATTCCTTTTGTACCAAAGTTGAGCCGTTTCACAGTGTTGAATTCTCTGCATTGCCAATTTAATCTGCCATTTTCGAGTTTCTGATCTTCGCGATAGTCAAACTTTCACCGGCTCATCTCCTTAAGGTAACGTTTAGTATTCAACTCAGGAAACTGCGTCAGGGCTTGTATTTGGGGTATCTTCGTCCACAATCCTACGTGTTTAGCATTTGTTTACTCACTTCTTTGTATTTTAATGTATATCTGCTTTTCTCCTAAGTGGTCAGTGCCTGTTTTCTTACGTTCGGGTACTTTGAAAAGTACGGGCAAACTTCTACTCATTTTAATTTTTTGTGTTCAGTCATGCGTACTCCTAAAAATTTCTATAAAGTACTCCGTATTTGTTATATTGGTTGATAGTCATACTCCCTTTGAAATTAATTTTGGTTTCCTATTTACAGCCATGGAAATATAAATCAAGTTCTTCTCACTAGTTGCTATAGTTACGGGACAGGACACAATGAAAAGAAAACTTCATAGTAAAGACACCATAAGTTGCTGTGCTTACGGAGTACGAAACGAGCTTTTGTAGGTTTGTAAGGTAGTTTTTGCATGAAGTTGCACAGAACATCCAAACTTGAACATTATATGCCCGTGTAGTATTTTAGATAAGCGGTTGGATTCTTCATTAAACGTTTATTCATTATTTCAGAATATACAGGGATAAATTTCCTCATCATCCCCTTTTTCAGATTTTTCGGAGAGTTACGCGCCTTCCAGGTTCCTAAAGTTCTAAAGCATTTTTATTTCTAGCTACTCTGCATGTGCATCTCCTACACATTTTTATTTAATCCTACCCATATAAGCAACAGTTTTCGCTGCGAAACGCAATTGGTTGTGCTAGATAGTCGGTGGACCTTCCATTCTCAAGCGCTTTACGTTTACTCCCTAGGGTAAATGCCTCATTGCTTCATTTTCCCAAATATTACCCTTTTTAGAAGAAGCCATCGTAAGTTTTCCTTTTCGAATGGAAAGTTTGTTTCCCCTTTTTTATCCCCTCCAGAGTGAAGTCCTCTAAGAGAACCATTTAAATAATGAAAAAATATAGAACTACACGAGGAATTCAAAGTGTCTACAGTAAGACTTTCGAATTAGAGAACCTTTACGCAAATGAAGAATTATACATCATTGTTTTCCTCTTCCCTCTCCATTGGCGGAGAGGCCAAATTACGTCGAATATTGGTCAAAATTTCATTGTAATATTATTGCCGTTATAGTAATAAGTCCTCTAATTCTATGTTTAAAAAGAGGATTGGTATTGTCGTTTTTATCATTCAGGGATAATGTTAATGGAGAGAAAATTTAGAATTGGGATCGACGAATTAACAGGATGTATATGGGTGGCGATTAAATTGGATAGTTTCATTGTAAAGCCTTTCATGGCCTCCAAGGTTAGTATAGGTTCATATCTTTGAATACGTGTTGAAGTGTAAGTAACAATCTTAAAACTTTAAAATACACTCTTGCAGACCTAAACTGAATATAGTTTTCTCATTCAAAGTTCTGTGATTTTACTTTGTATTTCAATTTAGTTCTATTAATTTTATTTCCCCCAAATTATTTAAAACTGAGAAAATAACTTGTTGCGTACATCCATTTCAAAATTTTGTAAATAATTTTATTCCCTTTCACTCCTGAAAATTAGGTTAAATTTTGCCAGGAAATATTTTGAATTGATAAGTGTTAATATCATTATTATTGAATTGCTAATAAAAAAATTAGGGATTGATCGAACATCAACTTTCACTCTTAAATATGAAGTTTACCTTTCCCTTGAAGTCGATGTTGGAAAAGTTAAGGATGAACCAAAATCCACGATGAATTTGTAAATAGTTCATTTAAATTTTAAAAATTCAATTTCGTCCTTAAGGATGATAGTAGGTATATTTCTCATTATAGTATATTTGTTATATTTGACAGGAATAGGAATGCTACCGTATCATTCACTCTTCCTAAATGTCTTCTTAGCCAGAAGTAGAGCATTGGAGGCACTTGTACATATTTGGAGTACAAATACAAAATTGTACTTTCATTAAAGTATATGGTAAATAATAAAATTGATTTTTCGTGAGTACGATGAAGAAACCTTTGAATTGAAAGTGATTAGTTAGTCAGTGAGGAAGAATAAAAAAAAGAAGACAGGAAACTAATAAATATAAATATAAGAAACGAAAAAAAGAATGTTAATTAAAACAGGCTGCACTATAAAGTTCTTTAACCGTAGCTGCAAGGCCCGTTAAAGTATATTCAATATATTTAGTAATATATGTAACAAAGAGCAAATCCATTGAACAGTACGGATATTAAAACCAAAATGAGATGAGTAGGTGTATTTCAAATATTACCTTTATTTAGAAGAATAAAATTTAGAGTATGTGTTAATATTTACATCGAAATAATATATGTATATCTTATTAATAAAATAATCGCAAATATTAAAGAAATGTCTCATTATTTGTTATATTCTCTTCCTAGAGAGAGCTTCTCAATGGCACAGAGATTGCATTTATTATGCATTGGCACTAATCTCTAATTAAAGAAGATAATTGACAAGTTTCGCCTTAAAAAATTATCTGTAAATAAACAAAACTTCTAATTCTATCTCATCGGAATCTCTTCCTTCCCATCAATTCAGCAAAATCTTAAAGTTTCGCAAAACGCCTTAATAATATGCAAATTCCGACTTATACCATTCTCTCCACTCTGAACATTATCACCATTTCGAGTGACTCTACTCGTCCAAGTTGGAGAAACCATTTAAAGTTTCGTGGGGAAAAAAGACCCAACACGGACACATATCTAGAAATTCTCTCTTAACTTGGCAGATTCCGTCATGTTTAAATTCTTAATTGTTACTATTTAAATGCCATTCACCTTTGACCTCTTTTAATTGTTAGTACCCGATGCTAGCCCACTCGGGTCAAATAATTTATAAATTCTTAGTAGCAAGGAAGGAAGCAAATAGCGATTCAAATTACCTCATTGAGTTCTCCGCCATGGTTTACCTCCACACAAGAAAGAATGTTTGGCAAATAAGCAACACAAGGCTTTTTAATTACTTTTAGAAAAAATATAGCTGCCTGTTAAAGAGATAAATGTAAACTTTTGCTTTTGCGAATGAATTTACATTAAACCTGTTAGTATTAGGGATACAGGAGACTAAGGTCTCATTTTAAATCCTAGAGTTTTAACTGATGGTGCAAATAATTAATTAGTTCAAAGTGTATGTTGTGATATTAAAATATTTTTTGAAGAACGGTTCATTGATTAAGAATCTAAATTCCTAGTGTCCACTCATTTCAGGAATCGAGCTCCATTCGTGTTTTCTGTCCTGTCTAGTCTTAAAAGGAATCTAGTTATTAAAGCACTAAAGAACGTGGTTGGGGGTACGCTACTCTTCAACGCTGTTGGTGTTAAGACTACTGGGGTAAGTAACTTCCACATGGGCTGCCCTATGATGGCCCCTGACAAAATTTATTCGCTTCCATACGGATTCAAGAGTGGAAACCATCGAGGCCATTGCAGAGTGAAAAGAGGTTCGTGCTAGAAGTTGCTAAAGATGCTTAACAAATATAGTCACACCTTGATATCAATTTCATAGCTCGTTACTTAGAAGGAGCGCAACTTTTCAAACGCCATTCTCTTGCATGAAAGCAAGTAAAAATGTTAGGTTTACAGAAACTCACTATATATTTGGTCATATATTTTATTTTGATTTATTCCGCTATAATGATAAATTTATAAATTCCTTTCTAAATGTCTTGTTCAACGCATTTAATCACTTTGGACTTCGTGAACTTTATTCTCAATTTATTGTTAGTTAAATTTCACTATAACATTGCCATAATGAAGTGAAGAGCAAAGTTTATTGGTATGCATAATTCAACTTTTCTTATAACTTCTGAATATATCCAGATATATTATGTTTGCAAAATGAAATGAAGGCCCAGTCGCAGTTGGTTTACCATTGTATTCTATCATCCATCTACCTAAATCGCTAATGAAGTAAGTGGTATACTACTCTGAATATAGGAGTAGTATATACGGTATTAATCTCTCTATATACAAATAAATTATCTAGAAATGAGGATATTTACAAATATTGCGTTCATAGGGGTACGAAATCTGGGTTGCGATTCCTAAAGCCAGTCATCCTTATTTGCGACATGTCCCCTTTTTACTACATTCGCGTAAAAAGTGTATGATCATTTTTCAATTGAATATACGGATCATATTTATGCTCTGTCCCCTTTTAAGACAACGCGGACGAGAGAGTCTGTAAATTATAGCCCTTCATACATGACGCTACAGGGCTTTGTCACATTATACATCAAGGGCACGAAGGCACTATAGGAATTCATCTTTCCCAGATACATGAAGAAAAAGGCTTTTTTCTTTTATGACAGCGGCCGGAGAAGGTTATAGGTATTTTGCATTCTGAGAGTATCTGCCTTTAGCAAACCGGGAAGAAATCACTTTGTTCAGGCCGTTTTCTGACAAATTTCTTTAACCTTCTGCTTGTGGAATTTGAAATAGCAATTTTAAATGTCAAACAAGCATTCATCCTGGACAAAATAGGCAACCTTTCTTCTGCACGGTTTGGATTCAGCAAACTCTACTCCACTTCAGATTTTCTTTCCTGGCTGAAAAATGCTATCTGCATGGCCTTTCTTCTTAGACAGCACTACGCCACGGTGTTTTACGAGCTATAGAATAACTATCATACTACATGGCACTACGTTATATTTCAGGTCTTGAGGAGACCTTTCTGCCTTATAGGGGAGGAAGGAGGTGTCCCGCAAGCAAGTGTTCTCAGTGTCACAATCCTTGAAATAAATATCAAGAGTAATATTCTGTTGAGCTGTTGGAAGTTGATCTGGCTAAGCTATAGTTAGATAAATTTTCGATCTCTTTTTCTACAGCAGAGAGACGCCAATTCTCTAGCGTTGACTACAACTAGCATTGAAGCACATATAGACAATGCTGAAGCAAACGTGTTTCGTTTTTTTGTCCAAGACTAACTTTGTGCACTTTTGCAGGCCATATACAAATCAACTCCAACCAAGAGTTGTAACTAAAATGGGTTCACTTTTAATTGGTAGACTTACGTTTCTTTAGTTGACCTTGTTTATCACCATTCGTTTAGCGCCTCTCCAAGGAGGCCCATATTCGATGCCTTAGGATCTCTTGTAGCTAACCAATGGATATTCTTTGTTCCATGAAGATTTGCTTTTATAACGAAGCATGAGTAACAATACGTGTTTTAAGCATATATAGCTCAGCATGAATCGCAGAAAATGGATTCAATTCTCTGCATCGTTCTTCGTCTAACGATCGGTGCCATTTCGATACCGAGAGATGAAGGGCTGACGTCTCCTACAGTCACCAAAGGCTGTAATTGCCTTCGCGACTAATCTTGATGGTGCCTAAGCAGAGAAGAGACGCAAATCATACCATAAACTTTCAGGTTTTTTTCAAAGCAACCTCTTCAAGAGTTTATGTAGTTTCTGAGCCAGTTTAACTTCTGTTTCTGTCCAGAATCCCACCTTGGAGGTGTTACCTTTGATTATTTATCACCACCTTGGAGGTGTTACCTTTGATTATTTATCACCACCTCTCGACTTCGAAAGATATTACAGTGCTGGGAGTATTGCTTTGCAGTTTCTTGGAGCTATTCTTGTGTAAAGGTGGAGCCATACCAGTGTATTATGATGGCTCTAATTTAGAAGATGGTGTCGTCCTCCGTATCAGATCCCCCTTGTTTATAGTTGACGGGGTTCAACCAGATACTGCATCTATCTTTACGGGTAGGATGGTTGAATTGCATCGCTTGTTATGGAAGATAACACATCGTGACCAGTTCGGAGAGAGAATCCTGACTTATAGTGACTCAGTTTGAATAAATGATCTTGGAGAATTCAAACATCCACAAAACCTAGGTTCGCGGCACCCGTGAAGAGACCGACTCCGCCAGTCAGGCGATTTCGAGGTTATTTCTCCTGTATTCTTGGAAATGCAAATGTAGGTAATGAAAGCGCTGATGAGGGCATCAAAAACTCCATGAGAATTATGAGAATATACCTGTGTTTCATCCTTCTCCACAAGAACAACATTGCATAATCAGGTCCTTCTTCACGGGTGCCTGTCAATATAGAGAAGAGAATCTTCGGTCACGTTACCTGTCCATGTATCGGGAAAAACAAGGTTGCCACTGCTTCTTCATCGTACTCTAAGTTCGTGTACACCTACCTGTGGCCCAGAAGACTATTTGCTTGGAGACTGGCATCTTCCATTTTATCTAACATACTTTGTATTGGTTACGTGTTTTGGCGCCAGGGTGAGGTGGACATCCCTTCAATACCAGCGCATGCTTTTCTCTACCCTCTCTTGATTTTGATTTTTTTTTACCGTAGTTTTCTCGCGTTTTATGGTTTTTGGTTTTTATGTTGTTGTGTGTTTTTTCTTATAAATGTACTTTTAATATAGAATAAATATTAAGCTAACCTGACTGCAGTTTTCAGGATAGACTCATGGAAAAATCTATTCACGCACTCGCAAGGAGATGTCAGGTGTAGCATGGGCTACCGTGCTGCTTCTGATTTCTGGAGAATAGCTCAACCCCAATACTTGCATAAATATCTGTCTATCAGTGTCTTCCACCTAGTTTCCCCCCATTTCGAACCGCCTAAATTCCATTCTAACATCTTGATTTCCGCAGGCTAGTACCATGTTTAGTTGACTATGTATGTTTCCTAGAGGGGCTGCACGCTCTCCAGTCCCTAGTACCCGCCACAAAGTTCTGAGCCCCATAGTGGACATCCACTGGGTCCTTTGTTTTTTGTTCTTCCCTATTTGGATCCTTTAGTGCCTTTTTATTTTGTTTGATTTGGTGAGTTGCTAAATCAATAATATAATTGTCTCTGGTCAAAAAGCTGTATTTTATCATCTCTGACCGTGGAGGCGCTACTTTGATCTCTTTGAGTTCACAATAAGTATATCGCCTGCCACACAGTCAGTCTAAGGCGCCCTTAGTTAACACACAACGATCAATAAATTGGAAAAAATACATCAAGCAAACATACAAATCCTGACAGTACCAAGTAAATCAAAACAAACAGTTATTGAATGAGAACATCCACTACTACTCATATAAGATTGAGCGGAATAGCATCTGTCGCAAAAGATGAATGATAAGCGAAACGAACGTGCTAAAAAGGGGGTGAACAAACAAAATGATCTCTACAAGCCTAGCGTGCTTTGGTCTTTTGCAAACGACAGAATTACAGCTAAGACAAAGTGCTGGACTCGATGGTGCACATCATGTAATTTAGGATGGTCTGGAGCGAGGGCCACGTTATGCCCCCGTTTATCTTGCCGGAGTGCCTCAAACTTTACTACAGAGAACTTAATCAAGTTCAGGGACGTGTGTTAGTTGGACTCTTCACCATTTTACATAAGCAGGAGGACCCATTGTTGGCTGTCACTCAGAACATCTAGCATTCCAACTTTCCAGATTGCAACTCCCTTAACTATTACGTTTGGGGCTTGGGTGGAAGAAAGGCGAAAAAGTCTTCGTGTGGCACCAAGATGAAGCTTTGATCTAGGACCACAAGAGTTTTAAGCCATTTAAAAAGAGGTTCATCGAGAAGGCTTATATTGGGTTCCGACGCAGCCTGGAGACCATGTTTGAGGGGCAGGGGCATTTTACAAAATAACACGTGTAGTACAATTTTTTAAATCTTTAAAATGAAATTTTGGTAAATATATTTTTAATAATGAATTGTTTTTGTCATTTTCGTTTATGTTGAAGTTAGGCGACAAATTACCCAATTCACTTTGCACATAAAACTTTTATCCTGTCCAGATACAATTATAGAAGCAACCATTACGGAGCAGCCTCAACATCCTTAATCCAAACGTTAGATATAGTGCAACATCAAGGTTTACGTCTCACTTCTGTCATTTTTTTAAATCTAGCAGAGCCGACAACCTGTGCGCCGAAAAACAATGCCCCCAAATTAAAAAGCATGTCAAGAAATGGAACATTCCTTTAAGAAAATACCGAATAGAAGAGTATTTCTTACCATCTCGGCGCTTAGGACATACTGTACTTAGCCATAGTAGCCCGTTTTTCAATACTCCCCCACAATGCGCTACATGCATGTAAGGGAATTCCCACGTGGAAGATCTTTAGCAGAAGAGAACTCCCATGTGCAGCAAAAGGCCCGGCTAGGACTAAAGTGGTAAGCCTATCCTCCCCCCCCCCTTCCACATGCGGTAGCTTGGAATCGAGTCCCCCACGATTTACCTTTATGCGGGCTGAAATAGCTCTGCCAGAAGATTCGAGGCCCTTCGTAGAGCTGTTTCCCGCTAACCCCCAACTCCGGGGATAGCCTCGGACATAAATAACGCTCAACTCCCCGGAAGAGACACAGAGTTTAGGAGTCTTGCTAGAACCCAGAAGATTTCCCCATGGTTCCAAGTCAAGTGCTAGCAACAAAGCAAAGTGACAGCTGGACTATTTTGTGTATTTGGAATTAGCCCTAGCCAGGAAGTAATTCCACTGAACGATCGCCCCGAGTGATTTTTCCGACTTCTTTCATCAACTCCTGTCGAAGCTCCCCTTATTTCGGATAGCCGAAATACTCTCCCCTGGAACGGAAGTTACCCTCCCCTTTGCTTTTGGAGAACCGTCATCACTCCAACCTCCCGCTCTGAAGTCAGAGCGGTCTCACCTCACGTACAGAAGACATCGGTAAGCCAACCCCCTCCCCCCTTCAGTAACTCAATTGAGTTAATCTCCCCGTCCCTCGTTCATTGATGTGATTTCTGCCCGTTAATTCTCTGAGGTAATTTTACCCTTCAAATCTCTTATTAATTTTTTTGTGTGTAAATAAAATTCTATTTTCCTACATGTCTTTTTAAATAACCTTGAACTTTGCCATTGTCCATAATTTGCCTGACTTCGTTGCACTCTCTCGTTATTCAGCCCGTCTGAACGCGTGGTTTTAGGTCCCTTTTATCGGTTCGCTTTTAATTTATTGGTCCTGTCTCAAAGATATAATATGGTATTAATATAATGTAATGTAATACCACGGCGATGCATTACCCAGCTGTCTCTCAGCCAAATCCTAATAAGCTGCACTAGATACAGGGCTCCAAAGAATAAACACTCGGGTTTCACGAGTAAATTCTCCCCAACGAACCACAAACAATCGTGGTACCAATAAAATTTGTAAAACGAATAAAAATATACAGTAGATTCTAAAGAATATTCGTTACACCTATTTATATCACATAGTGAGTGAAAGAGCGCTTTAGACGCTAAAAATAAAACAAATTCTCGTTTAATTTATTTACGAGCGAAAAGAGAAGCGACAAATTCGGTTGACAGGACTATCAGTCATCGGCATCATTAAAGTTGTGTTAAAATTGTGCAGTGTATGTATCTAAATTTCGATAGTGATTATGCTTAAGATGGTTGTATGATCGCCAATCTTATTTCTAGAAGTTTGGTAAAAGGTTTAGCATTTTCTGTATTGCGCCCCATTGTACCACAGGGGTAGAATGGGGCGCAATACAGAAAATATTATCAAATGGGATACCAATTTTGGGGGGTAATCAATAACTTAATCCTAAATTCTGTCATGAGATAATATTGATTAATATGGTAACATTAGTGTATAAGGTTATATCTTTAAATGGGAGAATAATGAGATATTGAAGTTATCGTCCAGATATACAAATAAGAAAAACATTGGAATCTTTTTGTACTTTCTAAGTGAGCAGAAATTAAACGAATTAATGAACAGTTCTATTTTCTTTGTTTCTTACTTATAAAATTGACTTTTAAGAAAAGTAAATTCTATTTTAATTAAAAACGTTGAAAATTGAATTAATCGATACGTTTTAGAATGATCAAGGTAATGGTAATAATATTAATAAGAATTAAACCATTTACATATAAGGTTGTTATTTTTTAAGTTATGGATGAACTAGTGTTACTTCATAATATTTTTTTTTACCTGAAAATCGAAAACCGACGAGGGCATCTTCCGCTGAAACTTTGTAAGATCTTTATGGTAAGTGCTAATGAGAGGAGTGAAAATGTGTGGAAGATACCTAGCCACAGGTCCTTCTGATCGGGAGGGAAGCCAATCATCCAGATGTCAGCTACATTATGCTGGTACAAACTGAAGCCAAAGCGAGGTGCCATTCCCCAGTTTTAGGGTTCGATAAGGTATGACCGTTGCTATTCCCCCCTCCCATGTAAATGGTTAAATAAGAACCCTCCCCTAAGAGGTCATAAATATCATCCGATAGGTATCGATTCCTTAAGACCATTCGTTGAGGTAGGATGGGGTTTCCGAAAACTGCGGAGACTGTCTCCATGGTGACGGTGGCCGAATTGAAGCTTCCCAACGCTTCTTTAATGGATGGAGTGTGTGTTGTTTCAGATGGGTTGGTGGTTGGGGAGAAAGAATAAGATAGTTTTCTTATTAATATCATCATTAGACCAAGGATCCTTCATTTTATGAAGTAAAAGTTGGTTTCATTATGGAGAGGAGAAGCAAATTTGTAATTACCATTTTATTTTTAAGGTAAATTATAGGTAATCCTTAATCCATGGATTCAAGGAAAGGATACTTAAGACTCATTGAAAAAATTCTTCGGACTAAATTAAAATCGCAAAAAAAGTATTTTTAGTTTAAGGGATTCACACACAGATCTAGTGTAAAGGTTTCAGGAAGCTTCATTTCATTAGTTATTTTATGCCTACTGAAGCTACAGCTGCCTCCTGAAGAATTTTTTTAACTTCTTGCCATATCGCTTTCTTTATTTTTCGCCTAGAGTTGCCCTCTTTGCTTTTAGTTTCTTAGTTTTAAGCAATAAGAGCAATATCAATGATTATGCATAGTTATATACATACTCGAATACCTCACCTTTGTTTATTTATCTGGCCTGACGCTATACTCAGAAATTGTTTTCCAAAGTGGTCTGCAAAGATAACTTTTTTTCTTGATTTCTGCTTCTGTCGCGTTTCTTAGCATAATAAGATTTTACATAATTTTCAGTGTTTAGTGGAAAAATTAATTTATTTATGGAAAATGGATTTGATTTAATATGATTGGACGGGCGGAACAAGGGTCGTTCTGCTTGTGGATAATCGGATCGATCGTGAAACCTTTTTCCTCATAAAAAATGAAAGTTCTATTGCCAGGACAGCGCTCCCGACGTTGTTCTCGCATACCTTCCATAAGCAGAAGCCTTTCCATGCTCCTTAATCTTTTTGCGCCCTCCTCTTTGACTGCTCTGGACACCGTGGCCTCCGAGACGTTCTTCTTCGCAAGCACAATTATTTTGAGCTTCGGAACACTTTCGAATACCTTTCTCACACCTAAACGGTTGAGAACTTGAGGTCTGGCTGAACGACGAGGTCAATCTTTGAGGTCTTTTTCGTTTTTGAGCTTTTCCGCGACACTGTGGTTGAGGTTAAGCCGGTGGAAAAGTACAACTTAAAGATTGATCCACACGTAAACCTCTCGAAAGCTAAAATACTGAGTATAACAAACTTTTACAAAAGAGAGTATAGTAGTCGCTTACCTCATAGTTCTGATATATGACCTTTGTTTTATATATATATATTTATATATATATATATATATATATATATATATATATATATATATATATATATGTATTCTTATCATAGTGTTAAAATTAAATGGTCTGCATTCACTGCTATGATTTTTGCATGCATTACGCCATGTTAGTACGGAATTTGGGGATAAGAAATTGTCCAATATTTTGGAAATAGGTAAGAAACTTTGTTACTCTCGTCAATTTTTGCATACTTCATTAAACTTTGCAAAGAGAACTTTTTATAGAACTGATAACCCACCGATTTCAATTACAAAAAATTGTCTTATCTTGCCAAAGCTTTATATAAAATGTTATTCCATAATAACACAGGAAAAAAGGTGGAGTTTATTCTATGAAATGTTCTATTTGTAATTTACCTTACTTCGGGCAAACTGGTAAATCTTTATCTACTAGAACTTACCAACATAAGTATAATATAGAAGAGGCGAAATAAACAGCGCTTTATTTTTACATTTATCTGAAAATAACCCCCCATTCACTGGAATTCTGCAAAATTCATAAAATCATTCCGCTGATTTCACCAAAAGAAATTTTGTCAAGTGTTCCCTAATAGCATTTTACCTAATATGAACATTTTCCTTGGCAAATTGAAATCCGACCCTGTTTTAAAAAAACTTGTACTAAATGAAAAAAATTCATAATGTAGTCCGTTATCACTCTTTATTAGTGTAATATCATTCGCATTGCCTCCCTCACCACGCGTCTTTGTTGTCTGTGGATAAACTCTTAGCCCTAAATGTTTTTACTCTAATGATAATCCTTTAAAATGTTTTGTTTTTTTCATCCAACCCTATTCCATTCATATACATGGCGTTGTTGTGTGTATATCGTTTTAGTTGCCTATTGTTCTTTTTCCTGGTATTTTTCTATCTTGTTTTTGTGTTTTTTCCATTGGTTTTTCTATGTGATGGGCGTTCCCTACGTATCTTTGTACCCTATATAAGGTTGTCTCCTCTATTTTCATGCTATCCCTTGAAAATGAACTTGCAAATATAGTTCGAAAGTGCTTGGATTCATCTTTTCATTTTTTTTTTCATATTATTGCTTTCCTCACGTGCCCCTTTGTGGGTATTTTCATTATATGTATATATATATATATATATATATATATATATATACAGGATCTTAAATTCGACCCACTAAGTAAAATTAAAAGTTTTCCTTATCATGCGAAAGTTTGGACTCTGTCAAAATTATAGTAAGTGCGAAAACGTGAAAAGTGATATGGAAAGATTACTCCAAGGGTAGGTATAATAGATGGCAGATACACTTCAATGTACAATAGTGTAAGGTAATGCATGTGGGTCATGATATTCAAGAAATAGTTTATAATATCAGTGGTGAACATTTGTAAAAGGCAAAATGGAAAAGGATTCAAATAATCTCAGATGATATAAAAGATTCAAAGCAATGTACTCTAACTTCACAAAAGGAAAATATGGTTCTAAGCTACGTAGCTACGCATTTTATGTTTCGATCAAAAGACTTTATGCTTCCATTTGGCGTATGTGGTACAATTCTATTCAAACATATATGCAAAAAGATATTGCAAAATGGGCTCGCGTCCCTTCCTTTCTTCCACCTTCCCTCCGTCGCTCTTTATCTTTCCTTTTATACCATTATCTCTATCTCTGTTACTCAGTGCTTATGAATAAACTGTTCTCTGAATTCGCTTCTCATATCTCTCAGTGTTTTGGAGCTACTTTTGGTCCCTCGGTGCGCTTTTTGTGTCATTATATCTTAACCATCTCAAATATGAATAGATATGAGATCTATTAAAGTCAAAAGCGAAGGCTGATTGGTTGAGTTTATATTGCAACCTTTTAACCTTTACGATGACTCTCAACTCATAAAATGTTAGGTGCGAATAATGATTGGCGGTTAGCATTTCTTTCTTAGCAAAGATGTCTTTCAACCCATTCACGGGTCATCTTTAGGGCAAACTGAGTGAAATGAAAACAAATGGAATGAAAATTTAGAGAGAAAGCACGGCTCGTCCGACTTTCCCCTTTGCCCCTCCTAAGAGTGGCCAAGGAAAGGGAGGACACGCTAATCCTTTGTGTATTCCGCAACCAAACCGTATAGAGTCTACCCAAGCTTCATACTGTAGATAGAAGTGAGAGGGAGGAGGAAAAGAAAGTTTAAGGATAGGACAGCGAGGAAATTTAGTACAAAACAAGAAATTAGAGGTAGTTAGTCGTGGTACCTACAGCTTAACGTGGAATCCAAACCAAGATGTTTAGCGAATATCCAATCAAGACAGTTGCTATTTTTGTAACCCTTGTCACATGTGTCTGCTATGAGTCCAATGTGTGAATGTGATAGTTGATAAAATAGATTTTAGAGTCTGAAGTAAGGAACGGATTTGCAAAGAGATGCTCGTTTGCTTGGAGATCAGGCTTATCTTTGTCCATTATAGATAGTTATGTTAAAGTGAATAAGTTAAAAAGTCGTTTTGCGTGAGAATCACACATTTCTATTTGTATATGTTTATAAGGCATTCAAACCTTTATTAGTAATTATTCTTACTAATTTTGGTGAAGGTTTCTCTCAATCTAGCTATTCTTTTCTATTCGTATTCTCGTTATCCATGACTAGATACTATTCTCCGGTAATGCTTCGGTTTTCTAAATAATCCTAATCGATGTCAAATACTCTCCCCACCTTTAGTAGGTATATATTTCCTCTTCTTCTCCTCTTTCTTCTAGCTTTGGTAAGCTTGGAATCAATGGTGTCTTCTCTAACTTTCTTTCTGGGCAATTCGGTTAGCTAGATCTATGCATATTTTATTCGCGTCATTTCCATGACTCTCTTGGCTCTTCTTGTAATTTTTCTGTTGAGTAGCCTTAACATTTCCTCATTATAAACGTCTCTATGCCTTCTTCTTTCACATCTTCCAGTATTTTTGATTATAAATTTAGCTTTGTTCAACATTATTTGGAGTGTTATCAGGTATTACGCATTGCTATGGTTGGATGAATTATTTCGGAGGGTATTATGGCCTGGTAAATCTTCCACTTGTTCTTAAGGCTAAGGTTTTTCAAATTGTGTATTGATACGAGTAACGTTTTTGTGTAACCTAATATTGTAATAGTTAACTTAAACACCATAGATTCGTTAACATTGACGTAGGGCTCTTATTCTACATATACATCTGACATGCGCCCCAGGAAAATGGGTACAACCTTAAATTTAGCCCAATTAATTTGAATTATTCACTTTGGTTCGATTCATTCATCCTACGCCTCTCTTTCGTTGTCATTCTCGCTTTTATTTATCCCTTGTTGCAAGGATAACTATTAACAGGCTGATATTGTCCTCGAGGTGGCTGTTTAGGCAGTTCTCTGCGGTGTATATTAAAAAGAGAGACGAGCTCAAACACCTGACTTGGTATAAACATGCAGTGACCTGAAATTTATCCGGTTGGTGGCTAACAATTTTTAATAAGCACGTGTCTCTATTACATAAGAAAATAATAATCTTTCAATCTTGTTGTTCGTTCAAGTTTGATTATCTTCAATTAAATATCCGTCAGTCAACCAAACGTAGTTACCACCTGGCAGTCGATTTCCACACTAACTTTTATTTCGCAATCTTTTTCAAGATGCCTCCGGGTGCCATCTCCGTGCTTCCTATTTTTTTAAAGGCAAATTGGCAGTTGTTCCTGAGCCTGTTTTTATCGTGGCAATTAAAGAGTCTGTTGTTGATTATCTTTTCGAATACTTTTACAAGAAAATCTAGTAGCGAGAGAGTGCGGTAGTTACCCACTTAATCTAAGGGTTTTCCCGCCTTGGGGATGAATATCAACCTTGCTACTTTCAAAATGTTGTTGTTTCTTCCTTCACCGATAAAGTGGAAGGCTTATGTTTTATCAATATCTTCATTTAGTTCATCCACTATGTGATGTTCGAATTCAATGTCGTAGTTCTCATTCTATTCATCGCTGATTTTGAACACGTTTTCCAGTGCTCCCAGAACAACGCCTTTATTTCTAGTTCGTGTTTATGTTCCTCTTCTAGAGCCGCTATTCGTGTCTTACGATGGGGGTGGGGTAAAGTTTCTATGTTGTTCTTAGTAGGTACTTCCAATCCGCTTTGGTTAGCGCTTTTATAATTTCATATGTGCCTCTGTCACTTTTTTCCAATGTTACTTCTCTTAGGTCAGCTTGCCCGAAGTTCGCCAGTTCTCCTCCGTATCTCTCCCAATTTGCATTCCTATAACTCTTTCTACTTGGGAAACTCATTTGAATAGTGTACATCGAGGGCGTCAGTATGATCATCTCATGATCACTAGTGAAAAGTGGTCCTCTTTCCAATACCGCGTTTCATTGTCCGCATATCTCAGTAAAAAGTTGGAAGTCCTATTTCCAAGAGTATGTCCAGGATGCACCTGATATTGTTTAAATTCTTGGTATATTTCGAGGTTCTGCTGCGAGCATTCATGTCTCGCAGAAATACCACTTAGTCTCTGTAGCCAAAAGTCGTCCACAAATTTGTGCATGGGCAAGAATCCTCTCCATGTGGGCGTGTACCCCGTCATTAGTATCAAACGCCTGTGAGGTCTAGATCTTGATTGCTACGAGTAAATACGCCTCGTCTAGTTACTGTATCTTCCTAAATTATATATCGTTCTGATATTAATATCACGGCTGCTCTTGTTTATTGTGGTGTAAATAAAGATTTTCTCAGGGTTTCTAGCGTGGTTGATGTTAAATTCATTAAACCCTATAATTTCGGGGTCTTCTCTAAAATATGCATTGCACAGTGAATGTTTTTTTATGTACATTACGTTTACGTCATAACAGATTGTTTTAATCTTTTTTATACTATGTTGCATTCAAGCTTGCAATGTTATTCTTTGTTGGCTCTCCTTTGCGTTTTTACAGGCTCACGCTTGCTTTGAGATTTGTTTCTTTTATTTCATTTCTTTTTATACTCCTTCTACTTTAGTGTATAGATTTCTTGGTTTTAATCGATTACCATTTAATCCACCGCTCATTCTAGATCAGGGCTTTCATACTCGTATTTATAAATACCTTTATTCACGGGTAACAGTTTACATTCTCAGGAATAAAATCTCATTTTAGTCTCTCGCGGTTCGTCCTTTTTATTCATGCTAGGTGTTACTTGTACCCTCTGCATTGTCATTTAAACTACTACCTCTGTCAATTATTTAATGCTGATGGAACTGGCGCTTGTAAGTAATGCATAAGTTTCTATGCTGTCATCGTCCTGCTTATTTTGACCTTCTTTCAGCCTTGGTTATTTTAGAGCTCTTGTTTTGTGTTCTGGTTTATATTTCCACAGCTAGGGGTGTTACGTTGTTACTTTCCTGCAGGTGCATTATGGAAGTCAATAGATGGTGGGTCGTGTGGAGAATACATAGGCTCTAGTCCAATATTACTCAGCATTCTGTTGAGTTTCTTGGACTATGTAATCAGTTTTATTACATACCTAAGAGGAGAAACTACTGCAAAACCAGACATCTTCCTGGCTAACTTAAATTTGCCTTTTAACTCTTTTATAGAACCAGTAGATATCGCTTTGAGTGACCTTAATGCAACGGAATGCATTTAAACAAGCAACATATACAAAACCCTTGCAAGAAATGAAAGGCATAGCATCGAACAGATTATGACAAGTACAAAGAACTTCTTTAGACGTACGTACCATGCCCGCTCGGAAAAGGCGCTCGAGGTGAAATTGGCGAGCTTTGCATAGGATTAAAGAAGAAATTAAAAGAGTAGATAAGGAAACCATTCCAATTAAGTTGCTCAAAGTTATCGAGCAATTCATTTGGACAACCAAAATTTTTGAAATGAGCGAGGAAATTAACCGGGTGGCATAAGTTATAAGAAGATTCGTTCTATAAAGGGAATCATACAACAAAAACAGGAGACAAAAAAGAGAATTAAAGTAATAATTTACGAGAAACAGAAAGATAAATGGGATGGATCTACACATCGAGAAAACAAGGTAGCACCATCGCCAAGGTATTTTTGGAAACAGTAGAAGATTAAAGCAACGGACAGTAAGTGATAGAACAAAAATAAAAGGCGTAGTGAAAAAAGTTATAGAATACGAGGCAGAAATAGACATTGTTAAGAGAGCACTTAAAAATATGTTGGAAATCAAGGAAGAAGAGCAAGTGAAATAGGATATTTAAGTCGAACACCAAATCGTGGACGAGTTAGAAACATAAAGTAAGAAAACATACCTCTTAGTTTTGTCGTGGAAGGAAGAAACAACAAAGATGGAACAGATGCTGTCGATACATCAGAGCAAATTAAAGATAAGATAAAGAGCTTCGGACAAAAAGCTTGATGCAGATCGAGACTTAACCAGCTTCAATTACCTAGAAGCGACTTCGAACATAGGGGAGGGAGTAAGAAACATCTTCAATGCGTCTTTGAGTACGGGATACTTACCCGTTAAACTGAAACTAGTAAGGATAATATTCGCCCTCATGCACAAAAAAATCTCAGATCAAGTGGTTAGCTACCTTGCTAATAGATTTTTTTGTTAAAATATTCGAAAAAACAACCTACGACAGACTTTCGAAGCAACAGCCATGAATCTGGCTTCTAGAAAAACAAAACCACGGAAATGGTTTAGAAGTCATCCTACAAAAGAATGCAAAAGAGAAGAGAGAAAATGAGCATTTACATCATCTTACAGCACGTGTTGTAGGCCTTCAACAAAGTTTAGCAGTAGCGTAAGTAATTCAAGATACTCAGACTGGGAATGAACAAGAACGAAATGAGGTTATGCAATTATGTAATGGAAAGACTTGTTTATGTGGAAATAGGACACCATTAGGGAAAAAAATTATCTCTCGCTGCTGGTTTGTTCCTTGGCGGATGTTTGAGCCCGTCTCTCTAATCAATATACAACGCAGATATACCGCCATCCAGAAATGAGGCCTGGTTCAACACAAAATTCGCCGAAATCAACCAGCGGATAATTTGCCCCTATAGGAACGAACACATACAAGATAGAATGACGGCAGAAGTGCAAAGAAGTATAAATAGACGCGAAAAGATTTAAAATTATAACTACTATAAAATAAATTGATGAGGATACTCGTGCACATGAAAAGCACTCAGATGTATATTAGGTTACAAAAAGAACGTTAATGACAGGCTAAATCTAGAAAAAAGTAGACTACTATTACTATATACTTAAGAAGCCTCAGCATGAAAACAAGAGGAAGATTTACCATGCCATAATACAATCCGTGATCATTTATCTAACTATAACGAAGTACACGATCTCAAGGATCAACCTACTAAGGTTCCAGAGATTAAAGAACAAGGCTATGTACATAACAGCAAAGACTAGAAGAGGTAAACTAAGGCAACGAAACCATCATAGGTAGGCGAAGATAAATCAATTCAAGAGAAGATTTGCAAAAGAGCCAGGAATGTCATAGAAAATTACAACGTAATATGAATTGAATTACAAAACCAAATTGCCTATAGAGAAGGATGGACAACACAGGTTATTCCCAAGTTGCCCAAGAATTGATTAAATGTGATAAGAGGAGGAAGAAGAATTCGACACCTAGGGAAGGAGAAGTCACCTTGATGACGACTAACATAAATTAAGAAACTGAAGAATCACCAGACAATTATAACACCAGATGAGACAAAATCCTACAACAATTGAGGTAACAATAATTACTAATTACGATTAGACTCTTAGAAAAATTACTAAACTCACAAAGATACAAATAGACACATATACCAAAACAAAACTGCATGATTCTCACGTTGACTATAACTACAAACAATGGACAGATTAAAGCCTGATCTCCAGGCAAACTAGAATCTTTTTGCAAACCTCTTAATTCCTTCAGTTTTCTACAACTTTTCTTCATTAACTTTTACTCACGGGACTTACAGTCGATATGTAGGACATAGGTTAAGTCTACTCTGTTGTCTCCTACTATATTTCCTTGCTTTCTTCCCCTTAAACTTTCTTCTTCTAGTCGCTCTGACTGGAAGCCTACTCATTCCTGGAGATTATAGCTGTGGAAGATTTCAAAAGAGTACCGGGCCTCTCCATCCTCCCTCCTTGGTCACTCCTTTTAGTGAGAAGGGGGAGGAGGCGAGCTTTTCTTTGCCTCCCACTTACCTTTTCATTTTATTTCACCTAATTCTACCTATTCCACCCAACAGCGCTACTCACTGATAAAGGAGGCAGGGACAACAAGCATTAGCGGGGAGAAGCACTTCATTGCTTTACGGCAAACAAAACAATGAATTTTTAAAGACGAGGAAAATTATGCATACGTAGAACAGGTTAGATATTTCTCTTGTTTTGTGCAGACTGGGTAGCTACACCAAAGGGGAAACTATCATTATATTTAT
Source organism: Ceratothoa steindachneri (assembly GCA_963969495.1). Classification (NCBI taxonomy): domain Eukaryota; kingdom Metazoa; phylum Arthropoda; class Malacostraca; order Isopoda; family Cymothoidae; genus Ceratothoa; species Ceratothoa steindachneri. Next base: position 95,816,900 of record OZ018323.1, on the reverse strand, counting down.
CGCTTAACTTCAGTCCTCTACTCGAATACCTCTGCACTCAGAACTACCCTGAAGTATGGTGTAGTGAATTCTGGAAAGAAGCACCTTTAGGAGTGCAAAGAAGGTGGGTCATTAGGAACATAAGCCCAAAATTTAATATAGGCACCTATTAGTAATAGGAATAATTATGTAGTGTGATCGAGGAGTATTATTGTAAATAAGAAGGTATTTAGAAATATATAGGTTGTTTAAAAGATTTTTCTGATGACTGAGCTGAGAAAAAATAAATAGTAGAGTTCATAGGAATGAAACGATGGGGAATGAAGTTAGACTTGAATGCTTTTGAGCATTACTAAGGAACATTGACGAAGGAGCATCGAAACCAGTCAAAGAAAAATTGGCAAAGCAATAGATGGATACGTGTAATTGATTGAGTGTGGTGGATCTTTGTTTTATTTGTGTAGTAGTATGTTATTGAAGGTTTTAAATACTTTTAGGAAGTGCCCAGAGGGAAGCATGACAATGTATAGGTGTGTAATGGTTGGGCAAATTGTTTCGGGGAGGTGGTTTATTAGTGTGGCTGGAAGGCCGGTAGGGCCGGGGGCGCGTTTTGGTGTTGACTTGATGTAGTTGGACCTTAATGCGGCTTTAGATGATGTTAGTGTTAGTGAGTGTTTGATTATTAGTTGTATAGTTCATATCTTTTTATGGGTACGTAATGAGCGTCCTTCCTACGCACCCCCCAAATAAGGAAGGGTCAATGCAGTGGGCGTCATCCGTAATGCGGACCACCTCCCGTCACTAGGGATTCAGATCTAGCTGCACGCATTGAATAAGCCGTGCACTTAGGAAAGTGTAGACATGCATCTTAAGTATAGGCTTAGTTCTTTATTATTGGCAGACCCTGGAGGTTATAATAAACATCACACGACATGATTTAGAAAAACGTTATGAAGAAGATGTAGTTCCTTGAGAACCCTCCATCTTCAGTAATACTAAAAATAAGTTTAGCTAAACCAGTAGGCCAGATTGCTCCAGAAAAAAACAGCAACAGCAGAAGAAGGAACGAAAAGAGCGGAGCTGAATAAGATCTAAGAAAAGAAAATGCAAAGAAGTTAATTCAAGTTTTGAAAGTAGGTCTACTGTAACCAAGATTAATGAGGCCACCGAGCTAAGTCTCAAAGTATATACAAGAAATGATTTTCTCCTGCCAAGAGAATAAAAGTCATCTGACATAATCAAGGGGTAAAGGAAAATACTTGCAAATGGATTTCAGAGGTAAATTTGCAACGAAAATGAGTGGGAGATGGAAAAGAGGCTCATGCAGGACAAAATTAGGGTTTACCCTGGAGTCTGCTTGACTTTTAGCCACGACAACTTTACTGGCATTCATTGTAGAAATTTGGGAGTGATACAAAGATTTCCAGAAGAAACAATCACCAGACCAAGAGAACTGCTAAACGAAAAACCCAAGTGAACAATAGAATACGGAAATACCTCAGAATTCTGCGTAATAAGACAAATGGATGGTTCAGGAAAACATCAACCCTTGGCAAGACTTATAGGGAAAAGATAGACCTAGAAATAATTTTAATATCTGAACATGGATTAAACCTAGATTACAAAGCAAGGAAAATTTCAATTATGCTATCATTAACGCTAATGTCATAGACAAAGTGCAGCACGAGGTGGGCAAGACAATCAGAGAAGATAACGATTATAAAGAAATCACTAGCTTATATGAAGAAAATGTGTCCATTAGAAAAGAAACAGGCATCACCAATAAAAATAGCCACTGGATACCGACCGCCGAAACGGAATTTCATTCGCATACATCTCTAGGACAGGTCTCCCAGCAATATTCCTGGAAGAGCTGAAAGCAAGATGCAAAGCGAATAGCTACGGAGACAGAAAACAAAGTGGCGAAAACTTCGCAATTTTGATGGAAAGAAACATATTCAACGGAATCAGCCCAGAACTCCCTACGTACCTTAGCGGCAGAGCTGCTACAAAACCAGACATATTATTAAGCAGCCACTACATGCTATACAACCTCATATTGCAGCCAGTCAACGTAGCATGTAGTGATCACAGTGATTACGAAGAACAGTACTGTAATTGAATCTGAATCCGATACAGGTAATGGTACAGGAAATAAAGAGCTACCATTGGGCGGAGGGGGGTGATACAGGTACGATCATAGAAGATTTTTACCAGCTGATCTAAATATAAAAAACATGTAAGAAATTGAGGATATAAATTCAGCTCTCATTGAGGCAGATAATAAGAAGATAGCAAAAATGAGACATGGCATGCTCTCTCATGCAAAAGAGAAAGAATAGATTAGCGTCCACACCCAAATTACATTTTTGGTCTAACCAGAGAAAAACAAAGTACGATTATGAGAAGAAAAGAAGAATTGAGCCATATAATAGAAGAAAAACAAGGAACAATAGGGCTAGCTTCATTCTAGAAATAGAGTTAAAGAAAAGAACTATGAACAAGCATAAAAAACAAGGTCTGCTGACCAAAAAGTCGCGTGCTCTCACTGTTCTGATTTATGACCTTACGACCTTCAAAACATTCAAAAATTCTCAGAAAAACCATGGGAGGACCTTGGAAATTCTATTCTTTAAAAAAGAATGTAAAACAACATAAGGGTTTCAGATTTCGTTAGAATCGACCGAATAGTTATGATGTTATTTTCAAAACCAAATAATTCCCAGGCTAACCTTTGGAGGACTTTGGCTATTATATCATTCAAAGGAGAATGTAAAACAACATAAGGGGTTAAAACTTTCTTAGAATCGGCGATATAGTTATGATGTTATTGCCCAAACAATTAATTCCCGGGCTAAACTTGGGAGAACTTTGGCAATTATATCATTCGAAAAAAAATGTAAAACAACATAAGGCTTTCAAATTTAATTAGAATCACCCGAATAGTTACAATTTAATTACAAAAAAATACAAAGCAAAACGGGCACATACCGATCGATCGATCGACATATTGAGATTTAGAGTCGCACGCGACCTATAAGTGAAGAGAAAATCATCTAACGTAATTTTAGACGCAACTGGAAGTCCGTGTTTTGCATCGCACCGAAAGAAAATGCAGACTTCGTTTCAGCAACAGAAGGAGGGTTCACAAAATCTCCGTACAACTAAGAAAATATCCCTCCCCAAACCAGTTATAGAAAAACAAAGGAAAGGAATTAGGGGACAGAAGCCACAACTACCACCGAAGGAATAAACAGCGCTATAAGTTCATTCAAACCGTAAAACGCCAGCCCCTTCGAGAACCACCAGATTCTCACTCACGAAGTTACACCACACCATCATTTAATCGATCAAAAACATATTCAATGCCTGCCCCAAAACCGGATACTTCCCAGACGAGTAGAAACGAACCTAAATGATATTCATCCCAGAAACAGGCGAGCCAGTGGATTAAAATACTTTGGCAGTGCGTTTAAGATCATTGTCCTGCTTAAATATACACTAATGTTGGTAGTAGAATTTTTTCGCACTAGAGAGCAGCTTTCCCTCTAGTATCTTTCGATACATTGGACCATCCATTTTCCCATTAATGATGTGGAGGGATCCTGTGCCGTAAAGGAGTCCCAAAACACTAGACTATTTCATCCGTGTTTCATAGTTGGGATGTTGACTTCCAAACTTAATGATCATAATTTTGCCCTAAACTTTTATTCTATCATGATTTGAGCTCATAACATTTTTTCCAAATTCATTTTCATCAGGCACTCTCCTATGGCACACTGAATGGTTTGTTATATGTTTCTATTAAGAGGTAGATTTTTGTAGGGAGTGAAAGAATGCAGATCAATACGATGGAACACTCTACAAATAATTGTTTTACTCACTTTCTTTAGTCCCTGTAAATTGCAGATTGTTTCTTCGATCTTCCATAGTAATAATTGGATGATTCTTTAGCTTTCGCATCTCGTAACGTCGGTACCAATTAAGTTGGAGGTGATTCCACACTCGCAATGATTTCGAACTATATAAACTACAGTTGCATCATACGTTCAGAAATAGTCCTATATGATAATCAATCTTTTTAAAGTTAATTATTTGCTGTTGAATAGTTTAAATAACTTATTTGACCTTAGTCATTGCCTAAAGCAAAGCGCCTTCTTCTATGGATTCTTATCAAATAAATGACGTGCTCATATTTTGAGAGTTTACATCAGTTTCGTTACTATAAATTTCTCAAATCTTCAATCTTACTCATTTTATAGAATTTATAAGATTTTCCTTTTAATAACAATATTCTAGCATGTTATTTTATAGTTATTATAATGGTTGAATAGTTTTGCATTAGATCAAATATATGTTAAGAGTGTTTCTTGTTAGTTTTATTACCCGAAAAAAGCGCGAAATAATTTAGAAATAATAAAAATTTAGATATATACATATATATAATCATAAGAGCTCCTGCTAACCACTTTAATCTTTAAATTCACTGCGAAGAAAAGAACAAAGAAAACACTGAGTTATATGTGATTTATTTGGCAATGAAAAACATTGTTTCGGGCGTATCGCCCATCTTCAGTTTTAAAAATCATAAAAACAACAGAAAATACAAGATGATATGATTATATTATTATAGTAAGTAAACTTATTAGGAAATCTTATAAAATCTTTGAAAAAAGGAAATATTGAATTATTTTCACAAGGGAAGGAGAATGCAAAAACGTAATCTAAGTCTATTATCTATGAGATGAGAACACTAAGGTGGCACATAAAAACAAGAACATAACTAAGCTTACCGATGAGAATCAGGTGAAATCAGAAAGTAAAAAATATATAACGGGGTTGCTGTAAAGGATCAAGGTGGTTGATTTTTGACAGAAGTAAGTATAATTAAGAAATAAGAATGGGAGCAGCAGTGCTCTCAATGTTAAGTGTATGAGATTCAGTTTGCATACGCAGTGATTCCAAATCTCTTACACTATATTCATTATTATTGCGGTCAATTATTTTAAAATCGTATATAGAACATGCTGTCTTACATTGTATTATAATATTTCTAATTTGAGAAATTTCCTTCCTAGATAAATTTCTTCCGTGCGATGGGTGATTGCTATATGAGAAACTCAAGACAAGTGGTGCGGTCAGTATCTAGCAAAAAGTGCTTTAAGTACCCTGTGGGTAGGCAATAGAAAAGCGACACAGTCTTAGAAAATCCACGCAGATCCGCACCATTTACCTATGATATGGACCCCTAATTTAAGCCACATAGATATTGAACTAAAGTTCTCTGTTCAAGGTTGACCTAATGTAATCAAAGAAAGGAACAGAGTTCTGCTATGTATACGCCAAAAAACTCCTCTCATCATCTAAGGCTTTCAAAATGAGTTTAAAGTATAATTTTAGCAGAACAACCATTCGATACCAATCGTTAATGGCAACTTAAAATGGCTTGAATTTTGTGGGGTCAACATATAAAACGGGTCCAGCAAGTCTTGTGACCTAGATTTGATCGAAAACTGGTCTCAGAAATTATAGAACTATGTTAATGCTCGTCCATCTGACATTGTAAATGTACTGAAGATTAAGTGTTAAAAACTATAGCTTTTTATAAGAAATAGACAGAGGAACTTAATGAAAACAAGCTATTAGATACAATCATCATCATGATCACTAACTCTATAATTTAAGAAGATGATTTTTGGAAGTATTTGAATAATAATTTCATCCTAATTTGGTTATTAATTATGTTTTTTATCAAAGTTATTTTTAATAATTCTTTTATAATATCCAAAGACAAAATGGGGAAATCCAGAAATAAATATAACGGCCGTATGCTAAGAAAAATGTGAAATGTACTTTTATCAGATTTAGTGTAGCTTCACAATCATTTATAAATTTATTATATGCAAAAGGCTAAAATGTATAAAATACATAGAAAAAAATAGGTTTTTTGCTCAAATGTGCCTTTCACATTTGTTTTAGCATACGGCCGTAAGTATCGAAATTTTGAGAATTTTTTAAAACCCAAAGAATTACAAATGGTGAAGTTCCGAAAATTTATTTTTATATTTCTATAACTCAATATTTTAGCAACGTGATATTTTGAAAGGGAGGAAATTTAGTTTAGAGTTCCTTTTTAAAATTATTATAATTGGCGAAGTTCAGAAAATTTAGAAAAATTTAACCATGGCTACTTTTTTTAAAAATTTTACATTTTAATCTTAGTATTGAAGCGCAAGTCCCCTTCCCCGCGTAGGTTTCTATGTATCCAATAGAAACCTCATAAAGGAAACAATAGGACCTATCAAAAATGACAATAAGGAATTAGTTTTAGATACACAAAACGCGGCCAAAATATTAAATAACTCTTTTGCATCGGTATTTATAAACGAACGACGTGATCAACTTTAACGAGAATAACCTTTTAAATGAGATCGAATTTTTCGAAGCAGAAATAGATTTTATATAAGTACGTTAAAATCCACTAAATATCCAGTTCATGATTTAATCTATCCGGCGCATTTGAAAGAAATTTGAAACGTGTTAGTGTGAAAGCTAGCGAAATCTTTCAAGAAATGTTTATAAGAAGGTGTCGTGCAATTCGATATTAAGCTAGCGAATATACGGGGAGCGGTCAATAAGTTTTTTGATTCGGATATAAGGAAACAAGATATGCGGAAAAGTGTTTTATTATTTTTCAATATAACTACCCTCGACTTCAATGCACTTGCCCCACTCTTCCCTGAGGCTTCGAATTAGCGACAACAATAAATCTGTTTAATCCACTCCTGGACGGCGAACTGGACATCTTCATCATCCCCAAACCGGCGTCCACGCAGTGCACCCTTGAGGTGGCGGAATAAAATGTAGTCGCTATGGGCCAGAACTGGATTGTAAGGGATTTGGTTGAGCTCCTCGAATCCGCACTCACGCAGGGCAGCTTGTGCAACTCTTGCCTTGTGGACAGGGGCATTGTCGTGGAGGAGCAGGACACCGCGTGTCAACTTTCCGCGCCGCTTCTGACGGATGCACTTCTTCAACCCAGCCAGATCCTCATGGTAATATTGGCCTGTGATGGTCCTTCCACGAGGCGCATAGTCCACCATCAACACTCCTTCAGAATCCCAGAAGATGGTGGCCATGATCTTCCCGGCTCAGGGTTGGGTCCGGAACTTGATGGAAGTCGGAGAGCCCCTGTGCTTCCAGGCTATGTTTTTGAGCTTGAGCTCGGGATCCCAGTGATGGACCCACGTTTCATCGCCTGTCACTTTGCGTGACTCGAATCCCGCCGGGTCTTGGTTGTATAGGAGCATCAGCTCCTCCAAACTTTGACGACGTTGAATTCGATCATGGGGCGTGAGGTTTTGTGAGGTTTCTAGGGACCCAACGGGCAGAGACCTTGGTCATGGCCAAATTGTCGTGGATGATGTTAATAACAATTCCATGGGATATTTCAAGTTCTCGCTTGATTTCCTCGACCTTCAGCCGTCGATTTTCGAGGATCATCCCCTCCACACGGGCCATATTGTCCTCGTTGGTCACGTTTGATGGGCGCCCTGGACGGGGGTCATCTTCAAGGGACTCACGCCCCTAGCGGAACTTCCTATTCCAGCGAGCAATGGTTGCATATGAAGGGGCGGTGTCGGTGTAGACTGCAACCATGCGTTCATAGATCTCTTTTGTATTCTTGCCTTCTTTGATCAAAAATTTGATCACTGCGTGGTGCTCAACCTTCTCCATTGTTGCAAAATTTGTGACTGATGATCTACGATCAGCTACTGCTTCTTAGCTAGACGAGGCAGGAGCGTGCGGCTGCAAGGCCCGACTCGTGATAACTTGTCCAAACACCCCCACAAAAAGCTATCCCCCTTCCTCTGTTTTGCCCTACCGATTCGCAAAACTTATTGACCGCCCCTCGTAACTCGCATTTTTAAGAATGGAAAAAGAGATCTTCCGACCTATTATCGATTTATAAGTTTAACTTCCATCGTCAATAAATTGATGGAATCCGTCATTTGCGATAGGCTGATCGATCATTTGGAAGCGCATAATCTCATAAATGATAGTAAACACGGCTTGAGAGAGAAACGTTTATGTTTAACTAATCCTTTAGAATTTTACGACAGCATGATTAAAAGCTATGAGGAAAGTAGATCTTTGGACATAGTTTACTTATACTTTGCAATCATTTGACACCGTTCCTCACTGGCGATCACTAACTAACCTTCTGCTTATGGAATTAGGGGGAACCTCCCACAATGGATAGAGTCGTGTATAAGTAATCGTTAGCAGAGTGTTGTTTTAAACGGTAAATTTTCTAAGTGGAAAAATGTGGCTTGCCCCAGGGGTTTGTTTTATGACCATTGTTGTTTCTTATTCATGTAAATGTAAAACTGGCATACTTGGTAAATTATCTAAATTTGCTGACGACACAATAGTTCGGGGTAAAATTCTAAATGAGAACGATCGCCAATTAAGTGAAAGGGATCTAGGTAAAATCTTCCAATGATCTAATAAATGGAACATGAAATTCAATTTAGACAAGTGTAGAGTTTTATACGTAGGTCGAGATAACCCAAGTTTTAACTATGAAATGGGTGGTAAAAATCTTATCTCTATGGACGAAGAAAAAGAGTTAGGGGTGCGGGTTTCAAAGGATCTTAAGTTTAACAAACAGTGTGACGGAGCGTGTAAGAAGGCGAACTACAACACCAAGATATTATCATACCTCTATATAAAAGTTTAGTAAGGCCACACCTAGAATACGCGATGTAATTCTGGTCACCTTATTCACATGTAAACATCAACGACGGGCAACTAAACTAATTCCCTCAATTAAAAATAAGTCGTGTAACGAAAGATTAAATATACTAAAACTAATGACTCTCGAGGTAAGCTTATTGAAGTATTCAAAATTTTAACTAAATTTGAAAACGTAAATTATGAATTTATTTTAAGTACGAGCATGGTATCGCACGTAAAAACGGTTTTAAACTGAGGGGACGGACGATTCTAACGAACATAGATAAAATAATTTCACTTTTAAAATCATTTATAAATGGAAGGCACTCTCGCGAAGCTAGTAAATGTGAATATTTTTCAAAACAAAATTGACAGTTCTTTCAATAATAAGGATGGGTATTGTTTGAATGCGGATCCCTGTTGAGGATTGAATGTTGTGTCAATAAGCATCTTGACGACAATGTCCAAAGAAGGACTACTCCGTGTTTCTGGGCATAGACAGAAAAGTAGCTGGTTGGATAGAGAACTGGCTAAGTGGCAAACGGCAACGGTTGGTGGTAAATGGACAGGCTTTTGAATGGGTGCCCGTTACTAGCGAGGTTTCTCAAAGTTCTGTTTTGGGACCACTACTATTTATTATCTACGTCAACGACATGGACGGTGACATGGTTGCCAAGATTTCCAAATTTGCTGACGATACCAAGCTTGGTATGAACGTTGCAAAGGATGGAAATACTGCAAGCCGGCAGGAAGATCTTGGGAAGATTAGGGAGTGGTCGGACACGTGGGAAATGCCTTTTAACGTGAATAAATGCAAAGTGATGCATATCGGCCACCGAAACCCTCAATCTCAGTATATCCTTAAGGTCACTGCTCTTGAATCCACCGAAATTGAGAAGAACTTGCGTGTAACAATCACTAGTGACCTCAAGTCCTCGAAACAGTGCATTGAGGCGGAGAAAAAGGCCTAAAGAATGCTAGGCTACATAAAGCGCCAGTTTGGATATCGGAACAAGGAAATAATACTGTGTTTGTACAACTCACTTGTCCGACCCCACCTGGAGTATGCCGTACAATTTTGGAGTCCTTTATTTCGAAAGGACATCGCGAGATTAGCACACGTGCAATCTAGGGCATCCAAACTAATTCCCTCTATCAGACATAAAAGTTATGAAGCTAGATTAAGGGAATTAGATCTTTTCTCGTTGGAAACCCGTAGACTGCGTGGTCAGCTGATCGAAGTTTTCAAAATATTTCGAAAGTTTGACAATGTTGACTACAGGGATATTTTCACACTTGTTGAGAGCAGAACAAGAAATCACGGCTTTAAACTTGAACTGAAGCGTTACAACCGCGATCTAAGGGGAAAATATTTCACGCACAGTATCTGCGGTAGTTGGAACGCACTTCCAGTGGAAGTTGTCAACAGTGAATCTGTTGACCAGTTCAAGTCAAGACTAGACAGGGTCTTAAAAAATGGCCGTAAAAGGACGTAAAACATTTGAGTAGAGATGTGCCCGCTTGACTGCTAGTCCGAAGGTACCCTCTTTAAATGGATCGTAAGGTCTTCTAGGGTACTTTTTTCCTTGTTACTAGCATATTACATAGTATAGAATGGAACTGTTCTTTGAGTGAGATTAAGGGGACTAAGTAATCTTTGCTGGCTCCATGTAACTAGGTAACTATGTAACTATAATAATTTGGGGGAGGTTATACATTGGCCTCTGATTATTCTGTTCGTCTGGTGGAATTAGTTATCAAGAAATGTCGAGGTTTTCCAGACCAGTTTTATCGTATTTTCATATTGATGCTGCGTCACATTTTTTTCCCTAGGGAGCAATTTGTGCTAGGAAGCAATTTCTGTGCCTAAGACTTTTCTCGTGTTTAATTGGTGTGTCATGGCTTACGGCACCTGATTTGATAGGAAATTGCATTGATTTCGGCAACTAGTGTGAATGCCTATTCTTTGTAGTAATTGAAGATTCTAAAGTTTAAATGCACATACTGAGGATAAAGGAAGAACCAAAAGCAACAAATTATTGCAAGAAGAACGAGCAAGATCAAAATATAGGTAGAATTTGAAGGAAATAGACAAAATGCCCACTCATTAACTGATGATTCCGATGCCAAGAGATCATATTCAATTCAACTAAGATTAAATGTGTACAACAAACAATGCCAGTCTTGATGCACCTTTGTGGTGTCGCTTAAAATATAATGGGTCCTTCTGTCCTTAATTATTAGAAAGATTGTTATTTGAACGAAACTAATAATTAAATTTCTATATTTAATTCTAGGTAAATTGATTTCCTTAGGTATTGTACTGCCATTTCATGCCTTTAAGCAAGCGGTTGTCTTTTTCGGCAGTTCATATCTTTACAGTACTATGGTAGATGCTTAAACATATTTTAATTTAAAACAATAACCACTTTTTCATCTTAATTTTCTAAGTTTCAAAGTTAATATCTTATTGGCATATCTTCCACACATGATTATGTAGTAATGGCGGAAGTATTATTTATTTTTCTGAAAATTGAAATTTATCTACAAAAATGATAATAAACTAATTTTATTGATTGCAAATAGATTTATTTTGTCCAAATCGCTTAAGTGATATAAATTCATTAGAAAGCACTTTGGTCACCCTTAGCATCCATGTGTGCTCTAACACAACTTGGCATGGTATTGATCAATGTTTTGGTCATTTCCATGATTCGCTTAGATTCTCTCCAAACTGCAATGAGACGGCGTTTGGTCTTAATAGGCTCTGTGTTTTTCATTTTAACCCACATCAAACTCTCAATCGGATTCATGTCCGAGGAATTTCCAGGTAATAGAAGCAGCTGAACTCCATTTTGTGCACACCATGCCTTTACTGATTGCTATTTAACATGGAGCCGATGCTTGTTGGAATATCCCAAGTCTGGTGCCATATAATTCCTTTATTTGAGACGATAAACGACCTTTAAGAACTTCTATATACTTTAGTTGGTTCATAGTTTTCTCAAGAATGTGCAAACGACTTGTTCCATGCACCGAAATGGCTCCTCACTCCAAGATTTTCGTTGAAAATTTTACGGTTTTCCTCAGAAATTCTCCAGGCCGCCTTCTTACACTCACATTCGGTTATTTAGCACTGCGATGGTTGATTCGTCAGTGAAAACTAACTGGAATATTATAAAAGACAACATAAGTATTTGAGAAGCCATTGAAGTAATGAATTCTCAAAAAAACTTTACTGTTGGAAAGGATTGGAGCATTACAAAATTAAGGCACTAATAAGTTAGTAGGTATTAATGCTCTTTTATGAATTAATAGTAACTTTTTAGCTAGATATGACATTTTTACCTTTCCCTAATGATCAAAGTCCACTTAAAGGGATGTTTTGCCCAGGAATAGCGTGCCTTCATCATTGTTTCCGTCAGTCAAGGCTTCCTTCTCGGGCGATATAATTTAAACCATCTTCCAAAAGCATGTTATTTACTGTTCTTAGGGCAAGGCAAACACCCTCTGTTACCAGCTCAAAATAAATCTACCTGCAAGATGTTCCTATGTTCTTTAGAGCCCGTTCTATTAAATTTATATGTGTTTTTGGAATTGTTTTTCGTTTTCGATCACATTTTCTAACCCTTTTTGAGTTTAAATCTTGACTCATATCATTCTTTTTCTTAATAAAACTACCGTTTGAGATGAAACAGTTATTTTTTTGCTATTTTCTTCTGTTTTAATTTAACTTCTTTCAGTAAAACTTTTATTTGTCCAATTTTTCAAGGACTCAAATCACTTTGTTTACCAATTTTGGGTTAATTCATTTATAGCTAAAAAATTACATTAAACACACAAATTCAGACTAATAAAATAAATTATAAAATATCTGAAACACGCAAAAATACTTTTAAATAACAGAAAACACCCTATTTGCACTCTAAAGCCAAGATACAAACTGCCTCCACAACTGTCTGTGATTCATTGAAATGGTCCAATTCAGTGTTGTTCCTTCAGTGTTACCAATTATACTTACAAAGTAACTTAAGGCTTTTGAAAATAAAAAAATAGTTGCTCGCTATTTTGTAAAAAAAAAATTCAAATTTATGGAAAAATCCATTATAATTCCGCCAGTATAATTCTTCCAGTAATATCTATGAAAAAAATTGCCATAAAAATTTCCCTAACGCTGCTTTAATATTTACATAAAATGCTCATATTAAGTTCCTAAACATCATATTTTTGCAGTGCAAATTATATAAATGTACATTATGATTATTTCATCGTAAATAACTTTTTTTATGATAGATATTCCATCTATATATTTTACTTATGAAGAGGAAAGTATTCTTTCCTAGTGAAAGAAACCTTGCCAAGTCCTATTTCAAACGCCTTTCGAAGATTTACATAATTATTTTCTACAAAAACAAATAATTATGAGCCCAAAATTTCATATTAGGACGTCTCAGTATCGAAAGAAATGCAAGAAAAAAGTAAAAAAACAATTTTAAAAATGTGTTATATTACAAGGAATTACAAGGAATAGTAGTTAGTACCTCAAAAGACACTATTGTCCATACCGAGAAGGTACTGTTTTTAACGACCCTATCTCATAGCTTTAGAGAAAGTATAGTAAAGTTGAAGGCTCTCCCCACCCATCTCTATCACCCGAATCATTCGGGAATGGAAAATTGGAAAAGACAACTGGTTTGTGGAATAAAAGTACACACTCAGGAATTTTTATAGAAAAAATAAACTTATCTCTATATTAATTTCTCTATATTAATTTTCACCTTAATTTTATAATTTTTTCTATTTAGTAACAAGTATTAATTTTAACAGTTAATATTCCTTATGAATTTGTCTAACCTATTTTTTAATGTGTTAACGGTGAGATTTGAGACAATCTCTTCCGACAACTGATTCCATACATTGACACTTTTTATGACCTGACTTGTAGCAAAAGGGACCAGAAGACCGCACGACTCATCCTTCCTCACATGCGAATAAGGCAATTTCGTAGGGCAAAAATGAGTTCGCAAACAAAGGCAAGCGACTCATTTTAATTCAGCCAAGAGAAGGATATTATTACATTAAAGGAAGAACTAAGGGCCTCCCATCCTGTTTTGCCCTTAAGTGGCTCTGTACTTATAAAGTGAAAACCAACTAGGGAATTCTTGCGCAAAACATGTGTAGTGGGAGATATGTAGTAAAGTGATGAGTATAAACAAGCTAAAAGCGATAATACCCAAATTAAGATCGACTCTTGTCATAAAATTTTAAATTAGAAAGTAAATCTGCAGCAATAAAATCGGAAAAAATATAAAAATCACGCCATATACCAATTTTAATGTAATGGAGAAGAATTTACATCTTTATATATCGGTTATACTGCGAGCACCCTTAAAACTAGCGTTTATGAAGACTGCCTTAAACCTAGCACAATTCAAAGACAACTTGAAAGGACCCTAATTAAACGGAAAAAATTTCTGTAGCTTATAGACCCAAAAAGGAACAAAGCTGGAACCTCTCGGGAACAATTCTAATAAAGAAGATAAACCTGACTTGAACATAAAAGCAAACAAATTTATCTCCAAACTATAAATCACATGAAATATTAATTTAAAAGTTATGTACTTTCGTTTACACTTTAAGACTCATACCACTTCCCACCATTCCTCTCTATCTTGCCTATATTAAACGAGTGGGAATCTATTAATTTCAGTTTTCTGAAGAGGTTAAATAACCTTTCACGAAATGTCTGAATAAGAATAAATTGCATTATAGCGACAATGAAAGCCTCGTTTTTTCCCCCTGAAAATACTCATCAAAAGATCGCACTTTAATGAGAAAGCAAAAGTTCGCAAATTTGAAGCGAAATCTAATAATAACAATAATTATTAAATAAATATTTCCAGGTAAAAGTGAATTTCATTTTAAGGTGGAAAGTTCTTAATTTGGATTAATGAATACTTATTACTGTTACTAAGTTTATACAAGTTTGCCCTCATATTTTGATGGTGCGGGTACATTATTCACAGAATATGGATTCATTCATGTGCAATCTTGAGTTTGGGATGAATTGTTGAGATAGATACAATGGTGAGTGACCCCTCACCATAAATGAACAAATAAACGGAAATTTGTAGTTCTTCGATAGAGGAATCTTTCAAGAGGTTCTTCGAGGAGCAGCCACCCCTCGTCAGGCTTAAACTAGTCAATAAATAAGACATACTAATCACCGATTTATTTTCAGAGATTATTGGATATTAACCGATTCGATTGTCACGCGTGGGTACAGAAAGATAAGCGCTTGCCATAAGGAGACATTGCCAATGGTATACATGTGGATGCAGATTGAGTGACTGGGAGACGCATTTCATTCCACCTCAAGTCTCTGAACAAAGGGTCTTCCTCTTATATTGGAGCAGAAGTTATCTCTTAGAATATTATTTAATTCCAGGGATTTTTCTCATTTCAAAAATAATTGAAAAGCAGCGAGAGAATAGAGCACAGTTGTTATTAAAGATATGTAGGGAGGAAATAAAAATTAGTGTAATTGTAAAACTCAAAATGATTTAAAAATACATGGACCGGTTAATCATTACAAGGGACTAATTGTGGAACTATGAATCCGAAGGTCTCATCACAGACCTGAACATTCGCACTCTTACCTTGGGAATGAAGGTTCCAAACAGTCTCATCCTCAAGCTAATCTGTGTTGCACGGCTTTGCTTTGAAGTATTGTTTGTGTCTGTGTATATTTATTTATATCTCTCGTTTGCTTATGTATTTGCAGTTTTGTGTATATTTGTGTTTAAATCTTGTGTAATTATTTATGTTGTTCCACCATTATTTATTTTTCTGTGCTTCTCGTATGAACATATACATAATTAAGTGATTTTGCTAACTAAGTAGGAATGTATACGTGTGAATTCTTAGGAATGTACATGTGCAGATGTACGCATTAATACCTGTGAAGCAATCTCTAAAACCTGTTACACTCAAAAATCACTGTCTAAATTTTCACTTTTCTTTTAGATTTTTGCAAGGCTTATTATTACAACATATATCTCCCACGCTTTCCTATTAAGATCAACCTTTCTCTGTATCTTCACTCCCTTTTTTATATTAATAGCTGCTTAATACTACTCTCAGGATCATCATCCAAGTGATGTGGTAGTGTTAAATGAAATGATATTAAAAGAGATGTGAGAGACAAATCACAGATCACCACCTTTCCTCCCGTACTTTGTAGTAACCGACAACTATACTCTCTAGAGACACCAAGTACATAGGCTCTAGGCACTATAGCTACGGTGGGTAGGAGTGAGACGGAAGTGAAGAAGAAGTTTAAGGATAGGATAGCGGGGAAATAAAGTAGGAGACAATAAAGTAAACTTAAACATCCTTGGGACTTGCATCTTATCGTATAATGCAAACCACGATGTGTAATGTATATCTATGCTAGACCTGTGCTGTTTATCGTGATTATTGTCCTACCCAACTACTGTGATTCTTGTGTGCGAAGGTGATAGTTATAGAAGAATATTTGCTAAAGAGTAAAAGAATAATGGGTGTGGAAAGATATGCTAGTTTGCCTGGAAATCAGACTAAGTAGTTATAGTTACCGTGATAAAGTTAAAACTTTGTTCCACGTGAGAAACACGCATTCGTGTTTTTGGTATCTGTATTTATTTATATCTTTGTGAGTGCATTGTTTGTTTATATAAGGCGTTAAACTGTTATTAGTAAATTTCCCTACTAAATCTGGGGTAGGATCCTAGCACTAAAGCTATTCTTTTACTAATCCAGGTATGTTTATAATTGTCTATAAGCTATTGCCGGGTAATGTTACTCGTAGTTATCTAATCAATCTTAGGCGTCGTCGAGTAGTCTTCTGCTTCTCTACATACAGTATGTATTTGTAGATTTCTTCTTCTTTATCTTCTCCTCTTTAATCATTGGTTGTGAAGTATGAATAATCTGTGTTCTTCATTCTTCTATTTGGAAAATTTGGTTGGTTAAATTAATTCCCATTTCGTTTTGTCTTTTCTAGGAATTTCCGGGCTTATTTTGGAAATATTCTGTTCATTATCTTCGCCTCCGTATAAAGGTGTCGTTATCTTCTTCTTGTTTTTGTTCTTATGTTTATACCTTTGTTCTTTACTCTGTAGAGTCTTATTGGGATACTCTTCAAGATCATGTAGATAACTATAGTTGGATAAATAATCGCATATTGTTATGACCTGGTAAATCTTTCCCTTGATCGCCACGCCGACTAACTAGGCTAGCCTAGACCTCTTTTATCGCACATTACGGAGATTATGATGTGATTTTAAATACTTTTTCATAGCAATTCTTATTTAGCCCCCAAAATGTTTTCTTTCGTTTTTTACCAAGGAAATGGTCAAAGGGCGCGAGAAAATATAACTTTTAATTCATTAAATTTGATTAATTTTTCCAAAGCAGGACCAAATGTCGGGATTACCCATTTTCTTCATTCTATTTATCTCTATTATTCATTTATCGTAAATTTATTTCTACTCTTCCTTTCTCTCAATTTCGGTTATGTTTTCAACTTCATTTCCATTCATTCCCGTTATTAATTTTCCCATGTTTTGGCTTATTACTTTTACATAATTATCTGTTTTATTCTTTTCTTGACATTTATCCTCAGTAATTTTTTTTCATTTCTCCTCATTTACGTTAATCCTATTATTTCTTTCTTGTTATTTCTTACCTTCATCAACATTTTCCTTTGTTCAAAGAGCGTTATGCATATTTTCTTTCATTCTTTAATCCTCCCGTTTCAATTAAATCGCCTAAAAATGCATAAAATATAGCCCCTTTCTGATTTTTCGACAAACATATTAATTTTGTTATATGAATTCCCTTCCTCATAAAACATATTCAAAAGTGTTGCCCTCTTAAATGAAAAATATTCCTGTCCAAAGATCTTATTAAATGAAAAGAAGCTTACTGCACTTTTTATCTTGTGGAATGATTCCATTTCATTATCCCCCATTTTATACTCATTATTTTTTGAGGTGGTCTTTTACTCATCCACACTTTTATATGCGCGCATATATTTTGCCAGGCTTTACACCAAAACTGATTCTTTTAAAAAGTGAATAGATTTTATTATGAATAGAGGAACGCGTATATATATATATATATATATATATATATATATATATATATATATATATATATATATATATATATATATATATTTTGTTGAAGGCCATTGTGCATTTCTCCTTAATTAATTTCCTTTGGCAACCTTCTCTTCTTCTAACTGTCTTTTTTATTCCATCTTGTAGATGGTGGATCACTTGTCCAGTATTCATCTCTTTAAAATGAATGTGTTTGGTAAAAAAACAAACTAAATTACTGAGCTTTTGATCTTATTCGATTATCTTCCGAGCGTTTTGATATGTTCTTGACTCCTTTATCGATGTAATGAGTGAAGTGAGGATCTGACCTGAAGAAATAAAATGATTTTTTAGGTTGAGCATAACAGCTCAGCTTGTCGCTTGACTGTTAATGGTCGGCTTATCTTCTAAGATGTTAAGCCTAGCTTTATTAACCTTATTTCTTTAAATAACGGTGGTATCAACAAGCATATTTCTCGTTAGGTTAATATTTTGAGCACTCTCCATATGATTCTTAGGACCTCCGCTTTGTAGATGCATAGTTAAACGTCTCTAAAGTGTGGTAGTTGTCATGTCAATATATTTTGAGTTGGTATTAAGCGTAGTCTTTATCGGGGTAGATGAACTCGTAAACTATGTTGGTTAACTTGAGATTCGAGGAGTTTAGGCAGCTGTTGTTTTTCATCAGGAGATTGCTGGCTTTTGTTGTTTTATAATAAATGAACAGTTGATTTTTTTCCATTTGATTTTTAACCTTGGTGTTGCGGTTAATAATCTCTTTGATGTTTTTTCATCTATTTTATAGGCCATGGATAACTGGTTTCTGTAATACACTTTGATGTTGTTGACTTCTCCCTGATTATTTTCAGTTTTATCCGTATCTTTGGAATGATTATTTAAAACTGATTGGAGTTGTTTGTCAATCATGCTGTTTTAGAAACCGTTATTTACGATTGTTTGTTTTACTCGTGCTATCTCTTAGTGGAAAAGTTCTCACGTAGAGCAGCATTTATACGCTCGGCGATGTATGAGCCGATTACGCTTATTTTATAAATTTCAGGGCATTCACTCTCCGTATTGCGGCATCTCCTCTTATCTGTACTTTTTGTAGATGGTGATCCACCATCTACAAGATAACGGATTGCGCTTATCTCATACCTTTCAGGGCATTCACTCTCAGCATTGAGTCATCTTCCTATGTCCGTACATTTTTCATTCGGAGAGTGAATGCCCTGAAAGGTATAAAATAAGCGTAATCGGCTTATACATCCGCCGAACATATAAATGCTGCTATACGTGGCAACTTTGTTTGGTATAATGCAGACTGTGAGAAGGGGACTAACGAATTGCTCTCGTAATTTAAGCAGGAAGGTGAAAGCTATTATCACGAACTGTAGTGTATATGACTGTAAATGTGATAATGTTTCCAAATGTGTATCTTTCCAAAGCGAGAAGCAAGCTAAGGTCGATGTGAGTGATATGTTTCTTTTTTTTCTCCTGAAACAAGGGAAATCAGCTACAAATAGCCAGCCTCTCAGGAAATGGGCAAAGGCCTGCCTCTTTTCATGATTTATAGGCTTGTAACAAGATTTTTATTGTCAATGTAAAAATATTACATAATGCTATTAGTATCATCAGGGAATTTACGTGAATCTACCTCGTACCTACTTCCACTATCTCCTAGAACGCAGCGCGCTCAGTCTCGATTTGTGTTTTACTCGAAAGCAAGGTCTAAGTTCCCCCCTTAATAGTCATTGTCAAGAGACTATTATTTGAACTTGCGCCAAGGCAACAACAACGCGCACCTCTCCTGCGCAAGTGTTATCCCTACATTCACCCCCCCCCCCTCCTGCCAGTGTAAGCCTTCATCGGCAGCTTCGAATACGCTCAAGGTCATTCTAGCGACCCTCGGACAATATTGTTCGTTTGTACGGTAACCGTGCCCACCAAGTCTTTCCTTTTGAGCCACTGAGACCCGACTACATCTAATGTGTATATAACTTATTTTAAAACTCCTTTTAAACTTGTAAAATAATATTAATTGGCATATTAGTAAAGTTATTTTTGTACCCGTTTTTCTGTTATCCGGGAACCTCCAAGATAGTCGACTGTTGGCCAACCTACATTCTGTTAATTTGCACTCTGCTTATGATATAAATCTCCTACGCACTGGAAACGCAGGAAGGGTTAACTTGACTCTATTCTACGACAGTGTGAATTTACGTTATGAAGCCAAAGTTTCTTCAATGGGAACACAGGTGGCCATCTGAAGCCATTAGTGTAATCCTCACTATTATTTTGTTCAATGTAAACCTAGGGTTATTTTGAGGGCAATTAGGGCAGAAGTTATGATAAGCACTGTTAATTCTTTTCAAAGGGAGATGCCGTCGTTGGTAGTCAGTAGTAAGTGACCGTTCAAAAAATCTTTCAAAATACAAGTCGAGGTTTGGCTTATTTTTAATTAGGGGAGAAAGATGATAAGACAAAAAGAAGAATTTTCACTCTGAGGAAAATATTGCTTGGAGGAATAGGTAGCCGACTATAAAAAATCATAAAGAGGAGTAGATTTAGGGGTAAAAAGTAAAAGGCAATAAAGTACAATAATTTTCCTTGAATTTAAAACGCAATAGCAGCAAGGCCACATCATACATGAAAATTGTAAGGAGAGATCTGTAAAGAAAGTAGTCTAGCTAGAGAAAGTGAAAATGTTTGGAAGTTGTAGAATTAGCAGTAGATACCCCTGCAGAAATTTGGTGTACAACGGAAAATTGCAGGCGTTGGGGCCTGGAGGGTACACCAGCCGCCAGATTTCACTAAAAAATCATTTTGTCTAAAAAGGTTAATATGTAAAAGGAGGACTTATAAGAGAAGTGGTGGAAGAATGCAAGAATGTAAATACCCACCGAGCTGCTCCACCAACGGCCACTCGTCTCCCTCCTGCTGTAGTCAGGTTGAAAGGACGAATTCTTTGTATTAACTCCCAAGAGAATGGGTGAGAAGAATCTTATAAAGAAAGTGGATAAAAATGTTTAAAATGGAAATGTAAAAAAAAACAAAATTAAGGCCAGGTAGTCTGAATCTAGTTTGAGACTGCTTGGGGTACTCTGAGTGAAAGGAAATGCTCCTTCTCCGTTTACTAGGTGTAACAGTCTGCACGGGGCAACATTTTCTGGTGATAGAGAAGAGTATAGAATGATATAGAAGAGTAAAGAATAGTTAAGGAGATTTTAAAGGAGTATAGAAGTGTAAAGAGGAGAGGCATAAAAATGGTGTACCAGGAATGAGAGAATGGAAAGTAATGTTGGGCGCAAATTACATTCAACCTAAGTAACCTTCTTTGTGTGAATTAGTTGACGTATCCCGCTTCCACACATTTATTTGCTCCTAAATTTCACACTTACAAACTTTTTCTGAAAGTCTCCTATTGGTTTCAATTTTTCGTTCCCAAAAATATCAATCAAGAACTTTGGGGGATTTTACTCGTTTCAGTTACTCATCCTCTTGTATGATACTAGTAGTAAATTCTGCTACACTATTCACCTCTATCAATCGAAAATTTTGATAAATATATACACGATTATATTATTCTTCACCATTGATCTACGTGATTGAATTTAAACTAAAATCATTATGTAGAGAACCGTTCGAAAAGAACAAACAAAATCCCTGTATTTCTATCACATCATCTATAACTTTTGCCATAGAAAATCCAAAGTTAGCAAAAGAAGGAAAACGATAGCCTATGCATATGTATACACTACGTATGGGCAAATGTTATGCAATTTCTTAGAAATCAAATGTTATCAGCAGATAAGTAATTTTGTAGAAAAATTGAACTGTGCAGAATGATCCTAACGATAACTGGAAACAGATATCTATTGGAATATAACGATTAAATTATCAATGGAGAAGTTTTCTATAAGTTATAAGTAGTTAGTATTTAGTTTGGAGGTCTTTATCTCGATGATGCTTTGCCATCTTATGCCACAGGAATGGAGTAACTATTGATACTAGCCCAGTATTTCTACTATCTTCATCAGGAATAATTTCCTAGAGTACATCAACTGTTTTCGGATTACATGCTTTAGACTTATCTACAATAATCTTCTAAAATTTTCAATGTCATTCAGATCCAAATTCTCTGCTTACCAGTCTTTATCGACATCGCCTTGAGGCAGGGGATGTTAGGGCAAAACATTCTGGTGCAGCAATTATCTTGTATATTTGTGAATTCACTGTGCTCCGTCGGCATACAAGTGGCCAAGTGCCTTCCAGCGAAATCACGCACTAGAGCATGACATTTCTAAGCCAAACTTTAGCCTATTTTTAGAGCAATTGACAGAAAAATCGTTTGCTTGGTCTTCGACAAACGAACCTCCTGACATCGGATCCGAACAAATTGAACTTAGATTCGTTACTGAAGTGTATATAGCTCTATTGGTCTTCCATCCATAAAATATGCTCAATATCACATGAAAAACGAGTCGTGTTGTTCCTAGGACTGATTAAAGGCCGATTTGGATGGTGATATAAAAAATATCAGTACTCGCTAGAGAAACTGCGGAAATGGGCTTGAAACGGTCCTCTATATAATTCGGGTAATGTCTCTATCTTTCCTTTTTAGGTTTTCCATGCCTTATCGGTTGATTTATTAGCCTTACATAAACATGTTTTGTCACACGCTGATATAATATTATGGACTACAACTTTTAAGCGCTTAACACTCCCTGCAATGACTCTAATTGAAAGACAATCTTAATACACGAGATTGAAGTAAACTTAATTGCTATAAAAACTGCGGTGCCTCATCTATAAGAAACGTAAGCATTCGTATTATTTTGGAACGTTCATTTTTCTAGGTACATTTCTTATCTGCTGATTAGTTTATTTTACTTCATATAGATGTTTATAACCTTTTGTCCTTACGTAGTTTATAGCTGCAGGTTATCGTAGACCAACTTTAGAAACATTTGATTTTCTCTGGCAACAATCATGGACATCTTTGTGATAGAAATACAGCCCTTCTGAACTTTTTGGCAAAACCTTATATTTAGACCAAACATGCCTTTTCTAATAAACACACGTTCAAATAACTCTAACTGTTGTCAGCTAATAGTGAAATATGTGAAAGTTTTTGAGGCTTGAACACTTACATAGAAATGATATCGCAATAAATGGAGTGATTTAATATATTTAGTGTCACATATGTTGCCAGATTTGTCGCCAACTTATTGTTTGGTTCTGTCAAACATGACTAAACTAATAGATTTTGACATTATTTCACATTATTACTTTAGCGCCACACGTATTGACCTCCTCAACTCTAGCCAAAGATTTGGCAGAACAAATTGGTCTTACATTCTTGCTCACATTATCTACTAAAATATATTTAAAATATATTTTAAGAAAACAGCCTAATTTAACTTCCAGGAGCATTTTTACTCGTAAAGTTTAAGGAGTAACGACCTTTTGGGTTTGTTGGACACTGTCTGATTTTTTATCAATTTTGTGAATGAGGCAGTTTTACACACGGATTTCAAAAAGCAAATTTATTTTTTGGGAGAAACAGACGGTTAAAAAGTTATAGTTGGTTTGGGTTAGGTTCAGTGTATATGTTCATATCTATAACATTTTTTCTACATACTTACTTATTATGGAAAGTATGGATTCATTGTGGGATCTGAAAAGTTTGTGGTATCTAACCTAACCTAACTTGATCTAACTTCTACACTGTTCAATCAAGAAATCGTCATATATAACAGATATTCCGGGGCACAATTTCAAACACAAAACATCAATCACAGTATCGATTTACTTCGTTCGTTCAAGCTCACATGGAATTTACTAAAACACTTAAGCAAACGTCGTTGTTGGATTCACTGCTTTATCCTAGATTCGTAGTTGTGTGAATTTTTGTGACGTAGGTGAAACGAAAATACGAACCTATTCAGGAAGATATTGCAGTGTGTTTCTGGGTTTAAACGTTAATTTCATTTATATATGTTAAATATTCAAATTAAATATATTTTAAGGCTGTTCAAGTTCATATTGTGAAAATATAAAAGTTGTAGGAGACTACAAGGCACATGTTGTTCTTGCTCCACTTGAGGTGGTATAGGTGGTCATAAAATTTCAACTCTATCAGATAAGATATAAAGGTCTCCAAGAGCGACACATACTCCTCTCTCCATGCGACCGTCACCTGGTCCATTACACTGGCCCTCAAATTTTAACTTTGTCTCTGCTACTTGAGTAAATGTTCTTGTAACTAACTAATTGCGGTGCGCTAATTCCAAATCTGTGCTGAGATTTGTCATAGGCTGTAAGGTTCCTGAGTTATGCAACTAGGTTATATGGATCATTTTGATACCTTGGATCAATTACTGATATAATTATTACGAGTTTGAGAAGAATGAGAGGTTTCTGGGCAGAGGTTTGGAATTGGGGCACCCTATTTGGCACTATGTACATACGTCCTTTTTCACCCAGACAGGATATGTTTTACATATAAAAGAGGTAGTACTCGCCTATTTTAAATTTCTTGCTCTTGCGCTTGTTCGTGGATATAGGATCCTGCTGTTTTAGGAACTAACAGTAGTCACCTATCATGTTTTCGTTGGAGCGGCCTTGATACCTGCTTTCCATCATTACTATATCTCGGTTAAACCTTTGCCCATGATCGTCACTAATATTAGATGGAAAGAAATCAAGATGGGAATGCAAGAAATGCATCTTAAGAGATATCAGACACCTCATTCGTTGATAGGCCTTTAGCATGTTGTCCACTAGTTCTTCATAGTTTTCAGCCCTATGATTACCAAGGAAGTTCTGCACTACATGGTCAAATGAATCCGATGCTACCAAAGCAAGTGAAGTTAGTTTATTTCTGAACTTCCTGTCACGTAGCAATTTTCTGATCTCCGGCCCTACTGAAATTCCAGCTTTAAGTTTAGCATCGGTTTTCTTTGCACCAAATTTCTCTTTGAGATACTGGAATTCATCAGAATCATGGGCCAAAATTCGTGATAAGGCCAAGTTTAAAATGAAGTGGTGCAAGGTAGATCTTCTGTGGATTTACCAAAGGCATGTACTTCACATTGTATCGGCCAACTATGTGTTCTCTTTCAGGCCACTTTTTGACAATATAATGATTCCTGTCGTCACGGCTGTTCTATAGGCATTTTAGGTCACAGTATTAATAAAATTGACTTTACCTGGATAGCTTACTTCTTCTGCGTAAAAATAGAGTTGGAAATACGTTAAGGGAAAAAGTACAATAACGCCGAGGCTCATAAAAATAATTTTATTAATCTTTAACAATTACTGTGACTGCCAAATTTAGAATAATACTAATTGAATAACAAGGGGTTATTGATTGATTAGGAAATTTATAACAATGACTGAACTCAATATGTAGAATCAGATCTCATAAGTATATATATATATATATATATATATATATATATATATATATATATATATATATATATATATATATATATATATATATTGAAATATATATGTAAATAAGAATATATTGAAGTAAAAGGTTAGGTTGATGTAAATACAGATACATGTAATGTAAATAAGTATAAATAAGGTTAAATAAGCTTATATAAGTTCCCAGTGCTCACAATGTCCAATTGAAGAAATTTAGCCACGCAGGAGTAAACAGCGGAAGTAACTATGACTTTCTTCCTAGACTTCGCGAAGGCCTTTGACAGTGTCTCTCACAACAGTTTTGCCCCAGTTCTGTCTAGAGTGGGTGTACCTAACCCGCTTGTCCGGTTCATCCGGGAACAGTACAACAAGGCAAATACTAAGCTCAAGGACGACAATGATGCAACACCTATCCAAATCAAGCGCGGTGTAAGGCAGGGAGACCCACTCTCTCCCTTCGTCTTTAACTGTGCACTTAATATGGCGCTCAGCCTTCTGAACCCCGACCTTGGTGTTGAAGTAGGGAGGCCAGGATATCTCATCTCGCCTTCGCAGATGATATCGTCCTGCTGTCTATCAGCCGGAATGCTCTACATCTGGTCTCGGCCAAATCGGCCTCCGACTTAACCCTGGCAAATGTTGCTCTGGCGCCATGGTTAAGGATGGGAAGGCAAAAAGATGGACCTGGCCAGTGCCACGTTCTTGTCCATTGACGTTATGAACATCCAAGCTCTAAAAGCTGGAGAGCAAACAAAATACTTAGGAGTGCAAGTGGGGTATCGCCCGAGCAAGCGACTCCCCCTGCAACAATTAACGAGGAAAGGCCCCTACTAAAGGCCCCGCTGCGAACGCAGCAGAAACTATGGGTGATTAAGAACAAGTTGGTTGTCTCGGCGGCCCCTGGACTTGCATTGAGCAATATCGGTTTAGGAACCCTGCGAGCCATGGACCTTCGGGTCAGACACTTCCTTCGGCAGGCCCTCGACCTTTCGAAGGATACACCCACGTCCTTTTATCATGCTGCGGTTAACGCGGAGGGTCTCTGTGTGACGAGTTTTTACTCAAAGATCCCAATTCTTCGCCGTGACTGGGTGGAAAAGGTACAGTCGTCATCCTTTGCCCCTCCAGTTCAGCTATCCATGGACCCTTTTATTAGACAGGTCCTTGATCACCAAAACTCCATCCTTGATAAACGCGGGGTCAGGACTCTGGATAGCGAGAAAATTAAGTGGTACAGGAGACACTGGGATTCTGTAGATGGACGAGGACTATTTGGTTACCCTGCGCAATGCAATCGCCCGTCCAGCTCTGCCTGGCTGCTCTACCTATTTCATACCATCAAAGGGGCCACCTTCTGTAATTTCGTAAAGCTGCGGGGAGGGCTCGTTCACACTCCGGAACGAGCCGTTAGGGGCCGCGAGTCCCCTCTCATATGTCACGGAGGATGCGGCGTAGCGGACAGCCTCGGGCACCGACTCCAGGGCTGCTCGCTTACTCATGAGCTGCGCTGTCGCAGACACGACCGCATTGTCACCCTACTGGCTGAACAATTGGAGAGGCGTGGTGAGGTCGGCGTTGAGATCCTCCTCAACGTCGGACCTGGCATCCGCCGCCCTGACCGACTGTTCACTCATGGAGATAAGTGCGTAATTTTTGATGTACATACAAGTCATTAGTGACTCGCACTATGTATTACCAACAGTGGGTAACAAACGTAAAATTGACTACTACAATAAGCCCGAGACCATCTGGGTGGCACTCGAGTGGACTGGGGCGAGAACCGCCAAGGTTGAGGCGGTCACCTTCACCTGGCGCGGCTTCCTAGCACTTTCATCAGCACCAGCATAAAGAGAGGTCGGACTCACTAACGCTGAGCTCTCCATGCTGGTAATCCGCTCACTCGAGGGGTCGGCAAATACTTTAAAATTCCTGGCCGGCCGAGGCCGAGCCAGAATAAAAAAGAGGACGAGGTCGAAGGAGAGGACGCCCGCCAAGGCCTGAACAACCTTGCCCCGGAGACGCCTACCGGACACCATCCAGGTAGTATAATTAATGAGTATCATTTATTCTATAATTTTGTTATATATAAGGTGCAAGAAGTTATTGGTGTTTTTTTTATTACTGCCACTGGTGCGCCGCCATAATCTCCCCGCGCGACTATCGGCTCTTCTTCTTCCAACTATAGTGGGCGCCAATATGCTTCGGCTCTTCTTCATTGGGCACCCACCTAACCTGGGTGCATGTGAGGCAGGAGCTGGCTCATGTATAATATAATTTAAGATGCCATTACTAATCAAAACAGTTTTATTTCATTGGCAGGACCAGTCTCACAGGAGGAGGGAGCTGGGGACGTGAGGAGTACCCCCGGGCGTCCGCTGAACACCGCACCCTAGGACTATTCCCGGCCCGTAAGGCATAACGAGGATGAGCTCGCGTCCCCGAATAGCTATCAACGGCAGATGGACAAGGTCGTCTGCATCTTTTTTTTTACGATTACATTGTTCCGGGTCATATCCATCGTGCTGTCTCTTTCAGATGTCAGGCCTTTTTATTGGGCACCCTAGGCATTGTAGCTCCCTTAACAATATCCCTTACTGCCTTGTATAGAGTTTTATTTTTTATGTACATTTTCCGATAACTCTACTGACTCCGGTCAGCGTGGCTTTAGGAGCACCTTTGGCATGGATGTATCATATAATTATAACCAATAAACTGTATTAATAGCCAAATGCCTTGTCATCTAATTAGTGACGCGCACGAATGGATAAACGAGATTCGTGCTGTCCCTATTTACTCCCTAGCAAACCCACAGGCAGAGGAACGGGCCTGCCAGGCAATGTGGGGAAAGAAGACCCTGTTGAGCTTGACTCTTTACAGAAGTCGTAAGGATACACAGTAGGTGTAGCTAATAGGTGGTAGGGTGCTTTTTTATCTGCATGTAAAAAAATGAAGTTAAGTTTACCTGCAGTTAGTATTTTGGATAAAAAGTTTTTAATTTGAAGAACACTTCTTTTACGCACCTGCCCAGTTGAAGGTCTTAAAGCACTATGAGTCTAAAATTGCCGGGCATGGATGGAACAATTCGTTTGAGAAACCGTTGAGACGCCTCAAGATCGGTTTAAAATATTTGAGCTCTGCTATTTGCTACTAAACATCACGTGATCTCTTTAAACTGCATTGGGGCCATTGCCTAATAAACATCACGTGATGTGACGTTTATAGCGTAAAAAGAAAACTTCTTTTTGTATTCTTTGAGATTTGTACATGTATGTAACTTTGTAGAACAGTAATATGGAATGGGGAACACATGGACTGAGACAGTTGCTACAAATGCTCCCCCGCCAAGAAAATCCTCGTCCGGATACCGACGAGGTCTCCTAATAACGCGGCCGGAGCGTGTCACTATGCCATTCGGCTGATTTGGATCACGGGGATAAATTTTATGGCAGTGCCAGTCAATTGAGGCAAGACGCTGTCCTGTGCGAAGGTGGAAGGAGGGAAGGTGATCCATTTGTTTCCTCCTCCCGAGGTGTGGTCTGGCGGGAGCTAAACGTTGTGAGACCGGCTTCCCGCTGATGATGAGGGTTCCTGCAACAAAAGGATTTTTTTTTTAAATTTTATAGAGCCCATCTGGCAACTGCCCAGTTGGGCATGAGTCGCCGAAAAACACGATAGCCTAGAATTAGGCTACTTTAAAATGAAAATATGAAAACATAATGATATAAATTGGAAAAACTTAACAATCAGGAAGCAAGCTCCGGCAGCGGGGGGAGGTCCCCCTCATCCGGTGCCGGAAAGTGCAACCTACAAACAAAACAATAACAAAAAAAATAAAAAAGAACCTTAAATAAAGGGGAGAAGCCTGGCCTCCCCCCAAAAATCAACAAGTCCACAAGTCAATGTGCACGAATCCGTCGCGAGTACAAGGGACAGGCGGTAGCGATCCCGCCCATCCCGGTACCGGGACAGGTATCGTGTGCGAAAGAAACCCAAATGGGACATTCGACAAGAATGTGCCGAACAGTCTGGGGGACGAAGCAGTCGTCGCAATAGGGCAAAGGTGATTGCTCCATCACAGAACGATGCGTCACACAAGTGTGTCCAATTCGGAGACGACAGAAAGCAACCTGAAGACGATGCGGCATTGGAGGATAGGTCATGGAAACAGTCGCGGCGCAATGGCCAGCAACTTTAATTTCCCTTGGACCGTCTTTCATCTTCTTTGCCAAGCATTCTGAAGAGCTGCGCGTATTCCTGCCATGTAGTCGGCGTGAGGAAGAGCAAAACGCTGGTCCGGTCGCCGAGTCCTCGCGGAGTCTTTATGGCCCTCAAAGACGCGCTCATTTCCCGCAATTCCTATATGTCCAGGAACAAAGCAGAACATAATCTCGACATCTGCCCGGCTCACCAAAACCGTGGCGTCACGGATATCGCGAACCAGGGAATGCGGAGATTCCAATGCCCCGAGAGCACTCAGGGCGCTTGTCAGTCGCTATAGATCACAATCCGGTCTCCGAACCGGGCACATTGGGTAATCTCCCATACCGAGTGGTGTATTGCCACCAGCTCGGCCGTGAAGACAGACGCAGCGCCTGGCAGAGCCCCGCTGACTTCAAACAGAGAGGATACGGCGTGAAATCCGTATCCCCTCTTGGGACTTGGAGCCATCCGTATACACTGGCACGGTTCCAGCGTGACACGAGGTGTGCTCCATAAAGGTCAAACACAATACTTCCGGTGCCGTACAAGCTTTGGGAGCAGAGGCGTGGCGACAAATAGCCAAATGCGGTACTCTCCAGGGTGGCGTCCTAGGCAGAACCAGGAGCGCCACTGGCCCTAGAGCTATATCTAGCACTCCAAGGAGTTTCCTGGCCCTAAACCCAAAGGGCTTAGGGTATGACTGGCTTCTCTCGCCGGCATATGCCCCGTCGAGATCAGCTGCGAATGCAGTGAAAGCTGTTTGTGACTGAGGAAGGCGCCGTGCTCGCACGTACAGGCGAGTGATGCACTGAACGCGGCGCAGAGCGAGTGGCATCTCCCCAACATCGACCAACAGGCTCTCAATGGAGAAAGTACGGAAGGCACCGTTTGCAAGGCGGAGGGTGGTGTGGTAGATCGAATCCACCTTGCGCAATAAACGGTCGGCTGCGGATTTATAAAACTCGCATCCGTAGTCGAGCTTCGAACGAACAAAGGATCGATACAAAAGTAGGGCAGTGGCCCTATCAGCGCTGCAAGCGCTGAACGTCACGGAACGAAGAATATCCATGGCGCGGGTACAAGAGACCCTAAGGCTGCAAATATGAGCCTCCCAGGTGAGGCGTCGGTCAAATACAAGACCAAGGAAACGGTGCGACTCAACCAAATCCACGCGCACCCTATTAAAAAACAAATCTGGATCGGGTTGGAGCCGTGGGTGGCGTCAGAAGTGCACTACCTTAGTCTTGGCCGAAGAAAACCAAAACCTGTGCGATTCGGCATAGCAAGAGACGTGGTTCAATGCCTGTTGGAATCGACGCTCCAAAGTTGGCATTTGGACCGCGCTAAAAGAGATCAAAAGGTCATCCACGTAGAGCGTAGCGAGAACATCTTTCGGAAGCACCGAGGTGATGCCGTTGATGATCAGGGCAAAGAGTGTGACACTAAGGACACTTCCCTGCTGGACACCCTCCGCCTGCTCTTTTGTCCTGGAGAGAGCTCCCTCCATCCGTATCGCGAATCGACGATCTCGCAAAAATCCAGATATAAAGACTGGGAGGCGTCCCCTCGCCCACATCGCGTGTAGAGTCTTCATGATACCGTATCGCAATGAGGTATTATAGGCCTTCTCCAGATCGAAAAACACCGTGGTGTAGTGCTGTCTACTAAGGAAAGCCTCGCAGACAGCATTTTCCAGTCAGAGCAGAGCATCCGACGTGGAGTGGAACTTGCGGAAGCCACACTGTGCAGAAGACAGATGGCCTCCGCTGTCCAGGAAAAAGGCTAAACTACCGTTTACCAATTTCTCCATCAACTTGCACACGCAATTGGTTAGAGAGATTGGGCGGAAACCGGCTAGAGTAAAGTGATCTCTCCCCGGTTTGCGAAAGGCGAGCACAGTAGCGATTTTCCAGGAGTCTGGGGGAAGACCCTCTACCCAGATCCTGTTGAACAAATCTAACAGAAAGGCCATGCCTTGATCACCCTGGTGTCGAAGCATGGCGTACGGGACATCGTCCGGACCATAGACGGTTTCCGCGCACGAAGCGAGAGCGGAGCGCAACTCACTCACAGTAAACTTGTCGTTGAATGGTTATCCTCCTCTGGAGGTAAAGTCTAGCCAGCGGCCTTCCGCGACATCACGACTTGCATTAAATGTTGGAGGAGCAGCATCTCGGCTAGAGAATGCGGAAAAAGCGGTCGCTAAGGATTCCGCCACGGACGCGGGATCCGAGATTGCGGTCCCATCCTTCTGGAGAACGGGAGGATGGTCCTGCGAGAACTTGCCTCGAATCCTTGTGACTCGCTTCGACACCTCAGCTAAAGAGGTCTTCCCGTTAAGTGAAGACACGCATGCCCGCCAAGAAGAGCGGCGGGCGTGCTTTGAAATATACCGGAACCTAGCCCTAGCCCGACGAAATTCAGCGACAGTGAAATCGTTCAAGCGGTGCTTATAGCGCATGTAGGCATAACGCTTCTGTTTGAGGGCCGTTTCACACTCGGCCGACCACCATGGGAGTGGTCGGCGTGCAAAACGGCCTGACATCCGAGGAATAGTAGTCAAGCCCGCGTTGATGAGGTTGCCGGAGAAGAACTCAACGGCCTCATCTACCGACCTAAACTCCTCGACTGAGATCGAAA
The DNA here is from genome assembly GCA_963969495.1 of Ceratothoa steindachneri. Lineage (NCBI taxonomy): Eukaryota > Metazoa > Arthropoda > Malacostraca > Isopoda > Cymothoidae > Ceratothoa > Ceratothoa steindachneri. The sequence goes on along the minus strand of OZ018323.1, from coordinate 95,784,759 downwards.
ATTCAGGGATTTCCTGAAATGCAGGCCACCGCGCCAGCGCCAAGCACCACCGAGGTGGGCTCTTAGGCGGCAGTTGCCCTGAAAATGATATTTGAATGGGAAAGTGATCACTACCCTGGAGGTCATCGACCACCACCCAATCAAAATCAGGCTGTGCATCCGAAGAAAACCAAGATAGTTCAAGGCAAGAAAATGAAGCGGTTCTCGGACAGTGATGCGTGAACTCAACCACGTTTAGGACATCATCTCTTGGCAAGGACTTGTCTCCTGGGATTTATGGATTAATCTCTTAAGAGAGAATGCCTGCTGTTCAAATCTCCAAGTAAGAGATATGGACTCGGCAACCGTGCCACGACGTGGCGGAAGTCCTCCACGTCGAAGTCAGCTGACGGTGGAATGTACGCAGAAAAGATAGTATACCTCCCATCCAGGTGCAGCTGCACAGCCACTGCCTGAAAGGAGGTATGTAAAGAGAGAGGAAGAACAGCGACATCATGCCGGGTGCAAACCGCGCATCCCCCAGCCCGGCCATCCCGCGGTGGTGGGGTCGCAACACCCTTATACCCCGGGAGGGCGGGCAGGGGGCACGCGCCTAGCATGGTCTCCTGCAAAAAGATAGCTAGCGGGGAACGGGACGAGATGAGCCTCCTCAGCTCCTCCCAGTTGGCCCGGAGTCCACGGCAATTCCATTGAAGAAATATGCTCCCTAGGCCTAGCTCGGAGGAGACGCGGGGGCCCTCCTCGAACAGAAGACCCTCACGGGAATAGCCGTATACTTTTCGGGGGCAGAACCCCGGGCGCTGTCGCCTTCGATGACTTATTGGGAAAGGTTGGGCTCGCCATGCGAGTCTTTTCCTCCCTCCGCCTTGAAACCTTAGGGGAGCGTTGCGGCTTCGGAGGTGAGGGGCCCTTTTTCGAGGAACCACCGTCTCCGAGCCTCTCGCTCCACCCGTTAGGCATGGGCAAAGGAGTCGAAGCTTCTTTGTTGCTGTCCTCATTTCGGGGAACAGCTTTAGGAACCCAGAAAGATGGCCCAGCGACCATCTTCAGGGGTTTTGCTTCCTGTGAGTCTAACGAATCAGTGGAGGCGCGTGGCCGTTTCGCCTTCTGGGAAACGGTAAAGCTGGAGGGAGAATGGGGAGCCCTGGTTTTAGCCGGGGCTGGGTGTGAACCCTTTTTGCCGCCAGCTTTACCAGGGAAGCGCCCGGGTTGGGTAGAGCCCGCAGAAGGGCTCCGAATGGGCGCGGAAACAACCGTGCTCGTTGGCCTGGATATGCCAGGAGCAGAAAGCGTCTTTCTAACTATTGAGGCATATGACGTCTCAGGCAGAGCCGGGCGTGCCAGGACCAATTCCTTAGCCTCACGGAATGAGAGCCGATACTGGGCCTAAACGGCCAGGATTTCTTTTTCAAAGAGATATGCCTCACATTTCTTTGAAGAAGCGGGGTGTGGCTCTCCGCAATTGACACACTTGGCCACACACGATTTGGACTTATCGTGTGCGGCCTTGGAGCAATTTACACAGACTTGGGTGACCCCGACTTTGCACATCTACCAGAACGATTCGTATGGCCGAAGCGGTGAAAGTAATATTACCGCTGCAGCAGTGGCACGAATGCCTTCACGAGGTAGTGGTACCAACCGGCACGCACCGACTCCGGGAGCTTGTCACAGTCGAACGTGACGAAGAGTGTAGGGGTGGGTCTCGAAGCCCCTCCCTGTTTTCTTATCACACGTTTGACCTTGACCACCCCATGGTCGGCCAGCTCTAGGGTGATGTCCTCAATGGAGTAGTCAACGAGTTTCCTTGCATAAACTACTCCTTTCACAAAGTCCATGGTAGAGTGCGGCGTCACACTTACCGGGGTGCCATGAAGTGTCCGAAGAGCACTTATCTTGGCCACCTCGGAGGGATTCGCCCCAATCGCCAAAAGGCTCCAGTCCGAGAAACGGGTCACCTTCTGCTCTCTACCAATTGCACTAGCTAATGCTCTCCTCTGATGGATCATGGGTCCCTTGGCCAACATGTTGCCATTAGTGGAGCTAAAAACAAGGAAGCGTTTGAAGCCAGCGGGCTCGAAAACGCCAGGTAACCTCTGAATTAGGGGCTCCAATGTCATCGAGGCTCCACCCTGTGCACTTTTAGTTTTAGTCAGTGGCTCCGCAACCGGAGGGACAGATCTTGGCTTGGTCGCTTGCAAAATTGGCAGCAGACCCATCCGTCCCCGTAGCTCCCGCGGGTGGAGAGGAGCCCTGAGTCTTCCTAGTCTTTGTCTTTTTCGTTCTATTTTTTTGGGAGAGGAAGGCGGGGAATGAACCCGCTTCTCACCTCAGCCGATAGGAGCCCCTAGGCCAGATGGACCGGCCTCAGCCAAGTCCTTCTCCGAAATGTAGAAGGTCCTGGTGGTCGCAGGGGCACCGGTTAGAGGAGATCCCTCCCCTCCTTGTACTGCCTCGGAGCCCTCAGCCGTTTGAGGAGGTCTTTGCATAGGGGGTTCAGTGCTTGACACCGAGTCCGGATCCCCCCCCCCATGGAAGGTCCTACCGTCTGAGGCTGGGTTTTCTCAAGGGCCATGTCTATCACAGGTAGGGCCTCCAGTTGGCCATCCCCTCCCAGCACATCGCAGGTCCTTTTGGCAGCGTCACTAGTCTTTTGTAGGAAGGCACAGGCCCTGACCCCGGCAAGTTGAATATTCTTGCCAGCAGGTCTTTTGAGGGAAGCGACCAAAGGGGCCTGGCTTCCCTTACCCCCCTAAGGGGGTTTGCCTTACCGAGCTGCTTACACGAGGGGCGATCGGCAATGGGCTGCCTGCTGGCTTTCTTGACAGTTCCCTTATAAAGAAAAAGAGGGACTGCCGCTGGAAATAGGGAGGTGCCCGAAAGCACCTCTAGAGAAAGGGGGGAGGGGGAGTCCCCTTTACCCGTAGGCGTAGGAGAGGAGAGGAGTAAGCTGCCCGAGAGCGGCTCCGTTGTTTGTACAGGGGGAGTTAAAGGTTTTTTTTGGTTAGACTCATCATTGGGCTTGGTGACCCTCTTTTTATTACGGGATGCAACCCCTCATCAACTCTCGCAGTTGCCCGCACTGCAAGAGGTGCTTACAGGCCTGGCAGAGTCAGGCACCGCCATTTGGGACCACCCCTCCCACCTGGTGGCCTGGCAGTCCATCGGTATGGCGGCTCCACCTTAGACGCGGCGTAAAAATGGATAGAATGTCAAGAGGAGAGGAAAAGGGATGTGAGGAAGGTATGGGTGGGTATGAAGCAGGTTGTTAAAAAAAAACATCCCGAACTGGAGCTCAGGGAGTATTGTCCCCTTCCCCCCCTCAGCCCCGATCCGGGACGGTTGGCTTGAGAAGAAGGTCAGCATCTACCCTGTGAAATTAGAGGTTGACCATTGAAAGTTGTGGGAGAGGTTGTATGAAAAGCGACGATGTAGGGGAGAAATACAGGCTATCTGAAGGAAGGAAGAGAGGCTAAGCTGAGACAGGACGGATCGCTGGATCCCTTCAGCACGGCGGCCATGATGGCAAATCGCCGCGCCCCTTACGGGGGCAGCAATCGAGAAGGAGAAATGGTCGTTGGAGAGGTGTTTAGGGGAGGGTTAAGGGAGCGGGTATGAGGAATCACTGGATCATTTAGCTATAGTGGAAGTAGGAGACTGTGGCTGTTTTAAGGTGAACAAACTACATTAAGGAGGGCTTCAGGCGATCCAAAGAGACATTATCCTGCTTGGTGCCAAACTGTAATACAAAGAATTTCGGCTCTCTAGAGATGACGAGAAAGGTTCTGTCATATACACGTTGCAAGGTGTTGCGAGTAAGTCGCGAAGGAGAAAAACGTGAGAACAGGTTTCCAATTCCTTTGGCACGAAAGGTTTCTCGTTAGCAGGCACTCTTTGGGCGGTCGGCTTAACTTCAGACATCACCCGTACTAGATTGTGTACGTATGCAGTAGGATCGAGATAAGACGGTAGAGTATGGTCATTAAGAGAAAAGAATTAACCCGAAGACGAAGTTGCGTACCATAGACTAGTTTCGCTGCATCTCCTGTCGCACCTTGAGGGCACGAAGATCGTTTTCTATCCTCTCCAGCACGGCGGAAAGGTCGTGCACCGTGGTGAGGGGTGAATTACGAGGGGGTTCCGGCCGGTTGTCGGAAAACTTCTTCGGAAAACGAACCTGCGAAACAAATACATTTAGGGAGTGATCTTGGGAATCTGGTACAGTTCCCTAGCTTACGTATGGGTTAATATAGAGTTCATCGGCTGCCTTGGCTATCTACTCCACATTAGTGGGGGACGCCATTAGGATGAGGGGCCGAATATTTTCGGGAATACCACGCATGAATATTTCTGTGAGCAGGGAGTTGAAAAATTCGAACTGCGAACCCTTTGCTTGAATTAACTCTTTCAAATGCTAAAAAAAACGCGTCGTCCGTCGGTCACCCATTTGTTGGGTATTCAACAATTCCCTCAAATCCTTCACCTGTGACCTTCCAAACTCTTTACTAAAATCACTTTTTAATTCACCCAAACTCCTATCTCCCGCTTTCCAGCAGAATGTTCTTAAAAAATGGTAAATATACTCAAGGGCACATTCTGTGTGATGTAAAAGATTCGATTTTGATCGGTGATGGCATGGTGCATCAAAATGATCTCACACATCTCAAGCCACGCAATCGGAGACGGGGGATTGAACTTCCGAAGGACAAAGTAGGGCGGGGGACATCTGAACTGTCCATCGGGCGCGTTGTTGATGATTGTGGAGGTGGTTGATGCAGCGATGATTGTTGGGACCATCGTAAACTTTATAATGTTTTATTACGTTATTTAAGAAAGTGCTTGTGGATGTGTGGTAATTAGGAGAAATTGGAAGGGACAAAATTGGGGCTAAGATTAAAGTAACTTTACCTTTTTAACATACGGACGTATTATCACTTTTATTAAAGATTAAATAAACTTGAGTTAATAGATAGGGTCTGGATACCATGTTTTACGTCAGAGTATTAATGAAGTTGACTTTGCCTGGATAGCTAACCTACTCTGCGTAAAATAGAGTTGGAAATACGTTAAGGGAAAAAGTACATTAACGCCGAGGCTCATAAAAAATAATTTTATTAATCTTTAAAAATCACTGTGACTGCAAAATTTAGAATAATACTAATTGAATAACAAGGGGTTATTGAATGATTAGGAAATTTATAACAATAACTGAATGCAAGCCCTTCCCCTGCTAAGACGTGTTATCTCTGTGCTCGTAAAAAAATTTTACTTTGTCTCCGCCCAAACATTCGTGTCTTAAAATTAAAGAGATAGAAACTAGATTCCGTGTCGGTTATATTCCATTAGCTCCATAAATTTCAATTCATTTTATACAATCTTAGTGTTTTAAAATGCCTGTCGTGAAATTTGATTGTGAACGCTGCCGGGCTTCATTTAATAAGGAAATATACACTCCCTCAAACACTAATAACGTTAGAATATGTCGCTTTTGTCTTCTAAACGAGGCGTTCGAGCTAAAATTAACCAACGCGATTAATGAAATTAGATCAAAAGTTAACTGTCGGAAGAGACGTAGAAGCAACGAATCGAAAGATTGACGAACTGGCCAGCGGCGTGCGGGCATCTTTTGATAACCCTCGGAGAAGCGAAAATCACCCTCAAAGCCGCCGATCGAGCCGTATAGAGAATAGTGACCCGCAATTTATTATAAATCAACAAGAGCGTATCTTAAACTCGTATAGACCGCCCGAACCTCAATTTAGGCCGGTTAGAAACGTGGCTAGACCAACGAGAGCATCTCACCGTTTTTAAATTACGTACTGTAATAAATTTGCCTTATTAACTCCAATCGAGGGGGAAACAGAGAGTATTCTAATCGGTGACTCTTTAATAAAGAACCAGGATTCTGAATTCGAAGCAAGAAATTCAGCTAAGCGAAAGAAAATCTGCCTACTGGGGAGCATAATAAACCACGTGGTTAGTGAAATTAAAAGACTGAACGAGCCAAGTGAAGATCGAACTATCTCACACTCGCGGGCGGAAATGACGTACACTGACCGTTTTGACAGCTCGACTACCGAGATTGATCATCGAGCAAGGGACCTAATTATAGTGGCCAAAGCGAAGGCGAGTAAAGTTGGGGTAATTGGGATAATTCCAAGATTAAGAGCGATTCTGAGAATGCAGTCAAGGTCAATTTACACTAATGAATGTCTCAAACGTTTATGTAAGGAAATGGGAGTTAAGTTTTATATTTTTGGAATGATTTTCAGGACAGACCGTCCCTTTTTTTTAATGATGGTATACATTTTAATTATCTGGGTAATTCGAAGCTGGGCAGGATTGTAAATGAGAGCCTCCGCAACCTCTATAGTACGGAAGTTATTTGCCCCCAAGCCATAAATGCGCCGAAAGAGATTTCACGCCGCGAGCAGGGAAACGGTTGTCATACGAGAGAGGGAAGTCGTTATTTAAAAGGAAAATTAACATAACATAACTTCACGGATGACAAAAGCCACAAGGGCCTATTAAAGGTCATCCGCATCCGTCAAAACCAGCCACAAAAATCACCATAGCCAGGGGAAGACAAAATCAAAGTCCCCCACAATATAATATAACATGACAAAAGCCACAAGGGCCCATCATAGGTCATCAGAGTCAAACGGCCTCTTTTGTAAGGCACCCAAACTCCCAAGAAAACTACATCCAGAGGATTGCGTCCAGAAACAAGGGTATCACCAATCAAGGCTTGTCAAGAACTAAATCATGTAGCTATAGATATATACAAACAATATTAATATATACAAAACTTAGGAACCATCACAACCTTCCCTCCCCATAAACTCATCCAGACTACACTAAAATACATTTAAATTTGGACTACCTACTACTCTCCGCGGCAATTTGTTCCAGAAGTCTACCACTCTATTGGTGAAAAAATATTTTCTTAAATCCAACCTACACCCTTGCTTTTTAATTTTCATGTGGGGACCTCTAGTCCGATTTCCATCATCTAAGTCAAAAAAACTTGCTAACATCCAATTTATCTAGCCCAGAAAATTTTTTAAAGAGCTCAATCATATCCCCTCTCACACACCGCCTTTTGAACGAGAGCATATTTAATACCCTCAGTCTATCTATATATTCAAGGTGCCTCAGGGAAGGAATAATCTTTGTTGCCCTCCGTTGCACTGACTCGAGAAGGTTAATATCTTGTCTAAAATGTGGGGACCATGCCTGTATACAGTACTCTAGATGTGGCCTAACATAAGAGTTATAGAGTTTAAGAATAACCTCCTTACTTTTGTAACTTACATTTCTCTTAATGAAACCCAGCACTCTATTTGCCCTATTTTGTGCTTCAATACACTGCTTAGAAAACCTTAATTACTTATCTATTACTACTCCTAGATCTTTCTTATCCTATTCTGAGCTCAGCCAATGCCCATCCATTTCATAGTTAAATTCTCTATTATCTTTTTCCATGTTAATAACTTTGCACTTATCAAGGTTGAAAGTCATTTGCCACTTATGTGCCCAGGATAACAATTTATTTAAATCCCCCTGCACTTTAAAATTATCATCAATATCTTTAACTACAGCTGCTAATTTGGTATCCTCCACAAAAACTGACACTTTATTATTAACTGCCTCCCCAAGATCGTTTATATAGATGACAAATAATAATGGACCGAGAACTGACCCCTTAGGAACCACACTGATAACATTCCTGCACTCTGACTTTTCACCATTTAGCACTACCCTTTGCTTCCTGTCTTTCAGCCACTCAGCTATCCAATTTCAAACACCCCCACATATCCCAATCATTTTTAATTTATGAACTAGTCTTCTATGTAGTACCTTATCAAATGCTCTACTAAAATCCAAGTAAATTACAACTACATTCTCTCCCTTATCTACTTGATCTGTTACGAACTCCAGAAAGTCTAGTAAATTAGTCAAACATGATCTACCTGATCTAAACCCATGCTGAGCATCACTGATTAACCACTCCCTCTCTAGATGTTGGCAAATCCCTTTTTTAACTATTTTCTCAAGAATTTTGCAGACTTCAGGAGTTAGGCTAACTGGTCTAAAGTTATTTGTATCCTCTTTACTACCCTTCTTGAAAATGGAGACTACATTCGCTCTCTTCCAATCATCGGGTATTTCTCCATATTCCAGTGACCTAGTATACAACTTCTCCAGAGATATTGAGATACTTTCTACCCCTTCTTTAAGTATCCTAGAATGAATATTATTATAGCTGGAGGCCTTGGTAGCATCTAACTCACCTATTAGTCCTTTTATCTTCCTCCAATCCCCCCTAATGGTAGTAAACACCTCTTTCCCTGACCCATGAGTACTATACATAAGACTATTTAGTTTCTCCTTTGTAAATACTAAGGCCAAATGACCATTTAGTACCTCAACTATTTCTTCATCAGTTTATCTCACAACCCCTTCATATTTGATAGGTCCTATTTTAACTCTGCAAGACTTGTTAGTAATTTTATAGTAACTAAAGAACTTTCTAGAATTTTTGTTGCTATCCTGAGCTAATTTAATTTCTGACACCCTTTTGTTCTTCTTTATAATCTTATTTAACTCATTGCTAGCCATTCTATAATCACTTAAATTTTGAATATTATTTTCTACCTTTTTGCACAAGAAAATTATCCTGGGGGAAATCTACTAATCTCTCCCCAACTTTATCCGAAGTATAGTTTGTAAAGTTGACGTTAGGGTAATTGAAATCTTCGCAAATTATTGTTTTTCCTTTTCTCACCATGGATAAAAGGCACTCAAAGAGTAGTACTTACGCCAATGTTGGGTGTTTGAGAAACAAACTGCCCGAATTTAAAGCCGTGATTCAGGAGGGTGATTACGATTTCATATGTATTAGCGAGACGTGGTTAGATACAACTTCTAGACTTTATTGCAGAATTTAATATAGAAGGGTACAAAATCCATCATAAGGACCGACTAAATGGAAGAGGCGGTGGAGTTTTAGCTGACTTAAAAGAGGGGATAAATGCGATATCGATGGCCGCCACGACCGTAAATATGAAGAGCGAGTTTCTGCTTATTGAGCTCTGGTGTGCTAAAAATAATAAAATTAACTTAGCCGTTACCTATCGCCCCCCATCTCTAATAGAATCAGAGAACGTACTACTTTTTGAGTGCCTTTTATCCATGGTAAGAAAAGGAAAAACAATAATTTGCGGAGATTTCAATTACCCTAACGTTAACTTTACAAACTATACTTTGGATAAAGTTGGGGAGAGATTTTTAGATTTCACCCAGGATAATTTTTGGGTACAAAAAGTAGAGGAACCTACGCGTGAACAAAATATACTGGATTTGATTATTTTAACAGAGGAAACTTTGGTATAAAACGTTTGCGTGGGGGAGCATTTGGCGACGAGTGACCATAATGTAATTAGGTTTGAAATTAATACGAGCGTTGAGGTAAAAGAGAGTTCACAACTAATCCCACGATTTGGGAGTTGTAATTTTGAAACCTTCCGTAACTTGATTAAAAGGATTGACTGCGGGAGATGTTTTGATAATAACACAGTACAAGGAATGTACTCTGAGCTACAGCAAAATGTGCTCACGGTGGATTCCGAGTTAGATAAGGACGTTCGTCGAAATAATGGAAAGTTAAAGAGAGCACCGTGGGTTAGCTCTTTAATAATTAACTTAATTCAGGAGCGTAATAAAGACTATCAAAGTTTAAAAAAAAACGAAACGACAACAAATCGGGAAAAATACGTATCCTCTCGAAGGCTGGTAAAGCGGGCCATTAGAGAAGCTAAGCTGAAATATGAAAAAGACCTTGCTATAAATTCGAAACACGAACCGAAACGGTTTTACAGTTACGTTAACAGTAGAAAGTCCATAAAGGGTTCAATAGGGCCGATCAGAGGTAAAGATCGTGTTATGACGGACGTCCCAGAACAATTTGCTAAAATATTAAATGGGCACTTCTCGAGCGTTTTTACTATTGAAGACGTGACGCAATTAGAAACACAAAGCGAGGACATAAATTTTGAAAGACAAAAATACCCTATCCAATATAAATATAAATGAAGGGGAGATTCTTTCATATAGTAATAAAATAAAAAGTCGAAGTCACCCGGGCCCGATAGGGTGTACCCAACACCTCTTAGAGAACTAAAAAATGAATTAGCAAGACCACTCTGCACGATCTTCAATCGATCAGTATTTGAAGGCCTAGTTCCAATAGAGTTCATGCGTGCTAATGTTACGCTGATATTCAAAATAGGAGGATAAAACTGAGCCTACTAATTTCCGTCCCATCAGTCTAACTTCTGTAATTGGAAAACTCTTAGAATCGATAATTAGAGATAGGTTGGTGAGCCATTGTGAAACAAATAATTTAATTGCAGACTCCCAGCATGGATTTAGACGGGGGTGCTCGTGCCTAACTAATTTACTCAAATTCTTTCATAACATGATTTGAATCTATGATGAAACTAAAGTGGCGGATATAATTTACCTTGACTTTAAAAAGGCCTTTAATACAGTCTCGCACGAAAGGCTATTGATGAAAATTAGAGCAATTGGAGTTAGGGGTAACATACTTAAATGGATTAGAAACTGTCTATCAAATCGTTCACAGCGGGTTGTTGTAAATGGGTCGTGTACAGACTGGATCCAGTCACCAGCGGGGTACCACAAGGGTCAGTCATGGGCCCATTATTATTTATTGTGTACATTAATGACTTGGATAATGGAGTGTTTAGTAGGATCTCTAAATTTGCAGATGACAAAGCTAGTAAGCCGTGCCCTTGCGAGACCCGATGTAGAGCAAATGCAAAGGGACCTTAATAAAATTGTGGAATGGGCGAATAAATGGAAAATGGGGTTCAACATAGGCAAATGCAAGGTGATGCATTTAGGATGTCAGAACTTAAAGGTAGAATACCATATGAAAGACCAAATTCTCGAACCTGTTAACTTAGAAAAAGACCTAGGGAGTTTATTCTAGGAGGACCTTAAAGTATCAAAGCAATGCGCAGAAGCTTGCTGGGATATATTGCTCGGAATTTTACTTTCAAATCGAAAGATATAATCATGCCACTATACAAATCGCTCGTGCGCCCACACCTAATATGCGGTCCAATTTTGGTGTCCCTCTCTAAATAAAGATATAGCGCAGTTACAAAGAGTACAGCGTCGGGCTACGAAACTAATTCCTTCAATCCATAACAAATCGTACTAAGATAGACTACGCTCCTTAATCCCCCAAAAACTTGAAAGTAGACGATTAGGTGGACAATTGATAGAATTATTCAAAATCTTAAAAGGATTTACTAATATTCATTACAGACTATTGTTCGAGCTGGACGAAAGGGCCAACACACGCCAAAATGGTTTAAAATTATTGAACAAGTGATTTAACTACTATATCCCAAAATTACTTCACGTTTAAAATCACGCAAACGTGCAATTGCCTTCCCAACCGTGTAGTTGAAAGCACGTCAGTTAATATGTTCAAAAAGCGACCTGATGAGTACTTCAATAGTGTAAATATAACGCAGTATGAGCACAGATTAAAACGTCATATATTATAAGGAGATGAGAATTAAAATTAAATGATGAATAGAAAGATGCCAGTGACGACTCCATGCTTGGAGTGAATGTGAATTCCCCTTTTCTTTTTCTGTCTGTCCTATAGGTATATTATTTTCATCACTAGCAGGCGACACCTGCGGGAGAAGAGAGTACTGTTCTATCAACGCCCCCACTCCCCTGATTCGAAGAAGCGTATTAGTGGGTTAATCAGCGATGCTCAGAATGAGTTTAGATCAGGTAGATCATGTTTGGCTAATTTACTAGACTTTCTGGAGTTTGTAACAGATCAAGTAGATAAGGGAAAGAATGTAGATATAATTTACTTAGATTTTAGTAAAACATTTGATAAGGTACCAAATAGAGACTAGTTCATAAATTAAAAATGATTGGGATATGTGGGGGTGTTTGAAATCGGATAGCTGAGTGGCTGAAAGCAGGAAGCAAAGTGAGGTGCTAAATGGTGTAAAGTCAGAGTGCAGGGATTTTATCAGTGGGGTTCCTCAGGGATCAGTTCTCGGTCCATTATTATTTGTCATCTATATAAACGATCTTGGGGAGGCAGTTAATAATAAAGTGTCAATTTTTGCGGATGATACCAAATTAGCCGCTGTAGTTAAAGATATTGATGATAATTTTAAAGTGCAGGGGGCTTTAAATAAATTGTTATCCTGGGCACATAAGTAACAAATGACTTTCAACCTTGATAAGTGCAAAGTTATTAACATGGAAAAAGATAATAGAAAATTTAAATATGAAATGGATGGGCATTGGCTGAGCTCAGAATAGGATAAGAAAGATCTAGGAGTAGTAATAGATAAGTAATTAAGGTTTTCTAAGCAGTGTATTGAAGCACGAAATAGGGCAAATAGAGTGCTGGGTTTCATTAAGAGAAATGTCAGTTACAAAAGTAAGGAGGTTATTCTTAAACTCTATAACTCTTATGTTAGGCCACATCTAGAGTACTGTATACAGGCATGGTCCCCACATTTTAGACAAGATATTAACCTTCTCGAGTCAGTGCAACGGAGGGCAACAAAGATTATTCCTTCCCTGAGGCACCTTGAATATATAGATAGACTGAAGGTATTAAATATGTTCTCGTTCAAAAGGCGGTGTGTGAGAGGGGATATGATTGAGCTCTTTAAAAAATTTTCTGGGCTAGATAAATTGGATGTTAGCAAGTTTTTTTGACTTAGATGATGGAAATCGGACTAGAGGTCACCACATGAAAATTAAAAAGCAAGGGTGTAGGTTGGATTTAAGAAAATATTTTTTCACCAATAGAGTGGTAGACTTCTGGAACAAATTGCCGCGGAGAGTAGTAGGTAGTCCAAATTTAAATGTATTTTAGTGTAGTCTGGATGAGTTTATGGGGAAGGAAGTTTATGATGGTTACTAAGTTTTGTATATATTAATATTGTTTGTAAATATCTGTCGTAGAATGCCCCCCTTTTTTCTTCTATTCTAAGAGTGCTAAGAGTGTCTAATATATTGATATTATAAGAATATCTTAACGAACTGAGCCGTTCCGAAACACGTAAGGATATATAAGAGAAACGAACATTAATCCCACTAATTCACAAAATAAACTTATATTTTAACTTTAACCATTGAATACACAAAATCTATACATTAATTACAGCAATACTCTGAATATTTTTTTTAAACAAGAATTAATTAAATTAGTTTACCCACAAAAATTGGTTAATTTCTCTACACACAACAATAATATAAGAATTAGGCTTACGGACTTATCTGGAGTCTAAAAGGCCTTAAGAATGTTATTGACTCTCGACGCGTGCTGCTGGCCAGATGTAGACGAGCAAGATCACACGGTTGTTTTGATGAGAGTGGCAGCTGGGGGGTCCACACGTTCTTCCGGGTGGGGGGTGGGGGGTTCTTCGAGCACGAGAACCAATACGGTGCTTTATGCAACACCTAGGCAGTCGTGGTCTCTCTGGCGAGAGTGAGTCGAACTTGGTTCTTAAATCGAGTTACTTGGAGTGCGGTGTGACCACCGAGTAACGAGCTCAAGGGGGAGCTTTTTGCCTTCGTTACTTATTTCCTTATGGACAAGGACTGAACTCGGGGAGGGTCTTCTTAAAGAAGGAGTATCGATGAGACGGGGTTTCTCTGACGAGAATAAGTTACTTAAAGTTTGGTTTGGTAACCAAGGAACTAGCTCGAGGATGAGCTTCTTCTTAGTTCTAGTCTTCTTCAAGGGCGAGTATAACGGAGGAGGATTTCTCTGGCGAGAATAATTTGAACTTGGTTCCTTACGAAGTTAACTTAGGAGTTCGGTGTGGCCACCGAGTAACGGGCTCGAGGGGAAGCCTTTTCCTTCTTTTTTTCTTAATTTCTTATGGAAGAGGAATACCCCTGGTGTTTAAGGTGCACCAGGATATGAGAAGTCTCTCTGGCGAGAGTAAGTTGAACTTACCAAAGTTAACTCATCGTTTAGTTTGATAACCAGGGACTTAGCTCGATGATGAGCTTCTTCTTAGCCCCTTTAGGTAGGTAGCCCTGCCTCTCTTGCAGGGTACTTCTTGGTCTGGCGAGCTAAGTACACTCCCTCTCCAGTCTCGGTAGTTAGGTGTGATCCGAAGACTTGGTCACCTAGAGACTGACGTATACTACCCATCCAGTCTAGGTAGCTCGGTTTTAATCGAGCACTTCGTCACCTGGCCTGACGTTTACTACCAATCGAGTCTAGGTAGCTTGGTTTTAATCGAGGACTTCGTCACCTGGCCTGACGTATACTACCTTGATATTTCTCAGAGTTCCTCATTTATACCTTGTCACCCCACAGGGGGAGTGGTAAGGGGGGGAAGGGCTTGAGGACAGCCCCAGGAGAGTTTTTTTTACAAACGGTTTTTTACACGAAGTCAAACATTGGCTCCTCATTATCCTTCGAGATTGGGAGAAAACGTCTCCAATTTCTTATTTGACGTGAAACTGGATCTCACTCTCCTGGGGCAGATCTTTCATTTTGACCTTTAAGGTCTTTCATGGCACCAAAATAGGCGACGCTGTGGTTATGCAATGGACCCGCCGATGCCTGGGGTGGATGTCTTTGCGGTAACCGCTTGGTGACTGCCCCGCGAGTGAACGGGGGGGGGGGAGACTCTTCCCCTACATACACCTTCCATCGAAAAACTTAATGGAGGAGGGGGACTCAGGGGAACTCAAAACAACTTACTCAACCTTGTCGAGATTAGCCAAGTGGTCTTTCTTTGAGCCCTCTCTTACATTAAGTTTCCTTACACATGAGCGCCCTCGTGCGCGTTTACACATGCAATGTGTCGAACTAGACCTCCTCGCAATACAATTTTACATAAAATTAACAAACCCTAATTTGTCGATTACCCTCCCTAAAAACAACAACAAAACAAGCTACTTCCTTACATTTCTAAGTTTTTGAGAACTTAAATCTTACCGATAAATTTTAACACGTACAACAAATGAAAACCTGTTTTCACGCTCATTAGGTACTGAAATAACCCTTTATGGTATTTAGTCTCCGCCTATAGAGCAGCTGTACTTTATCGGCTCCTGAGTCGGCCGTTCGGGTTATTGAGTCTACTCCAGTATGTAACTAAATGGTAGCGGTATTTCAACCTTCTCGAATTACCCTTCTTATGGTACTTGCTACCTTTAAATTGAACATTATGGCTAGAGCGGCCTGTTGCAGCGGGGCATAATTGATCGGCGCGTGGGTCCCATAGCTCTCATTTAACCAGGTACACGGGAAGATCGTGTCTGGGTTCGATCTTTGGGGATCGAGAAAACTTTTCCCTGCGAGGTCGTTAATGGGCGTGGCCTCACTACGACTTGGCGATTTAGCGGTAACTCCGTGGACGTTCCGTTCGGGGAGGAGACTACTAGGGGTAGGGGACACTCATCCGCGTCTACCATTTGATTATTCTTACCTGGGTGTATCACAATAGCACCTCTTTCCTCCTTTCTGGTCAACTCATTTGACTCACTTCTCTTAGTAGGTAGTTCTTCAGGTATACCTGCTCGTACCTCTGCCCTACCTTCTACATCTTCCCTGATAACCCCATTTGGCTGGGTTCTCCTCGTAGGTTCTTCCTTAGGTACACATGCTGATACCTCATCCTTACTTTCTACTTCTTGCATCGTTGCCCCATGTGGCTGGGTTTCCCTCGATGGTCCTTTCTTAGGTCCAGGCCGAGCTCCAACTTCCTCGGCCTCTATCAGATTCTCGATAGGTGCTCTTTCGAGTGCGAGCAATCTTTCCTTTTCTTCTCTCTCTTCTCTTTCAGCTTGAGCACGTTCTTTTTCCCTCAGTATGTCTCTTTCATCGATTTCTTTTTTAATCTTTATTCTCCTCTCTTTCGACTCTTTTTCCCTCTTCATTCTCCTGTCCTCGGCTTCTTTTTCTGCTCTTGCTATTTCCTTTTCCCGTCGAGTTCTTCTTTCTTCATCTTCCAGCTTTATCTTTATTCTCCTTTCTTCATCTTCCATTTCTATCCTTATTCTGAATTCTCGTGCTTCTCTTTTCAACAGTATTATTCTTTCGCTTGTTTTACCTCCTATCAGCATTCTTCTTTCCTCTGTTTCTATTTTCCGCTGTATTCGGGATTCTTCACTTTTCCGGTTTATCCTTATTTCCATTAATTCACGTTCTTTTTTATCCTCTCTTATTATATCCTCTGTTTCTCTATTAAACTTAATTAATTCTTGTTCTTCTTCTCTATCCAAAACTCTTTTTTCCTCTTCGCAATCTATTCTGAGTTCTGCCATGACGTAGTCATGCATTTCTGTGCCTTCAAGTCCCAGACTTTGGGCTTGTTGGTAAAATCTTTTGACTGGATTCATTTTGTGTTGGTCCGTCGATTTTTCTTTTCTTTATTCTCAGGTAATTATGCCACCACTCACCTGGTAGCGCTCAGCATAACTTACCATTAATCCCACTACTATGTTGATTGAAATACCACACCCGACAACAAATTTACCACTTGGTCTACCAATTACCTTCAGATTGTTACCACCCTTAACTCTACCAATTTTCCTCTCGTCAATTATTCTCTTATTCCTGATATGATGTTCCTTTCCGTGTTGGCTCTTTCTTAATTTGACACTGCTGGGTTCTTTCTAATAACTACCTACAAACCTGACACCACTTTTATTTATGTCGTAGAATGCCTCTCCCCCTTTTTGTTGTATTCTAAGAATGCTAAAAGTGTCTAATATATTGATATTATAAGAATATCTTAACGAACAGAGCCGTTCCGAAAGACGTAAGGATATATAAGAGAAACGAACATTAATCCCACTAATTCACAAAATAAACTTATATTTTAACTTTAACCATTGAATACACAACATCTTTACATTAATTACAGCAATACTCTGAAGATTATCCTAAACAAGAATTAATTAAATTAGTTTACCCACAAAAATTAGTTAATTTCTCTACACACAACAATAATATAAGAATTAGGCTTACGGACTCATCTGGAGTTTAATAGGCCTCAAGAATGTTATTGACTCTCGACGCGTGCCGCCGGCTAGATTTAGATGAGCGAGATCACACGGTTGTTTTGATGAGAGTGGCAGCTGGGGGGTCCACACGTTCTTCCGGGTGGGGGGTGGGGTTCTTCGAGCACGAGAACCAATACGGTGCTTTATGCAACACCTAGGCAGTCGTGGTCTCTCTGGCGAAAGTGAGTCGAACTTGGTTCTTAAATCAAGTTACTTGGAGTGCGGTGTGACCACAGTGTAACGAGCTCGAGGGGGAGCTTTTCTCCTTCGTTACTTATTTCCTTATGGACGAGGACTGAACTCGGGGAGGGTCTTCTTAAAGGGCGAGAATCAATGAGACGGGGTTTCTCTGACGAGAATAAGTTACTTAAAGTTCGGTTTGGTAACCGAGGAACTAGCTCGAGGATGAGCTGCTTCTTAGATCCAGTCTTCTTCAAGGGTGAGTATAACGGAGGGGGATTTCTCTGGCGAGAATAATTTGAACATGGTTCCTTACGAAGTTAACTTAGGAGTTCGGTGTGGCCACCGAGTAACGGGCTCGAGGGGGAGCCTTTTCCTTCTTCTTTTCTTAATTCCTCAAGGACGAGGAATACCCCTGGTATTTAAGGTGCACCAGGATATGAGGAGTCTGGCGAGAGTAAGTTGAACTTACCAAAGTTAATTTATCGTTTGGTTTGATAACCAGGGACTTAGCTCGAAGATGAGCTTCTTCTTAGCCCCTCAAGGTAGGTAGCCCTGCCTCTTTTGCAGGGTACTTCTTGGTCTGGCGAGCCAAGTACACTACCTCTCCAGTCTCGGTAGTTCGGTGTGATCCGAAGACTTCGTCACCTAGAGACTGACGTATACTACCCATCCAGTCTAGGTAGCTCAGTTTTAATCGAAGACTTCGTCACCTGGCCTGACGTATACTACCTCGATATTTTTCAGAGTTCCTCATTTATACCTTGTCACCCCACTGGGGGAGTAGGAAGGGGCAGAGGGGCTTGAGGACGGCCCCAGGAGAGTTCTTTTTCCAAACGGTTTTTCACACGAAGTCAAACATCGGCTCCTCGTTAGCCTTCGAGATTGGGCGAAACACGTCTCCAATTTCTTATTTGACGTCAAACTGGATCTCACTCTCCTAGGGTAGATCTTTCATTTTGACTTTTAAGGTCTTCCATGGTTCCAAAATAGGCGACGCTGTGGTTATGCAATGGACCCGCCGATTCCTGGGACGGATGTCTTTGCGATAACCGCTTTGTGCCTGCCCCGCGAGTGAATTGGGGGGAGGGGGAGTGACTATTCCCCTACAATATCTAAAGCTGCATGATTTAGTTCATGACAAGCCATGATTGGTGATACACTTGTTTCTGACGCAATCATTTGGATGTAGTTTTCCTGTGAGTTTGGGCACCTAAAAAAAGAGGCCATTGGACTCGGATGACCCATGATGGGCCCTTGTGGCTTTTGTCATCTGTTATATTATATTGTAGGGGACTTTGATTTTGTCTTCCCCTGGCTATGGTGCTTTTTGTGGCTGGTTTTGACGGATGCGGATGACCTTTGATAGGCCCTTGTGACTTTTATCATCCGTGAAATTATGTTATGTTATGTTATGAGGGATACCTGAACCTGCATGTCAAGGGTACACATGTAGATTAGTGTGTACCGTAGAGTTGAAATAGTTAAAAAAAATATATATATATATATATTTATATAACAAAAAAACAGCATAAAAAAGAGCTTGATACACTAACGTTAGAATGTGTAATCGGACTGGCCTTGAGCGGACCTTAGGGTCTTTGCTTGTTCTTATTTCTGTAGTTTCTATATATAAGGAAATATAGTTGTAGGTAAATATGCACGGAAATATATATATATATATATATATATATATATATTGAAATATTTATGTAAATAAAAATATATTCGAGTAAAAAGGTTAGGTTGATGTGAATACAGATATATGTAATGTAAATAAGTATGATTAGGTTATATAAATTTAACGAATGGTTGGGGGAAAGTGCAGTACAAACATTAAGTTAAGTTTACCTGCACTTAGTATTTCGGGTAAAAAGTTATTAATTTGAAGAACACTTATTTTACGCACCTGCTCAGTTGAAGGTCTTAAAGCACTATGAGTCTTAAATTACCGGGCATTTAACAATTCGTTTGAGAAACCGTTGAGACGCCTCAAGATCGGTTTAAAATATTTGAGCTCTGCTATTGGCTACTAAACATCATGTGATCTCTTTAAATTGTGCATCGGGACCATTGGCTAATAAACATCACGTGATGTGACGTTTATAGCGTAGGAAGAAAACGTCTTTTTGTATTCTTTGAGATTTGCACATGTACGAAACTTTGTAGAACGGTCACATGGAAATGGGGAACACATGGACTGAGACAGTTGTTACAGGCATAATAAGCACATATTCCTTGTATATCCTAGCTGCAGTCCAAGAAGTAAAGAAATTACCTTTAGATCACCAAAGTAATTCCATCTTATGATGCAAGTAATGAAAACCTTCCAAAATAAATTTCATTGAGTCATATGTCTCTATCATCCCAACAATAAGTGCGACAGGAATTGAAGGGTTTTTGTTACCATTGTGTATCAGCACAGCTTTCAGGCTAGCATTGCTTGCATCGATGAATACTCTCCATTCATAAGGTAAATGTTCATTTCCTAGCTGATTAATGAGGCCATTGACATCAGTACAGAAACAAGCACTATCTTCGTTATTATAGAATGCTGCTAAGGCCTTATGGCGTTAAAGGAAAGTAGATATTTTTGCACCGTTCTCTAGAAGATTTCATTGCTGTAGCTGAACGGTTCTGCGTTCTCCTTTGCCAATCACAAATCATTCAATCTTTCTTGAATTATTAATTAGATCTTTTTTTCTTAGAATCTTCCTCATACATTTCATCGTCATTGTTATCCTCCTCTTCAGGTGATAAATCATCTTTAACTGCACTAGCTGATGGAGGAACTGGGATTAGCATATCCATATTATTATGGCGGAGTGGTTTTATAGCTGACTTACAATCTGGATATACAATTTTTGACTTGTTCTTATTTGAGAATCCTGCAATATTTGTGATACAAAAGTGGCAATCAAAAACATGTTTACTTGCTCACAAAAATGTGTGAGCCCCGTATAGCATAGAGTACAAGATTTATGACATGCGCAGGGCTTGTCTTGGTCAGCAACTTTACAAGCAAAATAATAAGTGTATGCAGTTTTCACACTTTTAGCTAAATTTTCCGCTGGTTGCTTGGAGTATATCTTCCACAGATATAACAAAAGTTGTCTGGGCTATTTATACATCCTCGCTGATTCATGTTTTCAACCTAGTTGTATATATCCTGTTATATACTTTCGTACAATCTTATTTCATTTAGACATTAATTGCGAGATAAATCTGAAAGAAAAAGGCAATTAATCACTATATGTACATATCGTTTCAACACCGCTACTATAATGGCTAAATTTGACAACGTTATAAAGTAGGAGTGTAACGCAGGAACCGAACACACACAATACATCCTCCCACTACAGTAGCCGAAGCAACACTGCCCTTATGTCTAACTAAAGAGTATGTGTGTAACTCATGAATCTTACGTACTAGAATAATTTTGATTACAGATTCGGAATCAGCATACTCGATTTAGTATAAATCACAAGCTAATACCCAAGTAGCGAAATCATTGTTTACTAGTGTCATTGAGGTGACGTTGGCAGTCAGTCAAGTGGATTGGCCTTTGGAAGTGTTTGTTTGGTGTCTAAAGGTCGCCAATTCTTCATTTGGGAGGAAAGGGGGGAATTGGTACGAACATTACTTGTTGTTTGAGGAACGGAAAGTTATCATTTTCAGTCGCGATCTCCAACAGAACAGAGAACTTCAATATTCCCCTTTTTCCTTTCCCAGGTGCGATGGTTTATATTCACAAACAGTGGTAGTTGATCAGTCATCTGGAAGGGAACATCACCTGTAGCCCTGTTTCCTGAAAGGGGTAAGTGCTCCGAAAATTCTACTTCCACCACGGTCTGGAAAAGAAAACAAAGGTGGAGGCTACAAAGGAGATCGTGTAAAGTGTCGTGGGTATTTGGGAGAAGGCAGGTCTTTCTACCTTCACACTGCGTTAAATAAGCAAAGCTGCTCAAGTTAGTGAAGGACTACGAGGGTCTTCAGAAGCACAAGAAAAGAGCTTCGGAAATAGCAAGGATGAATGAAGAGATCTTTCATGGGAACCTGGCTGACTTGTTTGATGTGCGCACAAAAATGCCCTTGAGAAGATCACAAACGAGCGGATAAGGCCTTCCTCATTTTTCAAAGAGAGGATTGAGGGATGGACTTCCTTCATGACCATACTGGACACTGTGTCAGCGAGGATCCAAGACAAAAAGCGGAAGCAGGAAGATGCGAAACTGAAGAGGAAACAGGCTGCGGAGTTGGAGAAAAAGATCGCCTCAAGTGTTGCACCTTCAAGCCAGATGGCTTCCTCGTCTTCGTCCTCTCACGGGGAAACGGATGGAAGCGATGCCGAGTTCAAGTGCCTAAGTACTCCTAAGAGAAGAGCTGAAAAGAAATCTGCCATGATCCTGTCAAAGGAAGTGACACCCAAACTGGACTGCTTCAAGGTTTAAGATCTGGCTGCAATGGCAGTAGTAGGAGCCGTGGCCAAGGCAACCAGTCAGAACACCCAAAACATTGCGCTCTCTATGGGCTCCATCCGCCGCCATAGGAGGAAGAACCGACGAAAGGAAGTTGCTACTAAAGAGAAGATCGAACTCCCACTCTTCTTTAGTTCCTGGTCGAGAAAGGTGTTGGATCTCCTGCTCAGAGGACAAGGGGATTAACTGGCTACACTCTTGGGTAAGAGACTCGCAAGTTGGGAGGGGGATCCTCTCTTCTGCTTGATGTAGAGTGCGATTGACAAGGTGAAGGTGTTCAACGACGTTGCCGAACAGCGAGTGGCCCTGATGACCAACTTCAATGCGGCCATCACCCAGAAAGAAGCTCATAAGCTGTTCCTTCTGAAGATGATGGCCAAAGACAGGAGAGTGTGTACCACAACCTCCAAGACAGCCCTACTGAAGCCCGAGCGATCAGACTCCAAATGAAGCATGGAGGGCCGTTCTGAGCTGTTTTTTGTTTTTTTCAGTTCTCAGTGTTGTCATTCTATTTGTACTTTTCTGCGTGCGAAAGGAAATATATTAGAGCTTCTTTTTTCATATTTGCTAACTTTTCTTTCCTTTTGTGTTTATGTTTAAAAAATTGTTGCTTCGTCACGGACCCCAAAGCAATGTCCGATTACAATAAAATTTGCTACGAATCTATTTTTTTTTTTCCTCATTTTTTCTTACATTTATTCATGTCTTTATAATTTCACGAATTCGTATCGAGTACACAAACGCAAAATGACGCAGGTAAACGGAAATTGATTTCTATTCGTTCATGCTTAATAACAAATGCTTCCCTCTAAAAATAGTCTTTGTTAATATTCGTTGAAGAGGTTTTTGATGATAAAAACAAATGATCGGAAACTTTTTACTGGGTTGGCTCTATGTGATTAGTCGGTTACTGAATGATATGTGCTTAATAATTCTTAAAGAGTTCATTGTTAATGGTTTTTTTTCTTGTTAGGAGTTCATCAAGAATATTTTACCAAATTTAACAAGAATATGTGTCAAAATCCCATAACTAGGAATAAGGGAGAATTTTCCTTTAGATTAATCGATTTATTGTTAAAATAAAAGGAGGAGAGGTTGAAAACTTGTTGATTTGATTGCTATAATAAATGTGAAGGCCTATATGAAGTCTTGATCTATTTGGTGGATTATAATTATTATATTAAAAGCAAGGTATGATAGAAAATTATTAATTTGTTTTTTGCCAAAAAAAAACAAGAATAATTATAGAAAAGTTTGGATTTGATTGCTTCGTTCAATAGAATTAAGGAATGATGAAGAATTGCTGACTAAAGTGAGATATTGATTATTGCATGGAAAACCATAGCAAACAATGGTCGAATCTTGATTTAATAAATTATCGATGAATAAATTAAAGGAATATTATGGTGGAGCCATTTAGATTTGATTGGTGGATTGTGTTTTGAAAAGAGACTGATAATAAAGGAGGAGTACTGATTTAATATATTGATTATTTGAATAAAAGCAACACATGATGGATGCATTTTTGATTTGATTGATTGATTCTTCCAATAAAACAAGGCAAAATAGGGAGCTCTTGATTTTGTTTAGTTATTATTGCAATAAAGCAAGCTAGGTTTGGACTCAGATAATTGGGCTACGATAGACAGACAAAGAAAAAATGTGATGGGGTGCTTTGTGTTCGATTGGGCATAAGGAGTGAGGTCGGATATTTTGGATTGACGTTGAGTCACGCTTATCTCACCTTCTGGAAAACGTTTAGAAGGATAGGTCCCATAAAGCTTAATTTGTGAGACCGGTTGGTTTAACTTTCCAACCCTGTTTGTAAGAGCAGTATAAATATTTGAAATGTGAACACAACTCCCTCCCTATAATCTTCAGGAGAGAATTTTAATATTAAATTAATCTATATTAAAATTTCATAATAATTATTTTCTTAAATTTTAAATACTTCCTATTAGTTAATAGTTTTGAAGCAGTTTTGGAAATCCGAAGAGTGAAGAAAAAGGTTTCGTACCTACATTTATTGACTTTTGTGTACAATCTAGTACTCATTTTCTACTTATTAAACAAATTATGATCAATCGTGACGTTTTTCTCTTCTTATAAATACTGTACGATGAAAAAGCAAAAAATAACCTCATTTTATTAATTAGCAGTTGAATTACAATACTCTTACAAGGAATAAATCCTCCACACTCTGCATTTTTTAGTGGCGATATTGTCACCCGTTTTGTCTCATCGGCCCAGTAATTCATAGACATAACATGATTTGAAGTATTACGAACTACTAGAATTTAATAAAAGTCAATCAAGTTCGCACATACAAGCCTTCAAGATCCAACTTCAATAGTAAGAGCTGAATCCAGACAAAGCTATCATCAGGTCATATCTACGTTTCACAGCCGAAAAGTCTATTTGTATAAGAATTTTTTCACTCTCGTATCTAAGTTATTAACCCCAATACCGTTGAATATTGACAAATCTAATTATAGTAATGCAAAAGTTAAGTTTAAAATTTCTTTGCAATGTTATGTATAGCAGATGGTAATGATAATTTCATTTTCTTCCATCTCCTGACTTACTTTTCATACTTTGTGTATGATTGTCTGAACTGTTGCCAATGGGATGTTAATTCGCACAGATGTTTCCCCCCATAAGTTTTGAAATGCATAACACCGCTTTCCTGTCTACTCAATTTGTTCCTTTCCCGTGTTTCCATGAAGATATATAGCGAAAATCAATCGAACAATCGCCTGAGCGAAGAGGCCTCCTCTTCACAAAATTGGGTTTCATAGCTTACTCTAGATTTCGGGAGAAACAAATGGCTTTGACCTGCTTAGACTTAAATATATATATATATATATATATATATATATATATATATATATATATATATATATATATATATATATATATATATATATGAAAATAAACCCACAGGAAAATGAAAAGATGAATCCAAGCACTTTCGAACTATATTTACAAGTTCATTTTCAAGGAATAACATGAAAATAGAGAAGAAGACCTTATATAGGGTACAAAGATATGATGGGAACTCCCATCACATAGTGCAAACCAATGGAAAAAACACAAAAACCGACAGAAAAATAACTAGAAAAAGAACAAACGGCAACTAATAATAGAAATATGCATCCTTAAAACGACTTACACGCAACAACGCCATGTATATGAATGGAATATGGTGGGTGAAAAAAAACATTTTAAAGGATTATCATAAGAGCGAATACATTTAGGGCTAAGAGTAATTTCACATTCATAACAGAGACACGTGGTGGGGAAGGCAATGCGAATAATATTACATCAATAAAGAGTGACAACAGGCTACATTATAACTTTATTTCATTTAATACAAGGTGCCAATTAAGGAAGATTCGAAAATATTGCTTTTTGTGAAATCATCGGAATGATAAAGGAATTTTGAAGAATTCCAGTGAATGGGGTGGTTATTTTCAGATAAATGTAAAAATAAAGCGCTGTTTATTTCACCTCTTCTAATATTATACTTAGTTTGGTAAATTCTAGTAGATGAAGATTTACTAGTTTGCCCGAAGTAAGGTAAATTAAAAATAGAACATTCTATAGAATATACTCCACCTTTTTACTTGTATTATTGTGGACTAACATTTTATATAAAGTGGACTCATATCTAAAATTTACAGATATATTAAGTTGCTTAAAAATACGGGTGAGACAAAAAATGGTTCAAAATATGGCAACATAATATAGTTTTTGTAATTTAAAACGGGAGGGTTATCAGTTCTATAGAAAGTTCTCTTAGCAAAGTTTAATTAAGTATGCAAAAATTGACGAGGGTAACAAAGCTATTGGATAATTCATTATCCCTATATTCCGGACTAACAAGGCATAATGCACGCAGAAACATAGAAGTGAATAGGGTCCGTTTAATTTTAACACTATGATCATAATAAAAGTGAATATATGAACTAGAGTTAGACGGTTTGTGATAAACAGAGAATTTAAAACCTGACGGCGTCCTATGCATTAAAAGGTCAAGAAAAGTAAGAGACCCATTTTCCTCAGTTTTAGAGGTAAATTTAATAGGAGGGACTAGAGAATTAAGATTACATAGAAAATTTGGAATATCTTTTGAGGAAAGCCAAAGGCATATAATATCATCAATGTAACGGTACCATACAATAAGAAAATCGTGGATCTGGGGCAAAAATGACGTCTCAAAGAATTCCATATATAAATTAGAGAGGGTGGGAGATAGAAAACCACCCATCGGAAGACCAAATTTTTGAAGGTAAAATTTATCATTGAATGAAAATTTACAATTTTTAGCACAAAGAAAAATAAGCCTTAGGAAAGTATTGACCGATACAGGGAGATCTAAGTTATATAATTTATCGCAAAAGAGAGGAAGAAGATTGTCTAAAGGAACTTTAGTAAACAAAGAACAAACATCGAAGCTGAAAAGAATGAAATTGTTGGAATAAAGTATTGTATTAAGCTTCTCTATAAGTTCACAACTATTTTTAATATGAGATTGGGAGAAGGACCCCACAAGCGGGAATAAGTGATTCACAAGCCATTTTGATAAGGAATATGAAGCAGAGCCTAACGAACTTATAATGCGGTGCATAAGATTATTAGGTTTATGAGTTTTTATTAAAGCGTACATATATGGAAAAAGGCTTTGCTAGATTTAAATTTAGTAATTAAATCGTAATATTTTTTTTAAAGTAATCGAATGTTTATACGAAATTCACTATTAGTTGTTAATGCATGGTCCTTTTGTAAGACATCATAAGTAGATTCATCTTCTAATAATAAGTTCATTTTTTCAATATAGTTCACTTTGTCCATAATGACAACGTCGCCAGATTTGTCTGCTTTCGTAATATATATAGAGGGATTTTTTCGAAAATTAGATATAGCACGGTGAAAACGCAGAGGATAATTAAAGGGGGTATGCCTAGATAAGCACTGATAAACACAACTCTTGGCGGTCAAAATTAAATCACTAGGGACATCACAATATTTTTCCAAATGAGCAAAGCTTTGAGCAATAGATGCAACTACTACTGCTTCCCATGGATTTGGGTTAAAATTCTCCATTGATTCTATACCCGTGAAAAACTGAATCAGGACACATCATCATCCTAAGACTCCAAAATCGCAGAAGATTGCGGCTGGCCGAAGCTGTCATCATTCAAATGAAGAAACCGGCAATTAAAGTGCAACCACAGCCGAAGGGGTGGGGGAGGCACAGAAGAGGAGGAGGCCTGCGGCTGACTTGCTCCTGGAGAAACTCACCACATTTCTGACTCTCAGTTCAAGTGAACCGATAGTGAAGTGCTTAATGGGAAGTCCAGAACAAGCTTTATAAGAGGGTTTATAGCTGTGGGAGACGGAAAGTTTTGAGTTAAAAGAGGACATATTAGTGAGGAGGCAGATTGAGCAGCATCGGTAGTCAAAGCTGCAAAGAGTAGAATACCCCCTGCCTGAGGGACAAGGAGGACCTGCTAAATAACGTGGATTCCGAACCACCGTCATACATTTACTCATCATTCATCATTCTTACTTCTTTTCTCACACTTTTAGCAACTATGTTCCTCATACAAAAGCAGAAGGACCGCCTAATCTCTGTTCCCTTATTCTCTTCATCCTTCATTTATGTGTTTATTGTAGCATTCAGGCCATTTTGACTTATATTAGCTCTGAGCTCTGAGCATTGTTTATGTATTGTTATGTTACTTGTTTTTACTTTCCTTACCTTGTTTCACTTTCTATTGCTGTTATCACTTTTTCATTTAGTTTCACTTTATTCACGTGTTTTACTACTAACTTTCACTTTACTATCATTTTTGTTAAACTTTTTAATACTATAGCTCACTTATTACACTTTTAGTTTACTATGTTCGTTTTATTCCTGTTTTACTATTAACTTTCACTTCACTATCCTTTTTGTTAAACTTTTTGATATAGTTCACTTATTACACTTTTAGTTCATTTTGTTCGCATTATTTCTGTTTACACCTTTGATCTGTGTTGTCTTCTTAGTCGGTTGTTTCTTCCTATTTAGTTTGTTTAAATTCGGTTGTCTTATTAGGGTATCAATCTGGTGTCTTGGTTTAGTTTGTATGTAGTTGTGTAAATATCTTTATAGTTATGCTTGTTCCTTCTTTCTTTTTGAATTTCTACTTAAGTAAACATGGGTACCTCCTCGATTTTCACCTTTTGTCTGCCGCTGGGAAATCAAGTGTTAACGAGACTCCAGCTTTGGTGTTCGTGTGCTCTGCAAATATCGGAGGTAGATCGTCTATCCTTCTCCATATTTTCTCCGCTGGGTTCCTGATGTTGATGTTGAGCGTTACTAATCCTGCTTCTTGGTGTAAATCCTGTAGTCTTCTCCTCTCTCTCCTAAGTGCATTGGTGATTAGGTAAAGAGTTTTATTTTGTATTCTCTGCAGTTACAATTTTTTGGTCCTTGTTTCACCGTTGATAGGGGTTGGCAGGTATAGTAATACCTCTCTTCCTAGTGCAAGGTAGATTTTTATTTTATTTTTAATGCCTAACCCTCTTAGATTGTACAGTAGGTTAATCATCAGAATAGCCTTGTTATTCCTCTCCGTTATATGTTGTTTGTAGCCTCTTTTTTTTATTCTAAGTCCTAGCACTTTGCTTCACCATCATATCTGTAGTTCTGATCTTCAACTACAATTTCAACTGTTTTTTTCCTGGAGATTAAGATTATTGTAAATTTCTCCCTTTTCGTCCTTATCTTCCAATTTCTTTCGTAGTTGTTGATGTTGCTGATTCCTAAAGCTGTTGTCGTTGCTTGAAATCATACGTTCCTGTACGGAGTGACGACGAGTTGGCCTATGTCGTCCACGACCTTTATGTTTAAGCAACCCGACATTATTGATGGTGGCAGGTTTGCTGTGTATATTGAATACAGAGTTGGGCTGAGGCAGCCTCCCTGCGGGATTCCAGCTTCCAATTCGAATTCTGCTCGGGAATAACCATTGATCTTCACATATGCTTTTCTGTCTGTGATAGATTGCTATTCATCTGGAGATTTAACATCCTATATTGCATTCCTCTGACCCAGACTTTGTCGAATGCTTTTTCTACATCTCTCAAGACTAGATCGATGAAGTTATTCTCTGCTTTGGTCTTTGTTATTTTCTCTTTTATTATGCGAAGTGCCATTGTGGTGTCTCTGCCTCTTCTGAATCCGATCTGATAATCATTATAAAGGTCATTTTCTTCAAGATATCCTTTTAGTCTTCTGTTAAGTATTTTTTCGAATACTTTGCCCATGAAATTCAATAAAGATATTGGCCGGTAACTGCTGAGGTGGTTTGGTAGTTTTCCTGGCTTTGGGACGAATATACTTTCCGCTAGTTTATAGCTATCAGGGAAGTAACCGGTGTTTAAGCATGCGTTAAAAATATTCGCTAATGTTTTGATGATTATGTTAGGTGCTTTGATAAGATTAATTCTGGTTATTTTTGAGGCGCCGAGTGCTTTCTGTTTGAATGATTGTATTACGCCTTTGATGTCTTCCGTTGTTATGTAGGCCCCTGTACCCAGAACTTCGTCCCTTTCTCTCTTTACACTTGGTGCTGGAGTGATCTTGTTTGTTTTCTTGCAAGACTATGTGGACCATTTTATCTATCTCTGGATTGAAGTCTTTGAACTCCTCATGTGTTATGGACAACACTGATTTCCAGTGATTACAAAAAAGTTCTTCTGTGGTCCTCTCTTCTTAGATCTTTTCTCCCCGTTAATTCTTAATTGCTATTTTCTCTCTCGAGGGTCTGCCTTTAAGTCTATTTATTAGTCTCTATTTCTCTTTTGGTCTTCTTTCTTTGTCTATTTTCTCTATTAGGCTATCCCATATGTGGCTTTGCTGTTTTTCTATGAAATGCCTCAATTCTTTTCTCCGTCTTCTGATTTCTTCGTATCGCTCTCTATTGGGTCCATGGAGGATTATTTGGTCTAGTATTCCTCTTAGTTGCCTATTCTTTCTCTTCATTTCCTCTGTCCATCAAGGATGTGAAAGAGTACGTTATTTTGTCGTTGGTATATATCTTACGTTCGCCTCAATAGTCGTTCTTGTCAAGCTTGAGTTTTCCTCATCAATATCTTTCAGGTTTTAAAATCTTGTGTGTAACCTGCTCAGTTTGCTCTCTTGTAATCCTTCCTCGCCAGTACCGGTACCTGTATCAGGTATTGATTCATGAGCAAATGTGTTCCAAAATGGTCCCTACATGCAAAGGTAAATGGCTGCATGTGGATGTTGTATGGCATATTGAAGCTACTTAGCACGACGTCTGGTTTTGTAGCTGCATTGTCTGTGACATATGTTGGAAAGTCTGGCCCTATTCTCTTGAAAATGTTTCTTTCCAATATCAGTTCTAAGTTGGCTCCTCTATATTTCTGGAGCAGTATCCATTTGCACTGCACCTAGCATTGAGATCTCCCATAAAGATGGTTGGGAAACCTGTGCCAAAGAATTTATATAGGTTGTGTAGGGGAAGGTAATTTTTTCTTGGTGCTTGGTATGCCGTGGCGACTATTATTGGCGTAAATTCCATTTCACTTTTTACGGCCAAGTATGCCTTATCCAAATTATTAACTTTTTTGAACTTCAGCACTCTTCTTATTGCTATGGCCGTCCCGTCATCATAATCGCCTGAAGGGTTCGCGTTTATGACGGTGTAAACGAACAATTTCATTGTTTTTTCTTCTGGCTTCACTCAGTGTTCTGGTATTAATATTATGTCTGGATCGATCTCTTTGAAGTTATTTCCTAATGTCGATGTTTTACCGATCCATCCTTGAGTCTTGATTTGCAGAATTCTGAGCTTTCTTCTCCTTTCTGGTCCAATTTTTTATTAAGTTTGGTCGTTTAGAGATCTCTGGAATTCTGGCGGGTAGATCGTTTGTTGGTTTCTGCTTCGTTGTCTTTAAACTTACCATTCTTCATACTTTGAAATGTAGAATGGCAGAGAGTAACGCAGTCACCAGGGTAGATTTGAATTGTATCCTCTATTAAGAGTTTTTGTACTTCTTCCTCGTCTTCTTCTCCTGTCTTTCCTTTAAATGCCCATTTGCATTTTCCTTCTTCAATTGCCTTACTGATGTCGTCCTGTTTCTTGCCTCTCGGAAAGGGGGAGCATTCATCGCTGTAGTCTTTAAGTTTTTACTCCTGTGCTTCCATGCCTATTATTTTGTCTCCTTCATTACTTTGCACTGACATGTTGGAAATTGCGTTCTCTTCAGCAATTTGTTCCTCATTTCTCGTTGGTGCCGACGCTGAGGCGACGTTAATTCTAAGGATTTCAGATGAGGGGGATTTTCAGGGAGCCACATCTTCTTCATTCCATTTTTTTCTAGCATTGAGTGTCGTAGCGAAGATGCCTGGTTTTCCAATTTTCATCACATGGGCATAGAGTATGCATGTGAGCACTTATGTTGATGCCCCTTGTGGCATAGTTAGATGGGTATGTGCTTCCTGCATTTGCTTCCCAGGTGCTTTATCCACTCCTGCGTATGTTGCATTTCTTCTAGATTCTTCTTTGTTTCTTGCTTCTCTTTCCTTTCATTCTATTATCTCCTTTCCTTTGGGGTATGCCATTACCATTGTCCTATGTGGCCCATGACAGTTAACGCATTTTTTAGTACTTTCCTTGTACTGTCTCAATTAATGGTTCTTCTGTCCGCACTCAGAACTTACTGTATCTTTTTTCAGTGCAGTCAGGCGTCAAGTTGTCCTCCATCTTATAGCAGCGGAAGCACATTTGAATATTATGTCTCTCGCGCTCCCTGTGCTCTGGTGGAATTCCCATGTTAAACATGTGCAGTCCTCGTTGAAATATCTTTGCTGCCATATCTGTTGTTGCACACACAACTTTAAAGACACGTGTGTGGTGGCCAAATTTAATTATTTCATTTATTTTTATGCCTTCATGATTTTTTTCTATTTCTTCATTCATTTCCTCTTTGTCATGGGAACCCACCCAAACGTGGACTTTCCTGCATATGATACTCTGTTTGAAGTAATCTAGGGAGGGAGTTCGGGCGTTAGTCCTTTTCTGTTTAGTGTCTCTCTTCCTTCTCGGGACACTAATTTTTCTACTTCTTTTTACTTACAATTACCACGTAGCCATTTGGGATGTCGATAATTTTGGCGAGGGATACTTTTATCGATCCAAATAATATCTCGCAGAGTTTTCCTTTGTCCGGTTTGATCTCCTGGGCAATTCCCCGTAGAGGTACTCGTAGGCATTCCAGGCTGCCTCCTTTCCCTAGAGGGGGATGATCCCCCATCCTTTTGCTAGTCGAGCGCCTAGGCACTCTTTTCTTCGTTACTTCCTCCGAAGTCTATGTTTGTTTTCTTCCTTCCTCTCTAAATCTGTAAAAAAAAGACAGTGAAAACGTTCCCCATCACCTTGCAGCCTATAGTTCCCTATTTACCTACTTATTTTAGCACTTCACGACCACCCTACCTAAATAGGCCTAAGCTACGAAGCGCCTCAACAGAATTTCGGGCTCGCGTCTTAAGGCCCCCCCTTCTTCGCGCTCCCTAATGTGGCTTTCTTCTGGGATTCACTATACCCTACTTTAAGTTGCTCTGGGCACAGCGGTGGTCGTGTTATGTTGCTTTTAGTCGGTAAAGTAATTGGAAGTCAAAGCGTGGAATAAGGAGGAATTAAGCATCTCCATTCAGTCTAGAGGGCGCATATATTTCTTCTTTCTTGATGTTAACGTTAACTTATATCAATAGTGAACTTTTCCTTAAGAGCGTTCACAGCTCTCCGTTGTAAAAAAATGGAATCCAAATTCAGTCCGTCAAAAATCAATAGTTAGACAATCTAAGCCTTCCAATTTTATGTTTCATGTAGTGCTTAGTTTCCCCTTAAAACCTTGCGCGTTATGATTGGCCAATTTTTGTAATACTTATGTCCACGTAAAAATACTATATATAATGTAGCAATTTTTTAATAATTTCATTCAAAAATTGATACATTATATATAGTATTTTGAATAATTCCATGAACTGCTCAACTCCACTCAGCACGCACGTGCTCTTTGAAGCTCAGATACTCTTCCTGATCGCACTCTCCCACGCTAGAAGAATTACATTCTTCGAAAAGAATTATACACTGAAGGAATCTTCTCGCTCAAGCATCCCATTCTCAGAGAAATTTCATTCGAATTCCACGTCGACCCTGCCAACGAATTCATCCTCATGTCTTTTCTGCCTTCTCTAATCTCTTATTCATGCACCTCACCCCCTTAACTCCCCTCCCCTAAAAAAGAGAATAATACACTTCATCTAGGCATCATATTTTTATATGTCTGGCTAATTTTACCACCCTCCCCTGCCTTGGAGAATCTCGTCCAGATCGGGAAACTGTCTATCATCCCCGCCACCTGGGGCAAACTATGCCTTGCACTGAGAAAAGGCATAATTTGAGGCTCCGAGGAAATCAGGTTTGAGGCATATCCCACTGTGGAACTCGGAGTCATAGGAACCTGGTCAATGGAACCGCGCTGCAAGTCCCGGGGTGTTCCAAACGAACCTCCAGGGGAACCCGGCCCAAACCATAGAGGTAGATGAACCGTCTTTATTTAAGTTGGACGCAGTGTAGAATATCCGAAACCCTGAGAGGGTGGCACTTCAGGAGGTGCGAGTTGATTCCACCACCGTCCACCAAAATGTCCTTTATGATTCACCCCTCGAAGGATCCCCCCCAGGTTCATTCATCAATTATCATCCTATTAAATCATTTAAGGCAGCAACCCTAATCCGGGCACAAGAAGTTCCCAAAGAGGAAGGAGAAACTCCTCCTTCGAAAGTAAATATAAATAACATAATTTTTCTCCTGGAAAACTATAAATACAGGTACGAAATTAAAAGAAAATATCTATTAGAAGAACATCCAATACTGGGAGAAAGGCCACCCTTTGGCCTAATGGATAACTCTGATGGACCAAATAGGAGTGGCTGTCCTACGACTGAAAGACCAGTACAATAGCTATGTAGCAATATGTGATACGCAAAAGGACCTCGACAATCTAACTAGCGAAAACGCTGCAAAGAAACTAAAGAAAATAGGGCTAGTTGGCAGGGTACCACCTGCTGTCGCAATCAAAAGGTTAGTAATCTGCAAAAGACTTGACCCGTGGGTAGGTGAGTATTCCGCAGACAAAATCAAAGCAGAGATAGAAAAAAATCAAGAATGGGGAAAAATAGAAGAAATAATAAAATTTAAAAAACAAAACGGAGAGGAACACTCACACTTATTTAAGTTGACATTCAAGGAGACTGAAATGGCGGCAAAAGCTGCCTAAAAGGGACTGCTCGCGTTCTACACCAAGTTAGCACCTGACCAGATAGAAAGAGAGACATTCGTTTCTCTCTTGGTCTGCTTCAAGTGTTATACCCTTAATGACCACATGACCCGAGACTGTACGTTCCAGGGCATGAAATGCTCGGAATGCTCAAGCACAGAATATTAGTCGGAACATTGGTAAAGCCAAGAAAAATAGTACACCAATTGTGGAGATCCACACCGCACCCTCTCAATGGCATATCCCATGAAGAAAGAAAAACTAAGGAACAAAAAGACTGCAATGTTAAAAGAGAAGGAGAGGAAAAAGACAACGACTTACGCAGCGGCAACGGCAAGGCAGACACACGAACAAAAAACAATCAGGAATATAGAGAAAAATATGAGGCCAGATCTCATACTGTGCATTCTCCACGCACATTTTGTAAACATGGCAAAACCGGGCTCATACTCGGAAGAGCTAAATAAAATGCCCGCAAAAAATGGCCTAAAACCTATGTGGTTTCCCGAGAATTTCCCTTCCAGCGACCTGTACAAAATCTCAATGTCAATTGAACAGGAAACAAAAGAAACGACAGAAGAACAAATAGATACCGAAACTGAAATTAATAAAGAAGACTTGGAGGTCTTGGAACAAATTAAACTGGTAAAAGAAAAACTTGAAAAAGAAAAAGAAAAAGCAAAGACAAACAATACAGAAAAATGTAACATTAAAATTTACGCAACTCACTCCTCACCACTTCCGTTATTTAATAAACAAAAGAAATTGTTGAAGGTCTGGTCAAAGGGAAATTTAAATAGTTTTAAGATTCCGAATATGATGAAACTGAGATTAATAATGCCCTTAAACAAGGATTCATAGAAATTTCGGCGAATTCAGGCTTTTATCTCAACACTGAACAATTCAAGAAGAAACGTCTAGAACATATTAAATCACCCGTGAACTCTGGGAAAGCCGAAAACGGAAGACCCACCTAACGATAAAATGCATCCGAACGTACAATACTCCCAAAATCTCAAAATATTTACTCTTAATATCGATGGATGGAGGGGTAAAAAACTCATATATTGCAATATAATTAGGCAAAATGATCCTGATATAGCCGCAAGCCATACTCATACACGGTTTGATGGAACAACCATAGGAATAAAAAAGGGAATTTCTTAAACTAAAATTAGAGATCTGCAAGAGACATATATAGCTATTAAGCTAAAAATGACAACAGGGAATATGGTGATAGCCGGGGCATATCAACCTTCCCGGTGCTCGTACCTCCCGACCCCGAACTTCATTCGGATTTTCCGCCGAAAATCCTCAGCGATCCTCCTAGGGGATCTCAATGCAAGATGCAGCTCAGCTAGATACACGACCGCCTTCCATTAAAATAGAAAAACCCTAGAGCTACTCATGAAGCATCTGATGGTGCAAAGAGAAGGCCCTTATTTCCCCACATTTGTAACAGACCGGTCCTTAACCACTGCAGACATAAAATTGACTAACGACAACTTCACCTTCAACATCCACACCACTCCCAGCCCCACAATACCTTCTGATAAAATTGGACTCATTACGAAGATTTCAACCTGGCCTATAAAAATTGAATTTTTTAGCGAAATCACTAAATACCACATCACAAACGCGCCCGCCAATATCCTCTAAGCACTCCTCAAAATTTTCAATGCATCTTTGAACACTGGACATTTTACACCAGTCTTGAAGACAGCGAGGAAAATATTCCTTCGCAAACCAGGAAAACCCAAAGGACACATTGAGAGTAATAGACGAATCTCACTTTTCGAATTCATTGGCAAATTAATAGAGAAGCTACTCAATGAGATACTAAAGACCTTCCTGGAAGAAAATTATATGCAAAATAAACAACAGCACGGATTCAGGAGAACACGAAGTACAGAGACAGCACTGGCACTCATAACCGAGAAAATCGTAGGCGATATAGCAAGAGGCGACAGAGTGGACTTGGCAATCAGCGAGGTCACCAAAGCTTTCGACAATGTATTGGACTCAGGCCTTTAAATAATCCAGCTCTGTCTCGAGATAAACCTAAGCAGAATCTTGTGTAGCTATCTGTAAGACAGGAAGGCAAAAATCATCATCGGCAACTACCTACACTGGCAGTGCTTTCACTCTAAGAGCAGGGGTCCTGCAAGATGGGTGCCTTATCCCAAGGTGGACACAGTGTATACCAAAGACCTGACTCAACCCTTAGAGGAAAGCACGATGTATATCCAACTGGCCGACGATGTCACGTAGATCATTGCCAGTGATAGACAAAACCTTGGTGATATCGCACAGCGCACTGCCAGAGAGATCATAAATATAAATGAATACGAGAGGACGCACAAAATAAAAACAAATAACACAAAATTCAAAATCATACCAATAAACAGAAGGAAGACGTACTGAGACACCGCCAACAGCATCAACTACCCCTACAGTAAATGGGATAAGCTACTCAGCATAAAATTCTACAAAAATGGGTACAGTACGCATGTGAGCCAAAAAACTACACAAGCAAAAAGGACCTTTTGCTCTTTACAAAGATTCAAAAACTTCTCTGAGGAAAACAAAAGAAAATTATACCTAGCCCGAGTTAGTCTGATTGTAACGTAACCCGTCATTCCGTTTAACATTTTATCCAAAATGCCAATGTTTAAAGTACAAATAGTCCAAAATTACGCGACCAGATTAATAACTAACACATCAACACTGGAACAAATACCATCAATACATAGAACCACATTGAAGAGCAAAGTTAAAACCAATCAATCAATTTCTTCACGAATGTGCCAAGAAAATATGGCACAAATTAGAGGAGGAACTCCCAAATGAAACAATAAATAAAGTTGTCCCCACCGAAAGAGAATACAGGAGACTACACTTTAGGCAAAGGTTTAAAAGTAGTCGGAAAAATATACAGGATGAAACCGAACCACTATGTAGCTAAAATACCTGACAAAGACCCTAAATGAATAATTAGCTTTTAAGAAAATAAATTAGTAACTTAATAATAGTAAAAATAAAATATATGTATACATGTGTATATATGTGTATGCATAATGAAAAAAATAATTATAATAATGAAAAATCAATATATTATATATATATATATATATATATATATATATATATATATATATATATATATATATATATATATATATATATTCATAACTGGATATATTAAGAAGCTAAATTAAAATCACATAAATGTATAAATAAGCTACAGCACTCGAGAGTGAACCAAAAATATCATAAACTCTCGAAAAGAAGTAAAACTTTAAAGAGAAAAGGAAAAACAAAGGCTCGAACGTTTCACTCGAAAGAGAAAACGATCAATAAATAACTATTTATGAAACAAATAAAACAAAGGCTTCTATGATGATAAAAGGTAAATAAAGTAAAATAAATCAACAAAAAGCGATTTCCAGGCAACCGGGCACACACACACTCATCATTACACACATCATTGACATTATTACACTACCATCATCACCACATCAATCATCTTTCCTTTACACTATTATTTCTATCTATCCTATCTTATTCTCCCACATATTCACCACTTTTGAAATCCAATCTAAATAATTCCATTTTTGTTCATTCCCTGAAGATGACCTAACATGGTCGAAAGGCGTCTAGGAATAAAGAATGTCATTCGCGGATGTTTTTTCTCGCCTCGAAGACCCCGTTAAAAACCTTGTAAGCAATATTAAGAAAATATAAGTTAAAATTAATAACGCTGCCACAGCTGTGGACTTCAATAGAACCTGCATACAACATGGCCTTTTACCTAATTACATATATAAATATATAATATATATATATACACATATATATATATGTATAAATATATATTTATATATATATATATATATATATATATATATATATATATATATATATATATATATATTTGTACGGAGCTTGGCCGTGAAGCCTGCATTTGATATTGAGGATAAATCCTAGAGCCACCAGAAACGGATGCAACATCTTTTTATTTGCACATTTTTTTAAATTTTCACAACGTTTCGAAAACTACAAGTTTTCATCTTCACGCTAAAAATACAACGTTACTAAAATTAATACATAAAAAAACACAAAGAAATAAGACATTGAATTGCTTTAAAAGGTGACAATTATAAAATATCAATAAAATGTAAAATAATCATAAGTTAAAAATTTTAAAATATGACTTGGCAATAGTTAAATTTGCTTCAAAACTGACAAAAAGTGGTTAAAATAAATAAATATAAAAACAATAAATTTTAAATTTTAATTTTTTTTTTAAATTAATTTATTAAAGACTGTAAGAGTAATTGACCTGGAGGTAGTTATATTTGCTTTAAAACTGACTAAAAATAGTTAAGATAATCAACTATAATAAAAAGAAGAAATTTAAACTTTGTTTTAAAATTTGTAAAAATTAATTAATTAAAAACTGTAAGAATAAAAAACTTCTAACAGAAAAATGGGATGATTTTGGTACTTACTAGAGTGGATCCATCTTATACAATGTATAAATGAATCCAGCA
Source organism: Ceratothoa steindachneri (assembly GCA_963969495.1). Taxonomy (NCBI): domain Eukaryota; kingdom Metazoa; phylum Arthropoda; class Malacostraca; order Isopoda; family Cymothoidae; genus Ceratothoa; species Ceratothoa steindachneri. The sequence goes on along the minus strand of OZ018323.1, from coordinate 95,746,079 downwards.
AACAGCAAGAAACAGAAAAACAGGATATTTTTCTTAGGAAATATTTCCTATCTCGCAAAAATTCGGCACAGGGGTCGGATTCGAACCGTACACACTGATGCAGCGTGCAACCGCTTCGATCTCAATTAAACTGTCCCTGAGACTACTCGGCCTCAAGGAAGACAAAACCCTCCGAATAAACAAGCTTTTAAGCTTAATAGCGGTTAAAAACATCCCAGTACAAATCAGTTTAACCTTGTAAATTCAGTGCTTATTTAGTTTTAAAGTGTAAATAGTGAAAAATCCACTGCCTGGTAATAATAATAATAACATTAATTTTATTAGACCAAAGTAAGTATAAAATCCTTGTAATTATTAATTTAAACTTAACTCCGTATTCCAAAGGTAGGTTAGTTAAGGAAAACTAGAATGGTGCATACACACAGAATAGTATAATACAAAAAGAGGTTTTCTTTGCGATAAGGAACTACAACTCCGACGTGTGCACGCTCAAATACATTTTAAGCTTTGCATAACCTAGATTAAACAAAGAATCTCAGGCTTTCTGAGCCCTCTGAAATTTATGTTTTGAAATGAAGAATAACAAAAAGTAAATAAGAAAGTAAATATAATATTGTGGTGAGGAAGCACAAAGCTGTATGAAAAAATATATATAAAATAATAAAAAAAAATCAGGAGCGCTTAAGCATTAAATTTTATGTTGCAGTCAATAAATGAAATTGAAAAGGCGTCAAAATAAAGGTAATAATAACAAAGTTGGGGGGTTTTGGATTAAAGAGTTACAGCTCCTGCATCCGAATGCTCCAAAGAGCTTTGAAGTACCGTAAAGTATAGGTGTGCATATATGTATATAATTATAAAATATGTGTACGAAAGATGTATGTCTAAATGCGTACATAATCATGTTTTCAAACCACCGTTTTTCTTAGAGGATAGTATTTTAGTGTTAGGACCACATCGTCAGATAGAATATGATCTTAAAACATACTTTAATAAATGCGGACTTTGAAGTATTATAAAATCTTATGAGTTCACGTTAAAACAGAAATAATATTCTACTGAAGGGAGTCCAAATGATAAGAGCTGTAAAAAGAGCATTGTTCCCAAATCGTTAATGACTCTTTTTGCATTATAATATAGATTAAACAGGTCAGTCATATTCCTCCAAATCATTGTCATTCTCTCAAATACTTTCTTTTCTACCACTACACTAACTAAATAATTTTTCTTTTCGTTTTTAGAAGAAACATAAAACGATATTAAAAAAGAAACAAATAAAATAATTTTGGCTTACTAAATATAAAACTTGTGTATAAGTCTAGAGGTAATGATTACAATCACATTTCATCTACATATTTAATATAAATCGGGTTTAATTGACAAAAAAAAGGGTACTTTTTTTAGAACTCTGAAGTAAGAGAAACGGTGACATTTGGCAACCATGCACAAGATAAATTTAGGTTTATAATAAAACAACTAATATAACGCATTTGTTTTGCTTCTGAGATTTTTTTGAATATTTGAATTATAATTTCATCTTAGTTTGGTTATGACTTATGTTTTTAGCATAATTATTCCTAATAATTCTTTAATAATATCAAAAAACAAAATGATGAAGTTCAGAAATAAATATCATTATCGAAATTTTCTGAATCTTTTAAAACCCAAAGAATTACAAATGGTGAAGTTCAGAAAATTTATAAAAATTTAACCATGGCTGCTTTTTTTTAGATTTTAAATTTTAATCTTAGTAGCAAAGCCATTGCCTGGTTTTACAATAAATTTATGTAGGTGGGTTGAAAAATTTTTATATGGGAACTAATTAGCTGTATAAAAATTTATTCGAGTGAAATATCAAAGATTAGCAAGTATACAGGGAGTTTATGTAAAAACGGATCTGTAAGGGGCTAAAAGATGATTTCTCTAATCAAGAAAATTAATCTGAAGACCGTGCAATTTTCCACTAAATAAAGAATAGTGAATATTGATTCCTTTTACATCTGAGGAAATCTCTGATCACCTTTACCCAGCGTATAATCAAGCAAGAATTCAGCTTTCTACCGTTTTAGAGTCAGTGACAGGTGAATAACAGCACTTCCAGCATAAGCGAACTGGTAGCCGCAAAGCGGAATCAAACAAGGTCTGCTGACCAAAGATTCGCGTGTCTTCACTTATTCTGATTAATGTACTAATGACTTTGAAAACGTTCAATAATTCCCGGAGTAACTTTGGGAGGACCTTGGCAATTCTATCATTAGAAAGACAATGTAAACACCTTAAGGGTTTCAAATTTCGAGAGAAAATGTAAAACAACAGAATGGGTTCAAATTTCGTTAGAATCGGCGGAATATTTATTATATCATTTCCAAAACTAAATAAATCCCTGGCTAACCTTGGGAGGACCTTGGCAATTTTATCATTTGAAAGAGAATGTCAAACAACATAAGGGTTTCAAATTTGGTAAAGCTTACCATATTATAACATTGTATAGCTTAACATAGAATAGTATAGCCTAGCCTAGAATAGTATAGTATAGCATAGCCTAACTTATTATAGTTTAAAAAGTTTAACAAAGAATTCCCTAGCCTATCTTTGTATAGCCTATAGCAGCCTAGCTTTGCAAATCCTAGCATAGTATAATAGCCTATCTACCATAGCCTACCTTACACCTAATCTAGCTTAGCATAGTATAACCTAGCCTAGCTTAGTATAAACTAGTCTAGCAGAGTATAGCCTACACTAGAATACTATATACTATCCTATTCTAACATGGTATATCTTGACATAACAACCCCAACCATAGTCTAGCCTAGACTACCCTAGCCTATCCAAGTTTAGTCTAGCGTAGTATAGTTCAGCAATACTTTGCATAGCATATATACCCTTGTATAGCCAAGCCTAGTATATTATAACATAGAATGGCCCAGAATAACATAGTATACCCTAGAGGAGCCTACTATACCCAATTCTAGCCTAGCCTAGTAGAGGCTAGCATATATAGCATAGCATAGTATATATTAGAATAAACTAGCTTAGTTTAGTATACCTGAGCCTATCACAGTGTAACCTAGGCTAGCCTGCCTAGCAGAGTTTAACCTAGCCTAGCTTAGCGCAGCCTACAATTGTATATTAAAACTTAGTCTTGCCTAACTCAGCTTATCCTAGTCTAGTATAGCCTAGCTTAACCTAGTTCGCTGGAGCCTAGCCTAATATATTCTATCCTATCTTAGCATAGTTAGCATATTTTAGCCAAGACTAGCATAGCCTAGTATAGTATATCATAGCCCTCATTACCCTACCCTACCCTAGTTAGTATAGTATAGAATATCATAGTATTGCCTAGCTTAACCTATTAGATCTTATCTTATGCTTGCATAGCATGCATAACATAGCCTAGATTACCCTAGCAAAGCCTGGCTTATCCTAGCCTGATATAGGGAAGACTAGCCTAGTGTAGCATAACTTAGTGTACCATAGGCTATCCTAGCATACCATAGCGTAGCCTAGCCTAGTATAGCCTAGTATTGCTTAGCCTAGCCTAGTATAGCATCACCTAGCCTAGCATTAGCTATAGCTTCTACTATACTATTATACCCTATGCAAGTATAGCTCATTTTTGTCTAGCCTAACATACTCTATGTTATTCTAGCATACAATATTATAGCCTAAATTAGTATAGTATATCTTACATTTGTACTTTATATCTTTGCATAGCTTAGCATAGTATAGCCTAGCTTATAATAGCCTAGCATAGTATAGCCTATTCTAGTCATGCCTAGCAGAGTATAGGTTACTATAGCCTAGTCTAGCCTAGCAGAGTATAAGCCGAAAAGTTATGATGATATGGCCAAAACAAAATAATTCCCGGCATAACCTTGATAGGACTTTGACAATTATATCATTTGAAATAGAATGTCAAACAACATAAGGGTTTCAAATTTCGTTAGAATCGGCCGAATAGATACAATGCTATTTTTTAAAAACTCAAAACGGAGACCGACCGACCGACCGACCGACCGACCGACCGACATATGTAGAGTCAGTGCCAAATCAACTTTGGTAATCTCGCCACTCTCTAAGAGCTTACCACGCCTAGCAAACCTATAATGAAATATACCTCGAATATTATAATTTCTAATCGAGTCTTTCCTATATGGCATCTGATGGGCAGGCATATCTAATGTATCGTCAAGTTTATAACTTTCAATCCCTCACAACAAGTAAATATCAATTTCAAAATCGAAATCTTTAAGACAAGTGGTTTTCGAAAGGTTCTGTTCTAGTTTTCAATTTTGTGACACCAGAAGACAGATTATCCGTCAAATTCCATAATAAAACTTGCTTTTTTTTTCAGGCTCTGTGAATTCAGTACTTTTACCTAGCTCAAAAGGTAGTGGACAAAGACTCATATAGTATTGAAAAATATCCAATTGTAACTCAACTTTTTTGAAAGAGAGACCAATATATTTTATTTGGAACTATAATAATGAAATTTAAAGGCAGACTTGGTAATTTTAGATGATATAAATATTGAATTTAAGTAGAACCTAAATGAACTAATAATAGCATATGAATTAGGGCCAACATATTATGAATTGTGACAAAATTTGAACATATTAGAAATACGGCTCTGTTTAGAGGATTTTATAGGTGAATATAAAATTAATATTTATCTCAGTTAAAACTCCTATTAATTTTAAATAAAAGTAGTAGAAACTAGATGCATATTTAGAGTCTAATACACTCAAGATTGACATCACAAGAATTGCCTATCCAACGAAATAATATTAGCATCCATTTACTTACATAAGTATATTGAGGAATCATCTTTTCAAGCAAGGAATAGCACATCGTTTTTGCAGCATAGTCAAATAAGCATCAACATTTGACCTATACGGTGACACATTTTTAAGAAGAGTGAAGGCCAAAAAAAGCTTTAGTAAACCTGAATGTCGTAGAATGACCCACCGAAATATACTTCACTTCTACCCGAGATGCGTGGACGCTCAAGGCCAAACGAGTGACTTAGATTCAACTTTGGTCACGACAGAGATGGGGGTTAAAAACGAGGGTTTTGAATAAAAACGATAGAGTGCAGTTAACCGTTATTAAACTAATGCAGGCTGCGGGCTTCAAGACTTATGAAACGGTACGAACAAAAATAAACTTGAATATTTACACAGTATACACAATAATATGTTTAAAATAGAATAATGACAATGGATACTCGATGTTTACAATAATCGATCTAACAGAGCTACTCAGAGTGAACTCTACGGCAGTGGTCGAGAGGCTATACGAACCTATCTACGTACGCACACAGGGATGACTGGCAACGAAGCCACAGATGATTTGTCTCAGCCTAGCTTGGGTTTGAGGCTTTAAGAGATTAAACGAGGATCGGATGGTTATTCGAGGGACTTTAACCACGGGGAGCTTAACCTTTAGTAGTAAACCTAACTGGAGGGAATATTCGTGCCAAACGAAATGTACCGAAATCAAGGATGGGCCAATTGACTGGGGCTCAGATCCTTTGGTAGAATTCTAGCCTTCGAGCTCGTAGAGAAATGTAGCGCAATCGATAATGACGTGTTTCGTTGCAAAAGGCAGGTCTGTACTGTCGATGCCCAATTGGGACCAACAATATATAAGGACCATCCAGAAGCCTTAATGCCTCCACCAAGGGGGAGCGCGAGGGAACTTCTCCCTGGACCAATACGGCCCTTGAAGGATGGGAAGTACTCCCGAGGGGGTTTCTTGATAGTGCCTCGAGAGGCGACAGAGGCGTGCGTTTAAAATTTTAATTGCACGCTTATCGCAGAAAGCAGTTTGATATTCTGACTGTTCCCACGGTCCTCGCTCACGTTGACTGACTTCGTGCATGACTTCATGGTTTCGACGGGGCACATGGCGGCGCGGCAAGGAACCTCCATTCCCAAGATGTTACTTTAAAAAACTAGCATCTCACACCTGCTGGATGGGTATTAAAAGTCAACTGTTCCTTACCTCAAGTTGGGGGGGGGGGAAATGGGTTGATTCCAAGAACACAAGGAATAAGTGAATTCGACAAAGAACACAACGATTACAAGGACTAAGGTTACATCAAACGAGGGTCTATCACCTAAGGGTAATAACGACCTAGAGCTATACAACAAATAACATATACGAAAGATATAAAAAACACACTACACAAAGATAAAAACGGAAATATAAAATACAGGGAGTTAATTGATCCGAACGATAAAAAGGGTTACCGGATGGTTCTGGATTTGTTAACAGAGAAAGTTATTGTCCGAATATATACATTTTAAACAAAAGGAACAAGATTAAACATAAAAGTTAAAAACACAAAATTTAGCCTACTCAGGTATCCGAAACACAATTCTCGGATCCTTTTATATAGTTAATTTTAAATTGATACTCCTGGAGGTATAACTCCAGCGCAAAAAGCGACTAATGTTGCTTTTTACATTTCGCAAATACGCGAGGGGCTTGTGATCCGTCTCTACAAAGTACTCTTTACCCAATAAAGACATTCTAAACTTCTGCATGACCCATATAATGGCTATAGCTTCCTATAGCTATACTGGAGTAAAACGCATCCTAACCCTTCATTACTGGCATCGGTTCTGATACCAAATGTCTTCTTAGGGTTGGGGAGCCGGAGGATATGGGCGGAATCTAATTTTTCTTTAGATGTTCGAAGTGGGAGAGAGCTAATGAGGATCAGACAAAGCGTTCAGGAACCTCTTTTTCAGCAAGTCACAGAAAGGAGCCGAGAGAGAGGCGAAATCGGGGACGAAGCGGCAGTAGAAAGAATCAGATCCCATGAAGGATCATAGCTGTTTCTTATTGGAGAGACGGGGCATTTCCACAATAGCGCGGATTTTGTCATCCTGGGGTGCCAATCGGATGTTCCCAATGTGAAAGCCAAGATAGTCAATCGTACTATAAGAAAAATGGCACTTGCTCGGACCGATTTTTAGTCAGTGCTCGTACAGGCAACGTAGCAGGGTCTGGAGGGCGATCACGTGATGATCCTACTCGCGAGTTGCAATGTGAATGTTATCGAAATAAAAAGTCTCGTTTGCCAACCCGTCTAATATTATTCGCATCATGCGGTTGTTATTACTACAATCCATCACCAAGCCAAAAGGGGGACAACAGAACCACATTAAGCCTTTGCCTGTGGAAAAAGCCATGTATCTCTTTACGCTTTCTCTATTGTGAATTCGATAATAAGCTTTACATAGATCCAATTCGGTAACGTAATTAGCCTTTTGAAAGATATGGAAGTTTTGGTCGAACAAGGTCACCGAATTAAGTTTCCCAAAATCCACGCACAGCCTACATTTATGACCCATCTGACTTCTTTACTAACACAGTGGGGAACAGTAATTAGATTGGGAGGGTTCATAATGTTTAAAGTTAACAATTTAGTGACTTCTGCGTTGAAGAACTCTCTTAAATGGATGGGCAGGGAGTACGGCTTAGAACGAATAGGCTCAAGGGTAGTTAAAATAATAACATGCTCGAACTGAGGGAAACAGCCGGGAATTTCGGAGATCACATCTTCAAAGTGACTCAGTAGCTGCTGTAGCTAACTCTTCAAATCGGAGGGCAGCTGAGCGTTAACGTCTAAGTAGGATGACGAGGATTCAGGAACGCTAGCCACGGTGGACAGGGAGACTCCTTGTCCTGTTCAATGCAAGCCAACTTGAACCTCATTTTTCGGATCCAGGAGGTAGACTGCTTCGGGAAACGGGTGGCAAACTCCACGAGGGTAACCATGAAGCTGTGTCCTTCACTGGACAATGGGGTGAATGGGACGAATCAGTACGATTACCAAACGTGCGAATGGTTCAGATATGATGGTTCCATTCAGCAGCGGAGTGGGTCTGACGTGAGCTATTGCGGCTGTCCTTTTACAGATATCACACGAACCCAAATATTTAGGGCTGTCATCTGCCGGACCGGCCCAATAAAATTATTTTGTAAATTTTCTGAACCGCTTTAGTATCGCTGAAATGGCCAGATATAAGGTTATTATGGGCTGTCTTTAATATGAGTGGGACCTGCCAACGGGGTATGCATAATCCATGGTCCTCGGAAATGGAGGTCGTTCTTCACGGAGGAGGAAACGACTTTATTACTACGGGTGGACTCCTGAACCTTATTATGAGCTTTGGTCCCGATGGGGCGGAGTGAATCGCAGTCCTTTTGCTGTTTGGCTAATTCATTATTCAGAACGTTGCTAAACCCGGAGCCGCAGGGGACTTCAAGGGCACCAGGTGCCTCTCTTTCCCTATTCGCCTGGGATCGCGTGAGTATGGGTCGAACCACAGGGGTTGGAAGATACCCGTGGGCACTCTCCGAACAGAACAGCGAATAACTATATTGGGGCTGCTACTACTTCAGCCCAGTCGGTATAATACGCACATTCAATAAAGCATTTCACGATGGGGAATCGATTCGCACGCTCAGAGTAGTCATGTACTACCGCAAACGTATCATAGTTCAGACCGATCGGGGGAAGTAGCTCGTTCGATACCACAACGCACGTACACCTTCTATCCTGAACAAGGGTGGAGACCCATCAGCCGTTTACTGATCTGGTCTCAAACTTCAAGGTTCCTTGAGGAGCTCTTCTCGAGCAAGAAGTTAACCTGATGGCGATCGGCAGGAGAAGTAGACGCAGAGGGAGGCAGTTCGACTTGTGACAGTGGTGTCGCGGGGGATGCACAAATTTGGTGCACTTGATTGAGAAAACTATGACGGAATTGGGAGTTCTGAGTGTAGTTGGTCCTCAAATGTCCTTCGACACCGCAGGTGAAACACACAATGGGCCTACTGGGGAAGTTCACGAAGGGGGATTTGACGAGAATGGCTTGACGTCCCCCGGGTTCAGACGAAGAATTATTTCTAGGCCTAGAGGGGCCATTTATTTTGAAAAACATGCTGGGGTCACGGGTTGTAAATTTTTGTTTGCCACTTTTACTTTTGGGGGACGATGGTTCAGCCTTTCTTCCTCCCTTAGGGTATGAATTGTGGCTCGCGGCAAATACATCTGCTTCTTCGATGCATTTCTTGAGTTAGAACACCTCCGGTCCTTCACAAAAGATCGAATCTCAGAAGAAAACGAAGCCATAAGCTGGGCCTTCCGAATGAAGTCGTCTAACGCTTCATACTCGTTTTGAACTTTCAAAGAATCGAGCAAGAAGTTGAAATGTCTCAAAAGCGTATACCCAAACTGTCGACAAGTTGGGTTGGGCTGTACACAGGTGTGACGAAATTTAACGCTGTAGACATCAGGCATCAGGTTATACGCGGCTTAAAATTCCGATTTCAATGTCAAATAGTCGATCGTTGCCTCAGACAAGAGGGATAGGAAAATATCTAAGAGATTAGAGCATAACAATGGCAGGAGTTTAGCGACAACATCTGCTTCAATGTCCCAGTTGATTAGCTCGAAGATCTTTTCAAAATGCTTCAAATAGGACCTGAAATATTCTCATTCCTTGTAAACGGGAAGCTTCCCTGACGCAGTTTGTGGGACGTCATTCCGAGAGTTGACGGACAGCCTTTCGATACTCGCTCTACTCAGTTCCAATTATGTCGTCAGGAGATTTTACTTTCTTCTTTATCTCTTCTTTCTGCTCTCTCGGCTCTCTTTTCTTCTTGTATAGAGGACAGAAGATCCTTTCCGGAAAAACCAAGAGATTCACCTTGTAATTTAAACTGGTCGAATGAGGACATGATGGTTGCAAATTTGAACTGCACTTGAAAAAAAAACGTAAGGGGATTGTCGACCTGGATTCACTGTGTATATACACGTCGTGATTAATAATTTCCGTCTGAGCAGTCGGAAATAGGCGAATTAACGCAAGAGCGTTTAATTTAGCTCACGACACTGAGAACAAAACAAGACTGAGCCTTTCTTGGTATGAAAGGGTAAAATTCCGATGGGGGGAATAAATGAGAAGCGTGGTCTGCAAACTTACACACGGTATGTATAAAAGCGGGTACACACAACAAATGTGAGAGATAGTTTGCAAGATTATTTCTGTTTACTTTCTCAATAGCCAAGCCTTCAGACTTAAAACCTTAAAAATCATAAAAGGAACCTTTTAAAGACTCTATAAACCTGATATCAGTTAATATATGTATATATATATATATATATATATATATATATATATATATTATGTCGTAGAATGACCCACCGACATATAAGTCACTTCTACCCGAGATGCGTAGATGCTCAGGGTCAAACAAGTGACCTTAGGTCAACTCTAGTCACCACAGAGATGGGGGATAGAAGTGTGGGAAGTCGGGGACCAACTTCCCTGAATGATTGCGAGGGATTTAAATACAAACGAGAGAGTAAAGTTGGCCGTTATTAAACTAATGAAGGCTGCGAGCTATGGGGCTTATGAAAAGGTACGAACAAAAATAAACTTTAATATTTAAACAGTATACACAATAATTAGTTCAAAATAGAATAATGAAAATGGATACCCAATGTTTACAATAATCGATCTAACAGAGCTACTCGGAGCGAACTCTTCGGCTGTGATCGAGAGGCTATACGAGCTTATGTACGTACGCGCACATGATTTGTCTCAGCCTAGCTTGGGTTCAAGGCTTTAAGAGATGAAACGGGGAACGGATGCTTATTCGAGGGACTTTAACCACGGAGAGTTTTTCCTCTAGTAGTAACACTAACTGTAGCGAGTGTACATGCTAAACTAAACTAAGCATGAGCCAATTGACTCGGGCTCAGATTCTTTGGTAGAATTCTGGCTTTTGGGCTCGTAGGAAAATGTAGCGCGATCAAGAACAATGTGTTTCGTTGCAAAAGGCAGGTTTATATGCGAAACAGAAGAGCAATGTTACGCCCATGTACAACGAAAGGAGCAGAAATAGAAAAATATCAAAGACGGATGTTAAGTATAAAACCTAATAGATAAGGTCTACTTCCAGAAAATTCCAACCTGTGTGCCAATAATGTAGAAATTTATGTGACTAAACTAAGTACATACATACCAGTTTGTCAATACAAACAAAAAAACAAGAAATACATAACTAAATTAAAAATCAAAGGGCTAAGTTTTAAAATGGACAATTTCGTTATAAATAAGCCTTTTTTTAATAACAGGGTCTAGTTTAAAAAAAACAGGGAATATATTAAAATTTGCGAGGAATTATTGAATGAGGATTTAACAATATTTCTTTCAATAAAGTCATTCATTAGATTTAGGTTAATAGTGATTTCCATTTAAAAGTGCGTTCTCATCTTAAACATTTTCCTGATTTAATTGCTAAATTTTAATCTAATAATGCCTGTCTGCCATGTTTATATGGTCTTGTAAAGACTCATAAGCCTAATAACCCTATGCGCCCTATTATTAGTTCTGTTGGCTCAGTTTCATATTCCTTATCTAAATGGCTTACTTCATACCTCACTCCCCTTGTTGTTACCATTTCTAATTCCCATATTAAAAACAGTTACGACTTTATTGAATAACTCAACTCCATCCCTTACTCTTATAACTTCTCCCTTGTTAGTTTCGATGTTTGTTCTCTTTTGACTAAAGTACCTGTAAATGACCCTTTTCCCTTCCTTAGTGATAAATTGCGTTTCTTTGATATTCCCTTGCCAGTTAATATTTTTATTGAACTCATCTCAATGTGTCCTAAAAACTGTAAGTTTTCTTTTTAAGTTTCGTTTGGTTATGGGAAATTGCTTATCCCATGTTCTTTTAACATATAAAGGGTGTTCCAATAATTGGACCGATTTTAGATGTGACTTAAGTTTAAGCGTTTAATGATTTTTCTTTTTCTTTCAAATTTAACAATGTTAGTCTCTGTCAATTTCTAATATGGAAAGATTAAGAATCAAACCAGATATGAAAACGCCATTACGTGCTTGTTTTCGCCGTTTAACTGAAAACATTGCTGCAGTACGTGAGAATGTGGTCGAAGATGCAGACACCAATATTTGTCATCGCGCGCAGGAATTGAACCTCTCTACAACAACGTTACATCAAATTTTGACAAAAGATTTGTCCCTACACGCTTAAAAATTCAATTGATACAAGAACTGAAGACTGCTGACCAAATGAAGCGCCGTACATTCGTCAATTGGGTGCACAAACAAAGAGAAGCCGATGATGATTTTTCGCAAAAAGTCATCTTTAGTGATGAAGTCTATTTTCATCTTGTTGGATTCGTTAATAAGCAGAATTGTCGCATTTGAACTGATGAAAATCCCAGGAAGATTGTAAAAAGCCACTGCATCCATGAAAGGTCACTGTTTAGTGTGCATTTTGTGCTAGCAAAATCATTGGGCCGTATTTCTTCGAAAATAATGCTGGAAATTCTGTTATGGTGACAGGCGAGCGATACCGTGCGATAATAACCAACCTTTTATGGCCTAAATTGAATTCTATGGATGTCGAAGATTTGTGGTTCCAACAAGATGGCGCCACATGCCACATAGCCAATGCAACAATGGCTTTATTGAATGAGAAGTTACCAGGTCCCATCATCTCTCGAAACATCGAGGTTAATTGGCCACCAAGATCGTGTGACTTGATGCCTTTAGACTTCTTCCTTTTGGGGTCATCTCAAAATTAAGGTCTATGCCAACAATCCAACAACAATTCAACAGCTGAATGATGAGATAATAAGGCATATTGGTGAGATCGAGGAGCAACTATGCAGAGACGTCATCAAAAATTTTGACCATCGAGTGGAGTTGTGCCGCCGCCGAAGCCTTGGCGGACATTTAGGCGATATTATTTTTCACACATAATTGCCATGACTCAAATAATATGAGCCAATAGTGGAATCAATAAATTTTTGCCAATAACACTGTTTTATTTACTGCTTACTTCAATCCGTCTTAATGGAACACCCATTATATGGCATTTTTTTAAACTACCTTCCTCCCCACCATTATCGATTTTCCTTCTGTTTGGTTCCGATCTATAGATGATATTATTTGTTTGTGGGCTTCTACTAAGGATGTTATTAGTTTTCTTATTGAACTTAATTTCTGGTTACTTCTATTAAATTTACCCTTGAACTCGAACAAAATGGTGTCCTCCCGTTCTTAGATCTATATATTCATCGGACTCCATCTGGATTTAAATTTTCCGTCTATCGTAAGCCTACCAACGCCTGTTCTTATATTCATTTTTAGTCAGGTCATAATGATAAAGTCAAATCTTCTGTATTTATTTTAATGTTTCTCCGGGGGTTGTGGGTAACTTGCCCGGAATTCTTGGATCGTGAAATTTATAAGATCTATGAAATTGGTACCAATCTTTGCTGCCCTCATAAATTTCTTGCAGGATGCCTAGATTTGGCATAAAATCCTTTTATAGAACGAAAATCCCTCCCGCATACAATTTTAATAACTGCCTTGTTTTACCGTTTTCTGAGTCATTTTCCTTTTTAATAAGTTAAATATTTCTGTTATATTCAAATATTAGTCTACCATGTATGAAATGTTAATAGTATAATAGTAACAATACTATAGGGCGGGGGGTATTCTATTGATTGTTCACTTTGCCCTAAGCAACACTTTGGGCAAACCGGCAAATAATTAAATGTACACTTGACGCAACATAAGTACAGTATTAGGAGAGGAGAATGCAGCAGCGCTTTCTTTGTCCATTTATCAGAAAACAGTCACCCTATCAATTGGAATTCGGATAAATTTATTTACAAATCTAATGACTTGATTCAAAGAAATATTGTTGAATGCTCATTCATTAATTCCTAGACTAATTTTAATAAATCCCCTGGTCTTTTTAAACTAGACCCTGTTATCAAAAGGCTTATTCATAACGAAATTGTCCATTTTAAATCTTAGCCCATTGATTAATCAATTTATTATGTCTCTCTTGTCTATTTTTATTTATTTACAATCGGGTATATATATATACTTTCTTTAGTCACATAAATGTCTACATTATTTGCGCACAGGTTGGAATTTTCCGGAAGTAGACATTATCTATTTGGTTTTATACTTCGCATCCGTCGTTGATATTATTTTTCTATTTTGGTTCCTTTCGTTGTACGTAGGCGTGACATTGCTCTTCGGTTTCACATATATATACCACCTTTGGAAATTTTTTTTCGTTGTTCCTTGATAATGAACTGAAAAATTTCGAAAGTACTTGGATTCCGCCTTATATTTATAGGTATATATATATATATATATATATATATATATATATATATATATATATATATATATATATATATATATATATGAATAACGTTACAGCTACGAGAAAAATGAAACAACGGAGAACTGCAGTTCTCCGTTGTTTCATTTTCCTCGTGGCTGTAACGTTATTCATAAATTCCTCACGTTCCTTATTTTCGTGATTCAGTTATACATATATATATATATATATATATATATATATATATATATATATAAATATATGTATATCGATTTAAATAAAGAAAAATAGGGATTTCTGCTCACATAAAAACAGTAACTGTGAAATGGTATACATATGTAGTAGGTTAATATGCGTTATAGTTAAATGCTAGACCAAAAAACGTACCAATTTTTTCAGCTGACTCATTCAAAGTAACTTCGGTGTAGTCATTTAGACTATATCTACCAGTAATAGAATAAATTTTTCCAGTTGCTTATTGCATGAATATTACAAATTCATCCATTCGAAATATTATCTAAAAAAATAACGTTTAATTAGACACAAATATGGAAATAAATTCTAAGGTTACTATCCCCTCTTTCAGTTAATAGCTTGCATGCCAGACAATATTTAATTTCTACCAAATCAATGAAAACACCTAAGTGACTGCCGCATACATACTTCATTTATCCCCTTCTTTTTCAAAACAAATATTATGTCTATGGATCGATTCTATACAGCAGTTTAGCTTAACTTAATTTTGTCTATCGTTGCCGATGACGACTTCACTCCATATATGGATGATTTTGATTATGTTTGGTTGATGATTATCGTATTTGGTGAGATCGCTGATGGCTGCCGAGTCCGCCACGGTTGTCACAGCCTTTTCCACAGATATTGCAGATATGGTGTCCTTGTATTTATAGGTGTCGTCTTGCACGGCGGGCTATGGTATCATGGTAGATAGAGTATTGCAAGAATGTGTGGGGAGATGATCAATGCATGCAGTAATAACTTGCACAATGATGTTGAAGGTGGAAAGTAGGTATGCATTCTTCAGTCCACCATCTTCACTTTCTTTTGTTGAATCCTGTGGCAAGGAAAAGATCCAAGACGAAAGTCTATTCTTGGACTATCGCATAATGCACGAGCACCGTGCAGATTTGATCTCCAGGTTTACTTCTTAATCCTTGGCCCCTCCAAGGGCTCCTACCAGGAAGTGGGGTTGGCCGGGTTAAAACACCCGGCACTCGATCGTTGGACATACGTTCAGTTAAATGCAAGGTCACTATGAGCAGGTAGTACGCCAACAGTTGAGAGGAAGAGGCTAAGTAACCTTATCTTCTATGTTGCGGAAAGGGTCTCTGGAAGTGTCGGTTTTCTATCGACGTATTATTAACTGCCGCAGAAACTCTGCTGAAGTAGCATCTTAAATCCTTCAGAGTTATGAGGGAAAATTAACCTATAAAACCACTGTAAGCTTTTTCGATAGTACGTCTGAAAAATGGCGAGATGGCACGTGCTAGGTACAATTTTATACAACTAATAATTTACTTAAAGGTAAAAAGAAATAATTTTACCTTTCTTTTTTTCGTTATTTGAAATCTTTAGAGATCCAGTTTCCTGCCAGTCACATCTAATAGATTTTACATTTCTCACTCCAGGGCATGTGTGAAAAAATATGACATAAGAGACGCTACAAGGAGGAGGGGGTGTAATCTGGGTATTGTCCCAGATTTGCGGCGAATAGCTACCATGCTTGGCTTTAGAAGGTAGGGATTGATCTCTCTTCTTAGGCTATTTTTGACCAATTTTCTCTTAATCCAGTATGTGTAAGTCGATGGATAAATTGGAAAATTCTAGATTTGCTTACTTCCTAAACAGGGTAGTCTAACTGTTTTCTGTACAATGCGGCTTTCGCAAGGTCTCCCACGTCGGATGCTCTGTTCCAGTTTGAAATGCTGTCAGGGAGGCTTTCCTTCATACACAGCTTTTTGCTACGTTGTTTTTCTATCTAGAGAAGACTTATGATACTGTATGGCAATATGGTATTATATAGAACTTTATTATAGGGACTTATGAGAAGCCACTTCTTCGATTCAGCGAACAGGGAGGAAGGGCAGTGAGCTCACTCCTGTCTAATAGTAACAGAGAATAGCTTCCCAAAATGGTGTCCTTAGTGTGACACTGAATTTGAACATCAACGGCACCACATGGGGCTCATGTGCTTTGGTTTTCTATGTTAAGACTAAGGGAGTAACATTTTTGCAATCACTGACCACCCCAACCTAGTCTACTTCCTCAATGTGGCTTGCCGGAACTGGTAGAATCGCAGCATAGCATGAATTGCGCAAGCTGGGTGCTACATGCTTTACATCCGATATATTACCATATGCACTTGTACACACGGTTCCATCGTCTCCCTCATTAGCCACCGCCTCAAATTTCATCTGCCTCAAATTTCATCTGGCACTGAGCTCAACGGTGTTAGAGTTAGTAAAATCCTACATTTGCTTGAGGTAACTAGTTCTTATGCCCTTAGCGCAACTGATTTTTCCCCAAGCACCACCACCCTGTTACACCAATGTTGTTCTCTTATATAAAGCCGAAATCAGGTGACTCCTTCTGGCTACCTAGCAAAAAAGATTGGAGACTTTCAACGAGGCCTAAATATTGCGCACCATTCGGCTGTGAATGGTCCCGTGTTTCTACTCCTAATGCTTTGACCGTTGCACGATGTGTTTTGATGTCTACAAATCGAACACACTCGCAAAAAGCTTCGCTATTTTATGTAACTCTCTCCTCCACATTACTCTGCGACTGCGTGGTCCACCAGTCTATACGGCAAATTTTAGTTCAGTCACGCAATCTTGAGACATTTTGCTTATGTTCCTATCCTGGTACTGGGACGAGCGGGGTCGCTAACACTTTCTCCTTGTACCCACGACAGTTTGAGCGCTCAAGAGTTCGGCATAATAGATGTTTTGTAAGAGACAAGTGGGTGGAAGGGGCCTTCTCCCCTTTATATTTATGCCTGGTGTTTGTTGCATACTCGGACGCCTGAGTAAGACTCGCCTCCTCTGACGATTCTTAGTACTTTAAGTTCCAAAGAAGAATCGTTTCTTAGTTTAATTTAGTGCACTTTTCCCCTAGTGTATGCATAGATGTTTCAAAATGACATATTCATATTTATTCAAATATTGAGAATATATTAATTTTCACACTCTTTGAACCGTGAAATAATTGAGTATTCATAATATCAAAGTTTAGTTCTCTCCCCTCTTTAATATGCAATTAAAATTTGAGGAATAAATTTTATACCAACTAAAATTTAGAATTTCTATTTTTATTTGCTCTAATAAAGTAATATAAATGTTCTACATGAATTCTCTATAATTAATTAGTACCCATTGAAAAATATGTTTATATATATGGTTACATTGATCTGTTGCTGTATATAATTGAAATTTGTTAGAATTCTTTCATGCTAGCTGATGTTGTGTTTGCCTGCTTGAGTTGTACCCAATACTTGGCAGTGGCTTCTGATTACAAGGCAGCTAGTTTAGATAAGAGGACAGCTGATTGTGCCCCCGCGAAATTAACACATTTGTCTGGATAATAATCTAGCCATTGGCACGTAGAGGAAAGAACCTTAATAAAACTGTGATTCGGGAGTCGTGTTGTATTTCTCCGGCAGATGATGTGTTGCAGGTTTTAGGATCGAAAGGAATGGATATTGGGAAGTCTTTTAGCAAAATTGATTTTGAGAAGGGGAGTTTCATGCTCGTTGTATTTTTCATCGGCTTTTATTGGTAGATCCTTTTTGGAAAATCTTTGTCTTGATATTTCTTGCTTTAGGGATGTGTTGCAGTGTACAGAATTTATAAACTAAAGGGATGGAACTTGTTCGGGCTTTTAGCAAATCACTGATGTCCTCGACTATTTTTTATGACCAGCTTGAGTTCGATACGGGAAATTTCAGCTGTGTAGATGTTATTGCCTTTTTTAGGTAGGATCACATTTGGAAATCATCGTTTTGCTATTTTTTAAATTCTTTATTAACGTGTGTGTTTACCTGTTTGTCAATCTCTCTCTCATAAATGTGAAGATCTTTGATCTCATCTTACCATTAAGGTTTTACCATAACATTTTCCTTGTAAACTCATTTTCTCTCTCTATTTCTCTCTTTCTTTCTTTCTTGTTCTCTTTCTTCGTTTTTTTCTCTCTCTTTCCCCTTCTATCTAACTCTCTCTTACTCTCTCTTACCATCTCCCTCTCTCTCTCTCTCAAGCGCTCCTTCTTTACCTGGCCCTCTCTCTCTTTTCTTCTCTCTTTCTCCTTTTCTTTCTCTCTCACACCTTCACCTTTTCTTTTTATGGAGCTGTCTTGCAAATGGTCTTTTTCTCTCTTGCAGCTCTCTCTTACCCCCCCTCTCTCCCTTTCTCTCTCTCTCTCTATGCCGTTCTCAGCTCTTCGAAATTACGCGTTAGATATTGAATCTGCTTTTACTCATTCGTCAAACTCTTGGTACAATTTTTAATCTAACTATCATTTTCGCAATCCTCTTCAATCTTTTGAGAATGGATGAGTAGAACAGACTCATCCACTGTTCTTTTATGCTCGCATCAGTTAGACATATTTTTGTTACAAATTTTTCACCGATTTCCTCACAAAATTTAGCTGATTTTTTGTTAGCGTAATTAATTTTCTCTCACCACAAATTCTTATCATTTTGTCCTTCTATATAATTTCCATTCAGTCATGAGCTTCGTTTCTCCCACTATAATCGCCGATTTATTGTACATTCAATACCATACCAATCTCCTCTGTAGCTTTTAAATTATATATATCTTTACTTCAACCTTCATCATCCTAACCTTTTTTTATCAAAAAATCATCTCCAATGCGCAAATCCTTTAGTTACTGTAGCGACAATTAGCGGGCTGTTATGACAAACCACAGGCCCTTCTCACCGTAACACGATGCAAGAACTTCTTTCTACCTTTATGTCTAGACCACTCATTACGAATAAGTGAACGATGTTAGAAGTTCTATTAGTAGTAGATCTCTCAATCAGTGATATGGCTAAACTAAATTGAGATTGAAAAGACAGAACCACTTTAAAAGAGGAAGGAAGATTATTAGATTCTAAAACCGCTGAAAAATATTTACAATGAATAAAATGAATTCTGTACACCATTGACCAAAAGTATACATAGACCCCACAACTTTGACTTATTTATATATTTAACATTTAGTAAACTCTTACAATTCATTATATTATTCATATATGTATGATATTAATGTGTAGTGTTCTAATATGTTTGAATATTTTGTTCTTTGAATTATTTAAAATTTTAAATTGTGAATAATTTATAAAATTGTGTGTTTTATAAAATTAGAATTTTCAAAATATTTTTATGTTTCAGCTTAAACTTATATTTATTTTATATACCCTATCGTTCTTAATAGATAAAATAATATGACTATAACTTAATGAGTTCCAGAAGCACTACAAAAGCAAATCCAACTTCTCCATAGCAGTAGTGCAAAAAGAATTATACTTTCGTTATATGCTTTTCAAACAGCTATGAAAGCAAAATGAGAGACCAAGACTTTGTGATCAAGGATAAAAAGGGGAAAAAACGTCTTAGGACACGAAAAGTGAATTATGGCGTGGTTTTCTTATTTCATGGGGATGCATATCTTTATATGAGGTAGTAACGATATTTTAATACCAGGGAGGAATGAGCTCCACGACCTATAACACCATGTTGTAACAACGCCAGGAATTGAAGTGATATTTAAATAGGACAAAGCCCTATGCCTTGCATCTAACCTCAGTAAGAATTGGTTTGAAGAAATGGGGATCATACCTATGAACCAGCCATCAATGAGCCCAGACTTAAATGTAATAAAACACTCGTGATGAGTGCTTGGAAAAAAGCTATAAGAAATACCACAATAAGGAATTAAACATAACTGCACACAAAGAATAATTTTTTAAACACTATACCATAGATCTCTACAATAAGGGTATATCAAATAATAAATTAATTCAGAAAATTTAGAATTTCTCTTTCATATTTTCACATGTGATGGAGCCTTTGAATTTAATTTCAGAGATTCGAGAATAATTTTTCATTTTCCTTCCCATAATGCGTCAACAAGACTATTTCTATTTGGGATTTATTGATATATTTCAAGAGTCAATTATTTAACCGAATCTCTGTTAATAGGAATTAAATTAGTATGATTTTTATCCTAAATGGCGAAATTATTATGAATATTGAGTATTATGCAAAGAATAAGAAAAAAAACTAAAAATATAGCCATCTAAATGATTGCTAATGAGAAAATTACGAACATTCTGAAAAAAATTTAAACAAAATGAAAAAAAAACAAAAATAGAGAAAGTTTAAAATTTGTAATAAGAGAAAAAAATTAACATAGTGTAAAAAGTTATGAAATGAAAAATAAAATTGGAAAAAAGATAAAGTAGAATAAATTGGAAAATATGCAAAATGAAAAAATAGGCTAAGTGCAAAATTTTAAACAGATTTATAGGAGAAAATATATAAATTAGATATAACGAAAAAAATAGCTATTACTCAATGAAAGAATTTGCTTAGCGAAGCAAAAATGTATCGAGAGAATTTTGATATCTAGTGGGAAAATAGTGTCATTCTAATAAGTTATCTTTTCACCAGAAGTGAAAAGAAAATTTTACACGGCGTGTTGCCGGTATTACCGCATCTAGTGTTTAGGATTTCGATTATGATTATCGAGAATAAAGGCTCGTTGCGGCCATGTGGCCGGCTGAAACCACAAGGTCAGGCTCGTGGTCAGTCCACGTGAGAGAGGACCGTGAAAACAGTCATCAAAATATCGAACTGCTTTCCGTGATAATCGAGAGATTGGAATCTCAAACACGCGCTTCTGTCGTCTCCTAGGGTGTTATGAAGAACCTTCCGCGAGAGTACTTCCCATCCCTCTAGCGCAGTGTTGCTTTGTGGAGAGATTCCCCCACGCCCCCCACCCTTTGCGGAGACAGTTAGGATCTGGCTGGTCTTTATAGATGTTGATCCCAATAGGGCATCGACAACATATGCCTGCATCTTACAACGAAACGCGTCATTTTAGATCACTGTCGTTTTTCTCGACGCGCCGAAGGCTAGAATTATACCAAAGGACCTGAGCCCCACTCAATTGGCCCATCCTTGGTTTCAGTACATTTCGTTTTGCACGAATACTCCTTCCAGTTAGAGCTACTACAAGATGTTAAACTCCCCGTGGTTAAACCCCTTTGAATAACCATACGATCCCCATTTTCATCTCTTAAAGCCTCAAACCCAAGCCAGCCTGAGACGAATCATCTATGGCTTTCCGGCCAGCCATCCCTGTGTGTTTGTACAGAGGGTCGTATCGCCTTTCGACTCCGCCCCCCGCTTCCGTAGGGCCCGCTCTGAGTAGCTCTGATATGTTCGGTTCTTGTATACATAGAGTATTTATTGCCATTACTTCATTTAATCTATTTGTTGTGTATAACTGTGTATATATTAAAGTTTATTTTTGTATCTACTTTTCCTAAGCCTCATAGCCGGAGCCTTCATTAGTTAATATCGGCCAACTGCACCCAATCTTTGCAATTTAAAATCCTTCGCACTCGTCCCCCTTCTTCCTCACCTATATCCCCATCTCAGTCATGACCAGAGTAGAATCAAGGTCACGCATTGACCTTGAGCGACCACACCTATTGGATAGAAGTGATGTATATGTCGGGGTCATTCTATGGCAATGATGAAAGGGAGTCTATTAAATAGTTTGGAAAATTTAATTACCGGAATATAGGGGTACATAGAAGGTTGGTAACCAGTAGACTTCTATTGAAAGATATGATTCAATTTGATCTTGAAGCGTTTTGCAACCTTTAACGTCTTTCTGGTTATGAATGCACCCTCTTGATGTTGTTCTGTTTTTTGGTGGTGATTAAGTTGTAGTTAGAAATTTTTATATTTTACTTCACTCAGGTTATCCTATGTTTAGAGAACAGGATTATATTTAGATCGATCTCTCTTTTTCCGTCTGTTTATAATTATCTGTAAAATTTGCGATTTTTTTCTTTTCATATGAATTGCAAGCGGTTGTAACTTTGAAAATTGAACTCTGTCTTTAGGTATTAGCGGTACTATTTCTCTTTTGTTTACTCTTTTATATTCTCTTCTTATGGATGTCTCTCTTCCCTTTAACGATTGTAGTGATAGGTGGGTCCAGAGTTATGTTCCGATGGTGGAAGAAATATTCCGCTTAGTCGTCAAATATTTTTGCATTTTTCGTTTGGCTGTATTTTTTCTTGATTTGATTCATCCCGTCTGTTTTAGGTTTAAGTTTTCTCACTTCTTACTTATTCTACTTTTTGTTTTTGTTATCTTTCTTTGATTCTTCAATTAATTACTTCGGTTTTGGAGGCGAACTTTTTATTTCAAATGACCAAGCAAACCGCTTGCTCTTTTGTCGTAAAATAGACGCCTTAGTTGTGGAGATATACAAAGACGTGCTTAAAATGGAATCGAAGAGAGGTATTCCTTAAATAAGATCAGTCATGAGCGAGAGAACGTTTGAGATCAGTCACGAGAGAGAAAACGTTTGGAGCGAGTCTAATCTTATTCATCAAGCTGCACATTTGAACCTGGACTAATTTGTCAACATCGTCTTCTGCTTGGTAAAGGAAATTTTGTCATTGTCGATGTCATTAAGATTGAAGTGTATGATTTTAATTTTCCATTGAGAGCGAATATGATTGCAATCCTTTCTAGTTTACTTGATCCTTCCTTCACTCTGAATAGGACCCTCTTGCAAGTGTAAAATTTCTTCTCTGTGTAGGTAGGACATGTCTTTCCTGAAAACGTATGTGTTTAGAGAGCGATCAGAATGGAAGATCAGGATCTTGATTCTTACTACAGAATCAGTATTGATCTGGATTCAACCCTTAAGACCGGGAAAATACGAGGTTTGTGAAGAATAGAAAGTAAAGGTTAGATTTAAAACTTATAAGACTTTTAAATTTTAACAGCACAAATTATTTGAATATCGCAAAATCTCGCTACATGCTCACTAAATTAGACATTTAAGAAAGAAGAAAATCTCCTATTTAAGAATCTCAAATTATGAAAGCAGACATACGTGATAATCGTGAGACAATGTTAAAGATTTAATAAATGAGTGCGAGGGGAACCAGAAATTGCGCTTTGATTTTGCCTCAATCAATCTAATCAGAGAAGTATAAGGGAAGAATTATTGGTGATATTAGTAGAGAGGAAAAGAAGCACAAAGAGATAAGACGGCATCTCTATTATTTATATTTTATTTTTTTTGCTGCTCAATTGTTTTTGGTTGTGCACACGCGACAATAGGTTACTATGTAGGTCCGTACGTCAGTTGGATGGTAACCACTTGTTAAAAGCTTTGAAGGTTGTAAGGCCATATCGTCATAAGTTTATGATTCATTATTCTAGAGCACGCGACTTAGGTCTATCAAGCTTGTTGTTATTAGTTTAGGTTAACGGGGTCAAACTATTATATTTTAGATATGTTTTTCTGTGTGATTGCATCTATTCTTGTTTCTGTTGTTTTCTTCTGCATTTTTTGTTGGTGGACCTTTGGTAGTTTTGTTTGCGGTTTATCTGAAGTTTCTTATTAAAGATGAATTTGTTAGTTGGTATATTAATCCATGATCAGGTTTGTTTGTTTTAATATTTGGGTATCTATAGTCTTAATAGGGATTCTTTTCAATTTTAGGGCTAGATTCATCCACTGGTTCTAACCCATCTTTAGTTATTTTTAGATCGTAATAATTTTCTAGTTTGCCATTTTACACGCAAAGAATGGCGCTTTTTTCCATTATAAAGCTATCTATTTAACTAGGGAATCTTGGATGTGTTCTCAGAGCTCTGATGATATCAAGAAGTATTTTAAGTTCCGAATCAAGTTCTACCATATTTTTTTATATATTTTTTTCGCTTTCTCATCAATAAGTTTATTTAGAGGTGTCAGCCTCACTTTTCTGTCAAGATTTTTATATTTCTTTCTTTATTTTCTTCGTGTACCTGTGACTAAGTAAATACACACATACAAGCCTCTCTATAGTATCATTTTCTAAGTATTTGAGGCTTAGGAAAGTGTGAAAGCGTCTTAAACCATGAAGTTCAAAATAAATCCTTGTACAGTTTTATTTTATTACTTTCTTTGAGCTTCCTAAGGTATAGAGAGTTCTGAATTGCTGCTGAGACCCTTGCATTAAGAGATTGACTTACTTTTTTGTACCCATGTGAAGTAAACTTCATCTCTAGTACATTGCCCTGTGTGGAATTGGGTTAAGGTCTATCTCACAGGCTCATATCTCATAACAAGTATCTCCCGAGTCATACTATCTGAAATTACTTCTGGTTGCTTATATTTTCCCTTTTGCTTTATAGCTGATAAGTCTATCTATCGGCGCAGCAGTTATACGAGTTTGAATTAGCACAATATTATGGCTAAATATATTATTAAAGCCACGTCCTCCGTTATTTGAATGGTGAGGTAAGTGGTGTTGCCGTGTGGTGGATCGTCTGAAGTGTACACTGAATATAGCCTTGGAGTCAGAAATTCATTTGGGGAGACCACCTCCATCATATGTAATATAGTACCATCCAGTTCCCAAAAGTAATGTATGTACTTCTCTTCATGACGTTTTAATAGTTTTCTTTAAACTTTCACTTCCTCTGGCTTGAAAGATCTTACTGTGTTTTCACCTTTGCCACACTTTATCTAATGGTTAAGACAGATTACAACCTACGATATCAACAGACCTCCCTTGCATTTTGGGTAGGCAATCTTTATCGTTATATTACTGATTGGCAGCTTCTTACTCCTCTTCTCTAATTCTAATTATTTGGGATTGCAAATGGACTTGTCATCTAGGTGAGCAACGAGTCCCTAATTTACTATTTACTAGAAGAACTTAGCGCCAAATTTCAGAGCGAAATAGGGCGGAGAAAAAAATAATACTTTGTTAATTCTAGAACATCTGTGGAGACGCTGGGAAGAGGCAATCGAGGATCTAGACAAAATACCTTGGGAATTTTCTCAAAATTTAAAAAGGCTTAGAGTAGATCAACGCAAGAGGATATAATGTATCAAAGCTCGGAGAATAGAATGTATCAAGGCTGGAAGGAGAAATGCTAAACCCAAAAGAGGTAGACCTTGTAAATATCCGACCATTTTATGTCGCTGCCGTGTTTCCAGTAAAACTAATCCAACCTTTCATGTGCCTCTCAACCTTGCTGTTGGGTGATTGTAAAAAGTCGAATTAATGGAAAGGAAACATGTACATTAGAGTACACTAAATGAATAATCTAGGAACAAAACTAAGGTGAAGGTATATGAAAGTGTATAACTGGGAAACGAAAGACAGCGTCGTTGCCAAAGAAAAATCTTGCTAACTTCGTAAAAAACATGTTAGGCATAGAGAATTAAAAAGCTGTAAATGTTAAATAAGTAGAGTAACTATGAATGGACTACTTGGGCGTACTCAGACTAATAGATGCACAACTCTCATAAAAATATCCTGATCCTGCCCCGAATATACAGATCTCTCACTGCAAGGTAAGATAAGTCAAGAAAGTGTTCGAAACTAGGATAAGCATAAAATTGATCTAGTGTTGAGCAAGTGATACTACTAATTTTTAAGTTCCTAGAAATCTCTCCCAACTATGAGAAGAACGAGAGACAAAACTGATCAATTATTCAGAATGGAACAGAAGACAGCAATGGAATTCTTTTAGATTCCTTACATAGGTAAATAGGATCAACATTTCCCACGGGATGGGCACAAAGAAGTTGCTGGTCTTCTGGAAGGCAGCCTTGCTAACTTCAGCTTTTTTCTATTTCTTTAACTAATAATATGATTATTACGGAAGCAACTTTGCATAATTTCAATAATTTCAAACAACAAAGGTTCAATTTATTTAGCTCAGGAATCTATAAAAGGGCAATTCTTTTTTTAGACCAATACTTTGGGATAGACGTAATTGCTATTTATTCTTTTTAAAGATAAACTCTTTCGTTTTTAGGGATTAGTTAAAATAAATAGAATATTAGTAATCAATATGACAATATGGTATTATCCAAAAATTATCCAATCAAATTGTAGCGAATGAAACGCCCTAGCTGTGAGCAACAATAAAAATGTATGCGATGAACTTCAAAGTAATACACTAAGTACAATGAACTTTGAGTCCAAAATAATATACTAGCAGCCATAATATAAGGGTCAGTAAGAACAAGAGTATTTAAATATTTATTATGGAACTTTAACAAAACGTTAAGACTATATATTATACTCCTATTTAGATATATTTAATATTTATCTTTCGTGGAATTTTCAAGAAAACAGATTAAATATTTCGTGAGTTATGAAGAAATAAAAAAAAGGTTAAGGGTCACTTAGGAAAAAGGATCTACCAACCGAGGTATATGTGTTTAGGAGATTGTTGATGAGATATCAACTACTTCTGTTGCTCACACATTATGAAACCTTTAACTGTCAACATTGTGGCTTGTAAGAGAGGACCGGTTTCCTGTCATTAAAGACAAAGGATTGTGTGCCTTCCCTAAGAAGGCAAATCAAATTCTGCGATAGCAACTATTGTAAAAAGGTCTAAAAGTTTTGTAAACCCCAAAACAGGTAGACCTCGTAAAATGACCCCAAGAGAGGATTGTATTCTGGTTAGAATATCACTGAAGGATAGGTTTAAGAGTGCTACTGAGATATCCTGCGATTTCAGCTCCACCTCCGATGTTAAGGTATCGCACAAAGAATTTTCTCAGAGGTTCTGAAGTTCTGGGTGTCTTGCTTGGGCACCAGCAAAGAAACCTCTGATCTCCAAGAAGAATCAAAGAGCCCGTGTTCATCACGCTCACAAACATGTGGTTTGGACAGAAGAATAGTGAGCGCAGGTTCATTTTAGCGATGAACCGAAGTTCAATGTGCTTGGTTTAAATGCAGGGATGTACGTCCGACGAAAATGTGGCGAAAAGATATCTCGTGCATGTGTGAAGAAGAGAGTGAAATATGGAGGAGGCAGTGTAATGGTATGGAGAGTGATCTCTGCTGCTGGTCCTGGTCCACTTTTCGCTTCCAAGGAACTGGCAATGCTGAACTCTACAAGCAGATTCTTAGACAGCATGCCCTTCAACATCTTCGATTCTCGTCAGTTCAACCTCCTATCTTCGTGCCGCACAATGCTCTCTGCCACACTGCGAAGAGAGTCAAATATTTTTGAGTGAATGTTTGATCTCACGGACTTGCCACTTCAAAGCTCAGATCTCAACCATATAGAAAACGTTTGGAAGAATATTGGAGATGGGGCATGACGAAGGAATCCAAAGAAACAAGATGAACTCTGGGAATTATTGAAAACGAATGGAACAATATTAACCCATCATTTTGCAGGAAATTAATTTAATCTTGTAGCAACAGATGTCGGGAGGTCATTGCTAATAAAGGGATGTTCACAAAATATTGATAGTAAGGGTTTCTTTTTTCTTCTTGTTCCATTTTTTTTCTAAGTGACCCTTAACTTTTAGCCGCTACAATTTGGAAGATAGTTTGTTTATTTCCGCGTAACTTAAGAAATATTTAATCCATTCACTTGAAATTTTTCACAAAAAGATAGATATTCAATATATCTAAATATGTGTATAATATATAGTCTCAAGGTTTAGTTAAACATTTATAATAAACATTTAAATACACTTGTTCTTACAGACTTTTACATTCTGGCCCATGTGAGGTATTAGAATAGCATTTGTTTGAAATACACAAAATCACCTCCGTAAATTGTGTTACTCGTCAACGACAGAGCGTTCTACAATAAAAGGATAAAGAGAGGGACTCATGAAGGTTAGATTATTAAAGTCTTGAACCTCTAGTATTAATTCCTCGATAGCGAGTGAGGTTATCCTGCAAAGCTGTGGTAATATTTATCTTTTTTCACAACAGGTCATTGGATCGGTGCCCCTGATTGGATCAACAATATATACACCACGTCTTTTTTTGTGCCTAGTAAGTCATAGTCTCAAACTCTAATATTTACGGCTAAATCTATACATATATATCTTATATGAGTGAAGCTTTCTTACCATACTAATAGTCAGACGTACTCATATTCATCCAAATATTATACATGCAGAGTTGCACACTATTTCATGCGTATAACTTTGCATACTTAATTGCATAGAAGCTGGCATTATAACCAAAATAGCAATTGATGCTCTGATTCAATTTCAACGATGTTCAAAACACTTCAGAGGTTTATGTTATAAGACACAATTATAATTTTACAGAGGAACATGAGATATAATGGATTTTTTAAAAAGACGATTGACCTTGTGATTGAAATTTTCTTATATCCAAAAAAGGTAACAGACTATAACTATATAATTTGCAGATTAACACTAATCCATCACTTTTTTCACAAACCGCCTTACATACGTTTTGAAAAATGCTCCTTTCGCTTTATTGGAATAAATGAATTAAATATAAATGAATCAGAGAATGATTGTTGAGAGCATAAATCCTTTATTATTTGAGATGTGTGATAGAAGGAATATGAGCAAATAATATTCAATCTCTAATGAGGCAGACCATTATATTAACTTTTTTAAGATGCACCATTAAAGAACACTTTACAGTGGTAGAGTATATTATACAGTATGCATCTCCCTTTGTTTTACTCATCAGATAAATCAGAGATTCGGAAAAACACATAATTATCGTCTCTATTTGACCTAAAGTTACTTTTTCCTACCTGAAAACGCAAATAACAAGATGTATTTATCAGTTTATTTGAATTTTCTTTAACAAATAAAAGGAACAAAAAAAATAATAAATCCATAAGAGGTTGGTAACAAAACATTAATTGCTGAAAAATGTAAATCACTCGAGCTAAACAATCGTCCTGAACAGCATTGTAGATGGTCTTCAAAAAAAGACAAATAAACATACCCTAATGATTATCAACAGTATATAATATCCTGTGAAACGAGTAAGTTTAGATTTCATTTACGCCAGAGAAAGGAATTAATCTTCCAATCTCACTTCTCTGTCCTTTCTTAAACATGAGTCAAAACAGCTGTTTTTTCACAGGTCATTGGCCAGTTTGATTAAGTGGAAACCATGTTCCTTAGATTCTCAGCCAATCAAGGTTCATCGCTGAAGAATCAGAAAACACGTTTCCCTCCAAAATGTACACCTATTATTCATGTTTCCCTCCCTCAGACTTCTCTCTCTCAAACGCAGTCAAACGATTGATTCAACATTTACGAAGTTGTCGCACCCTTTGCAAAGCATCACACGTACCTTCATATATTATTTTTCAATTTTATTCTTATATTTTTTACTGTCATACATCTTTCATCTCAGAGTTTCGTCAACCAAGAATTATCCCTACCCTTGACTTGTTGCCTTCAGATCCAAGGAATCGAAGAACTTCCTTTGGGATCTTGACACATATGGCTGGATAGACCCAGATGGTGTTTCCCTCTATTCTTTAAGAATTTTGCAAAAGTTATAGTGTAGGGGTGCGAAAATGTATCAGAGAAAAATTCCTTCTAACGCGATAATATAAATAGCCCATTAAATTGCAAACTCAAAACGGATTCCGCCATAGCGTGATGGCTAGAGTATTGGCCATTAGATCTAAAGATACCACGTTCGAAACTCTCAAAGTCCACAATTTTTACGATGAAAAATCACGAAGAAAACGGAACTCAAGGAAAACGACTTCAAGGGCTAACTCATCAAGAAATCAAAGAAATCCTCAACTCATCAAGAATCCAAGAAATCATCAAGAAGCAAGAAGAACTCACCCCATCATCAAGAAGAAATCATCACGTCAAGTTAATTGGAAGTTGCATCAAGAAAGGAAGGATACAAAGATCAAGAATTAACCCAGCCAACTTAAAGAAGAAGGAATCTCATCCAACAACAATACCAAGAGTCAGGTAAATGGAAGACAAATGTTTCAAGGGGCAACTTCAGTCAAGAAGAAATAAATAGATTTGAATATAGAAATCTCAAGATGAAGAATGATATCGATAAATAATATAAAGTTATAATTAATTCCCCCCCCCCATAATAGCACCTAAATTGGCCTTAATATTTGGATTGGTCCTGAAGTATGGTAATTTCCCATCTTGTTACCGTAAAGCCAAGATTACTTCCTTTCCTAAGGGAGCTTCAGCATCAACTTCTTCTTCTGAGTACCCCCCCATATCTATTACACTTATTCTATTCAAAGTCTTTGAGCGGGTTTTGACTAAACGGTTATCCAAATACTGTGATTTTTTTAATTTATTAACTGATTCTCAATTTGGATTCCTTGAGTATTTGGGAACTTGTGATGCACAGTTGACTCTGTCTCAGGATAAGCAGTCTTTTCTGGACCGTGAGTTTGAATCACCAGTCGTTACTATTGATCTTTGTTCTGTTTTTGATGTGGTAATCCATAAGGATCTTATCTCTACGTTTAAACTTCTTGATATTGGTGGAAATCTTCTTAAAATCTTTATAGATTTCTTAAATAATTATCTATTCTACTTTAGTGTCTGTGGTTTCTGGTGTTCCACCGGACACTTTCCTTGCTCCTTTGTTTTTTATTATTATTACTTTCGATATGGGAAATCATCTTGAAAGTAACCTTATAACTTATGCCAATGAAAATACACTTCACTCCTCTGTTAACTTTCCGAAGTTGCTGCGTCCTTGAACCCAGATTTGGCTAGAATCAGTTATTGGTATCAACTTTGGGGTATGAAACTTAATGCTAACAGAGTGTATTCTATTACTATCAGCAGATCCCGTATATTGGCTCCACCTTATCCCTGTTTGCATAGTTCTGGTGAACAGGTTGAGGTAGTTTGTTGGAGGTATTTCTTTACTTTGAGCTGACTTAGAAAATGCTTGCACACATTTGCTCGTGACTCCACAGTAATCAAAGCTTTTTATGCTTTCATCCATCTTGCCTTTCAGCCAACATTCTTGCCTTCTGTCATAAGATTGAAGTTCGTCACACATTTCACCCCATCGTTTTCACAAATCTACGACTTTTCCCCTAAATCGCACGTGTGTGTGGAGGCAGCCGCCAAGGCCACCAAAAGCTACCTCACAGGGCATCTATATAAGCCTTCGACTCAGTTTAGGAAGGAGCACTAATAGTGTTCCCACTTACCACCACGAACGAGATGAATGACGCTCGCCTCCCTCCGTGATCGGAGACATCGAAGATTTCGATTCGAGAATGAAGGCTAAATCGACATTCCTAAACTCTGCCATAGTCAATCGGCGAGTATCTGACTAGGGTATTCATCGCCGAAGGACATCTACTAGTGCTCCATCATCTGAAGCGAGAGGTACCCCGACTTCCTATTTCGCGGTCATCATATCCTACCTGGCCCCTTTCTTGCAAAGAGCACATAAGCAATTGTAACCGTTACTGCCTACCGATTGATCTAGATTCTGGCTTACCCAATAGATCCATTTTTTGTGTGTGCGCCCCGATTGTAAACCCCTCTTTAAATCACCGACCTGATTTAACTCTGTTTCTGGAACCTTTCCCTTCAAACCCAATATTTGTGTATATTTAAATATTATTTTGTTGCTAGTAAATATAGATTTTCGTCATTGTCTTTATTTTACAATCCCAACGCGTACCAGTTATCTGTTAATCTTTGGCCAACTTGCACTCAGAAATATTTTTTTTCAAAAGGACCCCGCAAAGTTAAATATTCACCATCCCCACTAGACTTATAACAATTTCCCCAATCAATAACGGTCTTCAACCAACTTCGCCCCAAAGCCTCAAATGTACCTACGTACGAGAGGCGGTCAATAGGTTTTGCGAATCGGTAGGGCAAAACAGAGGAAGGGGGATGGCTGTTCGTGGGGATGTTAGGACAAGTTATGAGAAGTCAGGACCTGCAGCCGCACGCACTTGCCTCGTCTATTTAAGAAGCAGTAACTGATCACCAATCGTCAGTCACAAATTTTTCAACAATGGAGAAGGTTGAGCACCGCGCAGTGATCAAATTTTTGACCAAGGAAAGCAAGAATGCAAAAGAGATCCATGAACGCATCGTTCCAGTGTACACCGACAGCACCCCTT
The DNA here is from genome assembly GCA_963969495.1 of Ceratothoa steindachneri. NCBI lineage: Eukaryota > Metazoa > Arthropoda > Malacostraca > Isopoda > Cymothoidae > Ceratothoa > Ceratothoa steindachneri. The sequence goes on along the minus strand of OZ018323.1, from coordinate 95,713,690 downwards.
CCTATGCAACCATTGCACGCTGAAATAGGGAGTTCCGCCATGGTCGTGAGTCCTTTGAAGATAAACCCCGTCCAGTCACCCATCAGACGTGACCAACGAGGAGAATATGGCCCGTGTGGAGAGGATGATCCTCGAAAATCGACGGGGGAAGGTCGAATAAATCGAGCGAGAACTTGGAATATCACATGGAAGTGTTATCAGCATCATCCACGACAATTTAGCCATGACCAAGGTCTCTGCCCGTTGGTCCCTAGAAATCTCACGCCCCATGATCGACTTCAACACGGCTAAGTCCACAAGGCCAGAGTTGCACAAGCTGCCCTGCGCGAGTACGGATTCGAGGAGCTCAACCATCCCCCTACAGTCCAGATCTGGCCCCTAGCGACTACTTTTTATTCCGCCAGCTCAAGGCTGCACTGCGTGGACGCCGGTTTGGGGACGATGAAGATGTCAAGCTCACCGTCCAGGAGTGGATTGAACAGCAGTCGGGATATTTCTGGTTGTCGGAAATTCGAATCTTCAGAGACTAGTGGCACAAGTACATTCAAGTCAAAGGTAGTTATATTGAAAAATAATAAAACACTTTTCCTCATATCTCGTTTCCTTATACCTGAATTGCAAAACTTATTGACCGCCCTTCATATATATATATAGTGTTGGCCATTCCACCATGACCCTCTATTCGAAAACATCATTGACTTCACCCTATCTAAGATTAATGTTTCTCTTCCCTGCTCTCTGCGTTTATACAATTGCCCCTAGCATTCTCCTCTGCACTCTAAATCGTCACCATTTTTTATCATTCGATCTCTCTCTATTTCGCTTTTCTTTTAATATGTTTTCTTTTCTTCATTTTTTGCATTTTACCTATTATTTCCATTTTCTTACTGTTCTTCGGTTCTTTTATTTTTCTTACCATCATTTTGGGGTTTTGTTTTGTTTTCTTTTCATTTTCACATTCTCGTTTTTCGTAGGTTAAAACTTACCTATTCACTCTTCTCACATATACAGTTTCACCAAATAAAGTGAACGTGAGTGAATTTTTAACCTTCTCCTATTCACTTGTATGAGAGTTTTCCTGGCTGATCTTTTTAAATTTCTTAAGGAACCTCAAGTCGGCAGCCTTTCCATTTCATCTAGTAAATATAGGAGTTATTTTCTGTCCGATTTATCCTGGAAACTGAGTTTTATATCTGTCTTCTATTATTTTAAGATATTGTACTCGGACCTTAATGGCTGTCTTTGAACTTGTTAAGCTGTTTATATGTCTGTAAGGTTGCTTTGTCTTGAAAAAGGGTTATATGTATGTGCATTTTGTATGATCGAATCCACCCACAGGCTGACCTTTTTATTCAACATCTCCAAAACCATGTTGGACCTTTAAGTCTCCTTCAAACTAGAAGGCAGGTTGCTGTTGCACCCAACTTCACCATCCCTCAAGATGGCTGCTTTATCTTGAAATATATCTGTTGTTCAAATGGAATCTCATTTTTATTTCGTATCAAACACGAATTTACTATGTCTTGTTAGTGGCCTGGACAGTGAAAATCATCTCATCCGTCCAAATAATTAGAGGGTGGAGTTATTATGGTGCCCTTGAGAGAGCACATTTGCTTTTTCGAGTCTCTTTTAGTCTGTGAGGTTAAAAAGCAGATGTCCTTTATTTATTTAGAATGGACGACGTTTGACATCATCTTTCCTCATTTTCTTCATGATCATATAGCTTACTTTTGTCTTCAAAGAAAAATATAGGGCACTCCTCGATGTATTTTGCCTCATTATGTTCATAATATTTTTGATAATAGCTGGGACTCTCAGTAATGGGGGCATGATTGTCCTTACTGTTGCAAGACAACTGTTTATCTCATTAAACCTTTTAATAGTTTAAAACACCTAAATCTGCTCTCAGTGCTGTTAAACATTTAAAAAATACCCACGCTCTCTTCCACCCCTCTAAAAAAGTAGTAGATCATTTTGTTTTTTATAAATTTACTCTTTAATTCACGAAATTCGCTAAACCCTGAAATGACCAGCAAGATCTCAGGTTTTCCCTTTCCTTTACGAAAAAAACAACAATAAAAAAATACCAGAAAATATTCCTATTACTTGGATTGGAAAAGATAATTCTTCTTTCACTTATTAATTTTAATTTAGATTAATTCAAGACAACATCGAAAATTTGAAATGTAGACATATCAAAACAGATCTTGAAATGTAAACTTTAAAGAAATTTTATATAAATATATGATATATTATTAATATGATATAAATAATAATATAATTATTAATATGATATAAATATTAATATAAATAAATATAAGATTAGCATTAAAAAAATGAGTTTAATGCAAATTTAATAAATTTTCAAAAGAATTCAATTTTATATTGGTAGTTCAGAGCAGGGTTTCTCAACCTCTTTTAACCCATGGCCCACTTTAAACCCGTAATTTTTCTGTGGCCTATGAAATTATTATAACCCTTAAAATACTTCAATTTTACATATGCGTAATATATTCAATATTTATTTTGCATACATAATTCCACAAATATCAAAAATATTTTGTCTCTCTAATGAAACAACCATTTATAACCATTATATATTTTAACAATTTTTCTTAAGATAATATATAACCAAAAGCTTTCACTGGCAAAACAAAAATTACAAAATTAAAGACAAATATAAAATTATATGTCTTCAAGATATAAAACCCTTTTCAAAATAAGAAAAATTATAACAAAAATCAATTTATTCAATGAGATCTTTGTGGCTAATGCAGCTGAGCAAGTTTTTCTATGTCAGGATCCATGCTTGATAAAGACAGACGAAGATCGCCTCGACTCACAATTTCTAAGCGGTTTCGTTTTTTTGATAATAGCAGAGAGATTCTGCTAAAACGGATTCTATTAGGTAAGACGTTGGAAAGGCAATAAGATATAATTTAACTTTCTTCGAGATCAATGGAAATTTGGCTGAGCTTTCATTACTCCTGCACAGCTTATGTAGTCCCTGTTTAAATTTAACTGCAGCAGTTTGATTACTTTACAACACAACGAGGTTTTCTTTTATTATTATGTGGACATCAGTTGCATTTGTCTCAAATGGTCTACCACCCAAATTGGAATTTTCATTTCTAGGAGATCTTTGAAACTAATTTCCATATCATCGTGCAGTTCCATTAAATGATCGATTTAAATGAAAATATCATATTCATGCAGCTCTTCAAGAGTGGCAAGAGTTGTAAAATGTAGCAACTCCTTACACCCAAAATTAAACTTGAACAAACGAAGGTTTCCAAGAAAAGCACTGATTGCCTCTTTGCAATTAAAATATTCATACTTTTCCTTTGTAGCTGTTTGTTCAGCATATTTAGCTTTTCGAAATATATCCAAAAGGTAGAAAATATCGGATTTGCAGCTATGCTTTCTTCCCTAAGCCTCGTGCGATTCAAAAATAATTCAACACTTTCCCATAGTTCAATGCAGAGATGCAAACAATTACCTTTACAGAGCCATTTCACCTATTTATGCAAAATTAGTTTTCTAACCTCTTCATTATCAGCACAAATTTGGCAAAAAAGACAATCTTAAGGTAGATTTGACTTGCTAAGATTGACAACTTTTATTACATTATGAAGAACATCTTTCAAACGTCCTTCCAATTTTTTGGCAATTAAATATTGGCAATAAACCACGCAGTGTACAAAAAACATATTAAGCACAGTCTCTTTTAAATGTGCAATAAAGTCCCTGAATCTACCTACCATAGCAGCAGCACCATCAGTTGCACATACTATTATGTTACCCATTGTAATATTTTTTCTTGGAAATAGTCCACTTCTTCTTATATCGTTGCTCCTTTGGTTTCTGTCACAAAACTGCGAGAAAAAAGCATTTCTTCTCTGAGTTTACTTTTATCATCCCAAAACGTAACATACGCATTAAGAATGAATTAATTATTTGGTAAAAGTGTTTAATCAATCTGTAACGCAAAATTCCTTACTTGTAAAAGTGCAACTAGTTGATTTTCAATCAATATCCTCTGCCTTTTCATCGATGCATCTTGGTATTGTATTTTTGCTCAACCGAATAGAATCAGTAATTTCTTATTGCATTACAGTAGAAACCGCCAAATATATTGAGGGCAAAATCAAATCTTCACCAATAGTATCAGGTTTTCTGGTTTTTGCTATTAGCTTGGAAATTTCCTAAGATGCATAAAACCTTTGTCTAATTTATTCTGTTACTTTCGGAATAAGGAAGTCACAGTGCTCCGTCTTTGGAAATAATCACTAAGTTTTGGAAATAATCTAATGATTTCTTTCTTTTTCTTGTGCTTACTCTCCAGATGATATTAAGTTTGCCTGAGCGCATGCTATTGTTAGAAAATTCTGTCATATATATGAGATACGTTGGAGTTGTTATATTGCTTGTAGACTATATAAAGCCGTATGATAAAAACTCTCTTGAGTATTGTCGCGATGGTTATTCATTGCAGAGAAATAAAATTATATTGTTATATGATTGGAAAATTGACTTGATATATTTAAGTAAGTGCAAATTTTAAGTAACAGGTGTCCAGGAATAACTAAAATGATTTAAGGAAGTAATATACTTAATGAAAAATATACAAAACTATCAGGGACGTATATTCTGTGTGTGCTACCAGTGTACCACAGAAGCAACAAAATTGAATTGTAATTTTTATATTAAAATTAAATTTAGCTAATAATATTTTTGGATTAACCAATTATTTGCAATTTACTTTTATGCACACTTTTATGCACAGCCTATTGTTACAGAACTGCAATGGTGGTGTAATCAATTATCAATTGTGCAGTAATAATTAGAAAACAAAATTGACAGTCAAAGAAAACGGTATTTACAACGGCTGACTAATAAAAAATCATTAAAAACTAAGTAATTAGAAAATCACCATAATCTAAAGATATTTTAATTATATACATAGATTTAAAGTCATTAATCCAAAGACTAGGAGTCAATACAAGTTTTATCTCATATTTATTGAGATGTGGCCCATATATTAGCCCTATGGCACACTCAAAATTATAAAGTTTCTGTAAGCCACCTGAAAGTTGCCATGGCCCATTTTGGCAATGTGGCCACACGTTGAGAACCGCTGGTTTAGAGGATTAAAAGGCGTACCTGATGATGAAATGGGGAGTGATGTGATGTGATAATCCTCAAAGTGTGAACATCGAGTTGATTGTTTGGTGTAGAAGGAGAGAAATGAGAAGAGAGAGAAAGAAAAAAAGAAGAGAGAAGGTAGGAAAGAATGGAGGAATGAAAGAAAGGACGTTAGAAATAAAGAAGGAAGAATAGAATCCGTGGAGAAAAAAAGCAGCAAAAGAAGAATAAAGAAAATGATAAAAAGAATTAGAGGTAGAGAAGTTTAAAGAGAGAATGGAGAAAAAAATACTTGTAGTTAAAATAAAAGACGAGGAAGAAAAAGAGGCAACGTAGAAAGAACCTTTAGTAAAAAAGTAAGAAAGAAAACGGAAATGAAGAGAAAATGAAACGGAAAAAAGGAACGTAAAAAGAATGAAGGAAAAAGAGAATGAATGAAAGGAAGAGAAAAAAGAAATAATGAAACAAAAATAAGAGTGATAAAAGAAAGTTGAAAAGAGTAAGAAGGAAAAATGAAAAGAAACAGAGGAAGAGCAACAGAAAGCAAATAAAATGAATGAAAAATAAATAAAAGAAATGCAAATTAAAAGAAGAGGGTAGGAAGAACGGAAGGAAGAAAGACACAGTGAGAGAATACAAAAGAAATAAAAAACAGAAAAGAAAACCAAACGGGCAATTATGACCCCCTTCCCCAAAAATATTACAAGAAAACAAATGGAAAAAAATAGAACTATGTAAAGACAAACAAAGTATTATAAATTCAGTAACGAAGCCCGAATGATAGATTATAAATTTAGACTGAAACATAATTAATATTTTTTAAATTTTCATTTTACAAAAGATACAATTTTACTCATTATACTTCATTTAAAATATTAGGTAATCCAAAGATATTAACAATATATTCAAATATATTAGGAAAATAGGAATGAAAAGGTCTTTAAGAATAAAGACGAAAGCACTCGGAATCGTTTTTCACGTTTCCTTTGCGGGTGTTCTGTATAATTTTGACTCACGTGCACTTTGTGAGCTTTTTTCATCATCATATATATGAATTATATGATAAATTCTAATATTCCTTTCAATTCTTTTGAAATTTTTCTTGTCTTGAAAAGTAAATTTACCTCAAAACCAAAACAAGGGTTAAGAGTTCTGCTTATAATGAAACTTCGAGCATTATTCGCTTATTCGTGATGAGTGGTCTAAAAGTAAATTTAAAAAGCCATTCGGGTATAATGACAAAGGCGTCTGGTATAATTTTACATCCCACTATGACCACCATCATAAACTTGAAGGTATTGTGGATCGGAGAAGTTTACTAGATGAGAGAGGTCAGGACGAGGCAGGTTGCAATAAACTTATAAATGGTGTGAAAGCTTCAGGGATGATCGGATTGGTAGTGAATGTACGTGAAAGAGGCGACTATCTAATAATATGTAATATTGGTGGAAAGTAAAACTAGGTAAATTTGTATTAAGAGAAGGTTAAGTAGACTAAAAAAAACCACCAGGTATATTTTTTGCGAATAGATTTTGTGAGGGTATGAAACGTACATACTGCAATGCCGCCAGACAATCGTAGGAACGAAAGAAATTTGTCGTTAGAGTTGACCTTCGTCTCCTCTCTCTCCCCCCCACCCATCCCCAACAGGCGAAAGGAAGTCTGACGAAAGACTGCCTATCTCACAGAGAAGCCTATATTCTATTTGCCTTTTTTATGATACCATGGAGATTGTCCAAAAGGCGCTGCGATAAGCGATTTGTCGTAAATGGAATCTCTCTCTCGATTTCACACAGACGGCGGTATAAATGACAACACCGTTCATCCCTCTAGAGCAGTGTCCCAAACCTACTCGCGTAACCCTCACGTTGAACGAGACTCGTTGCCGTAACGTATCGACTGCCAACGCGCCGCTGAGTTAACTTGGTCGCTGTCTTAAAGTGTTCCTGGGGAAAATCCCACCCCGCAGAGTCTGTGACTAGAAGAATACGCTCTGTTGCTTAACTTAACTTGACAAAAGAAAAGGAACATCCAAATAGTTACTGGAAGTTACTATTTGTTAGTGTCACATCCAGTTAGGAGTGAACTAACTGGAACTGCAGTCAGCAGCCCCAAACCCGTCGTCTTATCCCCCCTCTCCCCGAGAACCCGTGTCAACGCCACCCAAACCACCCCGTCTGGACCTGAGTAGTCGTCTCTCCAATCCATCACAATTAATGTTAATCTGTAAACCCAGTGTCTCTCTATTCTTAAATTACATATTTAATTAACAGTGATTGATACTCCCATTGAGTCATTATAAATCTCTACGCTTAACGTCAGTGTTTAATATTTAATCTTTATTTACCTAACTGCCCGTTTAACTATTGCTACTATTATTATTTTTGTGTAAAGTAAAGTTTACTTTTGTACATGTGTTTATTTGTAGCTCCTCCTTTTTGACATACCCTTGGCAAGACTCTAATTGAGAATCCCTTCGGCTAATTTATTCAACCTGTATTATGCACTCTTAGAATTTAACAAACACAAACCTACCCCCAGTAACAAGTGGGACTTTTATAGTGAGAATCCTGGCTACGGCAGAACCCGCCTCTAATTAGCTTTTGCACGTTCAGTAGGAATTAAAGCCTACCTCTCTCTATATATATAATATATATAACCGTAGATTGAATCATAGGGTCAATAACATCGACTTAAACAAAAGCGGTGTATCCAGATCAAGGACTAGAATAATTATTGGACCAGACTATGACCAATTAAACGACAGATTTGTATAAGAAATTCGACGAAGAATATGTCAAACTATTCTTAGGATTAAAGAAAAATGAATGAGTTTAGTTTTCTTATTCATTTTTCTTTGATAACCGTAAAAATTCAAAATATTGAAGAGGATAGTGAACATGATAATTATGTGGGAAGATGCGGTGAGATTTTGACGAATGAGAAAAAGGAATGACTATGTCATTGGTCCACAACACAAAATAGGTGGCGGGCCAAATTCCTTTTCCATGTTTTATCAGCGGGCCGAATAGGAAAATAAAAACGAGCAATTCACACATTACTCTATATTATAAACTCATTGTTCGAATTGCATTTTAAAAAGTGGGTTTTTTTGGCCGCAAATCCACTCTTTTGGAGCCGTTGATGTAAGAAATAGTCAAGTTCTGATCTGGTCGTCCAGTCCTCGCGCAATCTTTTGCGGCCTCATCGCTACGCTTTTTTCCTGAAATTCTGACATGTCTAGGAATACACAGAATTTTAGTTTAATAAGACATGGAAGCCGACCTCTCTTGGTAATTGGAGCGATCCTAGTACACTATCATGGGTCCAGCGTGGACCGAATTGTGCGGTAGAAGGTCTAACGCAATACTTACGTTGCTGAAGAAGCTTTGTTAGCAGAAGCGTGGGACAAGTAATTAAACTCGGTACCCTCCAGCGTGGCGTCCTGGTCAAAACCAGAGTTGCCACCGGCCCAAGATTACGTCGAGCTCTCGAAGAAGTTTCGTAGCACTAAATCCGAAGAAAACGACCGAAGATGCTTTGATCGCCCTTGGATCCTAAGGAAGGCCTCAGACTTGCAGGTACAGTTGCATTATGCATTATATACGGCGAAGAGCGATGTAAATCCTCTCGGCATCAAGAAAAAGGCTTTCAATGAACGACGTGTTGCCAAGCGGAGACTAGTTTGGTGGATCAGATCCAATTTCTGCAATTTACGATTGGCTACGGTTTGATACAGTTGGCATCTGTATTTAATCTTCGAACAAATGAAGAATCAGTAGAAAAGTAAACCTGTAGCATATCAGCTACCCAAAGGTGAACGTCCTGGAATGTCAATAGCGCGGGTAAAAGATTCATTAATGGTGCGAATATGAGTATCTTAGACTTAAAGTTGGTTTAAAAATATGATTAAGGAAATGGATGAATCCACCTCTTCCAGGCAAAGTATGTTTAAGGCCAAGCCTTGATCGTAATTGAGAAATGGATTACGGAAAAAGTGCACCTCCTCACTCTTGGGCAAGTAAAGCTGAAATCTGTCCGTTTTGGTATAAAAAGAAATGCGGTTCACAGTGGGTTAGAGTCGATGCTTCAGAGTAAGTATGTGCACCGCAACAAAAGAGATGAAAGGAGGAGAACCAAAAGCATAGCAAGAACATTTTTGGCAGCTCCGATGTGATACTATTGATGTTCATAGCAAAGAGTGTGACACTAAGGACACTTTCGTTCTCCATTGGGATGGAGAAGGCTCCCTCCCTGCATATGCGGAATCTACGATTTCGTAGAAACTCAGAAATGAAGATTGGGAAGCTTTCGCTAGCCCCCGACATGTGAGGCTTTCTATAATACGTATCGCCATGCGTTATCTTAGCCCATCTCCAGATCGAAAAACATCGTGGAGTAGTATCTACGAAGGACGGCTTCGCCGATGGAGATTAAGAGTGGGAGCAGAGCGTAAGACCCGAAGTAGAACTTGCGAGGCGGCAGGTGGGCCCGGATTTCCATGAAATAGGCCAATCTAACATTTACCAAATTATCCATCAACTTGCGCATTAAGTAGGTTAGAGATATTTGGCAGAAACCGCCCGGGATAGAGTGACCTTTTCCCGGTTTGCGAAAGCCGAGCACAGAAGCCATTAGCCAGGAGTATAGCAACATACGCCCTTTTCAGACCCTGCTGAAGAAATCTAACAAAATGCCTATGCCTCACTCACTTCATTGTCGAAGCAGAGCATACAGGACATCGCATGGACTAGGGCCAGCTTACACGCACGAATGAAGAGCAGAACGCCGCTCACTCAGAAACCCTTTGATTGAAGAGTACTCGCCCTGGGAGCTAAAGTCTAATAGCGGCCTTTAGTGACATCACTAAGAAAATTTAACGCTGGCGCAGTAGCATCCTGGCTAGAGAATCTATAGATAGCGGTCTCGAAGGACTCCCAATTTCCTGGAGAACGGGAGATGTGTCGTGAGATAATTTTACCAGAAACCTTTTGACTTATTTATACACCACCACTGAAAGATACTATTTCCCGTAAAGTGATACACGTAAACTCTTCCGGAAAAGCGCCGGTTTTAGTTCAAAACATATTAACACATAGCCCTATCTCAACAAAATTCAGCCACAGTCAAACCGTTCTAATGGCCCTATAGCGGAGTAGGAATAATGGTTTGTTTGAGGGCAGTTCGACACTAGGTTGACGATTACGGAAGCTGTTGGCGTGCAAAACTGCCAGTCGTTCTGGTAATAGGAGTTAGGCCCACGGCCACAAAGTTGCTGGGGAAAAACTCAACGTCATCAATTACCAACCTAAACTCCATGATTAGGAAAAAAAATTAGTCATATCTTCAAAGCGGATAACCGCGCAAGCGTCAAACACCACCTAGGTAATCTTCCAGGCTGCAGCGGTCCAGCAAATATACTTACTGAAATTGGTAAAGTAATCGCTACCATGGAGGTAATCAACCATTCTGACTTCCACCCCACTCTTACCATCAGTTTGTGCATCTGCAGTCAAGGATAGATTAAGGGAGGTAAATAAATGGGTTCTTTGACAGTGATACTAAAATCAAACAAATTTATGACACCAATCTCCATTTGGTCATTCAGGTCGGTAGGAAACCTTCCGAGTAGTCTCTCCGGAGTGGGTATCTACCGTTCAATTCCCCGAGCCGTAAAGGACCTCGCCACCCGTGCCATTACAGTGCGTTAGTCTTCCTCGTCAAAGTTGGTTGACGGTGGGATGTACTTAGAAATAAAAGTATACCTCCTATCCAGGTTAAGCTGCATTGCTACTGCACAAAAGGAGGTATTTATAGCCAATTGGATCACGTATCGTCCTGCCAGGCCGCCAATCCGTGGTGGTGAGGTCTCAAAATCATCATAACATGAAAGGGCGCGAATCTGTTCTACGACCCTACTATTGACTTGAACTTTAAATCCAGCTTCTATGTTCTACAATCTTGCTTTAAAATAGCACCAAGATCGAATTCTACCCATACTTGAACCTATTTTTCATTAAATACATTAAATTTTGTACTTCATCCAAGTTTAATCTATGTTTTCGAAAAATCCATATCGACCATTAGAGAAGCAAGGAAATATGTGGCTAAGAAACTTATTGAATAAATATCAGAAGGATTACTGGAGTAAGAACACTAGTAAAACTAGTTATTTCACCCTGATACCAGGATAATCTTACAGTTTAAATTTAATCTTTTCTTTTTACATATATTTTGATTAAGGGACAAATGCATTTGAATATATATATATAGTGCCTAGAATTTATATAGAATAACTCTTCCGCCTATCATCATTTTTTAAAAAAGGTTTATGATTTATTTTGTTTCTGATATATTAATGAATGTAGTAGAACCAATTAAGTGGATACTTAGAATTCTGGACACTTGATTACTACGAGCGCTAATACATCTATAGCAGTCAGCATTTTTGCTAAAATGTAATGAATTCACTGGCTAGAAAAACTTTAGGAAGGCCCAGAGCCAAAAGAAGTATATGAAGACATCCTTTTAACTATTAGAAAACGGGGGTGGTGGAAAAACTCTCCTGATACTATGTTTATTCCAATTCTGTTAATACCTCGAAGATAGTTCGTAATCGGTAGTCTTTGAAAGATCGAAAATTACTTAAAAATCCATATTCATAATTAATTTTCACGTCCAAATGTATCTTACCATTTCTCGGTGATTGAACTCTTATGAGGTAAATAAGAGTTGCTAAAGGAACTAATTTATTGGATCAGTGATAATTGTGCTTAGGGGCGAAGCTTAGGGCCTATACTCGTATATATCTATCGTTGTATGGTGCTATTCAGGATTATTTTTGTAAAAAGACTAACTCTTTCACTTGTAATAGTGGAACACTATCGTTATTTTTTTATTGATAAAATGTGTTTCTATATTTTAACAAGTACAAATTGTGAATGAGGCTATGAGCTTCTGGTAGAGACACAAAGAAAGACAGCACAAAGGAGCAGGTTAAAGTTATTTACTGGTACTGTTATCGAAAGCTAAGGATTCCATAAGAAAAATGCCAGGCAGATAAGTTACGATCACAGAAAATGCATGTATGCCAACCCCTCCCTCCAAATTCCACCACTATATATGGATGTGAAAATTTATTATAAAATCTATGAAGAAAAACCAATGTAGGGATCTGCCAGTTGGATTGTACAGACATGATATAATATTTCTTCACTTGCCAGGCTAGTACTGGAGAAATACACGACCCTTCACTCTCTAGTATAAAGATTTATTATTGTGCTCTTCATCTTCACTTCCCTTTATATCACCCCTTTTTAACCAACTTCCTTTCAAATCATCCTGGCTGAGATGCCTATGGTAAGTATTTTGCTCTCTTAATTTTAATAAATCCAATTTTTATTTACAATAGTGAAAGCACCCTATTTTAGCACATCCTGGTTCATAAACGTTATAAGTTGCAAGAAAAACAAGATTTCATCTAAAAACAATATAACACATTTTGGCGCTGCCACATGGCAGGAATAATAAGTCTTGGAATGTGCCTTCAAGCAGCCAACAAACGTTCATTTTTATGTCCCTTAATAAAACCCAGCCTTTTATCGCTAAAGCAAAAATAATAGAAAATAAAGATTTCAAAATGTTTCATCAACCCCTTCCATAAAGGCTGGTTTAGATCTTCTCATAAACTCGCCGAGAAATCCGCCCTAAAATCCCTTATCCATCCCCATTCACTTAGTATTACTAGATTAATCTCAATATATTTGTACTGTGAGAGAGAGGATCAGATATTTGGATGTTACCGTTGTATAATGATGCCATAAACGAAATTATAAAGAATGGAAAGTGGTGAAAAGGTTAAAGTAAAACAATAACAAAGCTAAATTATTTGAAGTATTTGGAAAACAAACAAATCACAGTAAAAGATACAGTGAATGTTATTGCATTAGAAGACATATGTCGAAAAATTATTGACAAATGGCCCGAGAATAAAACTTAATTTAAAATATTAGGAAGAAAAATAAAATTAGACAATAATACAATCAGGAATATGTTCCAAATTGGAAAGATTGGTATGGGCCATGATACAAGATTGCATATTTATATTAAAAAAAAAGGCGAAGAATTTTTCCTGAAAGAACTAGTATTGAACACACAAAAAGCATGAAGAGAAACAAATGCATGATTCAGCGCAAGCAACTTTGCAATATATTTTTAAAAGGGATCGTTATGTGGTAAATTTAAGTAACATTAAAGGATTTGGAAAGACTTAAGGTCTTTATTGAACAGGAGCTGTGTCATTGTAATAGAAAATATTAGCGGTATATCTCTTGTACCTCAACTACCATTGGAAAACAAAGACTGATCTCTATGCGATATTTTCCATTTGCCTATATCCCAATATACCACCTCAAACATCGCTTCTTTCGAGAAAAAGAAAGCCTAAATTCAATCCAAGAGAACCAGTAATAAAAAGAACACGGCATTAAATCCCTCTTCAATAGACCAAACGCTGCTGTGATAATTATAAACACCTTGTTTCTATGTACTTACCTTACTTTTCTAGGCTGAATTTCCTATACGAGCTTTAGTGCAATACCCCCTTTTATTGTTATAGCGACCAATCCCTCCTTAAAATGAGTTCCGATCTCTTTATATTGCACATATTTCTCTTATTTCGAACTTCCACCAGACTTCTATTCCTGTTTAGAGAAATCAATGAACGAAGGGGAAAATTGTCATTTAAACAATATAATGTATGGAAAATAGAGATAATATGAATCTTAATTAAATACAGGCTTTAAAAATCAAGCACTACAACAGTTTCTCGATTAGGGAGTGTCAGGGGTTTACTCGTCCTTAATCGCCTGTAGTCCTTTCGTATGCTGGTATTAGGAATCTCGTCATTGTTCATTAGTAGATTTATTTTCTGGAAAGACAAGAACTTATATAAAGGATTTACTACTTTGAACTTAATTGGGTACATCCTACATTTCCTTTAGGCACTTGTTTAATTTATCGTAAAATATAAAAATGAACTTTACTTAATTAGAGACAAAAAAAGAAGATCCCCTCATAAGATCAATCAAATCTCTTTGCAGTTTAAGCCAGAAGATATAACTACATTCTTCTTAAAGAAATTATAGCAATAAATATTGCCAATCCTCTTGATTTCTTATATATTCACTAACCTCAAATTCTAGACAACGCTGGAAAATGGACTGGCCATAAATCCTATACCCTTACTTTTGTGAGAAAAGCTTAAAAACAGGTTATCTTTATTTCATGTGGCAACATAAACACATTGGTTCTAAAGCAGACTCAACTTTAAAAGTCTCCGTATTTGATTTTTTAGCTTATGTATCTACCACACATTTCTACGTATAATAATTCAACCGCATGCCTCCTTTAACGTGAACTTTCCGTACAATTTCACCTTTTTAACTTCTACTTCGTAACTTCATTTACCCAATTTTCTTTCTTTTTTATCTTTCCTACTTCTCTGTACCTCCTTTCGCATAAATTTCTGCCACATATCCCCTCGGTGACTCATTTGAGTTTTCTTGAAAACATTTGGATATAATTTCTTACAAGCGAATACAGTAATTCACTATACAAGAAAAATGCAAATTGAATCGGATTATTGGGAATAATTTAATGACGTGCAGACTAGCAAAGAAAATAATTTCTTACCTCTTGGTGCTTGGCATGAAAGCGTTTTTCATTAAGAGGAAAATGTCGTTTATTGAGGTTGCCACGGAGTCGGATGTAGACGACTCTGTGAGGTTTTACTCTTTATTGCACTCCTTTTGACGCCTTTTATTAACGAAACTGTTCAATGAAGGGTCCAAACATTTGGTATCTACAGCATATGCATATGTGTTTGAGAGGGTTTTCGACGACGAATATAATGAGAGATGAAAAATGAGGATGTTCAAATTTGAGAGAAAGTTTTATTCTGATGTTTAGCTATAGACCATCTTCTTCAGGAGATTGATATTTTTTTGGGGGGGTAGGGGAAGTGATAGGTGTATCGGCCGCACCCCCCCCCCCCTTGCTCCGGGTGTAATAGTATGGGAGACTGTCCCTGGTCGAGTAATCAAGGCTCTCCGATGCCCTTCTCCCCTCGATCTAACAACGTTTGGTGGGACTAGAGGTAGTGCACTCTTAACAAGTGTCAAACTTGCTATGAACACAGTATGGAGGCGTGGAAAATCAACATCTTATCGAATAATAAAATGGCGGGAACTCCGAGAAACCTCTTCTAGGGCTCTATAGCTCTAGTTGCAGCATAGTTACCATGCTAACCCTGAAACCATTTTGTTGGGGCTTCTAATAGAAAAAGGAATACTAATAGAAAAAAAAAGCGGAAAAAACAGATAAATTTACATTTTCAAACACAAGAGGGAGGGTGACACCCCTCTCCCATCCCCGAAATTGGATGAATAGATAAAAGCTGTTTTGGGAATCATGCATCTTTTCCACTAAGAAAATGGCGCGAAATCCGGAAATCCTCAAATGGTTGTAGAAACCATGGCGATAGAAGATAAGAAAGCAAAGGTAGTTTAAAATTACTCTTATATTACTGGAAGCACTGCGGCAATAAAAGAGTGACACTCCATGTGTTACGAATGGCTATCGACTCGAGACGTCTCTCAAGGTTTTTTTAAAGAGAACAGTATTGTGAACAAAGTAGGAGGATAAATATTGATATATTGAGAGAGCACATTTCTTATGATAATTATTTTATTTCATTACTAGCATAAACACAGCTCGATGCATATGTGAAAATTTAGATTTGAAATGCAAGAGATGTGTAGTACTTTGAGAAATCGCTGGTTCCTACGCACATTTGATATGACTATATTTTTTGGGGGATATCCTTGATAAAATTTATCCTGAAGTAATGAGAGTTCACTTGCAGTCTTTGTTTACAGATTTTAATCGTCATTATAAATCTATTCAGGATCTGTTCATTTCCAGCAACTTTAAAATTAGGGGTTTAATTATAATTCTATTTAACCATATAAAGGACGTGGTAGAGCAAAAATATATTCACATGTCATATTTCAGAGACCAGATCCATTAGTCATATTCTTTAACTTTCTAATTAACAACGTCTACGTCTAGAATTTTATTAGTAACTGGCAGACAGACGAATACATATCCTCACGTTCATATAAATATTTATATATGCATATATATAATATATTTATGAAAGGAAGTGAATGAACAAGATCAAACTGCATTTTTTAGATTGTCCAATATCTCTAGTTAAGTTATATATAATCTCAGAATTATAACAAGTGTCACTCTCTTAGCACTGTACTTATCCAATCTATATATAAATGTGTCAATTAAAATAGTTTTCTTAACATTATTATTATATTAATCTCATGTAATATACAATATTATTTATAATTTCGTATGGAATCTCTTTTCTTTCAATTTGATATACATTAAACCTGGCGATGCCAATTTTTTCTGAAGTCATTGATGGATGCTATAAAATATAGTTTCTGTCCAGTTTGCGTTCCATGACAATTATATGTATATCGGTGGATTGCAAATACTTTCTCTAAAAACTGTATATGCTTTTTTATCCTTAGTGTACTATATAGAGAATCATTTTATCCAACTAATGGCAGAGTGAATCATAATTGTAGTAATATAATAAAAAAATTCGGAGATATAAAATATAAGGAATATAAAAAATAGTATATTTTCATTGTTTTAATGAAGAAAAAAAGTTATTTTGTAGAATCGGGAACCTTTGGCCAGGATCAGACATAGATGCTAAGATTGTGGATACAATATCATGGGTCGTCTATACGTGGCTCCGTACAAAATAGATCTTGTTCTTGAAGTCCCCGTAGGGAAAAGGTAAAAATCGATGGCGTTTTCTGAGTTGCCTCCCTCGCCTTTTCCTCCTTTGCCGGCTGTGAAATTTTGGTGAGGTTAATTTTCTTGTAGATTTCTTCAAAGTCTAAAATTCAGATTTTTTTTTAGGGGAAGAAAAGGTACGGCTCGCGATTACTCCTCCAATCTCTCTGTACCCCTCTTACGATTGGGGAGGGGCACAGAAGCGGAGGATGCCCGCGCTCGACTTGCTCCTGGAGAAACTCCCCACACTTCTGACTCTCAGTTCAAGTGAACGGATAGTGAAGTGCTTAATGGGAAGTCCGGAACAAGCTTTAGAAGAGGGTTTATAGCGGGAGGCATAAAGTTTTGTGTTAAAAGAGGACAGATTGGTGAGGTGGCAGATTGAGCTACCTCGGTGGTCAAAGGTGGAAAGGTGGAATACCCTTACCCGAGGGACAACGGGGGCCTGCTGATTAACGTGGATCCGAACCACCGTCATGCATATACTCATCATTTATCATGCTTACTTGCTTTCTCACACTTTTGCACCTATTTTCCTCATACAGAAGCGGGAAGACTGCCTAATCTATGTTCACTTATTCTTTTCATCTTTCATTCATGTGTTTATTCTAGCATTCATGCCCTTTTGAGTTATCTTAGCTCTGAGCTTTGTTTATTTATTGTTGTTACTTGTTTTTACTTTCCTTACTTTGTTTCACTTTCTATTGTTGTTATCACTTTTTCACTTTAGTTTCACTTTGTTCACTTGTTTGACTATTGACTTCCACTTCACTATAATTTTTGTTAAACTTTTTACACTTTTAGTTTACTATGTTCGTTTATTTCCGTTTTACGCTTAACTTTAACTTCACTATCTTTTTTGTTAAACTTTTAAATATACTTCCCTTATTACACTTTCAGTTCCTTTTGTTCGCATTATTTCTGTTTTACACATTTGATCTGTGTTGCCTTCTTAGTCGGTTGCTTCTTCCTATTTAGGTTGTTTCAAATTTTGTTGTCTTATTAAAGTATCAAATTGGTGTCTTGGTTGGTTATTTCTTTGGTTGGGTTTGTATATAGTCGGGTAAATATCTTCATCGTTATGCTGGTTCCTTCTCTCCTTTTGAATTTGAAGGGAACTCCAGCTCTGGCGTTCGTGTGCTCTGCAAATATTGGAGGTAGATCGTCTATCTTCCTCCATATTTTCTCGGCTCTCTTCCTGATGTTGATATTGAGCGTTTCTCAACCTGATTCTTGGTGTAATCCTGTAGTCTTCTTTTCTCTCTCCTACGTATATTGGTTATTAGGTAGAGAGCTTTATTTTGTATTCTCTGGAGTTCCAATTTTTTGGTCCTTGTTTCACCGTTGATATGGGTTGGTGGCTATAGTAGTACCTCTCTTCCTAGTGCAAGATAGATCTTTTTTTTATTTTACATGCCTAACCCTCTTAGATTGTACAATAGGTTAACCATCGGAATCGCTTTGTTCTTCATCTCCGTAATATGTTGTTTGTAGCCTCGTTTTGTTATTCTGAGTCCTAGCACTTTCCCTCACTATGATATCTGTAGTTCTAATCTTCAACTACAATTTCAGCTGTTCTGTTCCTGGAGATTGAAATTATTGTAAATTTCGTCTTGTTCTTCCTTATCTTCCAATCTCTTTTGTAGTTGTTGATGTTGCTGATTTCTAAACATATTGTCGTTGCCTGAAATCGTGCGTTCCTGTACGGAGTGACGACGAGTTGGCTTATGTCGTCCGCGAACTGTATGTTTAGGCAACCAGGCATTATTCGTGGTGGCAGCTCTGCTGTGTATATTAAATACAGCGTGGGGCTGAGACATCCCCCTTGCGGGAGTCTAGCATCCAATTTAAATTCTGGTCCTGAATAACCATTGATCTTTACATATGCTCTTTTGTGTGTGACATAATCGCAGAGAATTCTCGCCAGATTTCTATTCATCTGGAGATTTAAGATATTGATTTCAGCGGTGTTTAGGTGTAAACGGTTAAAGCGTTAGTAACATTTTAAATCTATCATGGCGCTGATTGGACAATTATTACAATGCTCATGTCTAAAAGCTTATTGGTCAATTTGTCAACGCCAAGGCTGTTATTCCAAAAATAAACGTAAGAATGACTATTAAATGTATATCAATCCTGATTGATCGAATTATTGTAGTGTTATGCGTAGATAAAATACCTATTTATATAGATGTATTTTGATGTAAAAGATAGTCAGAAAGTCAGAAATTATTATTATTCAAGAAGAAAAGTTATATTTCCTGTTCGCCATTTTGAAGCTTATTCCAGCTATATACCCAGCAATAAAGAATCCATATATATATATATATATATATTCATTACCTTTTTTTGAAAAAATCCGTGCAGGGAAGTGATTCAAACCAGGCACACTGAGGCAGCAAGCACCGCTTTGATCACAGTTAAAAGTATGCCGTTAGTACACTATGCTACGCAGAGAACCGAAAAATTCTCTGAATAGAATAGCTTTTAAGGAACACCTTCGTAAGCTCGAACGGAGTCTTTGAAAATGTTCCTTAAAAGCTATTTTATCATTCCTTGAAGCTACTTTGAGATATATATATATATATATATATATATATATATATATATATTTTATTTTTTTGTTCCTTCATCCAATAAGGAAGCAGTTTATCACATAACTCAGCCTACAAAACCCTACAAGAAAGAGAATACCTTACCCTTTACCTTATAACTGGTGACCCCTCTTTGACTAACGAAATACGTGATCATACAACAAAATGGATTGGCTAGGCGACACATCAAGTCATCACCAAGCTGCTCATTTTCTTCCAGACCAAGAAGTGGAACTCGCGAACGAGATCTTCATCAAACCTCCTGTTTTTAATGAAGCAGCAGTCACAGGATAGTTAAAAATTGTGGAGGCGCAATTTCACATCTCAAGAATACAACGAGAAGAAACGAAATTCTACCCTATCTTTGCTGAATTACCTCCCGAGACAGTCGATCTACTTAAAGCGGCAGTCCTTTCATCGGAGGACTACTCTATCCTTCGGACAGAATTGCAAAGTTTTAAAAATTAATAATACCATAATAGTGTAAAATGCCAGTGTAAATAAGTTTAATAGTGTATATTCAGTCCCTATTTAATTTTAAAAATGAAAAGTCAAAGGTCCTGTAATGAGAATAATATAGTAATTTTGGGTGTGAAAAAAATTTCGTGTACATATAAAGTACATTGTGTTTAATTAGGGAAACTGGTGTGGTGCCTACACTCAAAGTAACATAAATAAAAGATGTTTAGTTCGCGACAAGAAACTGCAGCTACTTTATGTAGAACGCTTTAATCACTATTGTTAAATCGCTTGGCATAACATAAGTTATAAAAAGGATCACAGTACTGCTGACCTTATGAAATCTATGTTATGCACTGAAGAATAACAAATAAAATACGGAAATATATAATGTTGTCTGCGCTCACATAAAGCTAAAGGTATGCTTAGGAATATATGTAACTTATCCTGCAGCCAATGATAAAAGTAAAGGAACGGCATAATAAAGTTGTGGCGCGCACACACGCAGGCAAACATAATTTTGTTCGCATTTAAGTGCTGCAGTTCCTGCGTCCGAACGCTCTAAAGTACCTCGAAATTTATTTAAAATACCTCTGTTTATTTATAAAATGTATTAAACAAACTCCACGTTCTTGCGGCAAACTCCTGTGGTGCTAAAACCACATTATAGAATCGAATATGACTCAAAAATACCTCAAAGATGAGCATTTTTATTGTCTTAGGAAATTCTATAATTGGTTCACAGTAAACCATAGGATATTAAAATATATTCGTATGTATATATATATATATTTGTATATAATTGTAAGGACTACATTTTACTTATGTATTAAACGCACTCCACGTTCTCGCGACGAATACCTGTGGTGCTGGAACCACATTGTAGAATCGAATAGGACTCAAAAATACCTCAAAGATGCGCATTTTTAAGTCTTAAGGAATCCTATAATTGGTTCACAGTACACCATAGAATATTAAAATATATTCGTATATATATATATATATATTTGTTTATAATTGTAAGAGGTAGATATTAATTATGTAAAAACACTCCGTTTTCTTGGGCCTTGTACTGTGGGGGTCGAACCTAGTAAACATTTGTTGGAAAATTTTAAACGGTTCACACATTGAACCTTATAAGTAGGAAGATAAACTTTCCGCATTTTAGTATTTCTCTTTCGTAAATGAGAAGATAAACTTCCCGCTTTGTAGTATTTCTCTTTCGTAAATAAGAAGTTAAACTCCCCAGTATGCAGTACTATATCATGGGTCGGCTATACGTGGCTCCGTACAAAATAGATCTTGTTCTTGAAGTCCCAGTGGGGAAAAGGTAAAAAACGATGGAGTTTTCTAGATGTGATCCCCATCGCCTTTTCCTCCTTTGCCGGCTGTAAACTTTTCGGTGAGCTTAATTTTCTTGTAGATTTCTTCCAAGTCTAAAAATTCGGAAAATGAAATGAAATGAAATGAAATGAAAAGAGAGGTGGGCGACAAAGAACAGCTTTTCTGACCTCCCTTTGCCCCCCTTGGCGCTCATGGAACGGCCAAGGAGGGAGGAAGGAGGCCCGTTACTCCTTTATATACCCTATCTTGTTCCACTGTTAATCATTGCGTTGTTCTCTTCAAGCAGAGCCGAGACTAGTGTGAGGATGACCGTCGAAGTGATGGTCCATCAAGTACATTCATCAGGAAAACTGTGGCCATGGTGGACAGCATGGATAATCACCGAATCTCAGTGCGATACATTGTTTCTTAACTTGGGATAAGTAATGGATCTATTTTTACAATTTTGCACGATCACCTCAACCTTTCCAACGTGTCTGCCTGCCCAATGACTCTTAAGAATGCTGATGCCTGAGCAGAAGAAGAACCTGATAAGGACTTCAACGGAGATGTTGACTTTCATGAGAGTGAATCTGGAGGAATCATTGCCCGAAACTTAACCCAAGATGGAAACTGGGCTCCTCACTTCGACCCGAAACCAAAGCCTAATCTAAGCAATATAGGCATCCATCATCTCCAACGCCACGAAAATTCAAGATCATGAATTCATCCCTGGAGGTCATAGTGACTGTTCCGATAACTTAAAGGGATCCTCCTCGTGGACTTAGATCATGTCTGCACTATTAACGGACCATACTATGCAAATCACAAGATCTTTTTCTTTTGCTGGACAATGCACCTGCATACAAGAGCATGGTGGCCATGAACAAATTGGTGACCTAGGGCTTTAAACATTTTACCTATCCCCTTTATTCCGCCGATCGGGCACCCTCAGAATTTCATCTTTTTCCACACATGTTGAAGCAGCTGCGGTGTATCTCTTTCGCTGATGAAGAGCACGGATTTTTCAGGGACGGATTTTTGAAAATTGAAGAAGATACTAAAGAAGTGCATCAATTTCAAAAGAAATTACGTTGAAAAATAACTAAAAGTGGGAGGCCACCCAGCAGGGGTTAATGCTATCGAAATCTTGTAAGAGGAGAAAGATTCAAGAAAGATAGAGGATTAAATTACGAATATAGTCAGAGGGAGAACCTTCGTGAGGGGAAATTTAAACTGAGCATACACCCAGTCTTTCTAGGAAAAGGCTGACAGCAACCGCATAAAGATTCGTTCGGGGAGGCGAAGCTGACATTTGGACAAATGCCTGAAGTGCAAATAATCCTTATCATTTCCAATATATTGTTCTCATCCTGAGATAAATATTCAATGTTTTGTTAGCCTCTCTCTGAAAGGATATAATATTGGTGGAAGTAGTAGTGTGTGAAACAAAACTTGATTTTCAGCCTGAAACAAATATACAAAGGGAAACTAAGGACAACTTAAATTCATTTGAGTATAAAATGGTTGGTAGGTATATTAACCTACCTACCAATCATCGTACTATTTCTACTTTGTTAAAAAGATAAATATATTTTAATTGGAGAGTGACAGTGCAAGAAGGGAGACAGAGGAACTCAACAAATTTGCAGACAAATGTTGCGTATGATAAATAACATTCTATGCATAAAGCATGCTATAAATGATTGAAGAGGAAATGTTGATTGTGACAGTTACAAGCACACGGTACTATGACGTAATTAGCCTAAAATAAAATAATGTAGTTGAACATTCTCACTGAAATTCCATCCAAATTGAGACCTCATAACTATAAGAAAATTTTCGGTTTTTCACCGAAGAGATTTTTGTTTTTATGCATAGGTTGAGTTTGTGCATTGGAAAGTTTGACTAAGTTATGAAATGGTGTGATTCTTTCTTAGCAGGTATCTGATTGATGGATCTCCTTTGAGTAAGAAATTCGACGCTAACAAAATATTCAAACGGGGATTGAGAGAAAGTATCATAATTAAGAATTCTTGAACTTTTAATCTAACTTATTTTATCCTAACAACCTAACCAAAATAATTCTCTCTGAGTTAAACAAAGTTTACTGGCTATATAATTATAGAGTGGAAAATTGTCAATTATAGAGTAGAAAATTGTCAATGTTAGGAAACGTACACGCAGTGGTTTTACTGGATGATGGTTGAAACTATCCAAATGTTTTCTCAAGTGTTCTCTATTTTCTTTAACTGGATGATTCAGATCTGACTAATAGTGAATAAATTACGTCTACTGAGTTAAGAAAGTGCTGAAAATAACCAAAATTGGGTAATACTTCAGATTAGGGGTGCACGGTATGTGGCGCTGTTAGTAGGCTACAATTTTGGGCTACAATATATCTCTTATGACGTCAGACGGTAGCTTCGGATGTGACCAATCACGGTGTTATATTTTTGTTGTTGTTTTGGGGATTTGTGACCTTTAGTCTGTATTATTTACTAAATATTTGCGCCTCTGCTCGTTTATAGTTTTTTCTAAGTTAGGTAAGGTTTCTTGATGTCTTTTATTGTTGTTTTTTTGTTTTCGTATTTTTTGTTTCGCAGGGAACGATAATAGCTTCTTACTGGCAACGTCGTAGCTATAAATAAGACCTGCTTCGCAGATGTTTCCGTTTCGTTATGGCTTTTTCGTGCTCTAGTTGTGCTTCTTCGTTATTCAAATGCGGGTTTATTTTGCATGACTGCTAAAAACTAATCAAGAAACATATAAAAGTAAGTATTGTTTGTCATTAAGTTAGGTTTTTTTCTGCCAGTAAAAAGCTGTTGTCGTTCGAGGCGAAACGAAATTGGGAAAAAAACAGTAAATTCAAGGGAACTGCTCGTGGAGGAGATATCACTGCGGGGGGACCACTCTGCGATGAGCCTGAGTTTCAATCAATATAACGCCGTGATTGTTCACATCTGACACTACTGTCTGACGTCCTAAGACATATATTGTAACCCAAAATTGTAGCCTATAAACAGCGCCACCTACCTTGCGGCCTGAAACTGAAGTGTTACCTAAAATTGGAGTCTACTATGTGACCTGAAAAGACCAGACACTGTAAGTTAAATCCCAAGCTAACATGAATAAAATAATATAAATAATAATATATATAAATAAGTGAATTAGATCTAACGTACCTGAAAAAGGTACACCAAAGCAAACCTTACAAGAAAAGACAAAATTAAAATTTATCAAAGAAAGAAGAGCAGCCAGTCCCCTGGCAAATATATGTATACTTACTACACATGCTCACATTTCCACCCACCCTAAGAAAAATAAACAAAAAACCTCTCACTCTAACTACCTAACTATCATTCCCTTTACTTATCTCACCCAATGAAAATGATAGGAAAGGGCGACCGTAAAGTAAAAAAGAATCGAGTAATGCAACAGTAATTTAACTAGGATGGAAAAATATTGAAAGGTTATTATGTCTGCAACACGTGGAAAAAGAGTTTAATACCTTACTAACGGAATTTTTATCACGTGTATCATTATATTTCAGACAGTTTAACAATCTTCGTTTCTCATGACCTACTAAAAAGCTTGGATTTTTTGCATAATTCTAGATGACGTCATGCTTTGCTTAATGTTTTTTTCCGAGGCACCAGACCTTGTTCTTTACTTTCCTATTAAAAACGCACGCTTTTTTATTACGTTACTCAAAGCGAACGAATAGGGCCAAACTGTAAGAAGCAAGAGGACATAAGTTGGGAAATAGCGTTCACTAAGCTATTGGAGCTTTTTCCAAATAACCAAGTTGCTGCTTTTTAATTCATATCAAGTATCCGATGATTAAAATAAGTGATACAACTTTAATTTTGTTCTGAAGTATTGCCAATGCAACGATATAGCCGATACAACACAAACTAAGTAGTCCAATGCAACTTTATGATGCTTCATTATTCTTCTTATTTTCTAAACAAGAAAATAAGAAGGAAAGGTGTAAACTGACTAAAACTAAAATGAACTAAACAATATACCTGGTATTGAGTAACGTAAGCCACGCGAAGTTCCGTAAATATAAGAACATGAACTCAAAGGAATAAAACACCTGATTAATAATACCTTATCACCACATATATATTTTGTCAAATGGGCCAATGAAGTCTAGGAAGGAATTTCGTCCCTGCTTATTCTTCAATGAATACGTGACGAGAAATCTTGCTGTCGTAGAATCAGACAGTTATCACCTATTTCTCGACAGCCAAAAATATTAATTTGAATTGAATTTTGTTGAGTGCGCGGGGTTTTGGTTATTCGAATACTTTAAATATGGTTGGCCGGTATTGGTCTTATTTAATTAAGCTTTGGTTGTTGAAGGACTTAAACAAGAATTGCCAAAATAATCTTTAATTACACATCAAACCATATAATACAAATAATTACACTCTCTAGTTATTAATTAATTCAGCAATAAGAAAATTATCAATAATTACTCCAAGTGCAACCCGATAGGGATTTAGAAGAAACTACGAATAGAATCATAGTCTTATGGTCACAATAATTCGCTTTAGTTTTCAGAGATGACTTGGGAGAAGACTACGTGACGAGTCTTAGTCTGAGGGCGTCACACCGCCTCGACGAGGAAAGGAAAGGTGTAAATATCTTACTATTTTTTTAGGTGGGGTGGAGATACCACTAAACGCTCAAAAGGGGCAGATTCTCCAGTAGATGCTCGGAAGGGGGTGGGGGAACTTCTGTGGGACTGAGATTGTGGGCTTTTTCTGGGAGGTTCCTTCGATCCTGACGCCATCGTTCCAAATAGATCCTAGCTGAAGGCCGGTATGACACCGTGTTCTATCGCTCGAGGATATGCGCCGTCAGTGGATGATTCCATAGACATCTTAAAAGAGGCCGCCGAATACCTACTATATTTTCCGGGCTTGGCTCACTCGCAACGTAGAGACAGCTCACCACCACGAACTGGGGTCTTCTCCAAGGGCGGATTCTGACGGAATACTTCCCCGATTAATTTTGTGATGGGGAATATATAGGCGTTCGCCGGAACTACTATATTTGCTAACGGAAGTAATTAATCCCTGCCTCACCCCCTCTGCGTTTATAGCTCGGCGGCGGGATTTTGATGGTCCAACTGAACCGAAGAAATTCTCGGCTAATCTCGTCGGAAGTTTGCCGACGGGTGTAGGGCATTTCTCTTCTCGATATCTCTCGTTTCACACCACTCTTTTAAACAAAATCTTACTCGATCTCTCTTTCTTCAACACTTGCGTTGCGATTTTCAAAGTGGTTGGAAGTTGAGGAGGTGGGGATTTTCTAATCTCATACCAGGTGGCTTCAATTGCGCTCATATTTACCCGGTTACTTCTGGTCAAACACTAAATTCTACAATGAATGTGACAAATTCACTTAACAATGGCTAGCATCAGTGGTGTGGGCCAGGTGAATTTCCAAACCGTATTTGAGAAAATTAATCTTGAAAACCGTTGATAAAAACGGATTACGAAGAAATATATATTGGTTAAATTTCTTGGGGATTTGACACAGGGTTAAAATCCTCTGTATTTGATTAGGTGAGAGTAATTTTAGTAAGTTTGACTTTTCAAACGGTCTTTAACACTAAAAACTGCGTATATACCAGAATTCACACCAAATAAAAAACCAACGCGCAAATGTCATAAAATAACTTTCAGTAATTAAAGCGCGAAAATGTCTTATTTCTAATGTTTTGACGAAAAATAGATTGACAGGAATTGTTAGCTTGGTTCTCCCCTCCCACAATGCATTTAATTATGTTGTTGTTTAGAAGGGTTAGTTCTTTTTCGTTTGTTTTTAGGCTATTAAAATTTTTGACTCGATTTTGTTGTTTTTTTAGTAAGTTGTTAGTTTTTGTGTGTGTTTTACAGGCACAAACGAACTTCTACAACCATATTCCGGGGCATAACCTTTAGTGTCCGAATTAAAACTAAACGTTCTTAAATAACCAACTGCCCATAACCTTCTACATCGAAGTTAAATTAGCGCCATCGTCGATAATTTTTATTTCTTGAATCTGTGCAATGAAACCTTTCCCCCTCGAAGAGGCTTATGATGTCATACCAGCGGCAAATAATAGCTTTCTGTATTAGAAAACACTACTTTTAAATTCTAATTGATCAAAAATAGTTCTTTGTGAAACCAATAACTATCAATGAAAAATTCAAATAGGACTATAGAATAGATTGAAAGTATTTTTTAAATGTTGTTCATTTGTAGAAATTACCTACACAACTGCAATTAGTAGTAAATTAATGCATTAATCAAGGTTAAATTAAAATGTGAAAACACAAAAGAGAATCATTCGAATGAAATTTTCAAAACAAATGGAAAACGATTTGCTAAGACAAACTTCCCACGTCAATTAATTGTGAGTTTTAGTTCGAGAAATTTTCCCTCGTCTAGACAAAAGATGCGTTACTAAGCCGGGAAGAATATCAGAAGGAGGAAAGTAATTAAAATAATAGTTTTTCATTGAAAGAGAGAAATTACAAAGCCTTTGGAAACGACAGAGTAAGCAAACCTAATCCTCATTACCATTTAACCCTGTCGAATTTGACGTATTTTTGCCACACATTCTTTTGTTGCTATCTTCAATTCATCATAGACTTCTTTTTTTTTTAATTTCTGCACTTTAGCAATTATTTCCGAAGGTAAACAAACGAGTGCACCGCTATGCGAATCTTAAAGCAATTTGACATTGATTCGAATGTCCCGATGATATTTGCAACCCTATGCAATGAGATTTAATCTATCAAACCTAAAAAGTAAGTCTGCAGAAAAATGAATGGATGGCATTAATTTACACTTATTTAGATGTATATAAATGAAAAGAGTACGATATTTCACACAGTAAATCATGTCTTCAAAGTGAAAAGCTCATATCTCCATCGAATCAATATTTGAATAATGACGTCTATCTATGAATCTAGTTTGCAAATGGTATTCAATCTCTGATCTACAAAACTTATCTCCTCCTTTTTCGCTTAGAAGCTGCGACTTAATTCAATCAAACAGGATAAAACCTAAGAGTTGCAGACTCGGTCAAGTTAGGAGATCTCAACTCCAGTGGGAATTTTATTATTGTATTTTCAACCTGAAGTACGATCCCATCATTAAATTTTGTGTGTAACTTGTGCAGCTGTGTTTTACTTGCCATTGGAGGTGAGCTTGTGTCGTGAAGTAATTCCGAGAAAATGCGGGTTGAAAAAGAAAGAAAAAATAATTTACTGAGGAAATATGTAATACAAAACCTAAAATTAATCTTGTTGAGTCACATCTAACTAGCAGGGCCAAATGAAGCCAAACTTCAGATAGCATCTCTTAACTTACATCAATCAAGTGAGCAAATTTAAGTTAATTAAAGCCATGAACAGTTTGCAAAGCCTTTGGAAACGACAGAGTAAGCAAACCTAATCCTCGTTACGATTTGACCCTGTCGAATTTGACGTATTTTGCCACACATTCTTTTGTTGCTGGCTTCAATTCATCCTAGACTTTTTAGTTCATTTCATTGTTGTAAATTATATACTGGTGATTTAGCACTATTGATTCATATGTTTCTTTGTCTCTGTCCCCAATGCTGAAATTGTACCTGTTATATTACAGATAGCGCTTTGGATAACCGTGTTCACACACACATATACATGCATTTCCCATACCTGCCTTCAAAATTAAATTGCTAGAGGCATGTATAGATTTGAATTTATCAAATTAGGGGGTTTGCATAAACAAATTAAATTCAATAATTTGGAAAAATGTTTTGAATATTTTTTTAAAGGAGGTTTATTTCCCCTTAAAAATACCAAGAAAATATATTATTTAAAAAAAGTTGGGAAAACAGTTTAGGAGTGATATCCTTCATTTATAGTTAAATCTTCTAGTTAGAAATAAACTTTACCGAATTTTTTACACATCCATGCACATATGACCAATTTGCGTATAATAATTTCACGCATATACATAAATGGCGTTCCAAAATTATATGCAAATTACGTTTCTGACTATATATGAGGACACAGTGAGGAAATGTCAGTACCAATTAGCATACTACTATATTTAAGGATACCAGAGAAATTCAGCGCAATTCATTCATTGCACGTGGAGTTATATAATCATACAAATATATTATTAATAGTTATAACAACTTTATATGCATATTATACGTACCCCCACAAAACAAATTTTCGTGAAATAAAAGGCCAACTATGTTGAGAAGTTTTATTAGAAAAAGTAACATCTATCTATATAATGAAATAGACGAAAACTATAAGTACATTAACCTGCTTTGGATGACCTAAAAAATTAATATATCTACCATGGTTAAAAACGATCGAAATGAGACGACGATCCCTCGATGAGGTGAGATTTTTGTAAAAGCAGCTCCAAACTCGTCATTGGACCAATATTGCAGCACATTCATGTATTTTTTTTTCAGTTTGAAGATGCTCCAGATGCTGACAATGGCCTTCAAATCGCGGGAACAGGCATGTCAGTCCATTATTTGTCAATTTTTGTATCTTATTTGGTCCAGACACTGCCACATCATACATGAAAATTAATTTTCGTCGTATGGTTACATTTTTCTTAGTACTTTACGAGAAGAGGTTATTATTTAAAGAGGCAATACATTGAAGCTGTTGCTTCTTATTTTGGCACATCACAAACTCTCAATTGACCTACTAACTCCCCCCAAAGGTTACCACTACATTACATAATACCTCCACTTTGTTCATGTGGCTGATACAGTTGAGAAAGAGGCGACACTCTGTTGCACCATCCACTTCTTTACTCAGCAAGGCCATAGAGGGTGACCTTATATTCGTCGATGATAATAAGAGATGGAAAATCTAGTTTATTATACTTTCCTGCACATTTGCTTCGCTTGGTTTTATGAAGAGTTTCCAAGGTTGGCGCAAACTAATGGCTTGTAAATTACCCTACGTGCTTCAAGAGACCAGATATAATAGTTAGGGGTGCAGTGGGGGCACCATCAGCTTTCAATATATGCATGATATCATGCAATAGGGTTTGTATGAGTTATGGTTTTATAGGTTCTACAATATGACAGCTTAATCGACAGTCTTTTCGAAATTTTAATTAGCTCCATTGTTTATAGCATGCAGTGGAGTTTGACACACAGTTTGATCGTACGTTGGTTTCGCTGTAGATTTTTAGAAATTTGCAAAGGTGCTTTCTTCTTAATTAGCTAATTGGTGATTGGGAACTTTGGCTTTATTAATGCTCTATTACGAACCATGTTGCATATACTGTAGGAGGAAAGAAATCACGTTCAAGGACAAAAATAGCCATTGTATGTTTAATAATACGCCCAACGAGCTGAAGATTACACATCATGCACAGAAAAAGGTTACCAGATAATAAGTAAATGATCAGCTAGTTTACCATGGCAATTTTAGAAATATACTTAAAACATTAATTTGTATTGTTGTATAATTGTAAAACAGAGTTGTATATATATTACCAGCTCATATAAAGAACTGATGCAGTTCATATTTAAAGGTCCTCATGATATTTGCAAGAAATTGAACCTGTATTATTTTTAAACCTTCTTTCCGTCAGTAGATTTGGGATAATGATTACTGTGCTCTCAAAGTCCACTCATTCAAAGCTAAGTGCTGAAATCTACCAGACAGCTCATTGTTTTTAAAGAGTATTGCCACGCCTATCAAAACGGAAACCTTTCATATATCTCGGTAGTGCTCCTAATCCCAACAGCTCAATATATCTGGAGATACAGTGGGGAATAAACTAGGCTTCTTACACTGCCTTCGCCCGAATGAGCGATTCTACAGAAACAACCAACGACCTGAGATTAAAAACTAGGGATTAGAATCAGAGAAATCAACTCTGTATGTGTGCATGTAAATAGTGACATATATCAGGTATTGCCAAAGTCCTATTACATTCGTTACGACTCCGTCAACAAAGAACACAATGATAGTCTTGATTCAGGTAGAAATGTTTTCATTGTTTAACATTAAAATATGTATTTAATTCTTAAAATTAATCAATGTAGCCGCCTTCGGTGCCGAGCACGCGCTCCAGACGAGACCTGAAGGCTGTGAACATGATGCGGACGAAGTACTTCCTCATGCTGGCCCACATGCAGTTGATGGTGGACTTCAGCTCGACGCCGTTGCTGTGGCGGACCTTGCACGCCTTGCCTTACCAAGCAAACACACACTGTAGACGAGGGGATTGAGCTAGAGCGACTGGGAGGGCTAAAATTTCTTCGAACAGAAGTTTATGTTCGACCCCAACCACACTCGCACAGTCTTGGCCGTGTGGGCCAGTGCATTGTCGAGCTGAATGACATAGTCCTTCTTCTTCGTGATCTTTCTTACCCAGTTCAGCATTTGCGTGGCCAAGATCTCCATGTGTTCGGCCGCGGTGAGCCACAACCACAACAACGTCATGTTCACGGCTTCCAAAGCCCTGATGCCGAACATCATCACAGATGCCGCGTGCATGGATGTGGACATGCAGCCAACCTCGGAGACATCCTGGTAAAAGCTTACTACGCGATGTGGTCGTTCTGCTTGTTAATGACCGAATCGACCGTGAAGTTTCTTTCATCATAGAAAATGATAATTCGATTGCCAAGATTCTTCAAGTCGTTGATAAGAGGAAAAAAGCGACCTCGACGTTTTTCTTGCATAGACTTGGTGAGCAGAGGTCTTTTCACGCACCTTAAACTATTGCTGCCCTCCTCTTTAAGGGCCATGAACACCGTGGCCCCCCAAAAGTTATTCTTCTTCACTAGCGCTATCTTTTTAGCTCCAAAGCACTTTCGAAGTCCTCTCTCAGACCCAAATGACTGACTACTTGAGATCTGTCTGAGGTTTTCCTCGATTTTGAGCCTCTCCGCGTCCGACTGAGATTGAGCCGTTTGGCGATGTTGGAATTGTTCCATCTCGTCACAACTGTTTTAATGACATAAACTTGAAAAGAATAACTTTAAGTTTGTTTGACATAACATTTTTCTATCACACAAATAAACTTCTCGTAGCATAAAAAAAGACCCGTGTGTAAATAAACCCTTGCAAACCCCGTAGATAAATATATATATATATATATATATATGTATATATATATATATATATATAAAATGTGTGTGAAATGGGAAACTATAGTAGATTATGACCAGGTAGTACTGTTTTTTTTTAGGGAAAGAAAAGAATTACCTAGAAGAATTATTATTATACGATACAAGAGATACCATAATCTTCCTAAAAGATGCAATATTGGATCCTAAGGTGTGCAACACTAAGTGCTGAAAGATAACTTGGCGGTGAGGTGTGACGTAGATGTCGCCCAAGCAGAGAGCGGAAAATCGCTAAAGCAACCTAAAAATCTGTTTTAAATTCCATTTGAAAAAATAAAATTTAAATTGGAATTCTAAGTGGTATATCTATTTCTTTAATCTTTTTTATCACTTACTTTTCATCAGCTTTTAATGCAGTAATAAATAACTTTTTCTAATTTTTGTAATGTAGGATAGCATTTGCCGGAAGGTCAAGAAGCAAAAACTGCTGACCGTTAACAGATTCCATAGAATCTCGAACTAAACCCTAGATATTTTCACTAAATCGCAAGTTTTACTTCAGCAATGTATTATAAAGAAGTTTTTATGAATTATTGATTTTTAAATATTTACTGAAGGAAAAGTACAAACAAGGGCATTTCCAGCGGAGGAAAATGGATACGTGGAAGCAAGAATGGACTAATTAAACATAAAATGAATTGAAATTAAGATAAATAATGAAAACTATTAAGGATAAATATAAATCACGTGCACCTGAAAATTTTATTATAAACATTTAAAAAAAATCTCGCACTAAGAAAACGTAGATACAAACGATCCCGAATATTCCAACAAAATATAACGAAGACGTTAATCAATGGCTACAAAACGGTTAAAAACATCCAAAGAAAGATAGCCTCTCCCCTCGTTCTCTTTATTCTAACAACTGGGCCTGGAAAAACTCCCTATCACCCGTCCTCGCTCGGATCAAGACAAATAAAACAAAGAAACGAAATTTGTTGTTTTCTTAAAAGGATCAACTTAAGAACATCTTGAACAAAAGTGCAAGATTCCTTCTACTGTCTTCGGATCTTTTTGACCCTGGAATCAGGGGAGTGTTTTTGCTTTTGAGCCTGTGCCCACGTTTACGATCTTATACATGAAACGCAACTTAAATGAACGATGCAGCACAGATTAAACAGTACGTGTTCCTAGGCCTAGTTCTTGGGGTTGAATCTACATGGATGGGTGCGAGTAAATTTAGATGCTGTAACTATCATGTGGATCTGAGTGGTCTCGTATTTCAGAGTGCTTCGTGTATTTTCCTCATTATACCACTCGAACCATGGAGCTTCCCTGCTATTTCCCTCCTCTTAACCTCACCACCTTAACGAACGGAACTCTCCTCACATACCTTCATGTCGATATTTATGTGTTTTTTTTCTTTTAATGGTTTGTACTAAATATCAAGAACACATATTTAGACCTGATTATTTTTTTCAATGGTTTCCTTTTAAATTTCTTTCTTTCCTCGTATTTGTTTGTCTGCTTCACACTTCGGCGGACATTTTTAGAATGGGACACCAAAATCCCTCAATTGGGGATCCGAGATGAATATATATATATAAAGAAGTTTCTGTCTCTATGCCCTTACTGATTGCCTTTAGTACGGATTGGTGTGGGGGTCATAGACTTAAAA
This sequence comes from Ceratothoa steindachneri, assembly GCA_963969495.1. NCBI lineage: Eukaryota > Metazoa > Arthropoda > Malacostraca > Isopoda > Cymothoidae > Ceratothoa > Ceratothoa steindachneri. The sequence goes on along the minus strand of OZ018323.1, from coordinate 95,679,495 downwards.
AATAATCGTCTTCAGTAGGTCTTGTTTCCAAGGACCATCCCCGTTAGAGGAGTAAAGCGTTCATAAGGGGAGCACAAGAGCTGGCTGAAAGGAAGGGAAGGGAAGAATGAAAGGGTGAAGATGAAAGCAGAAGGAAAGTATAGAATGTAAGGGCGATCAAGGAGGTAGGCGCTGCAGCTGCCATCTGGAATATTACGTGCCCTCCCTGGTAGCTTACCCTCCCAGCCTCAACGCTCTCCACTCTATCATTCTTCATTGGGAATAGCGGGGATGTTCAGAAGACTAGCTCAGCTTCCTGCTTTGAGATCCCCAGGTAGTCTACTCTTGGAAATAAAAATCACTTCGCTAGTTCACGTAGAAGAAAGAGTGATGTGTGCCTGTGAGAAGAAAAGGCATGTAAAATAGAGAGTGGTGGTGGGATTGATTATGGGGTGGTGATGTATTAGGGGGTAACCACCTGCAGCCATTCATCAGAATCAATGCACTCCGATATTTTTTTGCCTCTTCTCCCTCTGAGAACGAACCGAGTATACATAAGCGTGGAAATTCAAGGCCTTATCTATCGGGGCATGATAGCAACTGAAAGGAAAGGAGAGACACACCAGATGAAGAAGAAGAGCAATTCCTTTCCCAAGTCACATTGGAAGGAAACGAGTATAGACACCGTTTGTCAATTTAGAAATACAAACAGAAACATTCTATTGATTTACGAGAATCTTCATTGGTAATTCCGATGCCGTTTCCTACATGTGTTCCTTGTAGGCTGTCACATTTGGCATCTACAGGGGCAGTGCGCCGTCTCGTTATACAATCCCGACGTTATTCTGAGACTACCTTGCTACTACACCTAGACTTTATTTCTTAAATTTCGACTGCCATTTTGCCCCTTATTCGCTATTTTCTTACTTTGCCAGGTTTTTCTCAGCTATTTGCAAGGCTGGGAGCTAATATCGCATTATAATCGACAACCAGCTTTCGTCCGCTCCCCCATGTCGTGGATTTGACAGGGCATGGGTAGAAGAGGTCCCCCATACATTTTGTTTCTGTTTAAGCAATAGTTCGTTCATCGATTGATTGTGGGAAGTTGTTGTTAATCAGATTCTTCCGGTTGCTCATCTCTGCATCGCACAGAAACCCTCAGGTCAAGAAGCTTCTGTTTGATCGGTGAATGAGCGTTTTATTAATTGAAAGTTTATTTTTATTAGAAGAGTAGAAGTTATCATTCACATCGGCTCCTATAATAACAAAAGATACAACACAAACCGAAAATCACATCTAGCTGTACTTTGAAAAAAAGTAAAAGACTTAGCTGAGAAACATTTTGAAGCACCACTTGAAGAAGAAAAATGAAATTAGAACAAAATATGTCTAATGGAACTTTAGAAATTGAAAATTGTCCTACAACTTAGCAAAGGAAAGAAAAATGAAAATCATAGCCACATTATATAACAATTTCCCTGCACGGTGAAGATTGCACAGCGTCTTGTTTTGGTTATATCACAACTAACGTCAGAACTGGCGCCTATCAGAACCAATGTCAACCAGGACAAATTCATAATTACCTTTACACTTCTCAGAAATAATAAAGTAAACGATATCTCAAAACAAACTTTAAACTTGTAGAAGCAATATAAAAAAACACTATTAAACCCGATGTTAATTTGGGAAGGTAATGAATTTATAAACCAACTTTATATTGTGTAAACTGTAAGTCAAATTGTAAAGTGGTGTATTGTCCTTTAGATCTAATATACTAATATACACGTAATTTTAGGAGAAATAATAGGGATCCATATGAAATTTCTATCTTCTTTATAGAAGAAGTTTATTGATGTCCGACGTTGTAGGTTGTGAACCAATTTTCAAGGACACCGTAGAAGAAAAGAAAATTGGCGGGAAATTCCTTTTATTATAGCTCAACTGGATGATTTATAGTATCTTTTCCAATAGATTTATTGACTGTTTTTTTAAATGTTATAGATGAATTGTTTGAGTTAATATTTAATTTTTATAATATTTACAATATAAAACAGAGACTAGTAACAAGGAAACAAGTAGCGAGGTATTAACTAAAAAAAGGTATTTTAAAGGATATTGAATGTGAAAGTTATCTATAAATAGTTCTAAGAGCGGCGACTGACCTCCCTACTACCGCCTTTCACTGTGTGAAATAGGAAAAACCTAGAGTTTGTGGAGGTCTCTAATTTGTTTTGTGTGGGAATCAACGAATAGGCCCTTTATTTTGGTTGGTTTATTTTTAATAACAACGGAGAGAAGCTTTGATCAGCATAAGGCTCGGGTTCTTAAGTTTAATATGAAATGATTCCAATATTCGGAGATGCGCTTCAGTGGTAACGGTGTCTAAAATTTCCTTGAAAGTGGCTTTGTAATTTGGATGACAATTCTGTTAGTGTAATTGGAATAAAGATTTCTCCGGGTTATCCATTGGTTCTTCTGTTCTATTACTATTTTTAAGGGGTGCACATATACGAGCATGTAGAATACGCCGTGTCGCTCCTATATATATCCTGCATGTACATCGTGAGAAGTTAATTGTATTTTTAAATAATGGAAGAACGACATAGCGCTGGTATATTATCATTGGGGTTTTGAAATTTTGAACGAAAATCAGTGGCGACAAAAGTGTTTCAAAATGCAATAGAGGAGAGAGGTGAGAAATTCTATTTCGTGGAAGAGTACTATGACGTAGTATGATGGACTTTAGGGGTGAACTTATTATTTAGAAATTTTAAAATTGTTCGTTCAAATATCTATTCCGGCTAAATTGTTTTACAGAAGCATGTAGTTTTATAGCAAGGTAACTTCTATTTGAAATTTAAGATATGAGGAGGCAAGTTTGAATGCGTGTGAGATTAAAGTTTTGCAGAATATATTATGAATTTGTGGTCAGATAAACTTAGGCAGTGTAATCATGTGCCTGTCTGAGAGAGTTTTCTGTAAATGTATGTTGTAAAGCCCTCTGGTGTACGAGATATGTTCAAATAAAAGAAGGGAATTGAGTTGTTTTCATTTTCTCGAGTAAATTTTATATTTGGATAAAAGTGTTGAGGTATTGAAGAAATTGAACTGAATTATTTACATAGTCAAAAATCTTCGTTCACCTCCTTCATCTTAACCATGAGCTCATTATTGATGTTACAGGTAAATCTGGTGGTATATTTCTCAACCGCACCCCACACAATGTAATCCATGTGATTAAAATCTGAGGAATTATTAGGCCAGAAATTGGCGCTAGGTAAGTAGTAGAAATTCTCCGACAACCACTTGTCACTCTTTCCATAGGTATAGCCCTCCAGCAGCATTCCTTTTCATCCAGGGTTTAACCAGCGTCCCTCCAGAAGCTCTAAATTGTTCCAAAGACCCTAATCAAACAAGTAGGGCATCATAGCTTCACCCTGTATTGAGATACCCAAGACGATCTCATGATACTAAGAACGTGTCCTGGATAATAGGCAAGCCAACCGCCAACCGTTGTTCTCTATGTTGTTCACAGAGCAGCACTCAACGTGTCAGGAGTTTGATCCCCGGTGTGAATAATCATGAGAAAGGTCACTCTTTTCTAATATTCAGATGGCTTCTAGTCATCCATGTCATCTAACCTGTTTACCAATATGTCAACCTGTTTCTTAATAAAGAGAGTCAGTAAATATCGTCAAATATGGCTCGAACACCTTGTTTATTCTAGCGAGATATTATATCCATTTAATTTCTCTGATGATATCTTTGTGGCGAAAAGTTAGAAGATATATTAAATACTTTATACATTGAAAGCTTTGTGTTTATTTCTCTCAAATGTGATATTAAAGAGACATTCCAATTAGAAAAATATTTCGTAGAGTAGATGTATAAAGAAATAAGAGATCAAAATTAATGCTGATATAAACTATATTCAATAGTAATAATAGTAATTAAAAAATAACCGATATTTATTTAGCCTGAGCTCCACTGACTCTGGCGAAGAAAGAGCAGAAAAAGTAGCATTCCTGTGTTTTGTCACTAATAATCGACAAATTGAACACTCTATAGCCCAAAAGAGAACAACCCATTCGATGGCAAAGCAGTGTGGATATAAAATCCCCTTGGACGGATTGTATGAGAAGAATAGTGATAGGTTACGTGTGCAAAATGAGGAGATTTAGAGAAAGAAATCTGCTGTGACTCTGTGTAGAATTATCTGCAGACCTACCTCTTTCAAGGCACCCTGCGAATCAGGGTCTAGCTTCCTACCTACTCCAAGGTAGAGTTCAACAAAATATGACAAATACCCTCTAATTGCTTCAACACTTCTTGCATTAATAAGATGAAGAGTAAACTGACGTGGGGAATCTTAGTCTTAGGTTCGACATTTTCTTCTTCTTTCTTTTTGCAACGAATCCAAAGAAGGAAACTAAAACAATCAATTACAATATTACTGATAATAGAATGTTTTCAATAATAATTGATCATTAGGTTGAGGTTGCGAAAGAAAAACAACAATGTTATAAATGCTCATTATTGGAAATTCGTCACATAACAGGAAGAGACTTGTGCTTCCATTACTTTCTTTCGCCTACACCAATAATCTATTGGGGTGCGGAAAGGAAAGAGAAGAAAGGAATGAAAGCAAAAAGAATAACTATAAATCAGAAAGTGAGACAAAGGATCGAGATTCGTAAAGAAATTTAGAAACATGAATTCTGAGTTTTAAAGCAGAATTTGTAAGAAGTCCGCTGACATTGGCAACTATAAAATTTGGCCTTAGAGGCCAATGTTTATTGTTTAAACTATTACTTATTTATGATAATATGGAGTTCTGTATACATATTAATTAACATCAGCATGAATTGGCATCGAACAATATATAATTAGGAATTTGTTTAGTCATTGCATTATTTTGTTGAAACACTGCCCTCTCCGCCTATGTTATAGCGGTCAATATTTATACTTTATCAAACTTAGGAAAAATTATATCCCTTCAATACACGAAACACGGCCCACTACATTACAACATTAAAAAAGAGAGGCTTCAAATGTAAAATTATATAGTTTTTGTCAAAGGAATTTTTGATTGAACAAATCTTTTTAATCATCGCAATAATCTGAAGCAACATCCATATTTATTGATAATTTTGGAACATACACATTATTTCTGACACCCTATCGCCAAAAAAAAACTGAGTTTTAATGATTTAATTAGTTATTTCACTAACGTGTGAAACACCTGTTAAAACTAATTAAAAGTGAGTATGGAAAAAGTAAGTAATGCAAGTTTAAATTTGATTAACTCTCGTTGCGTAATATTTTATTTAGAGAAACGAGAAAATTGCTCTTTGTTATTAATAAGTGGTTTATATGTGGTGAAATTAGGAAAGTTCCTCTATCTATGCACTTTCCCTTTTTTATCACTGCTAATATCCCAATAAATTTGGAGCGTCTTTTCATTTAATCTTCTGGCACGAAGCTCTTCATTCTTATAATAGTGATAGTACTAACCCGCAGAGTCCAGCTACAACATAATATTCTGTGTAATTTAAAAAAATCCTTGATATTTAATTAAGATCCACTGCTTTCCGCTGCCACCGATCCTTAAAAAAAAAATATCCTTTAAAACAAAAATCGCTACAAATTTTATTCTTGATCCATGAAACTCAATTATCTCTTGTAATTAAAAATTGGATTATCTTTTGCGAGAATCTTCCTCTTTCTTTACTTTTCCTCTTCTTCTTATTATTAATTATTACTAAGCCCACGATTGTTCAATCTAATGAAGGCGAGCTCCACATTTTTATGGCGGAGACCGATTGCATAGGAAAGGTCCCAAACCACTAAGATACAACTCAATATATGTACAGTAACGATTGCCTCTTTTTAATATAACAACGCCTTCGAGATGGTCTATAAAAGAGTAGAGCAAGTGGAATTACATTAGGGCATTGAGAAGTATCGAGTTCCCAAATTTTTAAGCGATATATAAAATAGAGGAAAGATTTTACTTAGAGAAATGGTACTACATATAATGAAAGGTATGGAATAAAAGCTATTGAATTTTTTTTTGTACTTTAGTATGAAAAGGAAAAAAATCTATAGGTCAATTTTTAACTGCAGTCAACAATAAACTGTAAACTTATTATCGGGGAGGGGGTTCATTCTCGATTTATATCATTATTGCGGACGCCAAATTGTGAAATTAGGGTATAATTTAGTGTTTCCAATTTGTATTAGAAAATATGAAAAGGTTAAAGTGGTTATGTACACACTTGCTCATGGACGTTAAAAAATACCTCGATTTCGTCAGCAGATTCTGTTTTAAATGAAGTTTTCATCACTAGTGTTTTACTTAGTCATTCATTTTCCCTACTAGTTCCTGCTAATTAATTATCGTTTTCGTTATCTTCCCTTTGGCCCTCTAGTTCCCAACTACCTTAGCCCTTCGTTAGTCATCTCGGTTTTCTAAAAATGATTAGTACCATAGAGTGATTACAAACCCCATTAAAATATGCTTATAGTATTACATTTATGTAAAAATTACTTATACTGCATCCACTGAAAATCTCTGCAGTGTTCTCTCAAGAATCTAAATACATTATATTTGTTTGTTTTTAATATAAAATAGCATTTGAAAACAAATTATAAAATTAAAGTAAAAATGCAAAATATTTTCCGATCACATTTATTTTGAAGATAACCATATGATATACCCTTTTATGGGCTTTTTATACAATGTACATTAAAAAATAACATAACAGGGAATCCCTATTACAATTTACATTAGATAAAAACATGAACTAATGAAATAATGACCCTTTAAAAAAAAAAGAATTTCTCCATAAACATACGTTATATATTGAAGGTTATCAAAAATAACCATAATATGTTCCTGAATGGAAATGGCGAGAAACATTGAGATATTTTTCCCTGTGATTCACTATGGATTACTGCATTCTCACACTGAGTAAAACCTATATGTTAATCTGATCACCACAAACATATTTTCCTCAAGTGCTACATACTGTTTTGACCTTTCGATTCTTCGACCTCACACAAAATGCACATTTTTTTGCGTGGCCTTGATATGGATGTGAGTTGGCAGACGGCTTTTGCAGATGCAGCTGAAGGCACCACTCCTTCAATATCTGCTCCAACCGTTCTTGGTAGGCGGCCGTTTGAGATCTCCTCTTCAAACTGTTCTCTAAAAGCGTTAAATCTACATTCTTGGTGAATTTACGGCGATTCAGTTTGTTCTTTGGGTTGTGAGCGTAGGGGATATACGAATTTAAACAGACGATGTTCAGCAGAGAAAAATACAAAGTTAGTGGCCAACACCAGCTGTTCTTGGAAACATCATATTAATTGTCATCATGTGCATCTCATCAACTCTTTCTTTGGTTGAATTGTAGAAAGTGATGATTTCAGGCTTCTTGTCATCACCAGTAGATTGGTTTATCTTGTTATCATGATGCATGCTGCTAAGAAATATCACATTCTTCTTTTTTATTCTGAGCCTTACTCTTTGGATGTAAGAGATTATCGTTAGTATGTTTCCAAATTAAACATGCTATGTACAAGAGGCCTATTCGTTGTAACTGAGAACTTTGGAGGAATCTCAGCTATGTTCTTTCTTACTCTCCCAAAGGCAGTCAATTTGTGATCAAAGGGTAGCGATGCCAATAGCGGAAAGCTAGAATACTAATTTTCAAATGTTATATTTCTGGCAGACCCAGAGATGTGAAAAATAAGTCTTGTGACCACGGCCTGTAATGAATTGTACCTCTTTTTAGCCATGTATGACCCATTGGTCTCTGTTATAGCATATATTTCGTTACATAGATAGAAAGTTTTTGCATCACACAATGCATGTATTTTGATTCCATATGTGAATGGTTTACTGGGAATATATTGCCTGAAAGGACATTTACTTCTAAATGTTACAAGCATTCCATCCACAGTGACAAATTCTGATTGAGTGTAGTTCTCTTTACAGTTTTTTACAAATATCTCAAATATTTGCCTGATTGGGGCAAGCTTATCCATGTTTTCTCTTACCTAGCGTGTTTCTGCGTAGTAAAATCTTACGCAAGATAGAAGAAAACGATACCGATGCAGTCAGTGACAGAGTCAGCCTGAAAATCTGGATACCAGTACCATTTGCTGCCTAAATATCAGCAAGGTGCAGTCTGTTGGCATGATACATTCCAACAAAGGGAATTAGGCCAATAAATGCTTTTAATTCAATACCAGTGTATTTTGTTATGCACATCTGAGCATACCCAACTTTACGAAGAGCGATTATAAGATTAGTATTATTTATCAATAAAGCAATTATTTCTGGAGTTATTAAGACTCCCCAAAGGTCTACAGGAGAATTGAGGTTTATGGTTATCTCTTTTGGTCCTTGTGTAAATTTGATAACATTGCTAGAATTGGCACGATGAAGCAATTAATCAAGATTCTTCTTCCAGTATGTTATTTTTTCCTTTCCAAACCATCGTTAATTTTTTTTTCTTCTGGGGGGGTCCTCTAGTAGTTAATCTCGGTCTGATTAATAACAGTCAAAATCAGGAACATGCTCATCCTCTTCTAAGTAATGTTCTTCACCCTCATCGTCGGAGGCAAGAACCTTCTCTTCCTCACTTTCTTTCTTGTCTGGCTACTTTCTTCTACTTCCTCCATCCTCTTGTAAATCTTTATCACCTCTGAATCTTGATACATTTTGTGAATTAACTGAAAATAGATAGAAAAATCTTACATTAGAAGAAAGTTATATTTAGGCGACCAAAGAGATGCAAAATGATGAAGAATAAAAAACTGAAATAAAGTAATAGCAGACATTCATTGCATAATTATATTACAGAGTAGTCTATGCTATCGTCTTCCTTTTAATTTTCTCTCTATGGCGTTGATGCACGCCAACCTCGCACGGTAAGGGAAAATGCTGGAAGATTAAGTAGGTTATAGATGCATATTGTTCACTCATATCTACATTGAGATAAACTCTTCAATATTAAAAGAAGGTCGTTGGAATCTCCCCCAAAATATCTTCTTTGTTTTTGCAGTGAGGAAAGATTAGAAAGAGCAGTTCACCAATTCATTATTTTTTTTTAATCTGTATCATCTTTTGACTTCTCGTTCCAAGCATTTTAGAATCATGCTATCTTCCCCATTCGGTTGTATCCGTTTTCACTATATTTTAAATAAAGAGGGAAAAAAAAAGAAAAACACTGAGAGGTAAATATTTTACAGAATTTGCTACCGTCTAAAAAGAAATAAAAATAGCAAAATAGAGCAAGGATAAGGTAATATATACAATGAAAATACCATAGGAATGTTAAAAGATGAATCCAACTCATAAGAAGAGGACAGTTCCTCCAGTAATTTTGCCGACTAAAGAGAGCCATATTTTGGTCAAGACAATCAAGAAGTCTCTTCTTTAGGCTACTAGGGATAAGTATCTTCTACAAATTAGCAATCTGAAGCCGATTTTTTCAAATTTGGTCTTTTTAATATTGTTGTCTCTTTTCTTTTATTACTCTTTCATACTCTACTGTGAAAACCTTTTATATTTGGGGATGTATCCCTTCCTAAATGCAGATTTCGCGACTACTAGGTTTTGCAGTGGCTATAGCCTTGTTAATAACTGCCATGATTGAATCTTAAAATAAAATAAAAACGCTCCGCTGGTTGTGGAGTCTGCGATTCAGTCATCCTTTGGGAGGTATCAACACGAGATTTACTGCTTCTGCGTCCATCCGCGTCGGTCTTAGTTTTGTTTAGCTTCTTTTTGGTGTGGATACGTATTGTCCCAATGTATATCTTTATTCCTATTCGTGTAGGTATCTAAGCACATGTATTCGTTTTAATGTAAATTTTCCAAGAGATTTGCATATTTTCAAGACTAATGCGTTTATTATTTTAGTATATATGGTGAGAAGCTCTCGTTGTACCCCGCTATATTTACTTTGCGCTTCCATCTACACGCATTTATATCTAATCTTCTATGTGCAGACATTATTTGGTAACGCAAACAAATTCAATAATTAGATAACAACAAATGATGGCATAAATGGTGGCATAAAATAACTACTTGATGTATTGGCCTGCAAACTCCCCCGATTTAAACCAAATAGAAATAGTATCGATGATAATAGGTGACAAGGTCAGGACTTGTAAACATACGAAGTTTAAGCAACTAGAGCAAAGATGGGGAGAAGAATGGAATTAAATTAAACCTCACTTTATTCCACTCTAAATGAATGTCTGTTGATTGATCTAAACGGTCTTTCACAAAATATCAAACGGCTTTAAAATTAAGGTCACACGCTGTGTTTTCTAGAGCTATTTTTTTCTATAGTAACTGCCTTACTTTAATTTACTTTATATGTATATATATCGATGAGGAGTGTTTTATTAATTTATAAAGCCTAAATTGTTTTTTTTTGCAGGGATCCCAACGCGAGAAATATATCTGGCGTCATCTATCATATTTCTGCTAATCATCTGGACAGCACATTATCCTTTCAGGAAAAATATTGCTATTATTCATTATTCAATAGAAAAGATCGCTTATATGCATATAAATTGGTTTACATGTTTTATATATGTATACATATTAAAATGTTGTTCAATATAATCCCGTTTGTTCATTATAGTATAGCTTTATCAATGTAGTCTCGATGGCAGGCTTAAAGGAGTCCTTACTACATATTAATTGTCCGTTCATTCATTTCTCTCTCAACCACAGCCTCAAATGTAGCAGTTCATTGCATCTCAAAGATGAAAGATAGCATGTCGCATATTGGGTTATTTATGAACGTGAAATTACTAGACCATCCAAGTACAGGGTAATGTGAGCTGTCCGAGAACGGTCAGATACCAAATAGAGCAAACATGGCAACTCCAGGGCTAATTAATTTCCTCATTGTTTTGCTAAGCTCGTTTTTTATCTGCTTAGGCCGATTTGGATCTGCTAAGAGAATGTTACTGTCCTGATGACATATGACTAGTTAAAATGATACTTTCTTTTAGCAAAAATAATATATCGAACCAAGAACCAAGCCACTCTTATTCGAATTTTGACGCAAATTCTTGGTCACGTTCAACATGTTGGCCATCCAAAATCGGGTTGTTCAGCGGTTAATGTGCCGTAGAAGACGTTCTTTTTTAGTTGCTCTCTTAATTTTAAACTGCCATGATCTGGAAAACAGAAAGTTAATAAAGTCATCAAAAGTCATTAAAAGTTTATAGTCATTAAAAGATTGTCTGGCTATCAGGAGACTAGTGAAAGGCAACAAGAGAGGAGCAGAAAAGAATGCATAGGCCAGATCGTTTCACAATCTCGGAAAAGAGAAAGATATGGCGCAGCCCTGAAGAAAGGGAGACGGTTAAGAGAAGGTTAAAGGCTGAGGCCGAAGCCGGATCGCAGTGCACGCGCAATCTAAGACAAAGAGATATCGGAAAAAAATAATAAGAAATCGCATCATTCATGGCTTATATTACGAAAAAAAACATTGCCTTTGATGAGAGAACTTAATGGTAGTTAATACAGAATAAGAAGCATCCGTCTTACTGGTAGATGCGACCGTGATGAGGAAGAACACGTACTACACGTTGAAGAAAACGAAATGTGGACACATCGACTGCGAGAAAATGGGAGTTGCGATATTCTTTTCAGGAGGTGAAAATTGCATAACTAACTATCTCAAATTTAATATTATCGAAGTGATAGTCACTTCGTCTGCGATTGCAGAAGGAGTGGATAGCAGACTAACAGTTAAGGGAAGTTTGGGTATTGAAGGAGAATTGACATACAAATGTGACAGCCAGGTTTCTCGTAATATCAGAAAAAGAAAGTGGTGACCAATAAGATTTTGGGAGGAATCTATAGCTCTAGAGTGGGTCATTATATTAGCCGTGTCCATCAATAGAACTTCAGTTTTTCCAGAGTTGAGCATTAGGAAGTTGTCACAGAGACACTGATTCAATCTTTCATACGCATCAATGAGGGTTATGAGTGTTACTGCGAAAGTTGTAGGGAGGAAGGAGAGATAGATCTGAGTATCATATGTATAAAATGGAAAGAGAGGCCAAAGGCACGAGGAGAATTCAAGGAAAGAAGATAGATACGAAACAGTAGCTGACCAAAAACAAAGACTGAAAGGATATGATAAAGTACATACAAATTAAAAAAACGTCACTTTTGATATGCACCGAATTGATGAGGGGAGAAATTTAGAACGGAATCAATCAAAGAGTTCAAGAAGGCGACATAATGGAATAGCATGATGCACAATATCAAGTGTCGTTGCAAGGTCAATGAGCAGCAAGGTGAAAGTGTGACTTTTTTGATGATGGTAAATAATATGTAATAAAGGAATTGGAATTTGGTGAGGAAAGAAATTTGGGAGAAAGGGTTAAAGTTGCCCCGAGGTTTTGGGTCCAGAATTGGCTTGTTCAAAATCCGACGAACCCTAGCATGTTTAAAGCCTCTATGAACTAATCTAGAAGAAAGAGAAGAATTATATGTAGAAACTCATCAAGTGAGGGAGATAAATTGAAAGTATAGTCTAGGTGGAAAACTTCTAGTAGAGAGCAAATTATTGTTATATATCCAGTTTTGGCCAAAGGTTTTAAAAGTACTATATTAATCCCTATAGGAAAATTAATAGAAGAAATCCAACGTTGCCTTTTTTTGTATTTTTGAACCATAATTTGAACGTTAAATCTAAAAAAAATAAGTAGAGCCTAAACCCATGGTATTAATAAATTGTTAAATTATCCGCGCTGTCAATAATTAAAATGATGTCCTTAGTGCTTAAGAAGAGCTTCAATTCGTTTTGTGAGTAAATCTTAACTGGTAATGCTCCATTTTTGTTCAATAAGCAACCGCAACTGCTTACACTTAGATTAATTCTGTTTATCAAGCGCCATTATGGTTATCACCAGAAAATTCTGTATTTGGTTTAAATCTGGCGAACTACCGGCCAGGATAATAACAGCTCAAAGGTACTCTCAGGCAAGAACATTATTATTGATTTTGCTCTGTGAGAAGGTGCACCATCAGGCTAAAAGATCGTTTTGAGCCTCAAATTGGTTCTGAGCTGTTCGAAAAAGGTGCTACTGAAGCAGGTTTTGGTACCATTTTGAGTTTATGGCAGTGTTTGAGGGAAAAAATATTACTAATCCTGTCCCGTAGATGAGAAGTAATCCCAGAAATGGAGAATGTCCATATGCGCTCCCGCTTTTCCAACTTATGAAAGATGCAACAGTATATGTAAACAAGAGAAAAGATATATCCTCTAAGGAAATAATCTGCCTCAATCCTGAAGAGTTCTTTCTTTATAATTCTTACAAAACTGGAGCCTATCCTAAGGCTTCTTGTTGGTGAAATGAAGCTTCTTTTCAGCCCTTCTCAACTTGAGACGTTTGTCGCAAATCCCAGCCTTACTGTGCTTGCTTAAGCGTTCACTTCTGCTTCTTTGCAATCGAAAATAAGCCTGGCATTGTAAGCAACCCGAGCTTGGCGTTTATTGTAATCACTTAGGCCTGTAGTAGATTTCTTCATTGGAGTAATACTAGTCTTTTTAACATTATTAATGATCCTTAAGATGTTGTTCCTTGGAATTTGGTATTCCAAGCCACTTTGGTACAGGACCTCTATGGTTGTACGCTTTTCTTTGGAAACAAACATTTCTGGAATTTTAAAAAGATTCACACACACATATATATATATATATATATATATATATATATATATATATATATATATATATATATATATATATATATATATATATATATATATATATATATTCAGACAAATATTACGAAATAGATTTTACTACACAATATCCTTCCTTTAGCCAATATTTGTCATCATTTTATCCTTTTGATCGAATAACAAAGGTCCTGTTGCTTCCTACAACAGGACCAGAGAGCGATTTTGGATTCAACGATGGAATATACTCTTGATCTTTATTATTTTTGAAATGCTGAATTTTTAATAAGGCTGAAAAATTTAAATCTTAGAATAATTATTCTAACAAAGTAATTTTTTAAAAACATGAAAAAAAATAATATATATGTACGAGTATATATTAGTCTCCAAATTTTGGCCCATGACTGTACTTTATATTTTTATATTCTTTCGGGCTGCCCTTTTAATACTCAAATTCAAGACGATATATAAAAGAAATGGCGAAGAAGCAGCATTACAATCCATTAGTTCAAATAATATTTTTTCTTGGATTACTTATTTCCAGCTATCGAAATATAATTCTAAAAATGCAGGATAAAAAGTTAGGTAAATATTAGTAAAATCAGAAAATTTGGGGGAAAATATTTAAAACCGAGGTAAATAAGGAAAATGGTGTCAATGATATAGTTGTTGTCGCTGATCCTCAAACTGACTGCCTGAACAGCATACAGAAGATGACGAAGGAAACATGTGCCCTTGTTCTAATTAATTGTATTAAGTTTATTTTGGTAGAGGAATTTATCTCTCGAACAACCCTAGAGACGAACCCGGAAAATGTATTCCCTTTTAAAGAGCTGACCTATCATACCCTTACCTTACTCCCAAATCCATTGTATCCGAGCGCAGCGCCTTAGTGGCTGTTTGACCTACATGGGTTCTAAAACAGCCTGAAGGCCATCTATCGGCCTGTAAAACGCAATTTAGCCCCTGTTAGATCACAAGATGGCAATCTCCTAAAAGACAAAACAGCCATTCTAAATCGCTGTGGACAGCACTTCCAAACCCTAGTAAATATTAGAAACCATATAGAGCCAAACCTTTTAGATGTAATTCCTCAGGTACCTCTAGCAATGGAGATGGATGAACTGCCCACTTTTGAAGAAACTCTTGACGCCATAAAATCCTTAAAAAATTATAAATCACCTGCCCCAGATTGCCTTTCCTCTGAACTGTACAAAGAAGGTGGCTATTCCTTACACTCAAAGATACATTATCTCATGTCGGTCATCTGGAATACTGAAGAACCTCCCGCTGAATTTCTAAAATCTGACATGGTGTTTGTATACAAAAAGAAGGGTGATCTAGCACTCTGTGAAAATAGCAAAGGAATCTCTCTACTGGTAGTGGCCTTTAAAATTCTGACAAGAATTATGCTTACAGGAGCTGCCCAGTGTAGGCCATGAATGGTCTTTTGCAGTCTCCTTCTTTTCTTATGTTCTTATGTTCTTATCAGATTATGTCGCCATATATCAGAGAATACCTTGCCAGAAACACAGTGCGGATTCCGTAAGGACAGGAGCACCTGCCACATGATATTATGTGTAAGACAACTACAGGAGAAGTGCAATAAGCAAAACACAGACCTCTACATTGCTTTTATTGACCTTCAAAAAGCTTTTGATGCGTCAATACGGAACTATTATGGATTGTTTTAGAAAAGTTTGGCTCTCCTCCAAAGTTCCTCTCAATTATGAAGAAACTACACGATGGCACGACAACAACAATACTTGCCTCAGATAAAATATCCGAACCTTTCAGCGTTGAAGTTGGTGTCAAGCAAGGATGTGTCATAGCCCCAGCATTATTCAACAGATTTCTATTTGCTATCCCCTTACTAAATCAGAATGCAATTCTTCAGGTGGACAGGGTTGCTATCCAGTACCGACATGATGGCAACCTATTTAATTTGAGAACACTTCAAGTCCACACGAAAACTGTGACCAATCATATTCTGGAACTTCAATATGCAGACGACTGTGAGCTGATTGCACACACAACATTTGCTCTACAAAAACCCTCAATGTCATAGCCGGTCGTTACAAAGCAAAACTTTTTTTTTAAGCAGCTATCTGGCGACTGCCCACTTGGGCATATGTCGCCACAAACAAACAGCCTAGTTTTAGGCTACTTTAAAATAAAAATTTAAAATAAAACAACGATAAAAATAGATGACAATAAGGAAGCAAGCTCCGGCATCTGGAAAAGGTCCCCTTCCACCCGGCGTGAGAGCGTACGACCTAGAAAGAAAATAAGAAAAAACAACAAAACCTAGTTAAATAAAAGGGAGAAGGCCGGCCTCCCCCCAAAAGTCTATCAGTCCACCAGTCATGGTGCACGCACTCGTCCCGATTAAAAGACACAGGTGGTAGCGACCCCGCCCAACCCGGTAGCAGAACAAGTAACGTGCGCGAAGATCACCCAGACTGGGACATTCGACAAGAATGTGCCAAACACTTTGAGGGACGAAGCAGTCGTCACAATAGGGCGCAGTCAAGCGCTCCATCAAATAGCGATGCGTCACTCGAGTATGTTCGATTCGGAGACGACAGAAAGCGACCTGTGGCCGTCGTGGCATTGGGGAATAGGTCCATGGGAACGGTCACGGCGCAATCACACGCAACTTTAAGTTCCCTTCAACCGTCTCCCATCTTCTTTGCCAAGCAGTCCAAGGAGCTGCCTTGATTCCTTCCATGTAGTCGGTGTGAGGAAGAGCAAAACGCTGGTCCAGTCGCAGAGTCCTCAAGGACTCTTTGGTGCCCTCATCGACGTGCTCATTCCCCGCAATTTCTACATGTCCAGAAACCTAGCAGAAGATAATCTCGACATCCGCTATGCTCGCCAAAACCATGTCGTCACAGATATCGCGAACCAGGGGATGCGGAGATTCCAATGCCCCAAGAGCACTCAGGGCACTTTGTAAGTCGCTTTAGATCACAATCCGGTCTCCGAACCGGGCACGTCGTGTGATCTCCCGTACCAAGTGGTGTATTGCCACTAGCTCGGCCGTGAAGACAGAAGCAGCGCCTGGCAGAACACCGCTGACTTCAAACAAAGGGGATACGGCGTGGAAGCCGACCCCCTCTTTGGACTTGGAGCCATCCGTATACACTGGCACGGTTTCAGCGCGACACGAGGTGTGCTCCAAAAAGGTCGAACGCAATACTCCCGGCGCTGTACAAGCTTTGGGAGCAGAGGCGTGGCGACAAATAGCCAAATGTGGTACTCTCCAGGGTGGCATCCTTGGCAGAACCAGGGGCGCCACCGGCCCGAGAGTTATATCTACCTCTCGAAGGAGTTTCCTTGCCCTAAACCCAAAGGACTTAGGGTATGACTGGCGTCTTTCGGTAGCATAGGCACCATCGAGATCAGCTGCGGATGCAGAGAGAGCTGTGGGCAACTGAGGGAGACGCCCGCCTCGCGCGTATAGGCGAGTGATGAACTACACGCGACGTAGAGCGAGTGGCATCTCCCCAGCATCTACGAACAGGCTCTCAATGGGGAGGTGTGGAATGCACCGGTCACAAGTCAAAGGCCGGTTTGGTTGATCGAGTCCACCTTCCGCAATAAACGCTCGGCTGCGGATGCATAAAACTTGCATCGGTAGTCGAGCTTCGAACGAACAAAGGATCGTTTAAAAAGTAGGACAGTAGCCCTATCAGTGCCCCAAGCGCTGAACGTCACGGAACGGAGAATATCCATGGCGCAGGTACAAGAGACCCTAAGGCTGCGAATATGATCCTCCCAGGTGAGGTGTCGGTCAAATACAAGACCAAGGAAACTGTTCGATTCAACGACATCCAGGCACACCTCATTAAGAAAAAAATATCTGGATCCGGGTGGAGCCGTGGATGGCGTCAGAAGTGCACCACCTTAATCTTGGTAAAAGAAAAGAAAAACTTTTTTAATGCCTGTTGGAGTCGACGCTCCAGAGTTGGCATCTGGGCCGCGCTTAAAGAGATCGAAAGGGCGTCCACGTAGAGCGTAGCGAGAACATCTTCCGTCAGCACCGAGGTGATGCCGTTGATGTTCAGGGCAAAGAGTGTGAAACTGAGGACACTTCCATGCGGGACACCCTCTTCCTGCTCCTTTGGGGCGGAGTAGGCCCCATCCACCAGTACGCGGATTTGATGATCTCGCAAAAATTCAGATATAAACATTGAGAGGCATCCCCTCGCCCCAATCGTGTGGAGAGTCTCCATGATACCATATCGTCATACGGTATCATAGACCTTCTTCAGATCGAAAAACACCATGGCTTATTGCTGTCTAGAAAGGAAGGCCTCGCAGACAACATTTTCCAGTCGGAGCAGAGCATCCGACGTGGAGTGGAACTTTCGGAAGCCGCACTCTGCAGGAGACAGATGGCCTTCGCTCCCTAGGAAAAAGGCTAAACTAACATTTACCAATTTCTGCATCAACTTGCACACGTAAGAGGTTAAAGAGATTAGGCGGAAACCGGCCGGACTAGAGTGATCTCTTCCCGGTTTGCGAAAGGCGAGCACAGTAGCGATTCGCCAGGAATCTAGGAGGAGACCCTCCACCCAGATCCTGTTGAACAAATCTAACAGAAAGACATTTTCTCGCTCACCCAGGTGTCAAAGCATGACGTACGGGACATCGTCCAAACCATGGGCAGTGTCAGCACACGAAGCAAGAGCGGAGCGTAACTCACTCACAGTAAACCAGTCGTTGATGAGTTCTCCGCCTCTAGAGGTAAAGTCCAGCCGGCGGCCTTCAGCGACATCACGACGTGCATTGAATGCTGGCGGAGCAGCATCCCCGCTAGAGAATGCAAAGAAGTCAGCTGACGGTGGAATGTACGTAGAAATTATAGTATACCTCTTATCCAGATTAAGCTGCACAACCATTCCCTAAAAGAAGGTATCTAAAGTGAAAGGAAGAACGGAGACATCATGCCGGGTGTAAACCGCGCATCCCTCAGTCTTGCCATCCTGCGGTGGTGGGGTTGCAAGACCCTTATCCTCCGGGAGGGTGGGCAAGTGGCACGCGCCTAACGTGGTCTCCTGCAGAAGAATAGCTAACGGGGAACGGGACAAAACGAGCCTCCGCAGCTCCTCCCAGTTGGCCCAGAGTCCACGGCAATTTCATTGAAGGAATATGCCCTCCAGGCCTAGCTCGGAAAAGACGCATGGGCCCTTTTCGAACAGAAGACCCTCACGGGAATGGCCGTACGCTTTTCGAAGGCAGAACCCCGGGCGCTGTTGGCCGCACAAAGCGCTGAAGGCGCTATCGCCTTCGAGAACTGGCCACTCAGCCCACCACTAGGCGTGTGAGAAGGAGCTGAAGCTCCTTTGTTGCTGTCCTTATTTCGAGGGAGAGCTTTAGGAACCCCGAAAGATGGCCTGGCGACCAACTTCAGGGTTATTGCCTCCTGGAGTCTTACGACGCGGTGGAGGCGCGTGGCCGTTTTGTCTTACGGGAAACGGTCACGCTGGGGAAAGAGGGCTGAGGCTTGGTTTTAGCTGGGGCTGGCTATGAACCCTTTTTGTCGCCAGCTTTACCAGGGGAGCGCTCGGGTTGAGTAGAGTCCACAGAAGGGCTCCGAATGGGCGCGGAAACAACCGTACTCGTTGGCTTGGATGGGCCAGGAGCAGAGGGTGCCTTTCTAATTATTGAGGCATAAGACGTCCCAGGCAGAGTCTTGGGCCTGAACGGCCAGGATTTCTTTCTTAATTATATATGCACCACATTGCTTCGAAGAAGCGGGGTGGGGCTCTCTGCAATTGACACACTTGGCTACACACCTTTTAGAGTTATCTTGTGCAGCCTTAGAGCAATTTACACAGACTTCGGGGGACCCTGACTTTGCACGTCCTCAAGAACGATTCGTATGGCTAAAGCGGTGAAAGTAATAGTACCGCCGCGGCAGTGGCACAAATGCCTTCACGCGGTAGCGGTACTAACCGGCACTCACCGAATCAGGAAGCTTGTCACACTCAAACGTGACGAAGAGTGTAAGGGTGGGTCTCGAAGCCCCTCCCTGTTTTCTCATCACACGTTCGACCTTGACCGCCCCATCGTCAGCCAGCTCTAAGGTGGTGTCCTCTATGGAGTAGTCAACGAGTTCACTCGCATGAACTACTTCTTTTACAAAGTTCATGGTAGAGTGCGTTGTCAGACTCACTGGGGTGCCATGAAGTGTCCGAAGAGCACTTATCTTGGCCGCCTCGGCGGGATTCGTCGCATTCGCCAGAAGGCTTACGTCCGAAAAACGGGTCACCTTTGGCTTTCTACTAATTGCACTAGCTAATGCTCTCCTCTGATCGATCATGTTGCCCTTGGCCAACATGCTTTCATCAGTGGAGCAAATAACGAGGAAGCGTTTGAAGCCACTGGGCTCGAAAACGCCAGGTATCCTCTGAATGAGGGGCCTCGATGTTATACAGGCTCCGCCCTGTGCACTTTTGATTTTAGTCTTAGTCAGAGGCGTCGCACACGGAGGGATAGAGGGGCCGGATGTGCCGATCTTGGCTTCGTCGCTTGCCAAAGTGGCAACAGACCCATCCGTCCCCACAGCCCCAGTGGATGGAAAGGAGCCTCGACTCTTCTTCGTCTGTTTTTTTGTTCTTTTTCTTTTTAGGAGAATGAACTTGCGTCTCCCCTCCTTGAGCAGGAGCCCCCAGGCCAGATGACCCGGCCTCAGCCAGGTTCTTTTCCGAAACGGAGAAGGTCATGGTGGTCACAGGGGCACCGGTTAGACGGAGATCCCTCCCCTCCTTGTACTGACTCAGAGACCCCAGCTGTTTGAGGAGGACCTTGCATAGGGGCGGATTTGGGTTCGGTGCTTGGCGCCAAGCCCGGATTCCCCTCCATAGAAAGCCCTACCGTCTGAGGCTGGGTTGCCTCAACGATCATGTCTATCGCAGGTCTTGTTGACAGCATCACCGGTCATGTGTGGGGAGGCACAGACCTTAACCCCGGCAAGGTTTAGTATTCTTGCCAGCAGGTCTTTTTAGGGAAGCGACCGAAGGGGCCTGGCTTTCCTCTCTCCCCTAAGAGGGTTTACCCTACCGAGCCGCTTCATTGAGGAGCGGTCGGCAATAGACTGCCTGCTAGCTTTCTTGGCAATCCCCTTAGAAAGAAAAGGAGGGACTGCCGCTGGAAATAGGGAGGTGCCCGAAAGCACCTCCAGAGAAGGGGGTAAGTGGGAGTCCCCTACACCCGTAGTCGTAGGAGAGGAGTAAGCCTCCTCTTCGGTTAGAGAAATATGGGGGGTCCCCTGCGCAAGCATAGGGGGCACCTCCTTTTTTTTCGGTGGAGCTGCCGGAGGGCGGCTTCTTCGCTGGTACAGGAATAAATTAAAGGGGGGGGGGGTTGACACATCATTGGGCATGGTGACCCTCTTTTTATTACAGGATGCAATAGCACATCACTCCTCGCAGTAGCCCGCTATGCAAGCAGTGCTTACCGGACTGACAGAGCCAGGTGCCGCCATCTAAGGCCCCCCCTCCCGCCTGGTGACCTGGCAGCCCTTCAGCATGGCGGCTCCACCTTGGGCACGGCGTAAAATCAAGGATAGATGTTAAAGTGAGAAGGAAAAGGGATGTGAGGAAGGTATTGGTGGGGATGAAGCAGGTTGTTAAAAAACCCCATCTTAAACCGGAACTCAGGGGTTAGAGAACGTTGCCCCTCCTCCCCCAGCCCCGACCTGGGACGGTTGTCTGAGAAGAAGGTCAGCATCTACCCTGTGAAATTAGAGGCTGACCAGAGAAAGTTGTGGGAGAGCTTGTATGAAAAGCGAGGAAACAAGTGTTTTGAAGTAAGGAGAAGAGGCTAAGCTGGGGTCGGACGGGGTGCTGAGTCCCGTCAGCATGGCGGCCAGGATGGCAAATCGCCGCACCCCTTACGTGGCTTTACGAAGCAATGGGTCTGAAAATGAATGTCGTTAAAACAGAGATACTAATGCAACGACAGAATCCCCATCAACGTCTAACTTTCCACATGAACTGTGATGACATTAAACAGGTCAAAAGTTGCAAATATCTGGGCAACATCCTGTCGGAGAAGTATAATTTAGATGAGGAGGTTTGCCACAGAATAAATTAAGTCTCTGTAGCCTTTGGAAAACTGCGCATAAGAGTCTTCCAAAGCGATAACTTCAGCCTAAAAACAAAGATAGCACCCTACACCGCTGTATTTCTAACTACTCTACTCTAAGGTGCTGAAAAATTGAGTGGTTACAGAAGGCATATAAGACAATTGGATGCATTTCATATAAGAAATCTGCAGATGATTCTCAAGCTAACATGGAGGGAGAAATTTCCCCATGTAGAATTCCTTCGACGTGCCAGCACAACCTTTATTGAGCCAATGCTTTTTTGAAAGTGCTGTCCGCAGCGATTTAGACTAGCTGTTTGGTGTTTTAGGAGATTGCCATCTTGTGATCTGACAGGGGCTATAATTCGCATAAGTAATAACAGATTACCTCGACAAATCCTTTATGGACAACGCCCACTGGGACACCGTAGAAAAGGTGGGCCAATAAAACGCTATAAAGATCAAGTAAAAGCAACTATAAAATAGTCTAATATTGAACCCCTGACTCTGGAAGTCAAAGCCAGTGAGGGAGGGACTGTCGCACCTTGAACAGTCCATTCAAAACAAGAGAGAGGCTCAAAGAAAACGGCGCAACAATTCACCAGTCCAGGAGCCAAATAATCCCGGAATAGCGTGTCATTTCTGTAGCAGAGTGTGTGCATCGCGCATCTGACTGCATAGTCATCTTCGCTAGCACAATCGACAGCCACGATAAATTCATATCCGTAAATTTATCTCCATTTTCATCAAGTGAAGTTTGAGTCGTCTTCGTTCTCGAAGGACAGCCATAAGTAAGTGCCTTTAGAGACTTTTTGGTCACACGCCTTAGTCCCTCGAGACTTACATTATGTGTACTATTGTGTGCAAATAAAAACTCCTGTGATTTCAAAAGATTATGCTCTGTATTTACAAATAAAATAAAATAGTGTAATAACTTTTTTATCAAATGACTTTAGAGATGATTAAAAATAAACAGTTCTCCCATTCATATTATATATTACAGCTTTATACTAGATGGTGCGAAGTTACTACGTGCCTAGCAAAGAAAATCTGTCGATGTAGGCGTAAAAATATAGAAGTTTGAAACTTTCATTATTATAATAATCGAGGCGGGAGTTCCAAGGGCCATAATAAATAGCAGGTATGCCACTTTTGACACGTGCGCCGTAACTTCGGCTCCACGACTCTGTGAAAGTTTAATTATTCCTCTCCGCTTAGCGACTTCCTTTCCTGAAGAAGGAAAAAGTTAGGGGAAATTGAGCGCTCTCTCGCTCTATTTTCTCAAGTGATCTATTTGCATAACAGATACCTTTCTTATATTTATGTTCTGCCAAATAGATTACTTTTACAACCACTTTTCATTTGGGGGTGCAGATTGGCCATTATTGTCTTTTGCTTTGCCATGTATTTTAATTCATTCACCCTTCCAATGTCTATAAAATGCCTCTCAAGTTTTATCAGACTCATCACGTTATCGGGGGTGCCCTCAACCACTTGCACATTAATCATATTTGAGATTCCTCTTTTGCACCTAATTGGCACGTACGCGTATCGTTGACATTGAATAAATTGCGCATGAAAAACATGACCAAATAGGGAAAAAGTACAGAGGATTATTATCTCCATGTGGTTAAATTTACAAAGAGAAAATTGTAATTGCGGAAAATTGCCATCCATTAAATTGTTTAAACCGGATAAACCCTAAAAGAATGATAAAAATGGATTACATATATATATAATTTATAAAATACTTTGAAAAATACACATTTCATTTATAAAATATGCATAATATAGGAAATAGATCTTAAATTAGATATTTTATCACCTCTGGTCCAATATTTTTCTACGATATTTATTACTCTAAAATTTAAGACTTCTAAAATTTATTCTGTAAGAGGCAAAATTCCTTGTTCAAATCTTTCATACAGTTGTAGCCAAACATCGTTCACATTCGAGAGCAGTTATAGTTCGGTTACCTTAGTTGTAAGCTATTCATTTTTGTGTTAGTAATTTGTAAAGATCCCTACTAATATTACCTATATTAATATTCAAATGAATTCTAAAACTATTTATTGATTGTTTTATTGACATACTAATAAAATATTACAAAATTTAGAAAGTTTTCTACATATATTTTACCCGTATCGGAGAATTTTTGTGCGCAATTAGGCCAGAGTTAGGCCAGTATTCCAATAATATTTTTTTCCCTAGGCAATTTTCTCAGCGGAAATGTTTCTTGAGCCTAACCATAAGTTTCCTTTCTCACATCTTCTGCAATGATCATGATGAAATTTCTGCTTGCTGCGTTATCACAAGAACGTGATACCTATCTTGATATACCTTGCTTCCCTATCCTAGTATTTATTTTAGCTGTCTGTCTATTTAAATGCTATCGTGAAGTATAAAGTGAATTCGCCTAAAAAAAAAAATTATTTTGGAAATTGCATTAATAAGAGTGAAACGAAACCCTATTTATTCCCTGCCAATTTAGTTTAGCTGAATCATTGAGAAATGTCCTATAGGCTATTGTAATGCGTCGAGTGTGGTATGTTTGGCTTCTAGAGACCACACACGGTAACCTACCTGAATCCTAGTGGCTCCAAGGTAAACAGTAGGGGAAGTCAGACAGGTAGAAAAGCAGAAAGGTAGAATGTTCAGGCCATTCGGCTATTAGAGGTGTTCTAGCGTCTAGTTTCGAAGTAGTGTTACCACTGAGATTTGAGACTAACAATTGAGATTCCACAGGAGATTTGGTTGCTTTCTTCCAGGTATAGTTAAAGTGATGTTTCCATTGAGATGTGGGGCGAACTGTTGAGACCATGCCTCCAGGAGATTAATCTGATTCCACTTTAATCTTATATGAGTAGCAAGATGCTTCTAGGTTCAATTTATTTCAGCTTTGATGATGACTGTACCAAGCAATGTAAAGGATGATAATAACTTCAGTCCTTTATTCTGGATTCTTAATTTTCTTCTTTATTTACACACTTTATAAATGTCATATACAAAAACAACTCGTAACTCGGCGTTAAATCTCAACATACATAAATTTTCATATTACAATCAATAATTAATTATCTTTATAATGTTATCGTTAGATAATTGCTCATGTGCATGAAAAGAAAAGAATACAAATTAGGAGATGAGCAAAAATCTTAAACTATATCTTAGAATAACAGAAAAAAGCCCACGAGAACATTATGATGGAGAGACTTAGTTTAACAGAAAATCATCCACTTGGATATCTGGACAAACCAAACATACGGTTATAGTGGAAGCTATATGTAACCTGAATTGGAGTTCGGCAGGCCATTTGGCAAGATTCCCAGACGATAGATGGACCATAAAAATTCTCAATTGTTCTCCATTTGATAAAAGATGATAAAAAACAGAGAGATGATCTTCAAAATTATGCTACTAATCGAAAACAAGTTAAACAAGATTATTACTAATCACGAGTTCAGGAAAACCCGCCTAAAAAAGGCTGAGAAATTACTATCTCCGGAAAAACCTGGAAGAAGACAACCAAAATGAAAAAAAGAAGATAAAGAAGATGCTGAAGAAGAAGAAGAAATCATCTCTTCGGAAAGTGACGAGGGCCCATGCACTCGTAACAGGGTGAAGATCAAATCTACAACTACAAGTCCACCACCGAAGAATAGAAAACTTGCAGATGCCCAGGCCAATAAGAAAAAGAAAATTAAGAAGAAACACCGGTAAATACATCATACCATGCAAATGAACGCACCAAAATTTCTGGAAATTAATGCCAACGCCTAAACGATTAAAAGAACTAATGCCGATGTAATTTTAATCTCAGAACACGGGATCGATACGCGTAATTTCGAAATGAAGATTTGGAATTACGAAATGTTGGTCACAATACTCACAAGAACGATACGAGGCTGCTGATATTGCGATCAAGAAGAGAATAAAATACAACCAAAAAAGAAATCTCAAAGAATCCTATCTCACGATTGAGGTCAACGTCGACATAGGAAAGCTTGTCATTGCCGCCGGATACCAGCCGCCAAGGAGAGATGATTTACCCATACACTCTCCCTGGCCTATTTGTCAAAGAACGTCCACTATATTAATATTGGATCTGAATGTTAGATGTCAGGGGTCCGGCTACAGGGCCTACAATAGAATAGGCAGAAGCCTGGACATCTTGCTGAAAACAAATATTGTCCAGCGAATTGGCGCCGACTTCCTTACCTTTGTCAGAGCAGGAAATGCCACAAAACCAGACATATGTCTGTCTAATCTTCAGTTACAGTTTAATTACTACATGGAGCCAGTCCAGGTGCTATGTAGTGATCCTATAGGGATTCTGCTTAACATAAACAGGACTTGTATACAATTTCCAGCTGTAATTAGAAAGAACTACAGAAAAACATAATGGGCACGGTACGCACGCCTCCTTGAGTCATACCAACCCACAAACTTGGATGAGGTAATTATAGAGGAGATGGATGAGGTACTCGACGACCTTAACAACCATCTTATTAATTCGGATAGAACCCGAGTATAGGACCATCTCAACCTACATATAGACAGAATACATGAAGTATTTATTCCGTGAGCTGAATATATATATATATATATATATATATATATATATATATATATATATATATATATATATATATATATATATATATATATATATATATATATACGAAATCAATGTGAGAAATGCATCATTTGACTCATTACATTGAAGTAAAGAGATCGAAGAATAACTGAACCAGTTGATCCTTGAACAACAGTGGAGACGATGGGACGGTGCCATCGATAGTCTTAATCACGAGGCAGTTCTCAAAGATTTTTTTAATAAAATCCGATGTCCTAAAGGATCGACTGGGAAGAAGATGAAGCAGAAGATGAAGATACTAAAAGAAGCATAAAATATAGAAACAGAAGAAGAAAGATTGAAGAAATATTCCATAGTTATTGGGACAAAAACGAAGATTATGATATAGAGTTCGAAGGAAATATCATAGACGAGCTTAAAGACTAAATAAATAGGAGGTACCCTCACGACCAAGTGGATAGACAGCACGACGAAGACGCCGAGATTACCGCAGAGGCACTACTCCACGCGCTCTATTTTTTCCATCAGAAGGCCCCAGGACAATTGGAGCTTACAAAGTTAAATTTCGAAAAGGCATCAGCCAATGCTATTAAGGGAATGAGTAGGATTTTTAACGCCAAACTGAATACTAGATACTTCCCAGATGTTTATAAAACAGTAAAAATGATTTTCCATCCAAAAAATGGGAAGGACCCGAGGATAAGAGGGAGCTACCGGGCAGTTTCACTCCTGGAATTTGGCTGGAAGCATTTAGAAAAGATCCTCAACCAAAGACTGGTGTCTCACCTGGAGGAAAACTCCCTTTACAACCAGTTCCTGTTTGAAATTCGTAAAAGCAAAGTACGGAGGTGGCGATAAATGTCATCACGGAAAAGCTAGCCCAAGCCAAACGAGAGAGGAGTTGCGTGGACAATGTTTGTCGGAATGTATCAAAGGTGTTTTATAAAGTGTGGCAACGTGGAATGCAGTATAAGATCCTCCGGCTGGCCTAAGTGAAAACTCAGAAGAAACACACTGTGACTATGTCATGGAGAGGGTGGTGTATGTCAGTTTAGGGTGCACTATCGGACCCGAAGTTTGCGCTCACTGCAGGCCTCCCTCTGGAGGGAATGTATGTCCTCCACCACTCTCTACTCGATTAACACCGTAGATGTCTCAGCCCCTGCGAACCCCACTTGCTTCAATATTCAAAACGTTAATGATTCCAGCCAGATAATCACTTGGCATGGATGAATGCGCCTATGCAAGCTCGTATTATAGCGGCAGAAATCAAGAGATTAAGCATCTACGAGGTACAATGGAATAATCGAACGAATCAAGAAAAGTTCAAAGTAGTCCTAATTATTAGGAGACTACTAGCTGATGTCAGGTCGTGGGATAAAACTAGCCCTACACTACAGGGTGCAATGTACTCGTAATGAAGATTATTTCATCTTGGTACAGGAAACTCGTCGCAGAAAGAATCTTTGAGGCATCAGCTGCAGTCAGGACTATATATAAGTTCAGAAATCTCCGAAAAAGCAACAAGAAAAAGATCTACAATGCACTCGTATGATCTACCTTGCCATACCCAGCTTACGCAATCTCTTGTGTCTTTAGGTCACAAAAGAGGAAACTAGAATTGGTGCAAAACAAATGCGTGAACCTAATCACAGGTACACGTAGTCGAGTTAGAAGACACTAAGCAGAGCTGCACTGGGAAGCGGGTTAAGTCCCATTAACGTTGGCATCGAGGAACGGACAAGGATTATACAGGATCTGATTAATCGAGAACTGAACGATGAAAGCGTTCAAATCATTAACCAGAACAGCAGAGGTATAGGTCACGCCAGATTTCCAAGTTCGGCTCTAATAAAGATTCTGACGAAACCGATTAAGAGAACAATATCTCGAACAAAGAAAAATCACCAAATATTAGCCACAAATTCACCGATAAAAACTTTCCTATACCGATCAAGACTTAAAGAAAGAAGAACGAAATGACACAAAGGGGACACTCACTATAAAATAGATAAAAACAAAGACACTAATCACTAACTTAGAGTAATTTTTTACAACAACAGTAAATACGCATAAAATACATAAGAACTTCAATTTTATTAAAAACTAATGAAAAATACAAATGAAACATACGATAAAAAAATATTGGAAGTGATAGGCCTCATCACCAGGCCTATCTAATGAAAAATACAAATGAAACATACGAGAAAAAAATATTGAAAGCGATAGGCCTGATCACCAGGCTCGTGCATCTCTTTGCAAATCTCCTTCTCGTCAACACCCTCAGAAATGTCTCGTTGAAGACCCGTACCGTTGGTCTTACCCCTCCGAACAAAGTTAAGCTTCAAGATAAAGCGATTTTGCTTGGTTATCCCATAATTACACCCCCCGTCATTCGTTACCTGCATCCCCTTTTTAATTCACTCCCCGCTCAAACTTAAATAATATCCATTATTCGGATTAACGATAATTTCGCACTCCCCGCCTAACTCTGTCACATTGTAAATTGTCCCAATCTAACTAACTATTCCTTTTAAAACATAACACTAGCCAACTTATTTTAACTTTGTCTCTGCTACCTGAGTAAATATTGTTGTAACTATCGAATTTTGGTGCCCTGATTCCAAATCTGTGCTCAGATTTGTTCTAGTATGTAAGGTTTCTGAGTTATGCAACTAGGATATATGGCTCACTTTGTCACCTTGGAACAATTAGTGATATAATTATTACGAGTTTAAGAAGACTGAGACGTTTGGGGGCAAAGGTTTAGACTTGGTGCACCCTATTTGGCATTCTGTACGTTCTTTTGCAGACCCAAACAAGATATGTATTACATAAAAAAGAGGTAGTACTCACCTACCTATAAATTTCTTCAAAAATGTTTGAGCCTCTTGCTTTTGCGCTTGTACCTAGATATAGGATCCTGCCGTTGTAGGAACCAGCAGTAATCACCCAAAATGTTTTCGTTGAAGCGGCCTTGATACCTGCTTTCCATCATTACGATATATCGGTGGAACCTTTCCCCATGTTCGTCACCAATATTAGATGGAAATAAATCTAGATGCAAATGCAAGAAATGCCTCCTAAGAGACATCCGACACCCCATTCTTTGATATGCCTTTAGCATGTTGTTCACTAGTACGTCATAGTTCTCAGTACCATGATTACGAAGAAAGTTCTGCAGTACATGGACAAATGAATCTCATGCTGCCAACTCAAGTGGGGTTAGTTTATTTCTGAACTCCCTGTCACGTAGCAATTTTCTGATCTCCGGCCCTAAAAAAATGCCAGCTTTAAGATTAGCATTGGTTTTCTTTCCCTTCAAATTTCTCTTGGAGATACTGGAATCCATCAGAATCATGGGCTATTTCTTTAACAAAATTCGTTATAAGGCCAAGTTTGATATTAAGTGGTGGAAGGTAGATCTTCTGTAGATGTACCAAAGGCATGTATCGGTCAACTATGAGGTCTTCTCATTTAGGCCACTTTTTGACAATATAATGATTCCTGTCGTCAGGGCTGTTCCATAGGTATAAGAAGCACATATTCTTTGTATATCCTAGCTGCAGTCCAAGAAGTAAAGAAATTACCTTTAGATCACCACAGATATTCCACTTATGATGCAAGTAATGAACACCTTCCAAAAATAAATTTCATTGAGTCATATATCTCTATCATCCCAACAATAAGTCGAACAGGAATTGAAGTTTTTTTGTTACCATTGTGTAGCAACACAGCTTTGAGGCTAGCAGTGCTTGCATCGATGAATACTCTCCATTCATCAGGTGAATGCTCGTTTGCTAGCTGTTCATGAGGCCATTAACATCAGTACGGTAACAAGCAGCATCTTCTTCTTTATAGAAGGAAGCTAATGCCTTATGGCGTTTACGGAAAGTATATATTTTTGCACCGTCCTCTAGAAGATTCCATTGATGTAGATTAAAGCTCAACAGTTATGCGTTCTCCTTTGACAATCGCAAATCCCTCACCAAATCATTCAATTGTTCTTGATTTATCAACTGGATCTTCTTTTCCTTAGAATCATCTTCATACATTTCATCGTCATTGTTATCCTCCTCTTTAGGCGATGAATCATCTTCTTTAACTGCACTAGCTAATGGAGCCACTGGGATTGGCATTTTCATATTATCAGGGACTGGTTTTATAGCAAACTTGCAATCTGAATATACAATTTTCAACTTGTTCTTATTTGAGAATCCCGCAATATTTGTGATACAAAAGTAGCAATCAAAAACATGATTTACTGGCTCAAGCCACACCATTGGTGCACCAAAAGGCATACCATTCCGTTTGCCATTTAACCACTGTGAGCCCAGTATAACGCATAGTAGAAGATTTGTGAGGTGCCCAGGGCTTCTCTTGGTCCCTAATTACAACCAAAATAATAATTGTAATCAGTTTTCACTCTTTTAGCTAAATTTTCCCCGAGTTGCTTGCAATATATCTTCCACAAATATAACAAAGGTTGTCTGGGCTATTTATACATACTCGCCGATTCAAGTTTTCAACTTAGTTTGTATATATCCTGTTATATTCTTTTGTACATTTGTCAGAAATATTTGTTTTGTCGTCATGGCTCGTACTAAGCAGAGAGCTCACAAGTCTACCGGAGGTAAAGCTCCGCGTAAGCAATTAGCTACGAAAGCAGTGTAAAAATTCGAGTGTAAAAAATTGAGTTAAAAGGCGGACGCAGATAAAAGCGGTCCGCAATAAGTGTTAATTTTATTCGTGAAAAAACTTTATTTACACATCCTCTTTCAATAAAGAGTTACAAGAAGAGGGGCCCCAACATGGGGGCAGCTCTCATGACTGCAAGATGATCCCCCTCCGTACCATAACGGGGGCATCAAAACCTGAAAAAATGGAAGTGATTTAAACTATATATAAAAACATCAACGTGTTGCTGATCAGACTCCTCGACACTCCCAATGGATATGCAACCATTTGCAGCACAATGGGGGAGGTCGAGAGGTTGGTCTCCGATGAGGCTCAAGCTAATCTTAAAAAAGATTGGGCTTGAAGCCAGTATACCGCAAGAAATCCTGGCCCAACGAACCATTATACTAAGGAGACTGGACCCAATCTTCACAGAAAATTCCTGTGAAGAAATCAAAAACGAACTCACGGCGAAACAAGAGTGGGCCTGCATCACAGCAGTCTACAAATTTGGAAAAGGAAATGGCATGGTGAAGGTAGTCTTCAGTACCATCGATATGGCAAACCGAGCCAAAAACGATCGGCTGCTCATCTTTTACCTGAAAGTCAGCCCTGAACAAATAGAAAAAAGAAGATTATATACAAATCGACTGCTGCTTCAAGGGCTATGCAGTCGAACAACACGATACTAAAGACTGCATAACCGCCAACCCTGCATGCTCCAACTGCGCCAGAACCGGGCACGGTTGGAAAGAGTGCAGGGAAAGGGTGCAAAGGAGCATAAGTTGTGGGGGTGACCACAGGGCCCTGGCCATGAGGTGCCCAATTCGGAAAGAGGCGATCCGTAAAAAAACGAGAGAGGATAAAGGAAGAAAAAGAAGAGAGGAAAAAAAACACGTTCGTGGATACAGCAGCAAGAACTACCACTCCGACACGAACAAACACTACGAGGTTGGTCATGCCTAAGGCAGGGCAAGAATTCATTGCCATGGTCATGGTTGCCCACCTGGCAAACCTTACAAACCCCGGTTACTTCTCATCCCACCTTAACCTTCTTCTTGAGAAGAATGGTTGTAATAAAAAGGTTTGGTTTCCAGAAAACCCAGACTCGGCGGGCCTTTTCAATCTCGAGTTCATCGAAGAGCAAAAGAGAGCACCTTCAAGTAATGGGGTAAAGGAAACTGTAAAAGAAGAAGGAAAAATACAAACGCCTTCGGAAGGAGGAGAAGAGAAAAAAGGCGCAAAGAAGAAAAAGAAGAAGAATAAGAAGACTTCAGAGAAAATGCCGCAGAAACAACAATATACTTCGGACGAGGAAGATGGAAAACACGAAAGGTTCCCCCTCACCGAGGAAAAGGAAATCCTTGAAACAGGCTTTTTTTTCGACGGGAAAGACGTGGGTCTACGTGTTTTCGGCTCCCCCGTGTCCCCGGCCCCCAAAGACGACTTGGAGCTACTCATCATCTGCCTCGCTGCGGCTGAGTACAAATGGACGTACGAGGGACCATACTCCAGGAAAGAAGTGTCGGCTCTACTCCTAAAATCTCTAGTTTACATCAACCCTAGAGACGTACATAACGTAAACATGACGACATTTAAAGCTATACGGAGTGGACAAAAAACATGGCAAATTAAATAGTGAATAGGGAAAAGAGAGCAATCAAAGTGAATAATAATAGTAAGCAAATTAACTAATCATATTTAGTGAAACAAATCTAATTCATTGAAAATTAATATAGTGAAAATAGTAAAGTAAATAAAATAAATACAAATAAAGCAAAAAGTGAATAATTAGTAAATTATAGAGAGTGACAGAAAATCTAGTTTTAACGTAGGGGAATGAACAATTAAAGTGTAACTAAACAAATTTAGTGAAAATAAATCTAATGGAAATAATGTAGTAAATAATATAAGCAAAAATGATAAATTTATACCTGGATAATAAATCAAATTCTAGTGTTAATCGATTCAATGTAAAATTATATTAGCGTAATACAACAAACAAAATTACTAAGCATTAAAAACTACCGTAAATTTAATGTGTAGTAAATATAAAGTAAAATATAATAAACTAACAAGTTAAATGACCTATAACAAGTGTATAATAACATTAATTTTAAGAATGTATAGTAAATTATCCATAATCTTTCTATATTATTTGAATTGTAGTTAACTTCCAAAATTCAATTGGTAATGATTTCCATGTCTCCGGGAAGCTATCATTTCCTACTTCTACTCCGTGCTTTTACCTCCTCTGCTAAAATCTATTTTTACCACTATTTTCTATCATTATTACTACAATGTTTGTAATTGATATTTTAATTATGCTGCAATGTATGTAATTACTTTTTGTATTTATTTACTTAATGAACCATTGAACCGTTGAACCGTTAAACGTTGTTAATAATTCTATTTCTGTTCATTTCCTAAAGATGACCTAGCATGGTCGAAAGTGGTCTAGAAATAAAGAATCTCATTGGCGGATGTTTTTTCTCGCCTCAAAGATCCCGGTTAAAAACTTGGAAGAAATATTAAGAAAATACAAGTTAAAATTAATAACGCTGCCATAGCTGTGGACTTTATATATATATATATATATATATATATATATATATATATATATATATATATATATATATATATATATATATATATATATAATATATATATATATATATATATATATATATATATATATATATGTATATATATATATATATATATATATATATATATAAGAAAAAGAACATAAGAAAAGAAGGAGACTGCAAAAGACCATTCATGGCCTACACTTGGCAGCTCCTGTTCCAGTCAACACACAAAAGATTTCTTACCAGAGAAAAGTCATCAACATTGTCACTCTTTACAGGAGTTCGTCAGATCTAATCTACAATATACATAAAATGCATCCAGAGGATTATGTCCATTCATGCAACTGCAAAATAATCTCCCCACTCCTTAGAAAAATATATACATATGTACATAAAAAAAGTCAGTCCCATCTAGCAGCTTCATTCATATATTTATCTAATCTATTCTTAAAACTACCCAGAGAGGAGGCTTCTATCACATGTCTAGTGAGCCTATTCCATTCATCTACCACACGATTTGTAAACCAATTCCTCCCAATCTCCTTCCTAAACCTATACTTATCAAGCTTAAACCCATTGCTACGTGTCCTGTCATGTTCACTAAGTATAAGAACCTTACCCAGATCCCCTTTATTATATCCTTTTACCCATTTGAAGACTTCAATCAATTCCCCTCTGACTCTTCTCCTTTCCAATGTATGTAGATTTAGTTTTCTGAGCCTTTCACCATAAGGTAAGTTCCTTAGCCCACCAATCATCTTTGTCATCCTTCTCTGCACAGACTCAAGCAAATCAATATCCTTCCTATAATATGGTGACCAAAATTGTACTGCATAGTCTAGATGAGGCCTAACTAGCGCCAGATACAGTTTTAGAATGACCCCAGCACTCTTATTGCTTACACTCCTTCTATATATATATATGCCGAAATGGTGAGAACTATCCAAATTTTTTATACTTTAATCTGTATCGAAACTCATTTATAATTCAGAATTCTACAAAACATCCCTGGACTATCTCCTGAACAACGAAATACAGTACAAATTTCTTCGTGTGAACGCCTCACAACTGTTCTCCATAACAGTAAACTGGCTTTACAAACAAAAACCTTGCCATTAGATTATTTCTGCCTGTCTACTCTCGTATATGGGGAAGTGGAAGTCTACTCAAAGGAAATTTCCACAATCCAAGATAAGAAATTACACAAACTCGGCCTACTAAGAACAACATTTTTTCCACCGGATAAAGTGATCCGAAATCTTTCGAATTACGTTTTAAGTACTCCGGAGAAGTTTTTGTTCTCTTTGGGTTTTCAATTTAAACTACCACTTTTCAAGATTAACTCTGTTAAATATTATCATTGCTTTAAAAAGTTTCTTCATGAAAACTGTAAACTTCCCACTCTAATTAACTTCAATAGGTTTAGGTTGGAATTTTCCGAATTAGCCTACTACTTTTTGCGAAGGTTTAGAAATTTAAAATTTGCTTCGCTCATGTTTTCAAAAAATGATACAGCCATATTAAAAAATCTATCCCAAAACAAAGAAATCGTTATCACAAAACGAGACAAAGGTAGTGGTGTCGTTCTTATGAATCGAAGAGATTATGTGAACAAAATGTTTAACCTTCTAAACGATCGTGAAAGTTTACTCCCATTCAGAGTACTTACCAAAAATTAACAATGCAACTTGAAGATAGGGTAAATAGATTCCTTTTAAGTCTCCAGACCTCAAAAGTCATAGATCATTCCACTTATGAAACTCTGTTTGCTAGTGGCTGTGGCCTGGGTCTTCTTTATGGACTACCAAAGCTGCACAAACCAGACCAGCCATCCCGCTTCAACCCATACTTGCCTCGTATTTGCTTCCAACATATAAAGTCGCGAAATACTTAGTCAATCTCCTTTCTCCTTGAGCACAAAACCAGTATACCATAAAAATAGTTATTCCTTTGCTCAAGAAATTCTCCGACAAAAGTTTGACGCATCCAAATTTCTCGTAAGCTACGATGTGTCTTCGTTATTCACAAACATACCAGTTAACCAAACCATAGATATTATTTTAGAATCTGCATTTCAGAATTGCAACAGTTTCTACAACTTTACAAGAGACAAATTCAAACAACTTTTACAAATGGTGTTTAAAGCGGGTATATTTTCGTTCGATGGGAAAATTTATTCACAGTTAGATGGTGTAGCAATGGGTTCGCCCATTGCTGCAGATATATTTATGAAAGATTTAGAGAGGACTCTATTTCAAGCTTTCCCTTCGTCACTCAAGCCATTATTCTACAGAAGATTTGTAGACGACTGCTGTGCACTATTTGATAGCCAGGACCAAGCGGACCAGTTTTTTAATTATCTCAATTCCATTCATCCTAATATTAAATACACTATGGAAACTGAAAAAGAAAATTATTTTCCTTTTTTAGACCTTTTAATTAAAAAATTAAATCAAGGCTTAACAACATCCATATATAGAAAACCTACGTTCAATAATATAGGTACAAATTTCTATAGCTTTTGCGACTTATCATACAAACTGAGCTCCATCTGGGCGCTCATCTGTGGTGGCTTCATTCTCTCTAATGCATAAATAATTTGGATTCCTAAAATCCTATTTCAAGAATAATTGCTAGCCCCTGTCAGTAATGAATAACTTTATTTGTAAATTTTTAAATTCCCAAGATTTACCTCCAAATCCTTACCCTGATGTTCCTAAAGACTCAAAATATTTTATTCTTCGCGAAATGCGTCCCCTTAATAGAGAATTCAGAAGAAAGTTTTCTAAATTATTTAAACGCTATTTTTACTATACAAATTTCAAAGTAGTATTTATTAACAAACTCAATATTAGTAGTTGGTTCAGTCAAAAGGACAATCCTCTTCTATGGATGCACAGTCGTGTTGTTTACGAATTCACTTGTCCTTGGTGTCTCCAAGGAAGATACATAGGCAGCACGATTCGCTCCCTGAGAGCAAGGTTCTCCTCACACATGGGCATCAGCGCCCGTACTAAAAAGCCACTTAATCGTAAAGAAAGATCCCCTATTACAGCACATGCAATCAAATGCAACGCGGATATATCATTAGATATTTTTACGATAATAGATCAATATAACAATAAGCAAAGCTTAAAATACTAGAGTCCCTTTATACTAAATCCCGTGACCCTAGTCTTAATTGTGACTCGTCCACTGCTCCTCTACTTATGACATAACTCTACTACCAATACAATCTTACCTATGTCCACTTCAATCCCCTCTCCTTACTTCTCTTTGCAGTCAGACCAACGATGTTGAGTGTTTTGATGGTTCTCCCTTGTATTCCTCTAGGAATTATAATATCCTAACTCATTATAAATTATGTATTTTCTTAGGTTTGCATTATAAAAAAAGTCTCTCTTTTTGTAGATATTTGTCAATACTCTTAATATTCTAATTTCTAGACAATTTTTTTTAATATTATAATTCATTGTAAATTATGTATTCCTTTATATCATAGAACCCGAAGATGAGCGGACAGCTCGAAACGTTGTTTATCCCCAATAAATGCAGATGAATTTCTCCGCATTCTATGAACTCTCATTCCTGGTGAAATTATATATATATATATATATATATATATATATATATATATATATATATATATATATATATATATATATATATATATATATATATATATATAGATATATATGTATATATATATATATATATATATATATATATATATATATATATATATATATATATATATATATATATATATTTATATATATATATATATATATATATATCCTTATCAAGGTTATAAAAAAGATACTGGAAAAAATTCTTAATTCATTTTTTTTTGGGGGGGGGATATTAATCATTCTATTGTGGTGACCTTGCGCTTATAATTTTTCCAAATTTATTTTCTTTGTGTTTTTTTTCGGAGACGAGCTCTCTCGAAATCCCCCTGCAGGATTAAAAGGCCCTATAATTACTATTCATATAAGGATCAATGTTTTAATTGTAATTTAGTTTCGTTTGTTTATTGATTGTGGTACGATTGTAAGAGCCCCATGATCTTTTCCGTGAGATCCTTATACGCGCAGAGCGGCCAGACGTATATTTACACCAGCAAAATGTCGTCATTCGAACGTTTCCGACTGCAAGGAGAGATTCTTGGGTTGTCTGGCATGGATCTATTTGCCTATATTCAAGATAAAGTAAGAAATGAAAGGGCAGAATAAAGGGAAAAAGAACAGAATGAAACGGAAGATAGAAGAGAAAGAGAACAGAGGTAAGGTGAAGAGAAAGAGAGCAGAGAGAAATGGAAGAAAGAGAAAGAATTCGTCAGCACGAACGCAAACTAAATAGAAATCAATTGGAAACCCTTTCCATTAACTCAAGGATTGAATCCCCCCAAACTCCCTCCGTAAATTTGCCAGCGTTTAAGGAAGGCTAGGATTTCAGCGCTTACATTACTAATTTTGAGAAAATTTTCGAAGGAACCACTAGGATATTGAAGCAAATGGAGTGGCTCGACTACTCTCCCTCCTAAATACCCATTTTTTGGAAATTTTAATATTGCTCCCCGCCGAAGCCACCTTCGACTACTCCACCCTCAAGTTGGAACTATTATCGGCTATTAAGCTGAATCCTGATTTCTATAGGGCAAAGTTGTGCCAGGCATGTATACTGCCTGGCTAGACCTCCCGCCAATTGCGTCTAACCCTCCAGAGAAATCTTCAATTCTGGTTGGACTCAGCCCAAGTCTACCGAGACTACGAGTCCCTATTTGATTTCATATTACGGCATGAGTTGATGGCTTGGCTGGAGATGTAGTAAGGAAGGATCATTTTGGATCACTGGCCAGGACCTCTAAATACTCAAGATGTAAGTATTGCGCAGGGAGAACGAAGTATGAGTGCAAAAAATGTTATGTTCCACTCCATATTCTATGCCATATCATTCAACATAATATATGTATCAGCGTATTTTCATAATAAAAAATTAAAAATAAAACTATTTTCATTTTACCATCGCAAGGTGTTATGCTTTGAATGCCGAGTGACAAGATAGCCTAACGAAGGAGATTATAAGACACGTGGAGCGAAAAGTGGGGAAAATACAATGCACATAACAGAGCACAAACAGGTAAACAACTTTCTGTTCGCATAAATAAACATAAATATAATGTCAGAAGAGGGGAAGATAACAGTGCTTTATTTGTCCATATGTCAGAGAAGGAGCATCTAATTAACTGGAACTCGGCAAAATTTATTTATCGTTCCAATGACCCTATAAAAAGGAATATCATTTAATGTGCTTTTCTAAGCCAATGTGATAATTTTAACCTTTCCCCTGGCTTATATAAAATAGATGCTATAATTAAAAGACTAATACTTAAAGAAATTGATTCTGACTTTTGTTCTTAGTTTTTTATATACAATCTTTAGTTATGTGGCCACTTTTTTTTCTTTTTTTTATTGTCACTGCTCTGTTATGTGCGTTGTATTTTCCCCACTTTTCGATCCTCGTGTCTTATAATCTCCCTCGTTAGGCTATCTCCTTTTCTTATAATCTATTACCCTTTCCGTCTTCTCAGTTTGACCTTACTACCTGCTTCTTGTAATTCTTAATGTGAATCTTTACCTTCCCCCTTCCGTCTTCCTCATTGGTGATTTCTTGTTTTTGAGGCGGTCTTTCATATTTTTATTTCGTATATATAACTCTGAAAATATATTATTTCTTGTAGTTATCCTTGATAAGGAACTTAATAAAGTTCGAAAGTATTTGGAAACACCATTTCATTTTTTCCTGCGGGACATTGCATTCATTTGCTACCCTCCCGTGATACTTTGTGAGTTTTTCATATATATATATATATATATATATATATATATATATATATATATATATATGATTTCAGGGATTTGCCTCCAAATGTGGAGAAAACCCTTTCTCATTCATAATGAGAAGTTTGGGGCTATAAGATACCATGCTGAACCAAAGCAGGTTAATAGCCAGTGGGCGTCAAAGAAAATGTAGTTTGTCGATTTGTATTTTTTCGAAACCTCAACTTTTGAGTTTATATGACTTCTTATGCCGTGTTTTGAAATCGTGAAGTCTAAAATGCTTGTACTCGAAGAATAATTAATAGTCGAGTTTTCCAGTCGGATAGGGTCCGTTTTCCGTCTACCACTCCCGTCTCCGGTGAATTTGACTTTGTTTTGTTTTGTTTTTTTGAACATCTCTTCGTACCTGGCGATTTTCTGGGCTTCGGCTTCACTCGCCCTCGTTATCATTCTTCCAGATCTGTGTTGGCGAGTCACAATCTGGGTGATGTATTCCAGATACCATCCTTGAGGGACTGCAGATGGCAAGTTAGAGGGGGTTCCGACGTAGTCCCCAAATGCTATCACCACACGACTGCCTTTGAGGTAACCGTGGAGGAGCTTTTCGATATAAGGAGGAACCATGAGGTCCCGAATCTTTAGATCATGCACTTGAGTCTGTAGATCCACATCTTGTCGATAGCTTTTTTCCTGTTCCGGTAGACTACATCCACCATGCAGCCATAGGCTAGCCCCTTGGCCGCATGCTGGTATGTTAAGGCCATTGCAGTCTCCGCGTCTATGTCTTGTGAAAGCCATTTTGTTTAGCGTTCTGCGGTGAGTTTAACGTCAGGAGTGATACCACTCTTTTATTTAAAATATTTTTGAATACTTTCCCACTTGTCCCTAGAAGTGAGATCCGCCTGTAGTTCATCACCTGATCATTAGGTTTCCTTGGTTTGGGAATAAAGATCATTTTGGATGTCTTCGGGTCGTCTGGGAAATATACTACTGCTAATGCGGCATTGGAAATATTCAACAGTCGATTCTTTGTCCTTACTGACGCCTCTTTTAAGTGCCTTGTTATTATAAGGCTTAGGCCAGGAACCTTTTGTTTAAAGGTGGAGATTGCTGCAATCAGCTTTTCTTGGGAGATCGCCATGCCTTTCGGGGTGTATCTCACAACCTGTTAAAGTTTGTAGTCATGTGCGCAGTAAACCTCCTGTAGTGCCTCTCCATATGCTTCAAAACTCTGTCCTCTAATCCCAGATCGAAAATTTGCTCCTCGTCTTCGGAGATGCGAAAAACGTCACCATAGACTTGTCTAAGAAGCTCGGCTTTCTCTTGTGGAGTACTGATGCATTGCTTAAGGTCCTCTATTTGAGATTCAGTCATCGATACTAGTCATCCTATCAACTTGCTGATGGCGTTCCAGAATCTACTCGAATTATCCTCATTATACAACTTGTAGATCGTACGGTCCCACTTGTTGTCCGAGCTGCTGAACCTTCGCAAATTTCATTGGGCTAGCGTAATCTGCAGCCCTGATGACCTCGCAAATCTGCTGTAATCGCTGTTGCAGGAGGTCTTCTCTTGGTTTATGCGCGTTGTAACCAAGACCTTGTGCTTTGTGGTACGAATTAAGCGGTCCACAGTCGTAAAGCTGTCGATGATGCTGGTCATCTTTTTCCTTATCACTTCTTGCGTGGTACTTTCCATCTCGTCACACTTTATCCAGGAAAGAACTTCGGTAAGCCTCCAAGTCTGCAGCTGCAAAATTTTTCCTCGATGGCGTCAAGATGGGAATGTGCACAGTAACCAACGTGATAAACATAGGGATATGGTCACTAGGGGTGAGGGGGCTAGGCTGAATAAATTTGTGGAAAGGGAAGTTAGGATGTCTAAGCATGATGTCCGGCCTTTTTGCTGTCACTAGATATATAAACTTTAGGAATTCAGATCTAATCCTTTCCGCTGCGGTAGGTCTAGGTTCTTCCCTCACCTGTCCAGCGGGGATTACGGGGTGAGCTTGCCCTAACAGGGTAAACAGGTTGTGAATCGAAAGGTAAATTCTCCTTGGTGGCTGGTAGCCCAAACCCACTTCAAGGTTCCCCATGTATGTTTTGAGCTTTACAGACGGGAATGACTCACTCATCCATCTCTCTCCCCTTCACATACTGTAGACTTGACCATTCTGCTATTGTCGCTCCATCAAATCTTTCGCCAGTCAGATTCTTTTGCATGACGTTGAACCCGAAGGTCTTGATGGGCTCGTCTTTTCTTACTCCAGTTTCGGTGAGAAGAGGAATATCCAGGTCAATTTCTCTGTAAATGTTAAATAGCTGGTGTTTATGGTGGGCCTATCCTTGCGCTTTTTCCCCAAGACTTACCAGTCTGTTCTTGCGGCTATATTTACCTTCTGGGCTTGGACGGGGACTTTTAGTATTTAGGAAGG
Organism: Ceratothoa steindachneri; assembly: GCA_963969495.1. NCBI lineage: Eukaryota > Metazoa > Arthropoda > Malacostraca > Isopoda > Cymothoidae > Ceratothoa > Ceratothoa steindachneri. The sequence continues at coordinate 95,637,545 of OZ018323.1, read as the reverse complement.
GTGAAGGGCCTAATAGAACGAAGATGTTTATACAGAATCGGGTCGGAATATTTTCCAGCAGGGTGGTCTTGACTACCTCCTCCTTTGTAGGCTAATCGTAGTACCATTTAAAGTACTTATTTCCTTTTCTATATACCATATTCTCAGTGATGAAGGTCTTAGTCTAGGTGGTGTTTTTGTTTAATACAATAAAATATTGATTTGTTTGGCATCGATTGAGTATTAGGGAGGAGGGAAAAACATTTTTTATGAAATTTATTTTCCAACCACAATTTTTTTAGGAGGTTAGCTGTAAAATTAAACCTACTAAAAGGATTTTTTATGTAATAATATTTAAAAGTTCCTCAACGACATTGAAAATTGAAAATAATGCTATTTTCAAATAAATTTTGACTTTCGTGGATTATATCTGAAAATTAAATTTGAATTTTCAATTGATATCTCCGGACAGATAATTATTATATTTAAAGAATTATAAACGAAATTTGAAAGTAGTCGATTGATATTTAGAGGTTTCTCAATGAGCTATTGTAGCAGCCCTCGTGACAATTATGTTTCAGTAGCGCAGAGAATCTAGTTGAAAGTGAATGTCTGTGTGGCTCTGTCTACTGTCTATTGTTTTGATCACATTCTTCTATTTGTATTTAAGAATAGTTATTTATAGTGAACAATAAATATTTATTCACGTTTTATTATATTTCAGTGCTAAATAATATGTACGAAAGAAATTAATACAATATTTAATTATTTCATTTAAACCTAGAAGGCGTCATAAAATTCAAAGCCCTTTGTTTAGTGAACGAGTGTTGCCAACTTATAAAGATGTTATAAAATATGTTTTGATTGAGCGAGAAAAGACAAAGAACGGCAATAGAAAAGACTGGCCAATTAAACAAATTATCACATTAGTAGCGGAGAAGTTAATTTCTATTTGACAAACGGCATCAATCACTTGTGTGTCAATATAGAAAGTTAGAAAAAAAATTTTAAATTATTATTCAAAATATCAGGCTTTAATGAAAAATATTAGCAGGAAAAATCTGACATCAATCAAACAGAAATGTGACAATTTTACAAAAAATGCAGAACAATTGTTTGATATTTCGTGTTGTAAATGTGATAGCTTTGAAAACTGTTGTTGTAGCAAAGTAAAGAAGGCGCCGCCATTGAAGCAAACGTTTCTGGAAGATCGAAGAACAACTAGGAAAATGGTAATAGGTAATGTTGATCAAATTCAATCAAAGAAGCCTAATCAAAATACAGTTAGGGAGAATCGTGATTATTGTCTCTTAAATCAACCATCTGCTTCGACAGATAATATCTAAGTGATTCTTTCTTCAACGAGCAGAGAAACAGAATCTGCTGACTAAGGTAGCGACTATGAGCTTCCTTCATCTGTGAAACGCAAAGAAGTAAACAAAAAATATGCATCCAAGACTCCATCTAAACGATTAAAACAGAATTTGCGTTGGTATTTCACCACACTGGTGTGTCCTATCAAGCTGCAGCTTTAATAACAAGTCCAATCCTTAAAGACTTATCGTCAATTGAAGGGAAATAAAATTCTGTAGTAGTAGACAGGTAAAAAGTAAGATGATCGCGTGTCAAAGAAGGTACTATACTACAGCAATAAATTAAATTAGATAAGCCATTGTTTTCTACTTATTATGATGGTAAAAAAGATAGCACATTTGTTGTTGAGAAGATGGATGGAATTCATCACACGAAGAGGATAATGGAGGAGCATATCTCTATGATAGAAAAGCCTGGTTTAGAATCCCTTGGACACCTGACAATCAAGACAGGTTCTGCAAAACTATAGGCGACACAATATTATCGTTTCTAGAAGCAAATAACATCGCAACCGATGAACTCGTTGCTATAGGATGTGATGCAACGGCAGTAAATACAGGAACAAAGGATATGTGATTAGAATGTTAGAAGAAAAACTGAATAGACTCCTGCATTGGTTTATTTACCAGCTGCATGCAAATGAGCTCCCATTGCACGATATTCTCAACAATTTGGATAGGAAAACAAGGGGGCTTCGTGGATTTATTGGTCCTATAGGGAAACAACTGGATAATGTGATACTCTAAGTGTCGCTGAATTCCGACTAACTTGCCGTCTGCTGACAGAGAAAGTCTGAGCACTTATAAAAAGTACCTGTTTGATATCTTTTTATCTATCTCACAAGGTAAATGTTCTGCTGAAGTGGCTCGTAAGAGTCCTGGAAATATATTGCATGCACGATGGCTTACAACGGCAAATCGGATACCTTGATTATATGTTTTCACTTCCGACTGTTCTGAGACGCTAAAATCCACTGTATTGTTCATTATGAAGTTGTATTCAACATGCTGATTTGAAAAAAAAATAACTCTTCTTCGCAAGATGGAGCACTCAACCGCTTCAAGACAGTGTATTGCAATCACTGCAAGAGCTGAAGAAACAAATTAAAGATATAGTTGCCCCTCTGTATGCTGCAAGATGAAATAAATCATATCCGAGAACTCGCATTGAGAAGAATTATGAAAGCACGAAGAGATTATATAGGGAAATCAATACGCACTTTCAAGATCCCAGACATAAATTTTTAAGCTGACGACTACATACATCTAACTAATTGGAAGCAGACTGTTGTGACAGAACCTCCGCTGACGAGGATGCTCTCTAATGATAAACCTGAAGAATTTATCCTTTAACAACCTAAATTGGATTTTCCGAAGATTCCTGGTCATACCCAAGCGGTTAAAAGATGCATTAAACTGGTCATAGAAACGTCACTACCAGTTTGTGCAGAAGACAAACGGGATGGATCTAAATTGAGTAGAATTGAGCCCAGGAGAAAAATGCCTTTATTTAATATCAAGAAGGACTTCGTAATGAAAGGTAATAACGCTTCAAAATCTAACTGCATTTAATAATAGTGAAATCTTATATATTCGAATGTTAATTGTTCAATTTCTTATATTTCAGAGTGATGATGATAAAAATCTACAGGTTGCATGGAAAAAAACGGAAGAAAAGAAAGGAAAACTTATCGAATAGTTAATAGATTATTTTTATTCAATAAAATGGAGGTATAGGTATTGATTGTAGAGTTTTATAGAAATAATATACTACTTATAGGACATAAATGTTGATGTAACAACTTGGGGTCTGAAAACAAATTTATAGAATTTTCCGACATTTTTTTTAAAATTTCAATTGCGTTGAGGAACCTGAAAAATATTAATTTAGAAGTCTGAAATCTCAACACAATAGTTTTTGATGTTGGGCCGACCCAAAAAGCAGGATGGGAAAATGAATTTCGAAAATTTTGAAAAACCCCCCTTTTTCGATCCACTCTATTGAGTATACTTTGGTATTCTGTCTGTCTTCGTATTTAGGCGATGAAGTATCCTTTGCCATTTTTATAGGATGAACTTTTTGGCGTGGCCGCTCAATGAAGGGTCCAGTTCTGTCCATTTCTTAGTCCACTGATTCTGCCTCTTTAGATTCTGCGTTCATCTCCCATACCGTTTTTGTTGTTAGTGATGTAGTGGCTGAGATATAAGCTATACGGTTCTTAAGGTAAGGACTTTATTAGAAGGAGGGTACTGGAGTGGAACTTTAGGGACTCCATAACATTTGCCTCCATCATTCTGTTTAGCTCCCTGTTTGAGGACCTAAGGGGCGCGTAGTTTAGAAGGTGTGCATGTAGAATGAACGCCAGCAGATTTCTGGTGGTAGAGTCCGTCAGTTGTAGAACGATTTGTGGCAGATGTTGAGGTTTATAGTCGTTTGCTGGGTTTTTTTGTTGCGTCAGCGCATCTTCTGTTTAAGGAGACTCTGTGTAGAAGTCTGGGTACATCCATACATTAGTGTATATATAAATACACCAACACAGCTGCGTGTCCGTCCCTTATTCCAAATTCCCCTTTCGCATCGAATCTCCCTCACTCCTTTTCGCGCAGCCATAAACTCGCAGTTCGAGACAAAGAAAGCTCGGGTCGCGCAATGATACGGATTTTATGAAAATTAGGTGCTCTCCCTCAATTTTTGCTCATTAGGGAAATAAAAGGGAAAATTCCTTCTGGAGTTAGGCAGAAGATCTTGGAACTACGTTGTGTGTGGAGCTAGTCCCACAAAGGAAACAGTTCGCCCGTTGCAAGAAAGAATCTTCGTGGAATTGGTTGTTGCCGTCACGGTACTTGTAGGTGCCAAACTTCTCGCAGACCTCCCCCCCTTTCAGAGTCAAAGGTTACACAGGACCTCCCTTTGTGGATTACCTTGGACGCAGCTAGGTAATCATTTTTGCTACCCACTCCAAGAGCCAATAATCGGAAGGAACACTTCGAGGAGAAGAATTCCGAATTGAGTCACAGTCAGACTCGTCTTCGCTATCCGGTCTAGGATCATTACATCAGGACGCTGGTCTAGGATTACTCACTATTCGGTAACTTCGGACGACCGGGCTAAGGGTGAACATCGATGGAAAAAGAAGACATGCACCTTCACCCTTCAAATACTTTCGAACTCCAAAGTGAATTATCCCCTCTCCTAATTTCATCCTGAGCTCATAACCTCGATCATTTCAAATGCTTAATTGAGTGCTTAATTCCATAATATTATTCAATTCATTTTTTCTGGTGCTATTAAGACGCAAGCATCCTAGTACGTAGAATTCAAGTGTAGTCCCCACGACATTATATACACTTACCTATTCAGTGCAGCAAAGATTAATCCTATTTATACCTATATACGCTTTTCATATTTCTAATTCATTTATATTAAAGATTATTTTTGTATCTGTGTGTTTTAACTATTTTGGACGATCCTTTGGCAATTAATAAGAAATCCACTCGGCTTAATTCTCAATATTTCATAAGTCCACCCATGGCTGGCTTTTACTGAGGAAGAACACACTCAGGGCGTCATTATCTTAATTTTGAGGGAAGCACCGGGGTTATTTTTATTCACCGGAAGTGGCTACGGTAGATGTATTGACTACACTTCACCTCCACTTCACCTTGGTGCGGGATTATAATATATTCCTAGGAAGTGGGACTGCGATTACCACTTATAAAACCTAGACACTCTGTCTGCAGTTTTATTGCGGTTTAGGTCTTCTCTGCTGTCAACGCACTGCATGCTCATGGTTTCATGTGGTCCTAAGCAGATTAGGCACTTTTTTTATAAAAGCATAGATTTTTTTTTTTTATTTGGTTAATCTCGGATGAAGTGATCCTCTTTTTTGTAGCAGGAAAAACATGTTAGCAAGTGGTAGTATTTCTCTTGTGTAATTTGCGAAGAGGCAATAACCATACTAAAGAGTCTCAATCGTGTCATCTTTACCTTTTCCGCCATCTTGAGGAACACCGCAACTTCGGCCAATTCATGATTCATTTCGATCTCTGCCTTTATTTCTTCTCCTGATCTTGCTCTTAGCTATGAGTCGATTTTCCTGGTTCAGCTGCATTTTTGGACGTTAGTTCTCCAGTTTGAATTGCAGTGTATCCATGTCCTTTTCAATGAATATTTTTTCCAATGTCCAGCTGCCCGTAGATGACCTTGAATACCTGGAACTTAGAGGGTCGTTCATTTTCTTTTCGTCACAGAGAGACCTGTAGGATTTGGAGGAACTTCATAGACGCTCATTTTACCTCTGTAATCTGAGTCCCACCCCAGCAGAGTCTTCATCCTGCCCACTTCTTCATCCACGGCTAAGGCGACGGGCGACACATAAGGAATATGCAATTAGTCGTCCTTCGGTCAGCTTGACTTAACGAGATCAATAGAAGCATGAAGAACCTCTAATCAGTCTATCTCTTCTCTACTGTCTCGGGAGGGAAAGTTGGGCGAGGCCCGAGTATCCTCCTTTCAAACAGAGTAGGCAGCTGAGGTATCTCGAATCAGCCAGCACACGTTCGGTACTGCCACTATTGGGAGCAACCGAAACAGGAGGAATCTCCAATCAATCGTTTGCTTCCATTTAGAGACAAAGGTTAGGTATAAGGTCGTAGAAGCGCACCAGTATGCTGCTGTGGGATATTCTCTTTCAGGGTTTCAAGTGGGTGAAATCCTGGTGTTCGGTGAAGAATTGTTTCTCGCGCAAAAGGGCACCCTGTAACCCTGGTAAGCAGCAAAGGTTTCAATGTCCTTGGTTCAGATGTGTAAGCTAATCCAGAAAAGATTCAGCGGTCATTGTTTTGGCGGCTTCTCTTTTCCCTGGCTTTTCCTCCTTTACCGGGTTGTAGATTCCGGAGTAAAGACGATTATTCAATCTGGCGAGCGTCCTGGAATGATAAGTCTTACGCGTTGAAAAGGAAGAAAAGTATGGTCAAAATTCAGAAAACAGACGCCGAATTTTTAGTGTTATAGAAGTATTAATACTCTTTTTAGGCATTCCAGTCTTCATATAGGGTTGCCTTTTGGCACGGAATGTACATATATTTAAGATAGTAAGCATTAATGGGGTTAATATTGATATTAAAATAAGTCCACGGTACTTTCTACTGCTTGACCGAAAACCATGAATTCATACATTGCCAACATTTAATTCGCACTTAATTCACACATTGATAACCCTGGATACAAGTATTTATTAGCGTGCCACTATCGATTTTCGCCCCCAAACCCGTGTGTCTAACGTTCTTAATGACGCCATGTTATTTGGTGTATTTAAAATTATTAATCTTTAATAAGACTTCTCATATTTGCTCGGTAGATTTAATAGAATTGTTGAAATCATAGCCTTATTTTGAAAGCTTTCAAATTGTTAATACTACTATGCGTTTTAGATAACGTTTCGTTGTTCTATTTGTTCCTGTGAAGCGGAGGGGGGGGGGAGTATGGTGGGCGAAGCCACCATAATGGCAACACATTGCGCCGCTCGATAATGGCTTCCAGTAACCAAACGCATCTACGAATAATCTATGAATAAATAGTAAGTACGTAAAAACAGTACTACTGGCGTTTATAGGCATTTTAGTCATCATTTACGGCTTCGTTTTCACGCAGAAAGCAGTTATTTTTAAGATAATATCACTGCAAATAGAGTCGTACTCAGAATGCTAGTATCTTAAAAATAAGTACTTTCCGTGCTTAACCTAAGCCGTAAATGACGAGTAAAATGCCTAAAAACACCATTAGTACTGTCTTTGCTACAAAAATCAAGGCGTAGGTTTTTTTACAGTTTCACCAAAATAATAAAGTAAGAGTAGAGTCGACATAAGGTGTTAGGTAAACCAGTGAAAGGGAAATGTGTTGAGTGTTGTTGCTTGTATGTAGTTGCTGGGTGACTTGCCAACTCTTGGATACATTTTAGTAAGGTTTTTATTTTTCTTACTTTAATCAATATGATTATTTTGCAATATTTTGTTAATATCTATTTTTCTCTTAATTATTTGTACAAAAATCTTTTCGTCTATCTAAATATTGGTACTGGTTCTTCTCTCGAGAAAAGTTTCACAATTCTGAAATTTCCCTTATTCGTTTTTCTGTAATCTAGGGATAATTCTATTGTTCTCCTTTCTTCCTCATTAATTATCCTCTTCAATTTGTGCCATACCTTATTTGCTCTCATATTTAGTACAAAATTGATTGGTTCTAATTTAATTTCCTGATGTACATCTCTCTGTCTGCGATATTCTTTCTTTCTTGTGTTTGGTATTAGTACTACTCCGCTGCCTTTGACTCTTTTTAGCTTAACGATGTTGGATTTATGGTATTTTGTTGAGTAAATGATGGTTTAATTTTGTTCTTCTGTTAAGTCAGCTGAGTTGGTACATTTCGTTCCTATTAGTACAATTGCAATTTTATCGGTGTTTGTTCGAATCTTCCATTTTTTCTTCATAGTTGTTGATATTTTGGATTTCCGCCGCAGTCATTTTAACTACAGTCTAAGCGCGTCTGTATTGTATGGGCTATTGAATATAATAGTTATATCATCTGCGAATTGTATATAGTTTGTGGGCTCGAAAATCTGATCGGGTAAGTCTCTGGTAAGGATGGTATATAAAGTTGGACTTTAAGCATCCTTCCTGTGGGAGAACCGGGATGATCTCAAAATTTGGTCCTTGGTAATCGTCTATAGATATGTATGCAGTTTAGTCCGTGATATAGTCACATAGACATTTGATCAGGATTGATGGGAGACCTAGCCTTTTTATTTTGATTTTTTGGCCTATTCTTCACTCTGTGTCAAACGCCTTTCCTTGTCGAATATTATTTGTAAATTAATTTTCCTTGTATGTGATCCACGATCAACTTTAATTTAAGATAGGAAGTTGTGTTTGGGAAAGATGTAGAGGAAGAGATAGGAAAAAAGAGTCTAGGGGAAGAGAATATATGTACCAGGTCATCTAGTAACCTTAGGCATCATACCCCTTTTATCCTCTTGTTTCGTTCATGGTTACTCATAAAAATGAGTCAAGCTTTCGAACCCTTGTTTTCCTTGTCAAGACCTCTTCTGTGAGTTAAGAGAACTTATCACTAGATTCCTCCTCTTATAGTTCTTTTAATTTTTGACTATAAATTTATTTTTGTTTACTTTGTATTATTTCATTTTAATAGTTATTTCTATTATGATAATTTCGTCCACTGCGGATTTCGGTTTTGGATTTCTACACTTTGTAGTTTTCAATATTCTTGTCTACTTTGTATTATCTTTTATTTTTATATTATTTCTATTTTCATTATTTTATCCACTATGTATCTTTTTTTAATTTGATTACTACGGATCTCTTGTTTGAAATTGATAATTCTTCCACTACGGATTTTTAATCATTATTTTATTGGCTTTATTTATTATTATTCTATTTATTTTTATTTATTATATAGTTTTATTATCATTATTATTTATTTATATGGTAAATTGCTTGCTACGTCTGCCGCTGAGTACCTTTGAAGGCCTGTCTGAAGTGTAGGTTTGGTAAGTTTTCGTCTTCAAGTTTTATCAATTAGCTAACATCTTATGGTAAAATTTGATATACTTTTGCCATATTTCCTTTGAACGTTTATGTAGTGTGATATTTATAGGGCCAATCTCGGTGATTTCATGTAGGAGCGCCGATGGAATCTGGTCCTCAAGAGTAACATTAGTTATGAATCTTGTTGCTTCGTTTTGGAGCACTTGTCTTTTTTTCACTAGTCTTGCTTGAGATAGGAAAGGGGAATGGTGGAATATAGCAGTAACGGTTACACTAGAAGCATGCATAATATCTTTTTACGTCGTGGTAAGAGCAGTCTAAAAATAAACAGTGACTGTAACGTCCTATTGCCCGCATCAATTCTTTGATTGTAGTGTGCCGCATATCTGTCAGATGTTAATTTGAGGCCAGTTACAACGTAGGTTGTCATTAGTAATTACCATAACCTCAGAGAGGTCTCCAACACGACATGAGGAGAGATTGAGAATCTCAATAACTATGAGACAGTAAACAAGGTCAGAACATTAGTTCTACCCGGTATGCGATATACACTGGCGACCTACCTCAGCCCAATCACGATTTTTTACAATATATTCGGCTGACACACAACATCACGTAAGTTGTCACTGTTGGAAACCTCTCTGAGGTTATGGTAGTTACTAATGACAACCTACGTAATGTTGTCTGTCACCCGAATATATTGTAAAAAATCATGATTGGGCTGAGGTAGGTCGCCAGTGTATATCGCATACATGGTACAAATAAGGTATCCCCCTTGTGGCAGCCTATTCTCCAAGTCAAATGGCTCCCTTTCAATATCGTTTAATTTTACGACTGCTTCTCGATCTTATAAATAGTTGCAGAGAATTTTCATTCTATTTTGCTCCCTCCGAGATCACTGATATTCTTTTTAAGCGCTGTTAACCTTTCCTTATCAAAGGCTGATGACACGTCATGAAGCAGCATGTCTACATTGCAGTCTTTGGTCTTGGTGATGGCAATTCTTTCAGTGATTAATTCTAATGCCGTCTCGGTACAGAGTTTTATCCAAAAGCCATGTTGCTGATCTATATACAAATCTTTGTTGTCTAAGTAGTTCCTCATCCTATTGTTTATAAGTTTCTCTAGAAGCTTGCCCATAAAGTCCAAAAGCAGAGAAGATGTAACTGCTTATATCGTTTTTCGGTTTACCTGGCTTAAGTAGGAATATCAATCTGGACATTTTGAACTGGTCGGGGAAATATGCGACGTTAAGGTAAGCCTTGAACAGCTTCAATAAGACCTCATTGATATTTGGGGGGACATTCCTGAGGTGCATCTTCGTGATACCAGTTAACTTTGGTGCCATCTGCTTTAAGCTCTTTAGAACACCTTCATATTCCTTATGAGTAAAGGTTCTCTCTTTCTCTTGTGCGAGACGTGTCCCATCTACAGTAAGGTGTGATGTGAGCTCAACACCTAGCTCCACAAGCCTTAAGAGTACTTCCTCCTCATATCTTGTATCAAAGTTCTCATTCTTCTCATCATCTCTTTGAAATCGGTTTCACATTATTCCCTGAAATTTCGTTCTAAGTATCACTATTGTGTAAGTTCAATGCCATTGACTTCAATAGTGATTCTCTTTTTAGAAGGAATGTCTCTCAGTCTCTTTAACTGGCTTATTGGGGTCTCTTACAGTATCGATTTTTGCTATGATGTTGTCCCATTTCTTATTCGATTTCTTCTGGATAAGATGCTTGATATTGTTTCTCAGTTATCTCAATTCCAGTCAGCGATAGGCTGTATTCCCATGAATATTTATTTCTTTGATAAGGACTACTAGTTGGTTCTTTTTGTCCAGGATATTTATGCCCCATCTTTGAGCTGAGAGTAATTTATATTCCGTCCATCAGATAGCTATGTGGTCAGCCTCCACGATTTTTGTTATCAGGTGATTAAATTGTTCATCCTTGTCTTCAAGAGAAGTGCCTTCTATCTGGGCTATATGTATGTTCTGGAGATGTTCTTCATATGCAGCTCAGTTGGCTTTGGCCAGAAATCTGCGTTTGGGAATTTGAACCTGGATTCTAGAAGTAGAGATGGACTTAATCATTGTGATGTGATCTGACGGAACATATGAGCCTGGAATCGTCACTTTGTTTATTGGGAATTTAGGATTCGTTAATACATACTATATCACGGGTAGTTGATGACTTTCCTGTGATAAAGGTATTAAAACGAGGCCTACTATGTTCCTGTTGATTAAAAGCTTAGCGTGTTCCCAGTACCGTTGAATGCCATGGTGTACTTTGCATCACTCAGTGGGCATTTAGATCGCCTATTAAGATGGTTGAGGCGTCTATTCGAAACAGTCGGATAAATTTGGAGATTAGTAAATATGGACGCCTGGGTGGCTGTTATCCAACTGCCACTATAATTTCATCGTAGGTCATACTGGTCTTAATATATAGGTATGAATCTTCCAGGCCTTATATTTCTTTGAATTTAATTTCCTCTCTGATGGCAATGGCCACTCCATTATATCTTTCCGTCTAGTGGTTAACCATCAGTGCCACATAGTCTAGACTATGTTCCGATATAAGCATGATATATGGGGCTACTAGACCTATTATCTCAATGTATATTTTAAAACTAGTGCTCCATATGATAACGTTGTGGTAGAAGATTTACAAGTTTTTGATATATCTATAGCTGGTGTCGATATTTAATTCTCAATTAGTTGTATGATTTTTGTTCCCTTTTCTCTAGCTGAAGATCTCTCCCTTCCTGATATTTATATTTGAATTGGTCTTGACTTAAGTTTAAACATGACTCAGGTAAAATCTCAATCAGGCTTCTTTTATTGCCTGGAGTAACTCTTCTTCATTAATATCGGCGTCAAACTCCCACTTATACTTTTCTTTTGACTATTTCATATATAATATAATCAGTATTGGATAGTTTCGGTATTGGCGCTGACGGTGTTGCAGATTCCTTAGGTTCTGGCTCAATGTTTGAGGGTAAGTAACTTATATCCATTTGAGAGTCTGTACTTTCCGTGGTTTCAGGTTTGTTTGGCGGGGGTCTTGGCAATTGGAGCGAGTCCTTGACACGACTACTGCCATAGATTTGGGCATGAAACAGTTTGGCTGACGGTGGGTTGTCTGGAAACCACATCAGCTTAAGGCCGGTGTGGACCAGCATTTTATAAAGTGCACTTGCGTAACTGCCAGGTTTCATGATGTTAGCGAAGTGGGAATGCACTATGCACATCACTAGATCGAGTCTTATATTCGGGTCAATTTGGAGCTTTGTTTTCTCTTGTTCCGTTTTATTCACCGCCTGTGCGCATGTCGTATTTATTCTTTTATTTCTTTCCTCAATCATTTGTTTCTTTTTATCTGTTTACAAGGTCTGTTTAATATGGTAGGTCTTGGATAGGGTACGGAGTGAATTACCGAATCTCAAACAATTTTCATGGAACTTGTACACTCTTTCCATGTATTTCCCATTTCCGCAATACGAACATAACTAGCCTTTGAATTTGCATTCCTTAGTAGCATGCTTTTCCATAGTATAGCATGAGAACCATATTTGTAATGGGACAAAAATCTCGCCTTCGAAGAAGCTAGCCTTTGTAGCCATCTATGTTTCTTGGAATGTCACTTTAAAGATGTGCATGAGTTCTTTACCATCCCGGTTCTTAAATTTACCTGTCTCATCAACTTTAGCCCAGTTATGTAAAATTTGATCTCAATTTTTATTTCTTAAGCAGTATGTGATCTAACTCCAGGGGCGATGCGTCGACATTAAATCTATATTTGAGCAGCTACACGCGTAGAAACTTTATGCATGAGGTCGATCCTTTCAAGTTCTTTGGATTTTGCACTAAGGAGGTCATCCAGATCTTAAGATCTGTCACAGATTGCCATGTATCCACATGACAGGTCTTTAACTCTACGGGATTCGACGTTCAGTGTTGACTATACAACCTCAAAATCTTTCTCTCTTGTTTTTGACACCACTCCTTGACATGGAGCGGGACTCGCTTTTCACCACTAGGGTCGTCCATGACAGTTCCGAAGCGTTTTTTTCATACCTAACAGGCCCTTATCGCGGGGGCTGGAATCTAATTTTCCCTAGATCGACCTTATCTGGCTCAACTACATAAATAAATCGTCCAACAGGGCCCTCCTACCTGTCTTGACCACTCCGCACAAGCATTGGGCCTCTATGTTTGCGCCCGCTGTAGAGCCTCCTTCTGTGGTCCGACAACGTCAGAGGCAGGTGGCTTCTAAAGACCTTGTTTCGCAAAAAGATTATTAGAGGCATAAAAGATTTTCAAGACGAGCTCGCGCCTTCGATTCATTTCGTGGACACGCGCACCCAATGATCCGGTTGGATACTCCACTCACTCGTAGGTGGACCCAAACGGCGAACTAAATATCTGGGTCTTCTCTTCACATACGATGCGCAGTCATGATATCAGAAGACGGTTGTATTAGGCCTTTCTATAGGCTTTTCTTCCTTTACAATGTAGTTCAAGTCTTTCCAGCAAGAAGCAATCAATGTGCTGAATCGGATTACATCATACGTCTTGAAAAGGTTTCCTCTGTTTTTGGTTCAGTTGTCTTGAGGGATTTCCATTGCTCTTCTGCCTTCCTCAATAAGCATCTTAGCCTGTCTCACGCATTGCACAATCTGTTATGTAGGGATATGTTTGTGACTGGGAGATTAATCTCTTTGTGTAAGTCTCTTAGTCTTTTGTGCTCTCTTCTTCTGATGTCGGTAATAATGTGAACTGCTGTTTTCTGGACTCTCTGGAGTTTAACCCGTTTGTCATATGGAGTCTGTTCAGGGGGACTGCCAGGTAGAGTAGAGTGGACCTACATAGTGCAATGTAAATCTTTTTCTTATTGTCCTTAAGGTAGGCATCTGAGCTGGAACAGTTAGTTAGGCTTGACTTATCCAGGTTAGTTCACTCCGTTACATACTTGCTGTAACCGTGTTCGGTGATCTTAAGTCCTAGTACTTCTCCTTCGTTCGTGTATCGAAACTTAAAAACACTGGAAGTCTTGTGACTTCCAAAAGGGATGGTTGAAGTCTTTTCCGCGTTTGTGAGGTTTTTCCATTTACGCTCGTAATAATTTTGTTGTTCTCAATCTCGTCTGCCGTGATTCTCGCCATGGTTTGGGCGTGCCTGTATGCGCTATTCACTATTATAATTATGTCTTCCGCAAATTGGATATATCTCGTGATATATATAGGGGTTGGTAAGGCCATAGTAAAGATGATGTAGGGCAAGTTGTAGTAAGGATGTGGTAGGGCCTCGAAGATCATTCCATCATAGCTTGCCTGCGAGATATAAGCGTCCCGATCCGCAACACAATCGTAAAGTCATTTTGCAAGAATCTGGGCTAAACACAATCTTCTGTTATTGTACTTAAGACCGATTGCTTAGAATTTGTTGAAAGCTTTTTGAACGTCCCTAATTACAACAACGATGTAGTTTTTTCTTATTTCGCCTGTGTGAAATAAGGATGAGGACAGATAAAGCCGTTTCGGTGCTTCGACTCCTATGAAGTCCGTGTTGGTGTTTGTATAGAAATCGATATCCATCCATAAAAACAGGTGCCTTGTTCAGGGAACACAACGTCCTTACGCCAGGAGGTGTAACCCGATTACTTACCCCCTCACACACTTTCTCCTCGACTCGCTGGCCACTTGCAGTCTCCTCCAACCATGAGAAGTACGAATCAACAGACTTTTGTGCCAGCGAGCATAACAATACCAAGGAAAGGAGACCAGATGCAATAACAATGGTTAAACAGGCACTATTTCCCCTAAGATTTGGGAGAGAGTTTCACGTAATAGACGAAACTAGATGAGCTAAGACTAAAAGCCAGAACATGCCTTTAGGGCTAAGTGAAAGACGCTCGGATAAGCATCGATAGAGGAGAGAGGTAATACATAAGCACTCACTTCCCTTCTCCTACCCCCAGGGTGTTGGTAAAGTATATAGGCGGATAACTGGAGAAGAAAAAATAAGATCGAGTTAGTGATCGACACGATTCGGCGGCAGTGCCCGGCAATCAAAGAAAGGAACTAAGAAGAAGCTCATTCTAAGCCAGTTCCTGGTGGCCACACCTAAAATTAGCATCTTGTAGCGCGGGAAAATCAAGTTAGAGATCGACACGACGAAGTCCGGCAGCAGTGCTCGGCAATCAAAGAATGAAACAGAGAAGAAGCTCATGCTGAGCTAGCTCCTGGTGGTCACACCGAAAATTAGCTTTTGTATGGAGGATCACTCTCATACATCTCTCCTCAGAGAAACCTTCCATCTCGGGTTGCCACAAAAACCAGAGATAGTCCTCGCCATTAAGGAATACCCAAAGTGAATTCCACTAACCCCTCCCCCCATTCGTCAAAGGATACACTGTTTGCTCCTCGCTCGTCAGTGCGAAGCATGCCAGGATTAACCCGAATATTAGAAAAAGCATATCTTTACGGTCCCGTTGCTTAAATCATCGGACTAAGACAACGTGCTTAATGCCATCCGTCGCCCTCACCGAAATCACCTGTTGCTTGAAGCCCGTCGCCTCGCTACTCAAACGCCTGGGCGTCTGAGAACACACCCACGCGCTTAACCGCAAACCATTTTACCGTCTATATAAGATCTAAGGCCAAGATCATTCCTTAGTCGGATTCACGTGTGTTTTTTTGAAGGTAAAGAAATTCAATTATTTTTTAGTCAATTAGCGTTCAATATTAAAGGGAGCTTGGGGGTTAACCATTACTGTATATTCATTTGGTTTAAATTAGTAATTCTAACAGAGACTCGTTTATTAATAGCAGTATACTTTGTTTTCAAGATTTCACTTTTTTATGTTGTAATTAAAGATATATTTTTTAGAAGTATTAATTCAATCCTCGAAACGCTGCACATGCCCGTAGAAATCCTCAAAGATTAAATAACGTAAAATAATATAGTACTCTTAGAGAAAACGTAATAAGGGAGTTTTTGAAGTATGTAACCAACCTACATACGTACACCAACTCGGCTCTTACAATATCACGACAGTGTTTTGACTCTTACGAAATTCGTGTTGGTGTGCGGTGTTAGTTATCTTTCTTCTAAATGTTCTATTATTCTATTGTTAATTCCCCTTTATATTAGTTTTGTCAGGAGGTTTGCCAAATTTCAGCAGGAATATGATTTTCCCTCTCTTCATTGAGTAAGGGAAATAGCCGCCACTGATAGTGGTGTCAAATAGTAAGACTACTTCATTGAGGGAGGATTCTGGTGCACGAACTCAATTCTTCCTTGTTATTTCCCACTGGCTAGGCGCCTTCTGCTTAGTGTTAAGGAGTGTACTTTAATCACTTGGAGGGTCAGTGGTTCTATGTTTTGCTCATCAAATAGCGTTGGGGGATGCAGAATTGTTGGAGACGATCTCTGGGTGATTTTGCTCTAGTGTTTCGACTATCTTTAGATGTGATCATTGTCGAAATCATCTTCATCCAGTGAAATATTGAACACCCCTTTAAGTGCTCGCGGAATGCAGCTGCGATATCCCGGTGCTCTTTCACTATTTCCAATTATGTTGGATATTAAACCTGGAATAAGGATGGCTCGTGCCTCTCGCGATGTTAATCTTGTGCCAAAATTACGTTGGATTCAATTTAGTATCTAGAGCATCAACAAAGTAGACCCATCTAGCATTTTCTTGTACTGCCGTGACAGTAATCAGATCGTCCTTTATCTGCTGCAATTGGGCCCTATCTCCCCTTTGGAGTCCATTTTGTTCTATAGGATCTCTCAATACAATGTATTGTTGTTCGAGATTTGTAATTTGAGCCATCCTGGGTGGGTGCGTTAGAGTTCTGAAGGCTGCTATGGAGACGTGCTTCTTTTCTGTCTTACTAGGCCATTCATTATGTTTTTGATTTCCAGATCGATCTCCGCGAGGGGGGCATCTGATAGGTCTTCCTGCTGGTACCCGGTTTATTCTTCTGCGTACCCGTTCCAGTTAGCGTTCTTGTATTGTTTTCTGGGAAGGTATCTCACTTGGATCGGATTCAGTGATATGGTCAGAACAATCATCACGTGATCGCTGGCTATGGGGGCTCTTTCTCTACGAGATAATTATATTGAAGATCTAGAGTCGCTAGAAAGACATCGGGCTTTGTGGCTCTGTTCGACCGAAGTAGGTTAGAAATTCTGTCCTGATTCTCCTTTCTAGCAACGTACGAATATCAAGCTTTTAACCTGCCTTATTGAAATGGCCGATATAGCCCAAAGCTCTGATGCGCCTGCCCTTTATGTCCGAAAACATCCATGAAGTGTTGAAAAGGCAAAAAGTCCATCCTTGGGGGTTAGTATCCTGTCATGACAATTAGGTTCACTGTTGAGGGCCTTATTCTTATCAAGATGTAAGCCTTATCTAAATCACTCAGTTTATTAAATCTAATGTAGCTTTTACTACGATCGCAACCTAGTCCAAGTTGACGTCGTTGGTGGTTTTTGTGATCATGTTGTAATTGTATAGTTTAATATTATTAACTTTGGACTCAGTATAAATTTCCATTTACCAGTAAAATTCGGCATCTTCATTTAAGTAGCTATTGCTTAAAGAGTGTTTATTATTGTTCATGTAAAAATTGTGTCTGATTATCTTTATTCTCCTTAGTTGCGCCATTATTTTGATGTTCTCTCAATTTGACTTGATCTCCTTTCAGTCTTATTAGTTTCCAATTCAATGGGTGACTTTGCTCTACCACTACGCTACTTCTTGAACTATTCTTTCGTATATATATTTCATAGGCCCTAGGGAATTACTAAGTTACCAGCTGTCTTATTTTGTAGTCCTAGCGCTATGAATATGGGTCCTTGATTTCATATTTGAAAGACCTTTTTCTGATCCCTTGAATTATCTCACTGTTGTTTTTCGGAAAAAGCTTTCCTCCATAGCAAAAAACCCTAAAAATTGAACTCCTAGTGTTTTTATTCTCTTTCTTTGGTTATTTTGTTGGTGGGTTCTTCGCTAGCTTCTTCTTGAGCTACAGCTTGGACATTTGAGGTAGCCTCTTTATGGTTACTATCGACAGGACTAGTTTCTATCTCTATAACTTCCCTTATACTCTGGTGCTTACTTTTACTGACCCTCGGGTCTCTTGGCTCCGTTAGGCTGGAAAACTGTGTTTCCATCTGGCTCGTAGTTTTTGCCGCGTATGAGCTTGCTCGGATGATGTGGGCTTATACTGTATATTTAATATATCCGCCAAGGAAGGAACCTCAGAGAACAACATTTATTCGAGCATGTTGTTCTTGAGCCTGAGGTTTAATTCCTTAAAGTACGATCCCGGTTTGGCTAAGTTTAGTACGTGCGAATGAAAGATACATGCTATTATATTCCAAGACTCTCTTTGCTTTATTTTTATTATTTTCTTCCTTGGTTGGATTTGTTCTGCTGTTGCCTTGGCTTCCTATGAGAAATTGATGCTTTGTTTCTCCTCTTCTAGCCTGGTTTTCTCTTTCCTCTTGTTGTCGATAATGTAGCGCTTCTCTTCGCGAGCATCGCCATAGTGCTGTGACTTCCAATGCAATTTATGCATTTCTTGGTTTGCGAATCGCATTTGCGCCATATATGAGTTTTAGTACTACACCCAGAACGCCATTTTTTATTCTTAACAGGCATTCTCTAGTAACGTGTTTTTCTATTGCGAACAAATTAAAACATGTCTAAACGGTAACGAAGTCTTCGCTCTTAATCTGCTCCGGGGATATCTTTAAGTTAAATTCTAATAGGGCGGCCTCATTTGCCTTCTTCGCCATTTTGCTTTCCAGTAATACTCATTTAAATATATTGCTAAGGTTATGAGCCCTCTCAATTTCTTCTTTAATCTCTTCGGCCTTATGGTCTCCGAGACAAGGATCAATTTGTAGGCAATATACTACTTACTGAACTTCAATCTGCGGGGTCTTTTCTCCTTCAGTCCGATTGCTTCGAATTCATCCATGGTTCTCTCCGATAGAAGCTTGTTCACATTCTTGTTGTTTTAAAAAATTCCAATGTATGCATTGGCGGAGTCTAAGAGTTTAACTAGTACCACTCCGAATTCTTCGTATATAAGTTTAAAGACATTCGTCCTTTCGAATTTTGCGTGCCATTACGGACATGCAAAGGGACCCGTTTGGTCGAGTATATTAGTTTGTTAGCCTACCATCTTTCTCTTTGTTTTCTTCATCGGCAAAAATTGAAAAAAAGCAAAGCGAGAGAGGTTAAAGGTAGATAAAAGGGTGCTGTTATATCCAGATATCTACCTAGATTATTCATTTGTAGCACTTCCTACCTGCCTATCACCTATCCATAGCAGTTTTTTCTACCACCACACTCAAGTCAGCCACTCACAGGGGTCAAACCCGTCCCTTGCTAAGGTTCTGCCTGAGCCAAATTAGCCGCAAGGTACAGATATGGCTCCTGATTTAGGGTTATCTATGGAAACTTAAGGCTTCCCTAACCGACTCGCTCTAAGAAGGGTGTATAAGATAGGAATGATCGTCCTTGTAGAGGTGTCACATCTAAGTTCTGTAAGGCGGTAATCCTTTCTGGATTCATCAAGTTAAGTTGAATCTTACTTCAGAAAGTATGAAAATCTGGATTGCATTGCAAAAAAACTTTTGCCATGCGAGCCGATGAGGGCACCAAAGAGTCCGCGAGGACTCTGCGACCGGACCAGCATTTCGCTCTTCCTCACACCAACTACATGGCAGGAATACGGGCAGCTCTTCGGACTGCTTGGCAAAGAAGATTTGAGACGGTCGAAGGGAACTTAAAGTTGCGTGCCATTGCGCCGCGACTGTTCCCATGGACCTATCCCTCAATGCCGCAGCGGCTTCAGGTTGCTTTCTGTCATCTTCGAATCGGGCACACTCGTGTAACGCATCGCTATTTGATGGAGCGCTCGCCTGCGCCCTATTGCAACGAATGCGTCGTCCCCAGCCTGTTCGGCACATTCTTGTCGAATATCCCAGTCTGGGTGATCTTCGCGCACGACACCTGTCATGGTACCGGGATTAGCGGGGTGGCTACCGCCTGTCCCTTTTACTCGGGATGAGTACGTGCACATCGACTGTTGGACTTGTTGACTTTTGGGGGGAGGCCAGCCTTCTCCCTATTATTTAGGCAGGGTTGTTTTTGTTTGTTTTTTGCATTTGTTTTTCTTTTTTTCTTTCCTTTAGGTTGCACGCTCCTGCGCCGGGGAGACCTCCCCCCGACGCAGAAGCTTGCTGCCTTTTCCCCCATTTAAGTTTTTTTTTCGTTTCTTTAATTTTATTTTAAAGTAGCCTAGAACTAGGCCAGTTTTAATAGGGCGACTAATGCTTATGTAGGCAGTCGCCAGATGAGCTCCAAAAAAAACTTAAAAAATCGAGTGTCACACCACAATTTGATGGAGACATCCTCTGCACCTTACTGCCACAGCTGCGTTGTCCCCCAGACTGTTCGGCTCATTCTTGTTGAGTGTTCCATTCTGGAGGATCTGAGCGCACGTTCCCTGTATCGGTACCGTGACTTGTGGGTCGCGACCGCTTGTCACTTTACTTGGGACTGAATCGGTCACACCTCATTGTGCCATAATAAAAAATTTGTATTGGGTGTTTACAGTTTTGTTGTTTGCATGGTCGAGCGTCGAAGGGTGGTGAGCTTCTCTCCAAGGCCGTAACATGACTTTTCTCCTTTTAGTTTTGGTTGATTGATTTTGACTCTGTGTTTTTTATTTTTATTTTCCTTATCCAATTAGTAGTTCATTTTTTAATGCAACCAAAGGATTATACTCAAAGTATTTTTGGCGAACATGGGCTAATTGAGTTTGCAAGCAGAGCACTCTTAAAAAAAATAAGAACTCTCACTCCAATTAGTGTCCGGATTTACCTACTTCGCCTTCGTTCTTATTGTAACTTCCCTTCAATTTGAGCAAAAGGTGTGGAGCCAATTTACACAATTCTTTTCAAACAGATGATACTGTTAATCGGTGAATATAGTGGATGAAAGGTAAGGCAGCGATGGCAGGCTATTTTCCCTAATCTGCATAATTTAATTCCACAGAGAATTCACGTCACTTTTATATCGGGCAATTCTAAAATAAGTAGTCCTACAAGAAAAGAAAATATGCACTCTGTAAACCAATCAGACACAAGCAAAAAGCAGGTATACTCTTTAAACTGGACTATGGACGCGATTTTTATTGAGTTCTTCCTGTACTGGATAATGAGTGTCCAGGACTGATGAGAAAAACACAAAAGAGAAGGATATCTAAGACAAAATAATTAAATTTCAAATCCATAACTGATTTATTAAACTAATTATAAACCTCTCACTTTTCCTAAGCGTGTACTTTATTTCCTAGCTACAAACACTCCCTTCTCCCTTCATTTTTCTGAGCTTCAGTTGTCACTTTAAGAGGTATAGAGCCGCGACCTTTTTTCGACGATCGGCGCCTTTCGAGGACAGAAAAACCCACGAGGTAGGGAAGATAGTGAACAGTGTGCCAAAGATAGAAGCAAGAGATCGTATTCCCATTAAATTTAATTAATTGTACCATCCGAACATATTCATCCTTAGTTGATGGCGGAAAATGCGAAACGGGCAGTCAGTTAAGTGGACGCATTGATTCCCCGTAAAAACCCCATTTCAACCCTCAGCGTCGAATAGACGCATGCATGACACTAGTCTCCGATAAACGTAGTTTAGTTAGCTAAACAAAGTGGTTACTGTTGATGAAAAATGATGCATACAGTCGAAAATGGTACGAAAATAACCTGGACAACGAAAGGTGCACCTGCACAACTTCAAGCAGAGGCCAACAGAAATCAAAAGTATTTTATGGTATGAGTCTTGTGGGATGTGAAGGGAGTGATTTTCTAGGAAACCTTTGAACACAATCAGTCTAACGATGCTCAATTATACAGTCAAACATTGCCATAGGTGGCATATGCAATTTCGCAGAAACGACGTAAATTGACTGATGTCAAGTTTTTTGAAGATAACGCCCGATCACACGTTGCGAATCATACGCATTAATAATTCTTGAAGCTGGGATGGGAAGCTCTCGCTCACCCACTGCACGCGCCAGATCTGGCGCCAACAAACCACTATCTATTCCGGCCACTGTAGAACTCCTTGAATGACAACGTTCGCAAATGATGAAGAAATGAAAATTGAATTTGGAGATTTCTTTGATAGCAAACCAGTTCAGTTTTACAACAAAGTCCTCAATGATCTATCCCTTCGTTGGAAGCAGCTGCTCGAAAATGACGTTCATTACACTGGTCATTGATATGTTTCTTTTGCTGCATTCTTTCGGTGTAAATTATTGTCAATAAAAGTAGTGCGAGAACTTTGTTTTCAGTCGCATAATTGATGCAGCTGACAACAACACGAGCCAGACTCAACGCACAGGCAATAGGTTTCTCTCTCTTACTTACGCTGAATGTTAATGTCTCTACTCTCCCCGGAAATCGAAACTGGTAGGTATGCTTTGAACTTCAATGCCTTATCCAATAGGGTACTTGCTATAGCTCAGAGAATCTTCTGTTGGCTGATATTATTTTTAATATAAATCGAAAAGTAACGAGAGCATCTGCAGCACAACAAAAGGTCAGCGGTCTGAAAAGAAAATGTTAAAAAAAAATTTGAAAATATACAGACCTCCTAATTGCATTGGAGTCTGCAGGGCACACAACTACACGTGTTATAAAAAAGAGGGCAAGCAAACCTCCCGATGTTATCTGCAGCATTATTCCATTCAAATCTGATCCCCCTTTGCTGGAAATTTTCATAGAAAAGAACGAGAGGAAGGTAGAAGGGAAAAGCAGGTGCAAAGAAAGCAAGAAATGTTAGTCTGCCCCCCACAGGCCGAAAAGAGGGAGTGTCCACCCGCCTACAAGCTGAAGAGAGGTGGTGGACTCCTCCTTGTCCTTGAAGATAGTTAATTGTGTGAAAGCTCGTCAAGGATTAACGTGCAAAAATTAGGAGCCGGCCAAGAAATTAAATGAGAGGCAAAATAATCCGACCAAATTTCGATCTATCTCCAGATTAACCAGAGAACTGCGGCCGCAAGGACTTGTGACTACTCCGAGAGTAATAGTTCACGAGGAGTTTTCTCTACCAGGGCCTTTAAAAGGGGGTCTTCTGCCATATTCGTGCGTTTCTCTTCCCTTCTACTTAATTTGGATCCATTGGCTCTGGTTATGTCTATTACCTCCTAGGTCTTGCGATATATATATATATATATATATATATATATATATATATATATATATATATATATATGTTTATATGTATATATATATATATATATATATATATATATATATATATATATATATATATATATATATATATATATATATATATATGCAGTGGATGCAATAAATATCCGATACATGGCCATAAGTTTCTTTACCATAGTTACACAACAGTAAAGTAATCGAAAATTGAATATCCTATGTATTTTGTACGTTGAATACAAATTCGGTATTAGAATACACAAATAGAAAAGCATTGATATCATATCGACAAAGGTGTTAGATTATCGCCTCAAAAGGTATCTAACACACCCACAAAATTAGTTTTAAAGAGATAATAAATAGTTCTCGACCATTCCACAGTGGTTGACGTGACACGAATGCTGTAGAACTTTCTAGAAAAATAATTCACTTCACCCACGTGGAACAGCAGACCTCAATCAGTGTCTGAGAGATGCATGAGAAGGAGGTCATCGTTCAACACTCTAATTCAAATTGCCAAAAAGGAGCAGAGAACTAATTGTTCAGGTACATAAAAGTGGTTTGGGGTATAGAAAACTTTCACGATTCGTCGGTTCACGTCATATCAGTCCACTGCAAGTCTACCACGTTGAGAGCGGCCATCTAAAATTTCAAACCGTGCGGCTAAGTATATAGTCCGTAAAGTAAAGAAGAATCCTCGAGTAACTCAATCTGAACTTCAGAAAGATTTGGAAGCAGCTGGGACAAATGTATGCAAGAATATAATTAGACCAGTTCTTAGGAACGAGGGATTCCATTCTCGCACACCAAGAAAGACACTTTTGTTGAAACCAATTCATGTCATAAATCATGAGTGGGCGCGATAACCGTTAAAATCCATAATCCATAAATCCAAAATTATAATACAATATTGATTATTGACTATATATAGCGTTAGTTTATAATACAATAGTAAAAATATTTAAATAGTGTTTCTTAGTTTCTTACCTGGTGAGGCTCTTCTTCATCTCCTCATAGGTTTAGAAGAAAATAAAGGTTATGGGATGGCCAAGTCAGTCGCCAGATCTAAATCCTATTGAGAACCTGTGGCGAGAATAAAAACTAAAGATTCAGAAAAGGGGCCCAAGAAATCTAACAGATTTAAAAAGAATATGCCAAGAAGAATACGCCAAGATACCTACAAATATTTGTAAGAACCTCATAAGTAAATATCCCAAACAGTTCATATCACCATATATTAACTGGGTTTCATAGATGTATCAGATACTTTTTGAAACGTTCGTTTAATATTTATGCCGTAATCATAGTAATGTTTTACTATTTTTTAAATATGATACCAATTTGTATTCAACGTACAAAATACATAAGATGTTCAATTTTCGATTACTTTGCTGTTGTCTAACTATGGTAAATATACTTTTGACCATGTATCAGATATTGATTGCACCCACTGTATATGGAGAGGATGAATAGTATAAAGCACAAGTGGTAAGGCTCTTTATTACTCACGTTTCGCTCCGCTGTACCTTCCTCAGAGTAACAAGAAACGAAGAGAAGAATTGAACGGGACCACCGTCTTATATACACATGGGACTGAGCTTATCTCTGGCCATAATCCGATTTCGTCGCTGATTCGTCAGTTTTCCTAAGACTCCGGGCCAGGTTTGAGGTGGTCTATCTCCATGCAGTTGTATTTCTGCATCTTATCACGGTAAAAGAGGCAAAGGAAAGGGAAAAAACACTTGCTTGGCGACATTCCGACTTATGCTGAACAATTGGGTTGGTGTTCAAGCATTTTGACGTGGCTATGAATGACGATTCCAATGCCTTCCTCCTCATTTTGTTGGATGCATATACGACTGCTCTTGCCTCCCTCCAGCGGATGCAGCGGTAGGCATCTCCCAAGTGTTCGGTGAGAGCATTTCTGAACTGCCCTGCCCGAATATCCTGATTGGGCTCCCTCACTCTGGTGTCCCACCCCTCTGTGTATCACCAAAGTAAGACTGAGGGCAGTCGCTGCACGGCATCTTGTATACTATTTAGTTCTTATTGATTTCCATTGATGGTTTGTAGCGGCAGATATCTCCGACTTCTACGCCAGCTTGAAGGGAGACTAGTGGAAAGGGGCAGCTTTCTTCTTATTGCGATGGGGAGAGGGTTAGTAGGGGCTGAAATGGTCTTTTTATTAGGCCTCACTTGATTTAATGCTGAAGAACGCTGGTAGATGTTAATAACCTTGCTTCTTGCCCTTTAGATGAAAGCCCAGGGTACCCCAGGTTTTGAAATGAGTCGTAGATGTAGATCTCATCCTATGAGATGAACTCTTTGCTGCAAATCCTCTCTGCGTGCAAAAAGAAGCCGATGGCGATGTCTATTTTGGTCCGAGGATTGTGGGCCGATAGGTAGTGTACAAAGTTATCTTTGTTTCTTGGTTTCCTGTAGAGGAAATTCAAGCCTTCGGCGCTCCAGTGTAGTTTAATATTTAGAAATGGAACCATGGCGTTGTCTCCCTCTTTCTCCGCGGTAAATTTGATTGTTTGTTGAAGCTCGTTGATTTTGCGGTGTAAATTCTCGTGGTTAAGGTGCCGTAAGACGATCACGATCGTGTCTTCTACGTACCTAAGCCTCTGATGTGTGGCCCTCCATTTTCTCAATTAACAGGGTGGCTACGGATTCCATTGCTTCCTAAATGTTGACGTTAAAGAAGAGAGAGATAACATCGAAAGTAATGAGTTTCTTGTTCTAGACATTTACTCCCTGTAATCTCACCATTAGGTCTGACGAGTTTTTGATATGTGCCACACGAGTAAGTACTTTGGCCATTCTATGTGGAGCACTACCTATCCCAGAACTGGTGAGTCACATTCGGATGTTTGCTTTATGAGTCCTTAGTGATCTTCCCATTATGGAAGCCCTCGGGCTTTCTTCTAGTAAATTGAGGAGCTTCTTTCCAAAGTTCATGTGTTTAAAGATCTTCCTCTCTTCCTTGTTGAAAGTTATTGCTTTCTATAATGCTCTGCTAGCAGTGACTTTCACGTAGGTGTTGCGGTCTCCAAGTAGGTTAGTCATCTTTTATTCGGAATCCTTAGTGTTTATGATGACTACACCGCCACCCGTCTCAGATAGCATGATGCAGATGTCCTAGTTGCGGAAAAGGTCTAGGAGAGAATTCATGTAACTACGTTGGATTGCCCGTAGTTGTGACTCTGCCGCGTTATGAATTGCGAATTGCCACTTCTCTGTGAAACTAATGTCAACTGTGTGTTTCTTTCAGACTATAGCCATAGTTAAGTTCAATCCAATGCGTATATAAAACTGCGATCCCATTCGTTTCTTGTTACTTTGAGGAAGCTCCCGAGTAAGAAGAACCTTGTACCACTTGTGGTTTCTCCTATTCTCCCTCTCCATATTTTGTCAAAGACATCCATCAATATATATATATATATATATATATATATATATATATATATATGAAGGAAAGAAACCACAGTGTAAAAATAGATTTCTTTGCAAAACCAGGTTTCGACAGAGACATCACTCATCTTTGATCGATGGTAAACTAATAAATACAGAAACATGCTTAGTCTAAGGACAGACAAATTTACAGGTCAAAATGTAATTAGGGGGACGGTAGTATTAAAGTTTAGAATTTCCATTATAAGAGCTGATTCTCTAAATGCCTATGTATATAGTTATTTGAATTCTAATTTTTTTTTGCATTATCAATGTCAATTGAATGTATTTCATTTGACATGTGTAGGAACATGCTAGACGATAGGCTTTCACGAAGCATGTCACATTTGTATTCTTTCATTCTCTTGGTGAATCTGCTGCTTTCACCAAAGTATACTTGATTGCAAATTTTGCATGGAATATAATGAACCCCTTGTTCTTTATCGGTTCATCTATTTTTAAACAGAAGATTTCATAGCGTTTTTTGATATTGAAAAGCAGCCCTGATGTTGTTAGCCCGTGCCAGCTTTTTAAAATTAATGAATTTGGGCGTGTATGGGAATATTATATAATTATATTTACGTACTTTTTCCTAAGGAAGGGCTCGTAGGGAAGAGTGTTTCCGGCCTTATAATGGCATTTTCTATGAAACAAAAGGGAAATTCTAGCTCAATGAATGTTTGGATGATCGTGTTAATTTCATCCTGCAGGAAACAAGGATCACATATGCGATATGCTATCCGAAAGAGGAAAAAAACTTCCAAAGTTTTAACAGATTCAGCGTGGCAAGAGAAATAGTTAATGTAGGCATTAGAGTTGGTTGGTTTCCGGTGAACAGACAAATTTGATTTGTTATTTACTTTAAATATTATGACATCAAGAAATGGCAATGAGTTGTTTTTTTCCATTCTAATCCCAAAGTAATGGTTGCGTAAATGTTGTTTAATTGTTAAAAGAAATAATCAAATGCGTTATCATTATAAGGCCATGTGGCACATCCATTATTATGATAGTGGAACCATGTTAATGGATTAGGTAAGATAGGGAGAGGAGGTGTTTCTTAAAGTTTCCCATGAAAAGATTACGTAGCATTAGGGAAAGGGGATTGATTACCTATACTCAGGCCATATTTATGTCTGTAAAAACAATCTGTAAAAATAAGCTTAAACCTAAACATTGTTTTTACAGAGATAAATAAGGAGTTAACCCCTTAACATATGACTCCTTTTTCACTGTAAAAGACCCCACTCCTGACATTACAAAATTATGTTATCCAATCTCATTCCAGTTCGGGTAAAATCCCTATATATTATAATCAATTTGAAATACTCTCTTCATCAAACTCAAAATCTGACCTTCTCATAATTGAGTGCCTATTAATTAAACACAATGATGCTCAGGAAAATAAATTTCAACATTTTTATACATTGCTTAATTTAAAATAAAACAGTCTTATTTAACAAATTGACAGTAAATAATTAACTCTAAAACCACCAAATAGCTAACACTATATCCTTTTTACCAACCGATTACATAGAATTTAAAAGCCAAGCAACACTAAATCCAAGGTTTCCTAGTTACAGATTTTTAAATTAATTTAGACAGCTCACAGTTTTCTCCGAATCAGGTGGTAAGTGAACTGTATTAATTGTGTTTACCTATTGTTCCATTTCTACGGCGATTAATGTGATTGGAATTTATTTTGTATTTAAATAATTTTTTCCTCAAATTTCAGAAATTTGTCCTTCATATTGATTTTTTAGCTTTTTATCATTTTCATTTTAGTATTTTAACGTTTAACCCTTAGCTCTCTTCATTGTTCTCTTTTGTAAAAACAATTAATTTTTATGTTATTGTTGTTCTAGCCCAGAAGATGGCTCTAGAGCCCGAAACGTTGGCCAATATATTTTGAATACAGTGCTTGATCTCTTTTTCCTGATATATATATATATATATATATATATATATATATATATATATATATATATATATATATATATATATATATATATATATATATATATATATATATATATAAGGATAAAACCGCAGTAATAGGACTAATTTTATATGTGAAACCAGGTTTTGAAGGAAAAATCCGCCTGCGTCAGTCGTTGGTGGACAAGTGAAATACAGAAGTTGCTTAACATACAAACACACAAATCAGTGGGGCTAAGGTGGATGATGCGGGAATGTAGCGGCATATTTGAGAAGCGAAAGTATAAATTTCTTGGTTATTAAGGTATTAGTATTAAATTGGCCGTCGGAAGTATTAAAGTTGGGAATTTCTTTAATAATAATTGACGATTCAATTAAGCGCCGATGTATATATTTGTGAGACTTATGAAATATTTTAGCATTATCAATATCAATTTGATGATTTTCATTGGACATATGTAGAAATAAACTCATTCTCTTGGAAAATCTGCTGCTTTCACGGATATATACTTCATTACTTGATTTGCACGGAACAAAATAAACTGCCTGTTCTTTATCGATCGATCTCTTTTGGGATAAGCTATTTCTGATCGTATTCTCGTACTGAAAGGCAACATTGATGTTGTTGGTCCGTGTCAACTTTTTGAAAGTAATTAACTGGGAGGAGTATGGGAAGGTAACATAATATTTGTCACATTTGTTTTCCTTATAATTAGCTGGGGAGTAATAGAGGGTTCTGGCTTTATAGTGACACTTTTCTATGAACCAAAGGGGATATTGCAGCTCAATCAATGTTTGGATAATTGTATTAATTTCGTCTTACAACAAACAAGGATCACAAATGCGATATGCTCTCAGGAACATGGGAGAAACGATAGACCTTAAACGGATACATCGTAACACGAGAAATAATGAATATAGGCATTAGAAATAGTTGGTTTCCGGTAGACGGAACAATATGCTTTGTCGTTTATTTTAGATATTTTTTCATCCAGAAACGGCAATAAGTTTTTCAGTTCCCATTGCACTTTAAATGTAATAGTTTGGTGAATCTTATTCAAGTTTTAAAGGAAAGAATCAAATTTGTTATCATTGATAGGCCATGTGGCTCATATATCGTCTACATATCGAAACCAGGTTATGGGATTGGGTAAAATGGCGGGAAGGAGGTGGTTTTCAAAATCTTCCATAAACAGATTGCATAATATCGGGGAAAGGGGATTACCCATATTCATGCCATATGTCTGCCTGTAAAAACAATCTTCAGCTCTGAACACATTTTCCATCACAGAAAAACGAACTAACTTTACAATTATATTAAACGGTACGGGTAATGTTAGGTTAGCCAAAGGCAAGTTTTTCATAATTACATCCAGAGCTTCATCAACGGGAACTTTTGTGGGAAGGCTATTCATAAAATCACCAGAATGGATAATTTGAGCATCAAAAATGCTACCAATTAATTTAGATAAGATTTTCACTAGCCATTGAGAGAGTTTGTACAGATGAGATCCTACGCTGGAAATTATGGGCCTAAGCGGAGTACCATCTTTGTGTGTTTTCGGTAAACCATACATGTACGGTAGCGAGGGATTGTACACTTTGAATTGTTTAATAAGATCAGAATAACCTTTGAGAATATTTTTAAGTGAGCTATTAAATGATTTTGTTTTGTTTGACAGAGGATCATTATTTAGTTTTTCGTACGTGTTTTTGTCATTTAGCAACTCGTTTAATTTAGCAGAATACTGCTCACTATCCAAAGTCACTACCTGATTAGTTTTGTCAGATTCTTGTTTCGTTTGATTTCTTTCAATTCCGTCGGCCAATTTAATACTAATAACTTAATAAGCGAGAAATTCATACTTCCACTTCTGAAAAATGCCGCTACATTTCCGCATCATCCACCTTAGCCCACTGATTTGTGTGTTTGTACGTTAAGCAACTTCTGTAATTCATTTGTCCACCAGCGACTAACGATGACGGATGTTTCCGTCGAAACCTAGTTTCGCATATAAAATTAGTCATATTACTGTATATATATATATATATATATATATATATATATATATATATATATATATATATATATATATATATATATATATATATATATATATATATATATATATATATATATATACGAGGGACGTTCAATAAGTTTTGCAATTCGGATATAAGGAAACGAGATATGAAGAAAAGTGCTTTAGTATTTTTCAATATAAATACCCTCGATTTCAATGCACTTGCGCCACTTGTCCCTAAGGCTTCGAATTCCCGACAACCAGGAATCTCCCGACTGCTCGTCAATCCACTCCTGCACGGCGAGCTGGACATATTCATCGAACTCAAACCAGCGTCCACGCAGTGTAGCCTTGAGCTAGCGGAATAAAAAGTAGTGGCTAGGGGCCAGATCTGGACTGTAGGGGGGATGGTTCAGCTCCTCGAATCCGCACTCGCGTAAGGCAGCTTGCACAACTCTTGTCTTGTGGACTTTGAAGACGTTGAAGTCGATCATGGAGCGTGGGGTTTCTAGGGACCCAACGGGCAGAGACCTTGGTCATGGCCAAATTGTCGTGGATGATGTTGATAACACTTCTATGTGATATTCCAAGTTCTCGCTCGATTTCTTCGACCTTCACCCG
Organism: Ceratothoa steindachneri; assembly: GCA_963969495.1. Lineage (NCBI taxonomy): Eukaryota > Metazoa > Arthropoda > Malacostraca > Isopoda > Cymothoidae > Ceratothoa > Ceratothoa steindachneri. The sequence goes on along the minus strand of OZ018323.1, from coordinate 95,606,325 downwards.
TCGATTTTCGAGGATCATCCTCTCCACACGGGCCACATTATCCTCATTGGTCACGTCTGACGGGCGTCATGGACGGGGGTAATCTTCAAGGGACTCACGACTATGGCAGAACTCCCTATTCCAGCGAGCAATGGTTGCATAGGAAGGGGCGGTTTCGGTGTACACTGCAACCATGCGTTCATGGATCTCTTTTGCATTCTTGCCTTCCTTGGTCAAAAATTTGATCACTGCGCGGTGCTCAACCTTCTCCATTGTTGAAAAACTTGTGACTGACGATCTGCGATCAGTACTGCTTCTTAAATAGACTAGGCAGGAGCGTGCCGGGCAGGTCCTAACTTGTCATAACTGGCCCTAACACCCCAACAAACAGCCATCCCCCTTCCTCTGTTTTGCCCTACCGATTCGCAAAACTTATTGACCGCCCCTCGTGTATATATATATATATATATATATATATATTAATATATATATATATATATATATATATTAATATATATATATATAAATATTATTTCAAATTTCAAAATTGAAAAAAACTAATCAAACATCACATTTTCTTTTAGTATTGTTGTTTCATAATTTTAAGGTGAAATACACAAAGTTTAGATCCTAAACCCGTTTTATTAATGAAAAAAGTTAATTACTCTGCACATTCAATATTTACAATGATGTCCCTTGGTTTCATGACTGTTTCAGTTCGTGTTGGCATCCACGAAACAAAATTTATGATTATATCTTGAATGATATTGGTCCATTTTTTATCATTAAGCAACCGCAACTGCTCACAATTAGATAATTTGTGATTATCAACCGTCCGAGACTCTGGCGAATTACCGGTCCAAGTTCTCAAAATTTCGATATAATTTTAGCCAAGAACTTTGTTTTTTCATTTCTTTTGTGCCAACGTGCGCCATCATGCTGAAAAATAGTTAACATATCCATATTTTCTACCCTCGCTATCCCACTTAACAAATCTATCTTAATTCTTCTGCTCTTACAATTTGCGTAGTATATATTCATTGAATCATTGCTTACCAATTTACCTTCCTAGTCCTCTACTCATATTCTTGCCTATTAATCATCACGTTTATATAAATGCCCTCAGAATCTATACTCATAACCATGAAAAATCATCGTTCATCTAGTTTTGATCATCATGATTCAAAAGGTGCCTCAAATTACTATTGCTCATCATTTGGTGGTAAATAAATGTTCAGGTCAGGTGTGTTGTCTGCGTGTGGAAAAATAACTTAAGTGAACAAACACGAAGTGAATCAGAGTGATGGAAATGAAAATGGTGTTTGAATATTTATAAAGAATAAATTGCCGAGTGTTCTTCCTCAAATCTAATCAAAGTTATATTTTACAAACTTTGAGAGGCCAGGAGGATGAATAAGTTATAGGAAGGTGAAAACAATAGATAAAGAATCTGAATTTACTAAAAGGCGACTATATGTACCTAATTGCTGGAAATGACTAATTCACTCTACTTATTAGCTTATTTATAGGATAACCATGCGTATAGAAATAAGTATAATGGAAAGCACTAATAAAGCTCTTAAGTAAATAAACATCATCATATTAAGGCAAATAATTGTACTCAAATACCAGTATTTTCTATCACTGGTAATTAAAACTGTAATTGCACTCAGAACCTAGTAGGATGCAATTATGACGCACATAAAAACACCCATATCGATAAATATTTTCAAAAATAGGTATTGTTTCTTATTGAATAAAGAATATGAAGTTAGGTTTGCATTTAAATTATACAAATTTTAAGATGAAGGCTAGCTTATAATTTAATGGGAACTACTTAACTCATTACTAGCGATATTTACTAAGTCCACTAAAGTGATGCCATCATGCCACTTCAAATCAACTTATTTTAGTTTGATACACGTGTGATGTATCGAACTATATGGGTTATCATCTAAGAAGCGCTTAAAAATGCCCCACTCTAACGCAATCTATTCACTTGTTCTATTTGTAATACTTTAGTTAAAAAAATAGAATCCATTTCATCACTGTGCACGTATAACATACCTGGCAACAAACTTACCTGCTTCCAGCACCCCCAAGACGAATATACACGCTGCTAACCACACCGCGTTCGTCGGAGTACATTGAGAACAATTTGTCGCCTTCCTCCGCCATAATATTCACAAGCCCATTTTAAAGGTAAGAGACCGTGAAGAAATTAACAATCTTATCACCCTTTTTAGATACCGCTCGCAACTCAACTGAGAAGAGTTAATATGACTTCACACGAGACTACGATTGTACCACAACGTCATCACCCACAACTAGAGAGTGACGTTACGGGACGCCAGGGAGCAGGCGCCGAAACCTCGGCCATCTATTGGGTTGAGGAATAAGTTCTTGCAGTGTTATCAAATTTATTCATTACCATTAACAATTTTAGAAAAACTTCATTTTTAATTGATAAAAATATGCAATTTAATCAATAATGTATTCTCGGTTGTTATTTACGACTTCCTCCCAAGGTTCAACTAGTTTTTCGATGACTCTACAATAAAAATCTCTGAATTTTGGCTCGAAGAATTCGTCTAACCAGGTTTTTAATTCCACATCACTATTGAACGAAACGCCGCGCAAATTTTTGGAGAGCGATCGGAACAGATCGAAATCCAATGGAGCCAAGTCTGGCAAATATGGTGGATGCGGCAGGATTTCCCAATTAAGCGTTTGTATGGCGTCTTTTGTCATATTGGCAATGTGAGGACAAGCATTGTCGTGTTGCAGAAGGACTCCATAACGTTTATGAGGTCGTTTTTCACGAATAGCTTCGGCGAGTCGATGCATTTCTCAAACGTAGAGTTCTGCATTGACAGTCTCGTTGTTCGCAAGGAGCTCATAAAGAATGATGCCTTTACAATCCCACCACAGACACAGCATCGTCTTTCGTAGATAAAGTCCTTGCTTTATTTGCGGAAGTAGTTTTTAATTGGGGCTAAGCCATTGTTTTCGATGGTTCATGTTTACATAAACACAAAACTTTTCATCACTAGTGATGATGCGGTGAAGAAATCTGTCCTTATATCCATGAGTAGCCTTGTGACCAGCAAGCAAACCTGCGACAATCGTGGAGCGTTGAAGTTTGTTGCTTTCGCTCAAAGCGTGCGGAATCCATGCAGCGAGTTTTTTAACTTTCCCCATCGAATAAAGGTGATTCACTACAGTGTTCTGATCACACGCCAATTGCAAAGCCAATCTCTAGTCGGTTGACGAGGATTTTAATGAATAAGGTCGTTCAATCGATTTTCATCCAACTTAATGGGGTGCCTAGAACGTTCTTCGTCATTAAGATTTAAATGACCGTTTATGAAACGTGAAAACCACCATGGAGCCTTCCTTTCTGATAAAGCATTTTCTCCGTACACAGTAAAAATATCAGGACGAGCTTTAGCTGCGTTTGCATTGTTCCCGTCTCGATTGAAAATGAATAACAACAAGTGTCAAAAATGAGCCTTTCTTTCAACTTGACATTCCATTCACGGGTTATAGAACAAAAATTAAATTAAGAACAACTTTTAAATAAACCGCAATGAATTATTATGCAACTTCAAGACGTAGCCTAAGCAAAAGCTTAATAGTCTACGCTTGTGAAGAGACGTAGCCTAACCTTTGCAAATTTTGCTTTCATTATTTATTATTGTTTCATAATATGTGCACAAATCACGCCAACAAAGCTTAAATCAACATAAGATTAAAAAAACGCAAGAACTTATTCCTCAACCTAATACATCAGTGAGGCAGCCCTTCACGGACCTAAAATTCAACAGCGCTAAACAAGACCTTCTTTCTTCCCACGTTATAGATCCTAGAGACTACCGACTGCCTAGGTGGGTGATCGAGGCGGAGCAGCGACACAACCAGGGACTCGTAGCCTCCCAACGGTTCCTCGACGACGTCGTTGAGGGCCTAGATTGGACATGGCGGATGCGGGTGGTCAGCTTCGCACTTAGAATAGGCCTTGATAATCATTCACGCTCGACAACTTCTGAGGAATTTGCCTTCATTTCTTCCAGATCAGGTCCACGCATTTGGACCGACGAGACCGCTACGCTAGACAGCGACCTCGTAAGTATATCGAATTCTGATTCTTTACCCAGCTCTCCTCATCTCCAGGTCCAGTTCGGGCCCGGATCCCGCCTCCCCGAAACCTTCTCTCCTCCAGGGCACACCCTCCCCGAGTGAACCTCTCGTTGCTGAAATAAGGTAAGTGACTTAAATTAACCTCGATGATCATGCAATCATCAAATTCCCCCCTCCCTCACCTCCTCCACAGGATCCCGCCAACATCTCCGCCTTCTTTGAGAACGCAGCCCATTTTTGCTTCATATTGCTCAAAACATGTAAATCAAATCTTTCTCCATAGAAGACATCACCTTAGAGTTGGCTGACCATGGGATGGTCAAGGTTAAACATGAGTCGATAAAGCAGGAATAGGATTCCCGATCCCCTAAGGCTTCCTGAGTCGGTGCGTGCATGTTGCTATCGCTACCACGCTAATGCATTTGTGCAACTGCCGCCGAGATGCTCCTTCTGCCACTGCTTTGTCCATACAAATCTCTCATGTAGATGTGCAATGTCGGCTTTAACTGAAGTTGGTATAGGATGCTTTCAGGGTGTATACGATAAGTTCCTATCTTTTATTGCCAAGTGTGTCATTTTCGTCTAGCCGCACCACGCTACAACCAAGCAATGTGTTGCCTATCTCCTGTAGAATGAAATCCTGGGTTAAAGGCTGCAAATCGTCTCTCATATAGCCTGGCTAAGGATCTGGACCTGACGCGCCCGATGCTGCTAGGAACGTCTTATGCCTCAATTCTCAAAAAATTTTCAAGTCCTTTTAGGCATAGGGCAGTCATATTCGCGGCGATAGGGAACCCTCCGCAGGTTTTACTCATCCTGGGTGCTCCTATTTTGACCGCTGTATGCTCAAAGGGTTCAAACTCAGCCTACGCTAAAAAAGTAAACACTTCTCACAGCGTAACATTGGCTGCAAATGCAAAACGACATTGCTAATCCACTGAGTTGTTAGACTCACAGAAGGCAACAACTCACAAAGATGTTGTAAGGACGTAGTTTGGGGATCCTATTGCTGTCCTTCGAAAGAAAGAAAGCGCCAAATAAGCTTCGGCTCCTCTATTCTCACCCAAAGTTTATCTGGGTAGTTTGGAAAAGGTGCTCCTCTAAAGGAACCACTCACGTCTACGAAGCCACCCAGGTTTCTAAAAGTTTCGAGAAGAGAGGAAGAAAACAGTCGAATCGCGAGCCCAACATCCCCTATAAGTTATCAAGTGTGACAGCGCCTTTCATGTCTTGTTTGACCATCTGAACTGGAAGTTCTGTCCCCGAAAAGACACACCTGGTACACCCGTTTTAATCTAAGCTAACGAACGCACGAAATCGCGAAGGCTGTGATGTGCTGAATGCACGAATTCGCGGAAGCCTGAAATGTGCTTAAGAGCACGAATGGCCTGAATCGGGCAAGGTCCACATCGTCCGGTGAAACGTCTGTCAATTGGGTTAATATAATTAGGTGCGGGGAAAAGCCTCTCCATCTCACCCTTATAAAAATTTCGACGCCAGACTTGGACACGATTTGCCATCTATGTTTCCAGTATCTGCGAGTATCTGCCACCTTCTTGTCCAAGTTAGTTCCGCGCGAACCCTTTCAGAACCTGACAAGCTCCGTGTATTCTCCTATAACTCGCGAGAGTCAACCCCGTATCCGTTGGTACCCGTTACCCGAACGCGACGGGTCAAATTCTCGATTCGGTATTCTAAACACGAAGGCAAGATCTGAGTTCATCTTGTTTAATAGTCGTTCGTCAAGAGGCTACTATTATGGACTCTACCCCGTGCCTAACAAGGCAGGATTTCTCCCTCGGACTAAATCTTCGAGGTACCGGCAATCTCTCTCTCCTTCCCCTTTTTACGCCTCCGTCATATGGGCTTTGCGTGACCTCAAGGATATGTGAGCGTCCCATCTGTCATTGTCCGTTCCTGTGTATGGTGGTCAACACCGCCTAGTTCGCTTTTTGAAGCCGAGACTCGTGTACGTCTTCTATGTTTATATACCTTACTTAAAACCGCTTTTAATTTTTTAAATATATTATTTTCATAGTACATAGTAAAGTATATTTTGTACTCCATTTCTATTATCCCAGAACCTTCCAAGATAGTTAAGCATTGGCCAACCTAAATTTTACTCTGAAACATAATTGCACTCTGAATTGTATTTATTATTTCACCCACGATCATAGAAGCCTAATCCGTTCTAAGGCATCTATCGCTCTCTTGTGCTGCGGAAGTTGGAAAAGGTTGGGATCTAACATGAATATACGACACTTATAATTAATCTGCCGGAATCCATAATTATGTATTCATAATGAAAAATAAATGATGAAGCGTGGCTAAACCAAAAGAAAGCGAGAGAGCAATCCATAATATCTTGCAATTTGTTTAGAAGAATAAGGAAGCAGGTATATGTATACTCTAACAAAGTGGGAAACGGTTTCCGTCATGAAGAAATAAAATATTTATTCTATAGAAATTTCTTATACCCCATTTAGTACTTAGCAAGTATATTTCCTTATATAATGTTGACTGCAAATCATTTAATAAATAATTGTACTTCATAGTAAATTTAGGTTGGATTATATATTAATATGAATATATATGCTAATAATAAATTTATTTTCATCTGCACATTCGATAGCGGTACTTCATGATAAAAAATTAACTAAACTGCTTTTATCAGAGATTTTCATCATTCTTTTTCCATTGAATAATAATTTGTATGCTCTTATAGGACAAATTTCCGTATTATTTTCCGAATGAAGGATAAATGGATTTCAACCTTGATATCGTAGTCACACGCCATTGACAATAATGATCTCATCATATTATTTGATGGATCTCCAAACATCCAGAAATTGTTCCTTTAATAAATTTGTGGAGGGCAAATTATTCATATTGAATTAGTCCAAGATAGATTTAATGTTACGCTGCTTATTTGTAGCTCTATATCTCATTTTCAAGACCTATATCTTCACTTATATTTACTGGAGGGGATGCTATATTTGGTGTTTGCTTCTTCGCTTTACGTAGGTTAAAATAAGGGTAATACTTCAGATTCGAGGCGCACGGTAGATGGCGCTGTTAGTCGGCTACAATTTTGGGCTACAGCATATCTCTTATGACGTCAGATGGTAGCGTCAGCTGTGATAATCACTGCGTTATATTTCTTTTGGGGATTTCTAACTTTTAGTCTATTTTTTACTAAATATCTGCGCTCTGCTCGTTTATAGTTTTTTTCTAAGTTAGGTAAGGTTTCTTGATGTCTTTCATTGTTTTTTGTTTTGTTTTCGTATTTTTTGTTTACTGCGAACGATAACAGCTTCTTACTGGCAACATCGTAGCTTATAAATAGGACCCGTTTTGCAAATGTTTTTCTTTCGTTATTGTGTTTTCGTACTTCCATGTGCTTCTTTATTATTCGAATTCGGCTTTAGTTTGTATGATCGCGAAAAACTTTTAGATTATCTAGAGGCGCATAAACTAATCAAGAAACCTATAAAAGTAAGAATTGTTTGTTATTCGGTTAGGTTTTTCTGCCAGTAAAAAGCTGTTGGGGAGAAAAAACCCACAGTAAATTCAAGGGGACTGCTCGTGGGGGAGATATCACTGCAGGGGGACCACCCTGCGATGATCCTGAAGTTTAATCAATTGGGGGGGTCTGGGGGGCACAGCCCCCTAGTATATACTCATATACACAAAAATATTACGCCGATATTGTTCACAGCTGACGCTACCGTCTGACGTCATAAGAGATATGCTGTAGCCCAAAATTGTAGCCGACTAACAGCGCCATCTATCGTGCGCCCCGAATCTAAAGTGTTACCAAAATAAGAACTACTCTCTCTATTTTCTCATACTCTCCTTTTTTCGTTTCAATTTTAGCGGGGATGTAGAGGTATATTCTTTTTATTATTATCCTAATTTGGGTTATGTTATATGTGATGTTACTATGTGACTGCGTCTCTCTCTCTTTCTCCTCCTTTTCCACATCCTCTACTTCCTAATATTTAGTAATAGGTGAAGAAACTATTTTTTATTAATTTTGCAACGTGAACCCTTTTCCACCACCAATGTTCGTCACACTAGCTAGAGTGAACTAAACCAAACTACCTATAGAATCTGCGATAGTAAACTAGCACAATTTCATAATTCAGGGACAGAACTGATTGTTATAATACAACAGAAACAAGTTGATACGAAGAGCTTCCAATACAAATATATGTAATCGATTTGTCTGATGTTAATTTGATATTTGTTTCTGTATTTTACATTCATCTATATACTATAAAAGTTATTTCATACAAATGTTGTGCTAAAATTAAAATTGTAAATATAGATTATCTAAAGTGAAAATAAATATGAATCCAGTCCGTTTGTTCTTTATCATCCTTCTAATGATTTGAGTTGAATGTGATGCAAAACAGGAAGTCCACCATAATGTGTTTTAGAGATCATATTTCTCTTTAGCTTCTCATGTATTTAAGGGAAAATTTTATGAAACTTTTTGTGTCAGTAAGTTTTATGAATGAAATAAGCACAATTATTAGATTATTATAAAATTATTTATCTCAGGTATTAGATAGTTTATCGTCGTTTTCTCAAATTAATTGCCTTAAAGGACTAAGAAAATTAAACTTTGCTACGAAGAGAGGAGTCTTTTCTTCAAATTTCTAATGATTTAAAGCATGTTATTTGCAATCTCAAGAAGATTTCATGGAATGGCATTGAACTAAGGAAGAAAAGGGTTGAGCCAGAATATAGTGCTGTTTCCCATAGAGATAATATTTAATAGATAAAACAATAGTTATAAACCTTCAAGCAGGAAGCAAAGACATACAAGTTGTAAAGCTCTTAGGAAATTTTCTAACATTAGGAGTAGCACTAAAACGCCGTGCTTAACAAAAACAAACAAACTATAACGCCATTTGTGGGCCAAGGCATCCATGAGACATATTATTAGCAAAGTTAAGTTCATGATGGCAGCTTGTAAATGTATATCATGAGAAGCAGTTCCCTAAGAAAGAAAAAGTGAAGAGGATTGATGATTTGGGTTACAATAGTATTAGAAAATTTTAAAGTGTATCATGTTATCAAATTGTATTCGAGGGCATACTGCAAGCTCCTGGAGAAACATTTACTACCTATGTTCAAGATTCAGTTATTGAGCAGGATGAAGTAATTGTTTCAAGCAAGATAATCCTCCTAATACTGCATCAAGTTTCTCTAAGAATTAGTTTGAGTCGAAAGATTTCGGAGAGCTTCAAAGAGGGGATGGCTTTCCAAATAAAATACCTGTTGAGTATTCTAAAAGACGATCAAGTTAACAGCAAAACTAACCTTTGGCAAGCCATATAAGATGAAGCAAAGAACTGGGCTACTGATTTCATCAAAATTTTGAGTTGATCAGTAGTCAAAAGACTCTTCACTGGATATTCAGAAGAGTGGTTCCTTTGTCTAGTAGCTCTTGACCAGCTCTTATTTAAAATTATACATCCCCTAAATTCAATTAATATATTTCTTTCAATTCCTTCCTTTCATTTATTTAAACTTATTTTGGTTGAAAACTTTATAAATTACTATTAAGTCAACATGTCAAAATGTTTTCTTGACAGGAAAATAGCCAATTTAACAATAATTTGTATAGTTTTTCTCAAAACGGCATTTTGGTTCCATACATTCACATTACATTTCTACTTAAGATTGTCTTAACTACAAGAAAAAGATTTTTTTAAGTCAGCCTTGGCTCTTTTCCGTATTTGCATCTAGCCTTAGACGCGCTTTGTAATTTTTCCAAAATAAAGTAAGATCAACGTTTTCTTATCACTTATCTAAAGCTATAATCATAAACACGCTTATTTACTTAGAAGTATTAGTGAAATAAACAAAATAACTAATTATACACGACCCGTTAATTCACCATTATTTCTTATATAAACTAGATACTACAACATATGTTTACTATAATTTTAAACCATTATTTACCAACCATTTTCTTAGTCAAAAACGAATTAATTTATCAGGAGAAAGTTCAAAAAGTTATTTGATTATTGGTACAAGTGAGAGTTTAAGAATGTGTAATGTTGAATGTGAATGAGAATTAAGAATGTATATTTTGAATTTAAAAGAAAAAAGGCTTCCTTCACCATTACTAGTATTATTATAATACGACCACCCAATAAAATCTATAGTAATCCTAGAATGTATGACTAAGCCGCAAAGAATAGGACAAATACGCCTCAAAAGTAATTTTCATTAGAAGAAATATATTTTTAATGATAAAAGGATTAACTAAAACATAGTACCTGAAAGAATATTTTACACAAGAGAATATATAATGCAGTAGAAATTCTCATAAAGTGATAAATAAAGGCCATTTGCCGAATCAAACATTGAAAATGATTGACGAGTGATATGGTAAAAATACTCATTTACTGAGTATGGATCTGCTTACAAACATCGCCAACAATTCTTAGTCAAATCTTCCTCATTCATAACTGCACAAAATTGAGCAGACCAAAACAAAACACAACCAACCAATGATAAAGTAGTTAACTCACTACAATCCTATTTAATCGGATGGACAAGAATATAGAGAGGAAATAGTGAGATTTTCGACATGTATTATGTTCCTTGCCACCATGTGCCCCGTCGAAACCACGAGGTTAGGCAACGCCGAGAAAGAGCCGTGGGGACATTTCGAATATCAAACTGCTTTCAGCGATAAGAGAAAGATTCGAATGTCAAACACGCGCACCTAAACTGTTAGCGTCGTCTGCTTCTACTATATAAGACGCACTGGCCAGCAAGGCTCCATGTCTGTTTTGGTCCTTGTGACGTCAAGATCTGCTTTCTTCCTGCCCCTTCTTCGCCA